>CM031596.1:19208642-19233642 GCA_018398815.1 Conus ventricosus | reverse complement strand
CAGACAGACAGACAGTCAGACAGACAGAGACAGAGAGAAAGAAAGAAAGAAAGAAAGAAAGAAAGAAAGAAAGAAAGAAAAGAAAGGTGCAGACAGGCAGGCAGACAGACAGACAGAAAGAGAGAGGGAGAGACAGACAGACAGAGACAGACAGAGACAGAGAGAGAGAGAGAGAGAGAGGAGAAGAGAGAGAGAGAGAGAGAGGCAGGCAGACAGACAGACAGACAGACAGTCAGACAGACAGACAGACAGCCAGACAGATCGGGCAGAGAGGAGACCAGTACCTGTTTTGCCAAAGGGCCATCGGTGCAGGAAGGAAGCGGTGACGAAGAGAGGAAAGTCCACTGTACACATCAACAGATCGCCAGGGCCAGGTTGACCACCAGCAGGTTACTGGACGTCCGCAGACTGCGATACCTGTCACCACATCACACCACATCACATCACACATCACACATAGACCACATCACACACACACACACACACAACACACACACACACACACACACACACACACACACACACAGAGGAAAGTCCACTGTACACATCAACAGACCGCCCAGGGCCAGGTTGACCACCAGTAGGTTACTGGACGTCCGCAGACTGCGATACCTGTCACCACATCACACCACATCACATCACACATCACACAGAGGAAAGTCCACTGTACACATCAACAGATCTCCCAGGGCCAGGTTGACCACCAACAGGTTACTGGACGTCCGTAGACTGCGATACCTATCACCACATCACACCACATCACACATCACACATAGATCACATCACATGACACATATCACATACATCTCACACAGAGAGGAAAGTCCACTGTACACATCAACAGATCTCCCAGGGCCAGGGTGACCACCAGCAGGTTACTGGAGTCCGTAGACTGCGATACCTGTCACCACATCACACCACATCACACATAGACCACATCACAAGACACACATCACACACACACAGAGGAAAGTCCACTGTACACATCAACAGATCTCCCAGGGACAGGTTGACCACTAGCAGGTTGCTGGGCGTCCGTAGACTGCGATACCTGTCACCACATCACACATAGACCACACCACATCACACATATCACACAGACCACATCACGTTACAGACATCACACACATACCATATGACATCGCACACAGACCACATTACGTTGCTGTCATGTATGCGCCCCGGAAAGAAAAGAGATTATGTTTTCCTTGTGTGTGCGTGCGTGCGTACGTGTGTGCGTGTGCAATTGTGTACTTTGAACTCGCATTGAAAACTCCCCTTTACAGGGTTCTTGCTCCTCACTGGTCAGTTTTCTTTGAATAGTGATTTGTGTCTTGGAAAAAAAAAAGAGAGACTGCCTGTCATTTCGGCGGAAGCAGCGGACAAGAGAGGACAGAGGTTTTTAAGAAAGAGAAAACGATTAGCTAGGAAGAGAAGAGGAAGACGAAGAAGTGTAACAGAGTGGAGGGAGAGAGTTGAACTCTCAACTACTTGCATCATTGTATATTGTTGATTCAAGAGTGAGTATCACATCATACAACAATACTACCCCGCCAGACGACAAGACTGAGCAAACCTTCTTTCCCTACCCCAAAGAGGACCTGAAGGACAATGACGATGAGGTCCTGAAGGACAATGACGATGAGGACCTGAAGGACAATGACGATGAAGACATGAAGGACAATGACAATGAAGACATGAAGGACAATGACAATGAAGACCTGAAGGACAATGACGATGAGGACTGACGACGATGAAGACCGGAAGAACAACGACGATGAGGACCTGAAGGACGATGACGATGAGGACCTGAAGGACGATGACGATGAGGACCTGAAGAACAACGACGATGATGATATGAAGAACAACGACGATGAGGACCTGAAGGACGATGACGATGAGGACCTGAAGGACAACGATGATGAGGACCTGAAGGAGAAAGACGACGAAGACCTGAAGTACAAAGACGATGAAGACCTGAAGTACAAAGACGATGAGGACCTGATGGACAATGACGATGAGAACCCGAAGAACAACGACGATGAAGACCTGAAGGACAATGAGGACGAGAACCTGAAGGACAATGACGATGAAGACCTGAAGGACAATGACGATGAGGATCTGACAAACAGAATAGCTTCGTCAGATGCTTTCAGAATGCTAGACAGTAGAACCACAACAACGACGAAAAACAAAGTAACTTCCTTCTAAGTGCAGGCGTTTGTGTGAGGTCGTGCGTTGGAATGAACTGTAAAAGAACAAAGCGTTTTGCACGAACCCTTCCCTCAACAAATTCTTCCCCAAGTGTTTTTTTTTATTTTCCTTCTACACCACGGCCATGGCGATATTCCACAGCCATTCTGCAGCCAATTTGACGAGATAAGTGATTGTTCGTTCTTTGTTGTCATTGTCTATGATTGTTCGTTCTTTGTTGTCATTGTCTTCAGTGTTGTTTGTCTTGCCTGAAGAAGACGACATAGGTCGAAACGCGTCAGTGTTTTTTGTTTTCTTTTTTCCCTTGTAAGTCTCTTTCGTTCGGCAGTACAGTAATTTTTCGTTGAAGTATGTTTCCATTTCCGCCCGTAGTCACCTCACCTTGAAACCAAACAATCAAGAGTAGCCATTCTTGCTAAAGTAGTAACTAGTGCGCCCCGTTACGAGTGACGCAGTGCGCAACAGACTGAAAGCGTACATCACACTGTACAAATCATAGTATACATCGCGTCACAGACAGCCCATATCACACGATACAAAGTTATGCTTTTCAATGGTAATAATGATAATGATAATAATAACAACAACAACAATAATGATAGTATAATAATGATGGTGATGATGATAATAAGAATAAGAATAATAATAACATTAATAATAATAATAATAATAAAGTGCACTGGGCCTATAACACACAGACCGAATTATTGCTTTTCAATGCTATGTACTAAACAAGCAAGCAGCTAAACGAACAGTACAGTGCATTATTGGAAAGAAGAGAAAACAAAATGGCGGCCTTACCTCAGGCAGACCCAGACGACAATGACGTTGCCCACTATGGCCGTCATTCCCAACAGCAGCATGTACACGCCTATCATCAGGTGCTGCATCTAGGCACAGGGTCAAGGTCACGCCAGTGCGCGTGCTTCAGTTCGATCTCACAGCAGAACGTCCCGAGGGATCGTGTGACGCCGAACTGGTTTCCACGACGTAGAAATGCTGGTGAATGGTGGATGGCCGCCATATTGTGCCAGTTTCCGCGTCAATCACCGTCTCTGTCAGCGCCACCACCGTTCCTTGAGAAAGAACGACAACTGTGTCCAAGTTTCCTTGTTGGTTGTTTGAACCATCTTTCTCCTCCGAGGACTGTTCCAGACGATTAATTCACCATGTTCATCGTTGTCGTGGCCAGACACGAAATTCTACAGATCCTGTTTGTTCCAAATGTTACTATCAGTGAAATGTGTCTCTTGGCGTGGGATCTGAGCAACAGTGGAAACGTTATCATTCACATAAGAAGTTGAAGGTTATTGATTAATATACCTCATTGACATTTTACGTTGTCCCTGCTTTGATGAGTCAAATAATATCAGGGTTTTTTTTTCTTGAGCAAAGTCGGAGTTGGTCTGCAGACGAGACGAAACTCGTTTGAAGTCAAAGAGATCTACACTGTCAAATTCCTATCGCCGTGGTCTCTTTCTGATTTCTTTCTACATTGTCAAATTCCTATCGCTGTGGTCTATTCTGGTTCAATTATTACATTGCCAAATTCCTATTGCTGTGGTCTATTTCTGACTCATTTCTACATTGTCAAATTTCTGTTCCTTTGGCCTATTTGTGATTCATTTCTACATTGTCAAATTCCTATCACTGTGGCCTATCTATGATTTCTTTCTCCATTGTCAAATTCCTGTCACTGTGGGCTATTTCTGATTTTTTTTTCCTACATTGTCAAATTTCTATCCCTGTGGTCTATTTCTGATTTATTTCTATATTTTCAAAATCCCTATCGCGGTGGTCTATTTCTGATTTATTTCTCCATTGTCAAATTCCTGTCACTGTGGGTCTATTTTTTATTTATTTCTATTTTGTCAAATTCCTATCACTATGGTCTATTTCTGATTTCTTTCTACATTGTCAAATTTTATCACGTGGTCTTTTTCTGATTCATTTCTACATTGTCAAATTCCTATCACGGTGGTCTGTTTCTGATTCATTTCAACATTGTTAAATTGCTGTCACTGTGGTCTGTTTCTGATTCATATCTATGTTGCCAAATTCCTATCACTGTGGTCTGTTTCTGATTCATTTCTGTTGTGCTGAACACCAGCCAGATGAAAAGAGGAGGTAACAAGTATTGAAACTGCCTGTCTCTTTCGTTCGACGGTACATTGTCTTGTAAGTGTATTATTCATCGGTCTCACAGACAACTCAGCATAAACAGACGAAGAAAAAGTGACTTTATATATCTGCCTTTTCATCTATTTGTCGACATTCTGTCAGCCTGTTTCTTTGTCTGTCTGTCTGTCCGTCTGTATGTCTGTCTGTATATGTGTATGTATGTCTCAATCATTCGTGTGTCCTGTAACTGGACTTACGTGTGCTCTTGTTGTTGTTGCTGTTGTTTTTCTTGTTTTCCTATTCTATGGTTCACTGAAAAATTCTTATTTGGACTTGCCTTGCCAGTTTTTTCTCCAGCGTTATGAGAAACATCACTATTCCTATTTTACTTTGTTATGTCATGTAATTTCAATTTGAATAAACATGTTAAAAAAATAGAAAGTGACTTGTCCAGAAACGTGACCACAGAGCATTTTCTACATTGCTTGGAGGGACTTGGTGTGTCCTCTCTCTTTTCTCTCCTCTCTCCCCTCTCTCTCTCTCTCTCTCTCTCTCTCTATCTCTCTTCTCTCTCTCTCTCTCTCTTTCTCTTCTTTAGCGATAACTGGAAGACAGTTTTTCAGATAGTGATTAAATACTATCTGACGGTTTAGTTCTGTTTAGATTACGACGGTGGTGCACTGAGTGCGGAATTGTCCATAATACACTACATCAGATTTGCCACACTGTGTGGCCAAAACGTGGAGAGATGACAGTTTTAAAACAATAACGATTTGTTTATCCTCTTGTCATATAATGAAGAAGCTCAATAATGATTGTGTACTCCTATAATCATATCAAATCATAACAAGTCTTGTCGTGGGGCGTGATCCGTACGTGTTCACATAATACAGGGGGTGGGGTTCGGGATTATTTATATTTGAATACACGTGACATTGAATTATACACGTGACACTGAACAAAAATGAAGCTGTATATATAACAGATCGCTTACAAGTCAGGGGACGAGAGGGAAGAGAATGTGTGTCTATCAAGAAGGGAGGGAGGGGGAGGGGGGACAGCGGGGGTGCGGGGGTGGGGGGGGGGGGGGGGGGTGGCAGGAAGAGCTGAAGCCTAGACCAGTGCCAGAAGCCTGTCTAATGCTGAAGAAACTGAAAACCTCCAATCCATTTCTTAGCCCACGTTATTGGCGAGAGGTAGGGCGGGAGTGGAGGGGCGGGGAGGATAGGAGAGGGATGGGGGAGGGAGGGGAGGGAGGGGAGGGGAGGGGGTAGGAAGTGATTGGGGTGGAGGATTAGGGTGGGGATGGGTATGGGGGAGACAAGCCGGCAGCCCACAGATTTCTATTGGTATTTTTGGACTTCGATTTTGTGATGTTAGTGTATAATTAAAATGGTTGTTTCTTAATCAACATTTGGGTTCATTTTATTCAAAAAGAAAGTGTGTGTGTGTGCTAACACTGACCCGCTCCGTCATAAGGATCTCCACGCAGCTTAACACTAACCATTCCTCGTCAAGGGACTTTCCTCACACAGCTAATGCTGGCCCATTTTATGTCAAAAGGCTTCCTACCACAGCAAACACTGACCCATTCCACGGAAAATAGGACTTCATCACACAGCAATGCTGACCCATTTTATGTCAATAAGGTTCCTACCACGGACTAACAGTGACCACACTCCACGTCAAGGACTTCCTTTCACAGCTAATGCTGCCCATTTTATGTCGAAAGGTTCCTCATACAGCTAACACGACCCACTCCACGTTCAAAGGATTCTCACACAGCTAATACGGACCCACACCACGTAAAGATTTTCACACAGCTAACATGACCCATTCCACGTCAAAGGACTTCCTCACACAGCTAACACTGAACCCATTCCAGTCAAGACTTCCTCATACATTTACACAGGCCCACTCCACGTCAAAGGACTTCCTCATACAGCTAACAATGGCCCACTCCACGTCAAAGGACTTCCTAACACAGCTAACAGTGACCCATTCCACGTCAAAGACTTCCTCAACAATATTAAGAACCCACTGCACGTCAAAAGATTACTTACACAAGAACATGACCATTCCATGTCAAAGGACTTTTCCTCTTGCATCTAACACTTGCCCAATTGACGTCAAAGAACTTCCTCACACCCGCTATACAGTGACCCATTCCCGTCAAAGAACTTCCCTTTATACAGCTAATACTGACCCACTCCACGTCAAAGGACTTCCTCACAACTAATCTGACCCACTCACGTCAAAAGGCTTCCTCACACAGCTAATACTGACCCACTCCACGTCAAAGGACTTCCTCACACAGCTAACGGTGACCCACTCCACGTCAAAGGACTTCCTCACACAGCTAACACTGGCCCACTCCACGTCAAAGGACTTCCTCACACAGCTAACACTGGCCCACTCCACGTCAAAGGACTTCCTCACACAGCTAACACTGGCCCACTCCACGTCAAAGGACTTCCTCACACAGCTAACGGTGACCCACTCCACGTCAAAGGACTTCTTAACACAGCTTACACTAACCAAGTGCACGTCAAAGGACTTCCTCATAGCGACCCATTTTGTTGATGATGAGGAAGGAGGAGGCTGACAGAGGTGAACTGCCTGCTGGTCCATGCTTTTCTTCACTTTGTTGATTTGTACTGCTGGTAGTAGGATCAGCTGCTGCCCCCCCCCCCCCCCCCCCCCCCCCCCTTTGAAACATCACCTACAATGCTTGTCGACTGAATTCTTTAGAAATATCTGTCGACGGCTTAAAATCGTTGTTAACTGGATTTTTAGTATAACTGTGGCGCGCACACACACACACACTCACATACACTCACACACACAGATAGACAGACAGACGGGCGGACAGACAGACAGACAGACAGACAGACAGACAGACAGACAGACAGACAGACAGACAGACAGACAGACAGACCGATCGATCGTGATCGATCGATCGATAGATAGATAGATAGATAGATAGATAGTAGATAGATAGATAGATAGATAGATAGATAGATAGATAGATAGATAGATAGATAGATAGACAGACAGACAGACAGATAAACAGATAAACAGATAGATAGATTGTAAATACCTAACCAATTCAAGACTTCATCAAACAAACAATAGTCGTAAAATGTATGTACGTTGTAATTGTGCATAGTTTTCATTTGTATGGATTTCTTGATTGTATACACTTCTTAGACATAATAGGAACCAGCCATCCTTCCCACTCTTCATGGCAATCTGCGCTCACCAAGTGCAAGTTTTGCATTTGTCACAAGTAACCTATACTCCCTCGAAGTGATTGTTTGAAAAACAACAACAACAAAAAAAGAAGAAATGTTCACATCATACATACTTCTCTTCAGCAACACGAAGTCTTTGCAGAGACGAAAAAGAAATAAGTGTTTACCTTATACTTCTCTTCATCAATTCGCGGTCCATGCCAGAATACAAGAACAAGAACAAAAAGTAAACAATAATAAAGCAAACCAATCGGGCACCAAAGCACAAAGTTCTGAGCTACCCCTGGTCTGCAGATACCGCTGACAGAAGTCCTTCAATGCCACTTCACCACACAGGAAAGATCTTTGATGTGAGTAAGTAAAACGAGCCCCCGAGATGCTAAGCCGCGTGGTCTGTCACGTGTCTGGGTCAGGCACGTGTCTCTCGGCGAGGTATCGGTGCTTTGGGTCTGCTGTCTCCTTCTCTGTGAAATACAGAGATTGGTGGGGTGGCAGGCGTGGAGGAGGGAGATGAGGGGGGGGGGGGGGGGAGGGGGCGGCGCGGGGGTGAAGGGGCTATGGGGATGGGTGGGGTGGGGGTGAAGAAGGCAAGAAAAAGGACAGGCGAGTAGAGAGACGGATCACATGTTTGGAGGAGAGAGAATTTGGAAGTTCTGGCGATCGGCTCTGTTCTGTACGGGGCTTCTTTGAAATTCGACTTGATTCACATTCATTGCTTAGTAGGTTTCTCCGTCTCTGTCTGTCTGTCTGTCTGTCTGTCTGTCTGCCTGTCTGTCCCTGTCTCTGTGTCTGTCTGTCTGTCTCACTCTCTATGTCTCGCTCTCTTCTTCTTCTTCTTCTTCTTCTTCTTCTTCTTCTTCTTCTTCTTCTTCTTCTTCTTCTTCTTCTTCTCTCTTGTCTCTCACCTCTCTCCCCTATCTCTCTTCCTCCCTCTCTCTCTTAAAGTGGCATAAGATGGATCTCTCTCTCTCTCTCTCTCTCTCTCTCTCTCTCTCTCTCTCTCTCTCTCTCTCTCTCTCTCTCTCTCTCTCTTTCTCTTTCTCTCTTTCATTCTCAACGGAATAATCTCTCTCTCTCTCTCTCTCTCTCTCTCTCTCTCTCTCTCTCTCTCTCTCTCTCTCTCTCTCTCTCCCCCTTGGTGTGTGTGTGTGTGTGTGTGTGTGTGTTGTGTGTGTGTGTGTGTGTGTGTGTGTGTGAGAGAGAGAGAGAGAGGAGAGAGAGAGAGAGAGAGAGAGAGAGAGAGAGAGAGAGAGAGAGAGAGAGAGAGAGAGAGAGAGAGAGAGAGAGAGACAGTACGCGGGCGTTTATTTTGTACTCTTGCTGCACTGTTTAGTTATCTTTCAAATCATTTCATAACTGGCATTGCTGTTGTTGCTGCTATTGTTGTTGTTGTTGATGTTATATTTGTCTGTTTCCAATCTGCAACCAACTCCTAACTGTCTACCTCTATTGATGTACCACAGTGAACACCACTGTCTCCTGTTATCTTTATTTTATATACAAATGATTGTCGAGGCACGGACAAAAGTACCAGAATCAAATACTCACATGATCTGCCCATTGAAGATCTCCGTAACCCTCACTCTGTTTATTTTGATGAGATAAAAATTTTGCTTATGATGCAAAGAAAATTATCTCGATCTGAATGTTTTTAAAAAACAAAAGAATGGACTGCTCATTTCCGTAAAGACCCCCCACCCGTACCAAACGTCATCAAGGATGGTCACTCTGCTGAATGGGTGGACGATACAAACATTTGGATACGGTCTAGGACAAGAAATTGGTTTGTGACAGACATGCGAAAAAAATGCATGTGAAATGCCTGTCTGCAGAAATTATTTGTCTGCAGAAATCGAAAAATATTGGTATTAGTTTAAGCTTTTACAAAGCATTACCGCTGAGTCATCGAACGCTAAGTTCAGTTTTTCATTGAGATGTGGTAAAGTCTAGGCGTGAAAAGCAAGCGAGTGTTGAATAATGTGTTGAATATGAGCAGTAAACTGTAAAAGCTGAATAAGTCACAAGTTGTGCGTGAAAGGCAAGACAAAACTGCAAGTAATAACAGCCATGTTTTATCCAAATAGGGCCTACAGTGAACTTCTACTACCAGGGCGCCGATTTAGGACAATGATGATTCAATCCAGGGCACACAAACCTTTGTCTCAACAACATTTCATTTCGTAAATTTCCAAATATTTATATGACACTATCTCCTTGTAAGGCAGTGCGGTGAGTAAGCAGCAGTGATTTATAAAACATGAAAGAATGCTCAAGGAAGAACGAAAGCAGTCCAGCAGCAGATGAACAACATTCTTCAGTGGTGTGTGTGTGTGTCTGTGTGTGTGTGTGTGTGTGAACATTTGATCGCAATATTTATCGATTAAAAAATCTATTCATTTGTTCATTTACGTTTACAGGGTGATGTGATGGTGGATTGCCATACAAGAAACACACACGGAGAGTACATCACACACTCAAAGGAACCTCAGCTTGATATCCATGCGCGTTCTGTTCCCGTGGGTGTGCAGGTGTGGATGGATGCAGAGAATGAGGTAGTTTTCTTGTGCGTGATCCACAGGCTCGCGGATTCATAGTGGGCGGGGGTGTTGGCGATGGCAAAAAGAATGCATGGTTGCGCATGTCATGTGTTCCACGTGCTGTGGTGAAAGGAACGAACACGTGGGAGGGGATGAAGAGTGGTGATATGGCTGTTCGGCCATAGATTGGTTATTTGATGATGATGACATAGCCTCCAACACTGTCCAGTCCATGATGTTCTTACGGCGAGAGAACAGAGAAATGTCCGTTCTAACTCACCCGCCTAAAACTAGTTAAAACTAGTTTCAGGCGGGTGACCTTAGAACGGACATTTCTCTGTTCTCTGACAAGTAAGGTTTTAACAATGAATTAAAATGATAATCCATCACACATTCTCTTTCAATAACCAAAAAATAACGATTATCTACAAACAAACATACTGTGTAGGATTATCCGTTTTCAATACTAATTTACTAAACTTTTCAGATTTTAGTTTTTGCTTAATCCTGTGTTTTTCCTGATCATTTTCAATAACATCATTTTCACGCATACAGTCATCAAATGCGTCTCTGTCTTCATTGAAATAAAACTACAGTCTTTAACTGTTCTCTAAAGGTCTTTTAAAAACCGAGTTATATTTCTGACATAAAATCCACACACTATCCCAGCATGTCTTCCACTGAAAGCTAGTTTCGACAAAAGCGTTTCTTTTTTTTAACTAAGTCTCTTTCCTGCCGAGCAGTCTCTCTAATAAATCGTGTCTGCGTTCCTCAAACAATCTAAAAAAGGGCTTCTATCAACACTCACTTCAAGTTATTGCTGGGATCACAAAAATATGGCATCATCCGCCAATAACCTTCTATCATGATGTGCTTTGTGTTCCATTGAAAAGTGTTGTGCAGAAATCACAATATGAGCAAAATTATAACGATAAACTGTTTGTAAACAGGTCGAGGACAAATATTGTTTTCCCCACAACCAGTTTGTCCACAAATTAATGAACTATGGGGGGTTTTGTCATAAAGTTTAACTGCTTCCATAGTTTTTATAACAGAATTTAATCTAATCCAGTTATTATTTTTATCATGCCTCTCCATCAAAACCTTTCAGTCTAATAAAATCCGATGGAGGCCTAAATGCTAAGATTAATCCAATTTATTTCTGTAAAGATTGTTTCCTATTTAGACTAATATGGATTTGTTGCTTGTTGTATGAACCTTATATCCTCACCATTGTGAAGAATGACGACAGTAACTGAAGTTTTTCACTCTAAGTTTTTGCCAGCTAATTAGAATTCCTTTTAGAAGGACGTCCCTAACGCCCACAACTCCCATCCTCCGCCTTATCTTTTAAGACAGAAATTTCAAATAGCTTGTGAACGCATCTCCTAATATCATTTGCGAATGAACTGTAAATTTTTGAAGAAAAGCATCCTTTAAAAAACACGTTTTCTCTTCTGTGGAGGATGTACTGTTTAGTCCATAGTACGGCTTTATTTCCAATCTCTTTCCGACTATTGTCGTCCCATAAGACTTACATGAAAGGGCCAGAGTTAATTGCGTTTCCTGAAACTTTTTTGACGGCTAAAAAATGTAAATGGCTTATGAATTTTTACCAAATTTTATTTCCTTCTAAATATGGTTCTAATGCCATTTGAGGTCTAGGTTTTCGAACTAATTTATATTCATTCTGGCCACAATATTTGCTTCTTTCTAATTGCGCAGCTGTTCTAGTTTAGGAAACTTTTTGCTGTCCGCCAACCTCTTTTGCGTTTATAATCACCACTTTAGTGTACTCAAAACCATACCAAGGCCTATCTCACCATTCGGTTCAAAGTCTAACAACGTCCTGCAAAGGTCCTTTTAATTCTAAGGTTATACACCTTACAGGCGTCAATGTAACCTCCCGTTTCTTCGGGCCCCCGTGACATTTTTAGTACAGTTTAAAAAAAAGAAAAATTATTTTATGTCCAAAACAATTTGCAGGTATCACATTGCAAGACTTTCCTTTTTTTTGTGATCTTTATATTAAATGATCCAACCCTTCCCACAAACTAATCTTTTAAACGGTAAATTAGGGAATTGTATAATTTCATAATCGCAATATCACTTTCCAGAGGGAAAGCTCTTAAAACTGTGAGGGCCTTCCATCATATAATTTTCATCAGTGCTTAGATCATCCAAATGAACATAAAGAATGAATGTAATGCACGATTGAGCGACTTTCTCCCTCATAAGTAGTTTTTGTTGGGTGTAACTCTAAATCTATGATTGTCCAGCTGCAAAGCCTAACATTTTACTAGCTCTTTATCAAAATAGTAACCGCTTCTTCTTCAAGGCTTGAATGATAACATGTTTTCAGATTCGCATGTTAAGTTTGAGAGTAATGTCAAAGTTACTCATTGCTTCTTTTTAGTGAGCAAAACCGCGTATAACCATCAGTATTGTTAACTGCTAACTTTGGCCCCTTTTTGGTCAACTTTTAGAATCTATTATTTATTTAGTGAGTTATAATATAAACCATACGACTTTGTAAGATATTTCATGGAGTGCGACCATTGTTCCACAATTGTTTTTATCAATACATGTTCTATAAACGAAGGACGGTCCCTTGAGTTTTATTGTTTACAAACATTTTTAAACGAAAGAAAAATGAGTGCGTTTAAATATACTGAGCAAAATATTCTGTTGGGTTGGGCCGCACTACCACTTAAAAAATAACAACTTGAACTCTTGTCATTTCTGTGACCCCAGAACCACTGACACCTTTCAAGTAAAGGTGAGTACGCCCATTAAGCAGATATCCTTTAACCCCCCTATAAAAAAGCTACATCCCAACAGTTGGTGGTTTAGGTCCATCCGATGGCAGTTTTAATCCGGCAGAACCCAGTTAAACCTTTGCTGTGTTTTGTGCATCAACCGGGTGAGGAGTACGTAGCTGATCACTTTAAATCATCCTTAATCCTTGGGAGGTCAGTTATAGATTTCAGTGTTTTGACAATCCTTCAGACGTATTTTGACAGAACTGCAAGCACCATTGCCAAATGGACAAAACGTTTAAATCCATTCAGCACCAAATAGACATGAAGGCTTTTTGAAAGGATCGTAATCGAATTCAATATTAATGTTAGGACAGACCTTTAGACAAAAGACGATCTTTAATCATGGCTTTAGGCACCCTTATTTTTGGGGCATGCACAAAAGTATAACTATGACTGGAATTCCGCCTTTAACATCTTTCTCTTTTCAGGCACAGCAGGTGTTCACCTCGGGTCCATAGAGCAGGAAGCCTAAAACAGCATGGACAACATTTATCTTAGACACTTCTAAGGGCCCTAACTAGAGCGGGAATAGAACGAATAAACGACTCTATTCGTACTTACGTTTGGTGTTGCTAGGTTCGCAGCACAAGACAAGGTCGAGCATAACTACTCCTTCCTACTGGCTTGGTGGCACAAAAACCAATACTAGCGAAATTTAGAGGACGCCAGTAATTCTACAGTTGATTTGAGCCTTCAAGTATTAAAAGGTACCAACATGTTTTACATACGCAAGATCGAAAGTAGACTTTGCTGTTGGCCGGTTATATATGCTACCTTCTGACCTCAGACTCCAGTAGAACAATAATAAACTACAACAATGAAATCCCTTGTGCAGCAATGACACAGAAGGTTGGAAAAAACGACATAAATTCTGAGCTCAGTAAGATTGCAAACAATAAAAAAACACACCCAAGATTAAGTCATCCCAATCCCCAAGGTTCCAAAGCCCGAAACCGTTTAAAGACCGCAAAAAAGTAATGACCATGAATATGAAAAGACAGCTACTTGTTATTGGATTAACTGGCCTAGATTACTCGGCCGTTATCTGAATAAATATTAACCCCACTATTTAGAGAACTAATGCCCTATAAGTTGCCTCAAGCCATAAGCCAACTACTTTGCTTGCAGTAGAACAAAAGCCAGCTAACGATACTCCCTAATATACAGGTAAAGAGTCTATAGCTTTAACCGGCTAATTTTTTTTTAAAATAAACTCGCAAGATGATCAAGTTTGTTTTTTTAAAACCCATGATTTATCAGGTGGAGGGGCATGGCGATGGAGGCACTGAACTTTGCCCTCCACACCCGCCCGTAAATAGCCATCACAACCAGTGTACTTATTCAAATCCGAAGGCCGTTATAACCTTTCTAATGTAAACACCTTGCTACTCTAAACAGTGTTTTTATTCGTGTCTGCTAAGCCGTTGTGTCTTCATAATAAAAATTCTTTGGATAGTTTCTCTTAATCTGATCACTTGAGTTTCGTAATTGGTCTCGATAGTAGAACGCGCCGCGTTAGTCCTTGCTGCTCTTTCTTTTTCAAGATCTTTTAGTCTTGGTTATTCTTCTTTAACACCAGACCCTAAGTTGGCGTCATCAGCCTCAGAACGAGTTTTCTTTTTCTCTTTTTTAATGCTCATTTCCTTCAGTCATCTTGCTAAATTGGTCTGTTAATTCGCCTCTAATTTTTCTTACAGCACGATAATGACCTCCTAGTCTGCGGGGTAATTGGGGAATCATTAATTGTTTTTAAATGCTGTTTTCTTCTGAAAGACTGGTTTCTTGCTTCTTCTATTGTATTTATTATCAGTTTGCTGTTTGGAATTAAATCATGAAGTTCTATGTTTTGGTTTAGCTGTTGGGAGTTCTGTAGCGGTATTTTGAAGTTTAGCAACTGCTTCTCCCTAAGCTGGTTTTGGTGGTTTAACAATGCCTAGGAGGGCGATTTCGATCTTCCGCCCTAAGTTTTTTGTTTAATTGGATATTCATACGTACAACCGTGAGGGGGTCTCGTATGCTGTTTGCTGGAACCAAGTTGTTCTCCGGGTCGGCCGATTTTCAACAACAAATGGCCACCTTTACTTCAAAATCAGTCTATAAATTGAGGGGAGGTTCTATGTTTTAAAACATTTATAAAAAATGCTCCGGCCGTACTTTCTGTTAATTCACACACCTGCAATGAGAGCTTGAGCGATGCTGATCAAAGGACCGTTTCACTCATGTTGTCTCGCAAGCATCTAAAATAGCTAAAATCTTCCTAGTTAATTCCCGCCATGTTTTTTAAATAATAATTAAACCTTTTGTTTTAATTTTGTTTTAGAAGATAAAAATGTCCAAATATATTGGCTCGATTCTTGACCCCGCATAGAAGCCTGAAAAAAAGCCCCTGGCGTGAAGGGAAATAAACGGAATATTACTGTTCCAAATAAATTCCATCTACTATTGATGCAGATCAAATGTTTACTGTTAGATTTCCAGACCAGGAGAGATAAGTGTTGTGCCAGGACTCTGCGCGTCTTACTTTCAAAATAAACTCGCTCAGAAAAAGACCCCATCAGAACAGTTTGTACAGAAAGAACTGGGACGGCAATCGTTAAGAAAATTTCTATAAAAACTTGAGGTCAAGAAGTAATTTTTCTTTACTTAATCCAGACATATTTTTTAACCTATTCTGATCTATGGCCTATCCGGGGACGAAAGGGCTGATTCTTGCTTTCAAGGAATTGGGAAAATGATGATGCCCTAAAACATAGAATAGGCGCCGCAGATGTTAAAGACAAACAAAAAGCATGCAGCTGTAATAGCGTAATGGAAAATCGTCTTTTTCATACCCCTAGATTTTTGAGTTTTTAAAAGCGCATGCGCCCATACTTTTTCAAGGAGCGTTAAAAGACAGATTGTCAATGAACTAACTTTTAATGACTACAAACATGTTATTCTATCTACAACACTGATGCATAGTACAGCATTTCTGACATCTCGTTAGAGTTTGAACGTTGTTAGCAACTCTAATTTAGCAAGGCTGAATAGGGAACAATATCAGGTCACAAGTAGTAATATATTACGAAAGAGTGGCATCATCATTCAAACATAGCCCCAAAAGCAGGGCAGACACTATATGGAATTTTAGTTATCGCACCACCGCAAGATCCTTAAGGTATTTTATTGCTGTGTGAAGATGAAGACCCATTCAAAAGACAACTGAAAAGTTTTTTAATCCTAAAATAACAAAAGTGCAAATGACAATTGAGGGTAGTCCTAACCAAATCTACCCTAAGCGGGCTTAAAACCTTATCATCATTTTGAAGAAATAAGAAATTTGTTCGGGGTGGGAGTGTAGAAACCAAAAGTTGACCTTGTGTCTAAAGATCTACATCTTCACAGTGTTAGACTTGATGATTATTTAACAACGAAAATACGGCTTATGGATTGACCTAAGGTCGACAGAGGATAAAGAGTTACATAAAGCGGGGAGAAAGGTTAAAGACATAATAAACATTCAAATTGATAAAAAAAAGAGGCCCGACAAACCACTAACTGGTATTTGTTTTTAATATTTGATTCGCAGCTGAATATTGAAAAAAACAGATTAAAAGAAACAAAATACTAAATTATTTTATTTTTAAAAAGCATGTCTGTCAGCATTATCCAAAAGTACCTAAAGAAGAGAATAGTAGGCAACTCGCTGTTATAGAAGATCCATTGACCCCAGGGTCGTTCTCTGCTGCTGCTGAAGTAAAAAACCTTCAGATTAACAAACATTACACAAAATGCAACAAGAACTAGAGCAGGGACCTTACAAAATACAGCAAAACCAACGAAGGTATTCTGCACTCTTAATGCTGTTACCTATGTTAATCCTGGACAACAACTAAAGCGCTAGCAGCAGCAGAACGAGTGTTGGTCTCTTAGCAAAATGCATAGCGTACCCGCAGCTTTACTTCTAGGCGGTTTGTCTTTATCTCCTCGTCTGTGCTTCATTAGCCGTAGTGCTGCTAGGCAACAAATAAAAACTAAACCCAAAAGCACACAGGCCAATGGTTCAAACTACTAACAGCTAAACCAGTCCTTTAATCTAATAATAAATAAAGCACTACTGACTTCAAAATCACGGATGAAAATTTAGCCGTTTAACCCAGGCTGATTTTAATGACTACAAAAGAATCAAAAGGTTGGAATCTTCATAGAAAGCAAGGACAAGTTTTTTCTCAACGAGCCAACACCGAACAGATAAAAAAAGGAAGTTTAAAAAAAGTAAACGAAACATGAAACTCTGCTCTAAACAGCTCGCATTAACAACGCCAAAGGGTGTTTATACTTTAGTTTATGAGTCTAAGCACAAAAAGACCATCGATATTGATTAATTATATTTTGATTTAATAAATATTTTGATTTAGAAAAGAACTCAGCATGGATAAGATAGATGAAAGGACCGGACGAATTGTTTTGAAGGAATGCTTAAGGAAGAGCGTTTGTCAAGAGCACTGAATGATATTCGTCTAGAAGTCCATTGATCCAGCAAACGTACAGGCAAGTGTTCTCCTTGCATTTTCTCACGTTCCAAGAAAACAACAATAGAACCCCGCCAGTTTAAAGTAATTTAGCTGTTTTAATCGACATAAAACAATAAATGAAGAAAATCTAAAGTCTGGTCCTCATCTAAACAACAGTACTATTCTTTCCTCTAATGGACTTAACCCCTGGTTGGGGCAGACAACTGCTTACCACAGTTGATGTGGCCGCTGAAGTAAGCTAAAATGAGAGGCTCTGTCTGGTCAGAGGGTGAAGTCTTAGAGATCAGATTACAACAGGCTAAGGTGCACCGTTGGTTGTAAGCTTACATTCCACTACTCCAGCATTAGTTGCAAAAAGAGCATTTCTAAACATACAAAATACAGCAACAAATGTTTTATGTGGTGTGTTCTCGCAAGGCTGCATTACGCCCGCAAAAACGCAGAGAGAGTGTCTAACTATCACCCTTACATCAATGATCTTAACTTCAGAGGAATATCCTTTCCTGTTAGCGTGGACAAAATTGATCAGTTTGAAGAACAAACAAACCAATAACTGTTAATGTCTACACATGGGATGAGGAAACAAATCTACAGCCTATTAAAGTGTCCAAAAATAGCCCAACTATTGGCGAGCCAGATAAAAGCCATGTTGACTTACTGCTGATGCTTTCATCAGCGGGGCTACCGCATTACACATTGATACGAACAATGAGTAGATTATTAGCGCATACTTCAAACAACACTAACAAACAAGAATTCTGCAGAAATGTTTAACAAGAGTTCCATCTGTTCAAGCCGCAAGCGAACATAAGAAACATTGTATCGACCCAGTTGACTGTAATACAGAACTAATTACGCCCCCAGAAGCAGTAAAGTTAGTTTTAAGAACTGGAAACGATGCAAAATTCTCCATATGTTGTTTACGCAGACTTCGAATCACTCATTGTTCTTATGAAGGGCCAACCCCCCAGAGACTTCCAAAAACAGCCTTTGTGAGTAATCATCAGATTTGTTCATTTGCTTTCATTGTTGTCAGGTCGGATGGCGCTCATTCAACGCCAGAATTATACAGAGGACCAAATGCGGCTAGAAGATTTTTACAGCGCATGCAGCAAGTTGCGTAATGATTGTTCTAATAATCTGAATTTATCTGAAATCATGATGACACCTGAAGATCAACAACAGTATGACTCAGCCACACATTGTTGGATTTGTGGTTCAGACCTCTCATCAGACGCAGCGAATCCAACAGTAAAAGACCATGATCACATTAGCGGAAAATTCAGAGGAGCAGCGCCACAACAACTGCAATCTTCAACTAAAGTTTGAACCAAAGACATGGAAGCTGCCTTTTTTCTTTCACAACTTGCGAGGTTACGACTCTCACCTTATAATGCAAGCAGTAAACAATGCTTTCAAGGTAACATGCATTGCACAGTCATCAAAAAGTACATGTGTTTCACTTTAAATAATATGTCTTTTATGACTCTATGCAGCACATGATGGGATCATTAGAGTCACTAGCTATGTCCTTAAAGTCCCTGCCCAATAACGGAAGAATATTTTTGACCCAACTCTCGTTAGAAAAGGCGTTTACCCTTACGAGTACATGAACAGTTGGAAAGGTTTGACGAAGATACACTTCCACCTAAGGGCGCGTTCTTTTCTAGTCTTAGAGGAAAGGACATTAGTGATTCTGATTACCAGCATGCTCAAGATGCGTGGCAGAAGTTAGAGTGTAAAACGATGGGAGACTATCATGATTCATACTTGATGGCTGATGTATGTTTGTTGGCGGACGTCTTTGAAAATTACAGAAAGACCTGCATGAAACATTACAGTTTGGATCCCGCGCATTACATTTCTGCGCCTGGGATGAGTTGGGACGCTTTCTTAAAGTTTACTGGAGTACAGATTGATTTATTGTCTGACCAACCAATGATTCAGATGATTGAAAACGGATTGCGTGGGGGAATTAGTATGGCGTCGCATCATTATGTAAAGCAAACAACAAATACTTGGACGACTATGATCCAAGTAAAAGGTCTAACTATCTCATGTATTTAGACGCAAACAATCTGTATGGATGGGCTATGGCGCAATCACTTCCATTACGCAACTTTAAAATGTACACAGATAATACGAATAATATTCAAAAAGCATTAAAGTGGTTGAGCAGTTTGACGCCGGGTCACCAGCGTGGATACATTCTAGAAGTTGACTTAGAATATCCTAATGAACTCCATGACCTGCATAATGACTATCCATTAGCGGCAGAAAGTCTAAAGATGGCAAAAACAGAACCGCCTAAACTTGTGCCTAATCTTCGGGGCAAAAAAAATTATGTATGTCATTACAGACTTCTGCAATTTTATTTAAGACATGGTTTGAAGTTGACAGCTGTTCATCGTATAATTGCTTTTGATCAAGAACAGTTCATGAAACCATACATCATGAAGAACACTGATCTCAGAACTAAATCCACAGATGCTTCAGAAAAAGATTTTTTCAAGCTGATGAACAACAGCTGTTTTGGAAAGACTATGGAGAATCCGCACAAGCGTAAAGATGTCAGATTAGTCACCAAAGAGAACGAAGCAATTAAGCTGACTTCAAAACCAAATTATCAGGACTTTAGAAGATTTCATGATCAGCTTTTTGGTATAATGATGAAAAAAAGAAAGTCAAATTGGACAAACCTGTATTTATTGGGTTTACCGTTTTAGAATTATCAAAGCTTTTGATGTTAGAATTTCTTTATGACTACTTTAAGCCCTCGTATCCAGAGTCCAGAGTACTTTACACAGATACTGATAGTTTTGTTATAGATATCCCTACTGAAGATATCTATAAAGACATGGAATTAGAAGTAGCGAAAGGGCATGCAGGATGGTATGACACGTCCGATTACCCTAAAGAATCGCCTTTACATTCAATTACCAACAAGAAGGTTTTAGGAAAGATGAAGGATGAATTATCTGGAGGGGTGATTAAGGAGTTTATTGGTTTAAGATCGAAAATGTACAGTATTTCGAGCCAGGAGAAAAACCATTAAGAAAGCAAAAGGAATATCTCGCAGTGTTGTGCAGTCAAACATATCACATGACAACTACAAAGAGGCATTGTTTGACAATAAGACTTTTCATCATGACAACGTAAAACTGCGATCTAATCTACATGAGATCAACACAACTGTTGTAACAAAAAGTCATTAGATAGAACAAACACAAAACGTGTGTTTGTTAATCCAGAGTTTTCATATGCAATTGGTCACTGGAGGGCCGCATAAACAGGGGTTTTTTATATTTTTCAATCATCTTTAAATGCAAGACTAATTATAGCATCATCCAATTCATCTAAATCTTTTCTCATGTTTGCTTGATGTGCTTGAATTTTTTCTATTATTTCAAGATATCCTTTTTCCCAATTTGGGATTTTGGATTTTATGTGATCTAGATGGGTTATCATGGATTGATTAATCTTCGTAAATTTTCCCCTAATAGCAGAATTTTTTTCAAATGATTCCTGTATCAATTCTGCGGTCTCTTTCTTTATCATACCTGTTTCGTTCTGTGCTTCCTTCTGAGCTTCCATTTTAGACTTAAATATATTTATGTAAATTTAAAATTAATTAAAGCGGAACTGTGTCTGGCAGGATTATCTGCAGTTCTTCTTTCACAAAAGATCTTTGAGGAGCTGGTTGTTTTGTTGTGTCAGTTTCTCGTAAATAATACACGGGTGGATTCATTTTTACAATTCTTTTTATTTCATATGGATCAACACTCCAAACTGGATCGGTTGCCCTGATGCGAGTATCCCCTTCTGCTTCTCCCGGCAAATAAAGGTACCTTACTTTCAAACCAAATGGTAATAGTTTGCTGGGTGTACTGGAGTCTCCTTCAACATTTATTGTTTGTTTTTTGATTGCTTGTACTGGTTTTAGCCCTTTAAATTCTTCATTATTCATTGCACGCAAAACTGAGGGCAGTCTTCTAACCCATTCTGTGTTGCGAGAATTGTCAATAAGCTCTCTGTGATACTGGTAGGAGAAAAGTCTTTCGGCTAACTGTTTGTTAAAGTTTTCAACCAAAGCCTGTGATCTATGAACTCCTGGAATGCCTCTTTTAATGGTAACTCTATGTTTTAACAATAATTGATTCACTCGGCCTTTAAATTCTTTTCCATCATCGACTTGAATCATGCGAGGATAAGTTAGCGGGCCTCGTTGGTATATTAGTTGTATAGCAACAGCAACAGCAGAAGCACTCTTTGTGTTAACGGTTCCGCATCTTTGTATCTTGAAGCTATGTCAATGACTGTAAGTGCGTACTTAAATCTTTTTCGTCTAATCGTATCATGGGGTAAATATAGAAGATCCATTTGATGGGTGTCGTTCGGTATTGTATTCACAAAGTGTGGTCTCTGTATTCGTTTAGGCGCTGGTAAATAAATTTGCCAAATCGCTTGTTTAGATAACCATTCCTTCGCTGTTGTTCACTGACTCCAGCCGCTTGGCTTAGCTTTTTAATTGCCGTAATTCCCTTCCAATATCCTTTTGGCGAATAATAGATTTTGTTCATTTTTTATTCAGCCAATATTATGCGCAACAAAATACACAACAGTCATGCCAAAGACAATAAACACGATTTCTTGCATCTTTTGTTTTTCTGATGGATGATAAAAGTCGCTGAATTTTGGTGGGGGCAATGTCTCGATTGGTTTGCCCGTTACTAAATAATACTCTTTTATTGCTTGATCAACATCTTTAAATGTGTAAGCTGCATGCCCCTGTTTTTTCAGGGTATCGTTAATAAAATCTAACTTCTCAATTCTCTGCTTTTCATAGTTATCTTGTGCGGCTGCTAGTTGCTCCATAGCTTTGTTATGTCTTTTTCTCTCGCCGTCATCCCGTAGTTTACTAAATGCGCAATTACTTCCGCTAAAAGCAAGCGCATTCACCACAGCGCCGCCTATCATCATTACGAGTGAAGCCATTTTTTATAAATGTATTTTTTTAATTTTACATATCGATACTGTCAGGAATTATTTTTTGCTTAACTAGAAAATCTTTCGTAGCGAACGAAGCTGTAATAATAGCAATCAGCTTTGCTGAGTCTTCAAAGTCTAGTTTGCCAAGATCTGCTGGTTTTATTTTTAACAGGCTTTTACCAAGCATTGTGTATCCTACACTTAGACCTCCAATAACAGCAGAATGGTATACAAGGTTGGCGACAGTTTTTCGGTGCTCATTTTAAAAAATAAAATAATTATAATTAATAAAAAACATGAACACCGATGATCTGCTAGAGCTACAGAGTGGCCTAAACCGTCTTGGACTTACAAATGAAGAAGTTGATGACCAAGCTATTATGCCCAAAAAGGAAAGGCTGTATTCTTTGGCGGCATGTGGAAAAACAAAACAGTTCCTCGGAACTGAATTCAGCATAGAACAGATTCAACAGATGTCGCCACAAGACATTTTAAAGTATCACAACAGGTATGAAGCGCAGCTGGGGTCTAGAATGGTAAAAAGTGTCGGGCAAACGGTTCTTAGTTTGTACACTAAACTAGTTAGTAAATTTGCTCCCATTGATTCTGAACAAGACTTTATGTATGATTTAACGCAGGATCCAGTTTTAACAAAGTCATTAGAGTCTCTAAGCTGTGATCTATATTACAGATTTGGAACATTGTTATCGCCATTAATCATGGGATTAATTACTTTTAATCATATAGATTTTATTTCCCTTCAAAATGACCGAGCCAGAAATCAGCAGAATCAGAAAACACTGAATCAGGTGGAGAAAGTAACCAAGCCAGAAAATCAGCAGAATCAGAAAACACTGAATCAGGTGGAGACCAGTGAAAAGCATCCTCATCCTGGGCGTGTTTAAAGCAGGAAAAAAATTAGCAGAGTGGAACAGACAAAAAAATTACAGTTACAATCACAGAATATAACTCATCACGAAAACATAACACCGCCAACGCCAGAACAAGTTGATTCAGTGCCAGCTATAAAAACTCCATGTGATTCAAGGCCTACAGCACCAAAGTCTTCATGGAATATTGAACTTAAAACTGTTGTCATTTTTGGCGCCCTTGCTGCTGCTGGGGGCGGTTATTACGGTTATAAAATATATAAACAATGGCAAACAAAAACAAAAGCAGTCAAAACAACCTGAACCACTAAATACAGAAGACAAAAGCATGCCAGAACCGCCAACAACAAAAGATCATTTTGATCCATTTGAAATGTAATAATATTTTAAGAACTTAATTTTTTGTTTTTTTTAATAAAAATAGATCATGGCGTATTATAAATGATGAAGTCAATAAATAAAGACATGGAGTCTATAAAGACATTTCCATAGACCAGAATTGTAATCAATGCGGTTGCTTAGGATGTAAGAACTTCATTAAGATCTATGCTGGCCGATCTCGCGCAGATAACGCCGAGCAAATATTCTCAGCAATGACGCGTTTTTTGAGGCGTGTGTGTACTATATTAGGCATCTACTATTTAAGACAAAAACATAGATTGTATTTTTTTTTTATAATTATAAGATAACTTGAATAAGAACTTGGTTGTACTTAAAGGATGACTTAATTACAATCTTGAGTAAGAACTTGATGTAACTTAATTAAGAAACTTAATTAAGAACTTAATTAAGAACTTAATTAAGAACTTGGGGTGACTTGATTAAAAACTTAATTAAGGACTTGGGGTAACTTAATCAAGAACTTAATTAAGGACTTGGGGTGACTTGGGGTGACTTGGGGTGAAGGTGTTAAGTGTCTCAAAGTGGAACTGGGGAGCCACTTGCTTGTGACTGAACAGGTTGTGTCCCGCGCGCACCCCAATCAACTAGGCCAAGTGATCACATAGGGTCGTTTGGCCTAGTTTGCCGCTGAGCTTTGCAGGTACTGCCGCGCTTTGCAGGTCAAGCGATCATATATGATCACTTGGCCTAGTTTGCCACCGAGCTTTGCAGGTGCTCCGTGCTGACGTCATTGGCGGCAAACTGCCGCGCTTTGCAGGTCAAGCGATCATATATGATCACTTGGCCTAGTTTGCTGCTGTGCTCCTCTTTTCTCAACCAGGCTTGCACTGGCTTTGGCAGAGTTACAGCAGTTACTGCTGTAGCCGAGCTTTTATGGCGGCTCTAATCGCCGTAGTAGTACATCCGTCATTGTATATTTGGAGCATTTATATGAAGATAGTGCTGGCTACACACTACTCCTCTCCATACTGGTAGATGTACTAAGGTCTGCCTAGCCCTATCTAGTTTGTTTGCCAGAACTCCCGAAAATCGCTATTTAGTTGCATAAGTCTAATAATGGTTTGGCGTTTGCTACACAGTTCATTTATACTAATTCCTAGCTTGTGAAATTTAGGATAGTTATAAAAACACACAGAAAGTTGAATAAGTTTTCTAGCATACGAATCAACCATGTTTACCTGCGTCTTAAGAAATGAACGCCATGTTTGATGCGTTTTTGTTTTTTTAAACATGACTTGAGCTGTTTCAAGCCAGCGC
>CM031596.1:19158642-19198642 GCA_018398815.1 Conus ventricosus | reverse complement strand
TTTCTTTCTTTTTTAAATCATTTAGATCACTTAGAAGTAGAACTACTAAAGAGAATACCGTGAATGGATCCTTTTTCATAAATTGAAAAAAAAAAAAGTCAAGTACTCTTGCTTCTGAGAGAGAGAGAGAGACAGAGGGGAGAGAGAAAGAGAGAGAGTTTTGTGTTATCTTAGGGATCAGTTGTGGGAGAGAAAAAGGCGTTCAATGTGTATTTACTTGATCTGTTTGCATTGTAAATTTTTTGAAATGAAAATGAGAAAGTAATTCTCCTCTTCTCTCTCTGTCTGTCTTGTGTCTCTCTCTCTTCTGTCTCTCTCTCTCTCTCTCTCTCTCTCTCTCTCTCTCTCTCTCTCTCTCTGTCTGTCTCTCTCAGTCTCTGTCCTCTCTCACTCTGTCTCTCTCTCTTTCACTCTCTCTCTTTCTCTGTCTCTGTCTCACTGTTGTCTTGTTGTCTGTCTGTCTGTGTCTCTGTCTGTCTGTCTGGTCATGTCTCTCTCTCTCTCTCTCTCTCTCTCTCTCTCTCTCTCTCTCTCTCTCTCTCTCTTTCTCTCTCCCCTATGATGAAATGAAAATCATCATATCATGGGCAATGGAGGAGAAAGCTGCTGGAGGAGAAGAGTGCATAGCAGAAGCTGCTCTCTCTCTCTCTCTGTCTCTCTCTCTCTTCTCTGTCTGTCTGTCTCTTCTGTCTCTCTCTCTCTCTCTCTCTCTCTCTCTCTCTCTCTCTCTCTCTCTTCTGTCTCTTCCCCCTTACCTCATATGTCTGTTTTCCTTTCCTGTGTGCCTGTCTTCTTGACTTCACAGATCTGCTTGTTTTGGAGAGCCAATCCTAATAAGTATGATGGAAAACAGACAGAATCTGTCACAGACTGAATGCCCTCCTGTTAATAGGTTAGTGCACAGATTGCCCTCACACTTGTTGTCTACACTGCAGGTAGCCCAAAAGATTTTAAGGTACTTAGGCAGCCACCTTTTACCTACAGATCTATCTGTTGTCTGCAGAAAGTCTATTTGTTGTCAGCAGATAATGTACGGGTTATCCCCTGAAAACCCAACCTGTTATTTACCATAGCATGCCTGTTTATCTTATTCTTGCCTACAGATAGCCAACCTGATATAAACTAATTGAATACCCTCTGAGCGTTTGACTTAAATGAGATGACAGCCGTGTTATGGCTCTTGTGGCTGGTTGGATTATTAACAACTTGGATTGAACTAAATAGAAATAATTGGCTGTTATCTAAACTTGTGTAAAAGTCTCCTACCAGTCATCAAAAAATTAGCTTACTTGTCATCTACAGATAGCTGCCTTTTATAAACAGAGAGTAAACCCTGTTATTTATAGAATTTCAACCAGTTTGTAAGTACACATGTTAATCTTCTAAATTATCTAAAGATTATTCAACATATTGTCAACAGAGAACCTACATGTTGGCTACAGATATCCAGCCTTTTGTGCATCGATAGTCAAACCTGTTATCTATATCTGTTACTGACAGATGATAATTTACTTGCCATTTACAGACAGCCCCCCTGCTATCTGTGTATAGACACCTTTTAAAAAATTGATTGCTACCTGTTATCTAAGACAACCTTTTATCTACAGATGGCCAGTATGTTTTTCTACATTCAGCCTAATGTTGTCGACTGTTAACCAGGGGAACTTACCAAGTATATCTTAATTGTTATTACAGGAAGTCTGGCTTTAAAAAATAGTATTTCTACAAATATTTTAGCTATTGTCTGTAGATATCTGTCAACCTGGGTTTGTAATGTCAGTGGAGGAAGGACTAGCGCACAGCCCAAACACACTCACAGCTTGCTTACAATCTCATTCATATATCATGCATTCGTCACATCAACCACTAGTAAAGTCTATAACTTTACTACACATGATCATAGAACGAAACTTTCAATGCATAGGGAAATTCAAATGAAATAAAACATTCTCTTTTTCCCTGAACTTCACAAACATTTTCTAAAAACATCATTAAAACTAACCGGGGTATAAACAGATTTCTTTTTTACCGGGCCAGGTGATCTTAACTTTTCACGAATCACTGTCTTTTTCTTTTCCTTTTTTTTTAAATGTCACTTTCACAACACGACACAACTGCCGGCACTGGTGTTGGTCTGATGGCGCCGGGTTCAGGTGAGACTGTTGGCGTTGGTCTGTGGTTCTGCTTGGCGAAGTGACGCTGCCAGGTATGAGGTCGAACCCCGGTTAGGGTAAAAACAGTGACTATCACATCGATCTGTTCTCCTTTCTTTCTTCCTGCATTAACGCATTGCACTCTCTCTCTCTCTCTCTCTTCTAGTCTGCTTTATCAATGGACATGGTTGCTTTTCTTTTCTTTTTTTTTCTTTTCTTTCTTTCTTCTTCATAAATTAGCAACTCTCTCTCTCTCCCACATCTCTCCTCAGTCCTTCCTCTCCCAGACTATCTCATGTAATCTCTCAACTTGGTTCTTTCTCTCCTCCCTCATCTCTCTCTCTCTCTGCCTTCCCTCCCCGCAGAGCTCCACTCGAACTCTCTCTCCCTCTCTCTCTGTTCGTTCTTCTGTTCTCTCACCCTCACATTCTTCTTTTCGTTCGTTCTGTCCAAAAGGGCGAGTCCCTTGGTCAGTATTTTTACCCTGACACCCAAAGTTGTCTCCTCTAATTCCATTGGATATTCACATCACGACAGTCCGTCTACACGCCTTACTCTCTGTGGTGGTCAATTGGTCATTTAATGTTTAGCTAGATTTCACCCCACCCACACTACCTTCTCCCTCTCCCTTTCCTGCTTTAACTGGACGTCCCGACTAACAATGACGTTGGTTCAAAAAATTGGCTAGATGAGCCTGGCCCAGGCATGAGGTCCGTCTGGGCAGACATCGAGGCGTCGGTCAAACCCGCTTAGTCGTTCTGGCGGGACAGAAGTCTCTGTGGAGCCTCCCCCTATGCTTAATTGGCCGGACCCGACCTGTGGGCCGTCTTTCTGAGCCTTGATTTTGAGTTTGGACTTATGTCCAGTTGGAGTGGCGACGACTGACCACACTTCGGTTGTGTTGAATTTTGACCGTGACAATTTCCCTTGCCAAAAGACTATGCCCGCATTGTCTCAAAACAACGGTACAAAAAAGACAAAAACCGAATTTGCTGACACACAGCTACACGCGCAAAGTTTGAAGAAAATACTTTACAACCAACGGTTTATAAATTATAAATATACCATTAGTGGATACCACTCCAATGAGTTTCATTGACGTGCGCTTTGCGTTATTTCAACTCATTTTATAACGACCTCTGTGGCACCTATGCAATCCCCCTACTGCGGATTTCCCAATATCTTCTTTTCCCACAATTCTTATGAAAAGCAAAATTTATAATATGATCACGACCCATGACACTTAAATGAGGAATCTCCATCCTCCCTTATTGCAAATAATGCATCATTTACACAAGCGACTGTATGTCAAGCATAACTACATTCACATGAGCAAGTCTCACAAAAAAATATGAACAAGTCTCCACACAAAAACATGAACATAGCCAACTGGAATGACCATATCCAATCAACATAACTGGAATCAAACATATTTCAACAAAGCACCCCGGATATGACTGACTTCCTTGAGTTGCAAGCTTGCTAGGACTACCGACTTAAATAGTCAGCCCCGACTTCTGTCGACCGGGAATGTACTGCACTCGGTACCTGTAGGGCTGCAGTCCCATTCCCCAACGAGAACCTGCTGTTTTTTCAGCTGTGCCTCTTGCAGGAATTTGAGTGGTTGGTGATCTGTCTCTATCACGAACTCTTTCCCTTTACAAGTATTTGTGGAACTTTGCACGGCCCACACGACAGCTAAACACTCCTTCTCCACCGTTGCGTCCCCTTCTTCACACTTGTCAACTTCCTGCTAGCATATCTCACAGGAAAACTCGACCCTTCATGCTCCTGTAACAATACTGCCCCTATCCCACCACTGATGCATCTGTCCGCAACAAAAATGGTTTGGACATATCTGGTAGCTTCAAGATGGGACGGGTTTACCTAGTCTTTCCAACCCCGTCTGCAGTGCTTGCTCTGCAGCGTCTGACCACTCGCCATCCCGGTTTTCCCCTTTGCCTTGACCAAATCATGAGAGGACTCGTGATTGCAGCAAATTTGGGACAAACTCCTATAGAACCAATAAAACCTAGCAGACCCCTGACTTCTGTTTTGGTCTTTGGTCTCTCTGAATTCATCATCTTCTCCCCTTTCCTTTCCGGCTGCTTTGTGTCCCCTCCGACAAAAAACCCTAGGAACCCCCTACTGTCTAGCCCTTCATACAGTGACCACATCCCTGTATGACTCTTCTGGAAACTTAGGTAAAAAAATCCCCCCTTTCTTCTGCTGGGTCTCTTTCACCTCATCAATGATGCTGCTGCGCTACGTGCTGAGTCTCACGCTGAATATATTTGCGGAGGAAATTTGCATGGAAAGTTTTGGTTTCCATTCCATCATTCGGTAATCCCGACCAAACTTTTCGTGATGGTGAATGGTCCTTTCAATGCATCAGCAGCTTGTTGTGCCCCGTGGGAAGCAGTAACGGACTTGATCTCCCACCTTGAGGGATTGTTTCCCTCACCTTCTGTCATATTGCTTCTTCTGCTGACCTAGCCTCTGCAAACTTTCCTTGCAACCTTACGTGTCTCATACCTGTGCCCCCTTTTGGGAAAACAGGGCGAGATTGGGCGATCAGATCAATAGCCACTCTCCTGAACGGTGTGTCAATTAAAGGGGGATGTTTAAGAGGGCCTTCCTCTTCACCCCTCTTGTGGCTGA
The DNA here is from genome assembly GCA_018398815.1 of Conus ventricosus. NCBI lineage: Eukaryota > Metazoa > Mollusca > Gastropoda > Neogastropoda > Conidae > Conus > Conus ventricosus. The sequence goes on along the minus strand of CM031596.1, from coordinate 19,193,828 downwards.
CCTTTGACACACGTCACATGACATGCAGAACCGCTTTTGTCTGCCATTGCCCTGGCCAATAAAAATCATCAAAGACTCGGTCAGCCGTTTTACCGGTGCCGAGATGACTCGCCATGAGCGGACTCGTGACCCACTGACATGACAGTTTTCACGATAACATGCTGGTACCTCTAACTGAGTGGTCACCTTACCTGTTTTCCCCCTTGGTGAACACTCGGTACAACAGCCCGCCTTTCACAGAAAATTCTGTCTCACCTCTCTAACCTCCTGTTTCTCTCCACCTCTTGCCAACTCCCAAGATTCACGAGCGAAGGGTCTTGTTCCTGCGTGCCCTAAACTCATCAGGCGCACGTCTATGCCCGATTTCCCTTTCGGGAACAACTAACGGTTTAACAACTTTTCCTCCTTCTTGCCCGTGTTTGAACTGCTGCCCTGTAGCAGTCAACAACTCAGGATCCCCTGGATCCCTTGCACCCGGAATTTTTCGATGATTAAATCATGAAGGGGTTTCTCCATCCCCAAACGCAGCAACTCGCCTGAGAAGAAAGGGGGTTTACGTACTTTTCTTAGCAACTGGAAACCCCCTCACAGTGCCATCGATTAGAGTACGGGTCTGGATTTGCCTGTCAAATCCCCTTTATCGACCCGCGTTGTTCGTACTACCCCGCATTTAACAACCAGTGTCTCGTAACACTTTCACCCTCTGCTGGCCAATCCACCTTCTTCCACTGGTAACGAAACCACTCAGCCCAGTGCCCTCCATCCTGACATGACTGCGTCCCGTGCTAGCCATAGGCTGCACTCCACCCCCTTCAGACTGAATCCCTTTTGGTTCCACTGCAGGTCGTTTCCTTGACGACCCTTATCCACTCTTGCAAAGGGTGCTGCCTTCTGGAACCTCATGCGACAATCCCTCGCCACATGTCCTTCTTGTGACAAATGAACACCTAATTTCCCCTTTTCCCCTTTCCCTTTTGCCCCACCACTGGGTTTGCAGACTTTGCAGAAAAACTCCTAGTCTCCTTGCACTCTTCTCACCTGTGCCTAGCACCTGTTTTCCTGCACCTTCGTGCCCCAAAAGTGCCTCTCTTACACCTCTGCGAACTTCAACAACTCCCCCGCTGTCTCTGGCTGTCTCTCTTTCAAATGTATGGTTAATCAGGGCCGCAACCTGACAAAATCTGTTCTTTCATAACTAGCTCTTTCAATTCAGGAAACTCCTTCTTTGTACCACTCAACTCTAACCACTTCTCAAAATAGTGATCTAATGTGCACCAAACTGAGTGTACGTTTCCCCTGCTTGCAATCTAGCTGAACGAAATTTCTTTCTGAATCCCTTTCCCCTGTGAGGTCAAATCCCCTTTATTAAAGACTCCTTCACAGCACCAAAATCGGATGTTGTTCTGCTGGTAACGCAGTGAAAATCTGCAATGCCTTACCCGTCAGTAACGCCGACAAAATGACTGCCCCCTCTTCTGGAGGCCAACCCCGGGCTGGTTTGCAAACGTTTCGAAACGACTGATGTATGCATCAATCGAATCGGTTCCTTCAGGAATTTTGGCAACTTGGGTCGGGGGGCATAGCTGGCACAGAGTCACTGGAAACTGAACTCCCATCTCGGTGGTCTCCCCTTTTTATTCTCACTTTCTCCACTCCAATTGGACCTTTAGTCTTTCTGTTTCCTGCGTTTCCCTAGCTTTAATCCTTTCCGTTTCCTGCTTCATTCTTTCTGTTTCCCGCGTTTCCCTTTGTCTGATTATCATTAGCCCGAATCCTTTTTTTCTATTTCTTGCTCTTCTTTAGCCTTTTCCCGCTCTGCTATTTCCAATGCGATTTCGGCGTCTTCCGCGCGTTTATCCCTTTCCATCTTTTGTGGTTTTCAACGAATGCACGCAACTCATCTCCTGAGTAACTAAGTCACGAGCGACGTCACAAGTTTTTCAAAGGGGTGTTCTTTTCTTCCGCCATTATATCTCTTCTCTCTTTTTTTTTTTTTTTGAACAAGATTTTATAACTACGACAGCCAAATGGTGGTTACCGACACGAGTGGGCGTAATAGCACAATCTTTTGAACGATATATTAGCTTGGGACAAAAGTAGTTGTTTTTATAAGACGCCCAGCGCCCTGACCCAACTATGAGAGCGAATTATAGGCAACTTAGTGCGAAATGAGTACTCTGGGGCTGAAATGCCAAGCCTAGTATTAACTTCTTGGAAGCAATGCCAAGCCCAGTATTTAACTTCTTGGGGAAAATACAGTAAGGGCAACCTTGTCTTAGGGTTACAATTTCTTGAATCCCACCCAGCTTCCTCTTGAGAAGTTGAACAATTATAATAAATGGGCCAGAATATCCTGGCAGGCTCGCCAATAAATTGTCAACCTCGGTGTAATGTCAGTGGAGGAAGGACTAGCGCACAGCCCAAACACACTCAAGCTTGCTTACAATCTCATTCAATATCATGCATTGTCACATCAAACCCCTAGTAAATGTTATAACTTTTACTACACATGATCATAGAACGAAACATCAATGCATATGGAATCAAATGAAATAAAACATTCTCTCTTTCTGAACTTCACAAAATATTTATCTAAAAAATCATTTAATAACCCGGGTAATAAACAGTTTCTACTTTACCTGGCCAGGTGATCTTAACTATTCACGAATCACTGTCTTTTTTTTTTCCTTTTTTTTTTAATGTCACATTTCACAACACGACACAATGCCCGGGACTGGTGTTGGTCTGATGGCGCCTGGTCAGGTGAGACTGTTGGCGTTGGTCTGTGGTTTGCTTGGCGAAGTGACGCTGCCAGGTATGAGGTCGAACCCCGGTTAGGGTAGAACAGTGATATACACATCGATCTGTTCTCCTTTCTTTCTTCCTGCATTAACGCATTGCACTCTCTCTCTCTCTCTCTCTTTTTAGTCTGCTCTTATCAAATGGACATGGTTGTTTTCTTTTCTTTTTTTTTTTTTCTTTTCTTTTCTTCTTCATAAATTAGCAACTCTCTCTCTCTCTCCACATCTCTCCTCAGTCCTTCCTCTGCAGACTATTCATGCTAAACTCTCAACTTGGTTCTCTTCTCTTTCCCCTCATCTCTCTCTCTCTCTGCCCTTCTCTCTGCAGAGCTCCACTCAGAACCTCTTCTCCTCTCTCTCTGTTCGTTCTTCTGTTCTCTCACCCCCCACATTCTTCTTATTCGTTCCGATCTGTCCAAAACGGGCGGAGTACCATTGGTCAGTATTTTTTCCCTGACACCCCAAGTTGTCTCCCTTAATTCCATTGGATATTCACATCCGACAGTCCCGTCTACACGCCTTACTCTCTGTGGGGGTCAATGGGGCATTTAATTGATTAGCTAGATTTCACCCCCACACACACTACCTTCTCCTCTCCCCTTTCCCGCTTTAACCTGCGAAGTTCCGAAATAACAATGACGTTGGTTCACAAATTGGTGATGAGCCTGGCCCAGGCATGAGGTCCGTCTGGGCAGACTCGAGGCGTCGGTCAAAGCCCCTTAGTGTCTGGCGGGGCAGACGTCTTGTGGGCCTCTCCCTATGCTTAATTGGCCGGCCCGACCTGTGGGCCCGTCTTTTTGACGCCCAGATGTTTGAGTTTGGACTTATGTCCAGTTGGAGTGGCCGACGACTGACCACACTTCGGTTTTTGTTGAATTTTGACCGTGACATATCTCACCCGTTATCTACAGGAAGCAGATGTATTATCTACAAAAATCTGAACTGCTGTTGTCGATATCTTCCCCTGTTAAACTGCAGGCACCCTACCCTACCTGTTTGTACAAACAGCCTACCCCGTTATCTGCAGAAAACCTGCCTGTATTCTGCAGGGAGGCTCTGACCTGTTATCTCTCTCTCTCTCTCTCTCTCTCTCTCTCTCTCTCTCTCTTTTCTCTCTCTCTCTCTATTTATTATATATATTATATATATACTGAGAGAGAGAGAGAGAGAGACAGAGAGAGAGAGGAATGGTACTGAGGATCAGCGCAATCTTAAAAACAGTGCTCAACCACACATTTGTTATGTTAAAAGCAAGTTAAATCAAGCTGCTAAAAAACATTACAAATTTGTTTCACGCTGTGCGGTCATCAGGATGTGATGAGCTTGTATTGCCAGTGCCAGTATTATATATAGCTAGCTGGCTTGCTGTTGTTTTTCTGTGCTACATGTGTTTCTCCCGGGCTTTGGGTTTTATTCATGATAGGACTTCCATCTGTGTCTGCAATTGTTAACCATTCTTAAACATGCCCTCGATTCAGCAAACAAAATGAAAAGCAGCACAGGAAAAAAGGGGGGTAACGAAAGGAATCTTGTAACTGTACCAGAAAAAGAACAGTGTCCCCCAAGCAACAAAAGCCCTTTTCAACAACATTGTGTACCAAGCCACTGTAACATCAGAGAACACAAAAGAACATATGTAGGCATCACTGAAAATCCCAAATTCAAAACTGATATATGCAAACCACAAACAATCATTCAAAAAGAAAGATATAAAAACCAAACAGAATTGAGTAATACATTTGGAAAACTTAAAGATAAAAAACCCTAGACTTCAACATATCTTGGAAAATCTTAAAAGAGCAGCACCATACAACAACATTCCAAAAAAATGTAATTTATGCCTTACACTAGTTACAGAGAAATCATTATACTATGTAAACCCCAGTTGGCAATCTAAATGTTAGAACAGAAATGGTTAACAATTGCAGACACAGATGGAAGTTCCTATCAGTGAATAAAACCAAGACCTGAAAAAACACATTTTAGCACAGGAAAAAACAACAGCAAGCCGCTAGCTATATACTTGATTCCATAAAAAACGCGAGAAGCAAAACAAGCTGAAGGTTAGGGGCGAATTTTATTGGTCACAAAATTTTACAGAGTGGAAGCGAGGGAAATTTAACGTGATTTGATTCATTACACGGTAATGTGTGAAAATGTCATCAGCAATATGTCTTTGTGTGGAAAATCCAAAGGGCACGTGACAAACCAGCTTGAAGTCCTATACCGTGTTTTGGCCACCATTTGCATGGACAATGCTTGACACCTGCAGCTCATTGAGTGGACCAGGTGGTTGATGCGTCCCTTGGCACCCAGCCCACACATGGACGATGGCCTGGTGAAGTTGAGCCGTGTTGCTGGTCGTGGACGAGGAGGTCCAACCGTCTGCCAAGTTCATCCAAAAATGTTTATTGGGTTTAAATCGGGACTGAGGGCTGGCCAGGGCAGCACATTGACGTTGTTATGCTGAAGAAATTGCTGGGTGGCCCTGGCTGTGTGTGGTCTTGCATTGTCCTGTTGGAATGTCCATTTGGGTGTTGCGCAAAAAAAAGGAACGACATGGGGTCTGAGCACCTGGTTGATGTAGCGTGTGCATTGACACCCTGTCCGCGACCAGGACCAATGTTCAGAAAGATGAGTGGTCCTATGGCGTGGTTAATGCCAATTGCACCCCATATCATAACGTTCGGGCCTCCCCAGGGGTTCCGCTCTACCACACAGGAGTCAGCATAGCGTTCACCAGGTCGTCGCCATATTCTGACATGACCGTCAGCCATGTCAATACAAAAACGGCTCTCATCTGAGAACAGTATGCGTCCCCACTGCTGCCTGCGCCAGTTGATTCGGGCTTGTGCCCACTGCAGCCTGTCCTGCAGGTGTCTTTGTGTCAGTACCGGACCTCTGTGAGGACGCCTACATGCCAGCCCGTTCTCCTGAAGACGCCGCCGCACAGTGTTGAGGCCGATTCGTTGCTGGAGATTCCCAGGCACCTGTCGAGCAGTGTTAGCGGCTGTTTGCCGCCTGTCCCGCAGATGGGTTCGAACAAAATGGCGATCCTCTCTTGGTGTGGTGACCCGAGGACAGCCTGGCTGGGGATGATCATCAGTGGTACCAGTGACTCGCATGCGGTGCTGCAGACAATAGATGGTTGAGATGTGGACGTTAAAGATGTTGGCGACCTGCCTGGCATCCACACCAGCCTCCAGATGGCCTAGGGCACGATTGCGTTCCTCTGCTCGTAGTCTTGGCATCTCTGTAGCGCTCAGACGGCAAGTCGTTATCTGAACCTTGTAGCGCGGCTTTATAAAGGCTGCATGCCTGCGTACTTGTCGCTGGTTAACTTTGCTCTGCATGGTGTGCACGTGCCTCACATGCAGCAACCAGTTTGCCATTTTTGTTGACCCTCCAATGCCGGGAATGATGTGTTGCTCACACAATTTTTTCACTGCACGTGAGTCTTGGACCCAAACAACTTGCCACAATGGTTCAATATTGTATATTCACCCCTTTTCACCCGAAAAATAGCCTTTCAATTTTTCGCGTTTTTTATGGAAGTCAGTATATATACGTGGCACTGGCAATACAAGCTCATCACATCCTGATGACCGCACAGCGTGAAACAAATTTGTAGATGTTTTTAGCAGCTTGATTTTAACTTGCTTTTAATATAACACACACACACACACACACACACACACACACACACACACACACACACACACACACACACACACATATATATATATATATATATATAGATCAGTATATTTAAAATGCATAAAACAATTTTTTTAAGTGCTCAACCCCTGGGGGAGCAACATTAGTTAAAACAAGTTAAAAGAGGAATCTTAAAAAGTTTTAAGATTCCTCTTTTAACTTGTTTTAACTATATATATATATATATATATATATATATATATATATATATATATATATATATATAATATATATATATATATATAATATACTAGCAGACTTCTCATCTATAGATATCTTACCAGTATCTATAGCTAGCATGCCTTTTGCCTACAGATAGTTGATCTGATATCTGAGATAGCCTACTTGTTATCGACACTCTGTTATCTACGTATTATCAGCCTGGTAAGACATTACTCCCCACCGAAAAGCCTATGCAGCTATCCACACATGAGCTATACTGTTATTGTACTTGTAGTATACTACTTGTGTATTAGAACTATGTCTTATCAGCAAAAAAATAAAAGAGAGAGAGAGTGTGTGTGTGTGTATGTTTAATGTGTGTATTTTAACTTGTATGTTTAAGAGAGGGCTGAGAGAATAAGACTCTGAGAGAGAGAGAGAGAGAGAGAGAGAGAGAGAGAGAGAGAGAGAGAGAGAGAGAGAGAGAGAGGAGGGAGGAGTGGAAGGGAGGGACCTGGAGAGAAGGGTGTGGGATAGAGAGTCAGATGGGTGAGGGATATAATGCCTCTGAAAAGTCTGTTCAGAAGACAGAAAACAACATGTGTTGTAATCACAGTCCCTGAACAAAACCTAGTATTATGTGAATTCTTTAATAATGAATATTGTAACAGTGGTTGTATGGGCTTACAAAATAAGCAAACTGCTGACAAAGAAAGATTAAAAACCTAGAAAAAAATAATCCATCCAGCCAGCCACATATCTTTCTGAGGTTAGAGATATAAAACAAACAAAGCATAACAAACTTTGCTGTATTTAGATCCGCAGATGCGCGCGTGTGCACACACACACACACACACACACACACACACACACACACACACACACACACACACACACACACACACATTCTTTCACTAGTCTCAGTCTCTGTCTGTCTGTCTGTCTGTCTGTCTGTCTGTCTCTCACTCTCTCACTCACTTGCACATGCACACACACACACACACCATACACACACACTCACATACACACAGGACACACTCAGATACACTTACACACACATTGACCTCTTCTCAATTTCAGTTTCAGTTTCATCAACGAGGTAGCACAGAGTGTGGGCTTGTCCATATATGCAACATCACATCGGCTTAACAACGAGACCACACTGAGCAGGATTTACAGCTGATACAGTGATAGGTTAATGAAACAAAGCATTCAAGATGAGGGTCTCATGGATACAACTAAGCAGACTGGCCAGGCCATTAGTCCAATACACTATTCACGACACTGGGTTTCAATCTAACATTGTCTTCTTATGGAATGGCATTATCAGTTATTTTTTGTAATATTTAATAAAAGTAATAGCATATGATTATTTAATTATTGATTGTTATTAAAAGTAACAAGAATATTGAATATTTGTGGTGCTTGATGATCTATCTGAGTCTTACAAAATTCATAGCACTCACACACACACATGCACGCACAATGCATATATGCATGCATGGGCACACGCACCCATGCATGCATGCGCGCTCACCCACTCGCCTACTCTCTCACACACACACACACACACACACACACACACACACACACAACACACACACACACACACACACACACACACAATTTGTGCACACGCCCACATGTATGCAACCACAGGCACAAACACAGAAATTCTGAGTGGATTTAAAACGTCTGAAAATCATTTTTAAAAAAAATGTTGTTAGTCCACCAGATAACAGGGACAGAGAAATTACAACACAAAACTACAGGCTGCATGTCTATATGTGTCTGTTGATTACATTAATACATGAGTGTATAATGTTTAGCGCTATCCTAGCAATTGGCACAATGTTCAATGGCTGTTATTTTTTTTTATAAAGGTTTTTATTATTGTTAACATTATATGATGATTTCTAGTGGTAACAAAGAGAAAAACAGAAGTCGGTTTCCAACTGTGATGCAGCTTTAGTAGTGTGTGAACTGGAACAATATGACATCACACAACAGCAGTTTAGTTCCTTGTTGTTCTTATGATTTACCCATGTAAGGCAGAAAATGCCAGCTGGTTGATAGTTTATTGTAAGTAGTGTTAGAAATATAAAATACTTGTGCGTTACCCAAATAAAACAGAAAATAACCTATTGGTTGATGGTAAAGTCTGTAAATAAAGTTAGAAGTGTAAAAGATTTGTGATTTACCCAAATGAGACGAGAGTCTATTGGTTGATAGTGATTGTAAGTAATGTTAGAAATACAGAAGAGTTTGTAATTTACCCAAATAAAGCAGAAAATAGCCTGTTGGTTGATAGTAATTGTAAGTAATGTCTAAAAATTTACAGAAGACTTATGATTTTATCCAAATAAGACAGTAAATAGCCTATTGGCTGGTAGTAGTTGTAAATAATGTTTAGAAATACAGAAGGCTTGTGATTTACCAACAGAAGGCAGAAAATAGCCTGTTGGTTGATAGTAATTATAAGTAATGCAGAAGAATTGTTATTTACCAAATAAAACAGAAAAGAGTCTGTTGGTTGATAGTATTTGTAAGTAATGTAGAAGACTGATGATTTGATTTACCCAAGTGAGACAGAAAATAGCTTATTGGTTGATAGTAACTGTATGTAATTTTAGAAATACAGAAGACTTGTGGCTTACCCAAATGAGACAGAAAATAGCCCATGGTTTGATAGTAATTGTAAGTAATGTTAGAAATGTAGAAGACTTGTGATTTACCCAAAGAAAACAGAAAATAGCCTATAGGTTGATAGTAATTTTATGTAATGTAAGGAAATGCAGAAGATGTGAAACTTGTTATGCAGCAAGTCTTGTGATTCAGACTGCGTCTTATGGTGGCATGATGACAGTGACAGAATCATGCAGGGTGGGCATGGTAGGGGGACTAGAGAGAGGGAGAAGAGGGTTGGGGTGTGTATGTGTGTGTGTGTGTGTGTGTGTGTGTGTGTGTGTATGAGAGAGAGAGAGTGCGAGAGAGAGAGAGAGAGAGAGAGAGAGATGAGAGAAGAGAGAGAGAGAGAGAGAGAGAGAAAGTATACACAATCTTGCATGTTGTGTATGCACATCAGTACATGCATGTGCGCACACTTATTTGTAGGTGTCAAAGGAGCATGTGCATGAGGAATGGGTTGGATTTGAACCCTGTCTTTAACTTCACTGAAGACAGGAGGTCTAGCGGGAAAGGTGTCCCTGACTCTGTTCCAAAGGTCTGGAATTTTATTGGCACAGCCAGTAAAGCCATGTGTTTTGAGACAGGCAGGGTGGGAGAGGTTTTCTCTTGGAGCTGACAACAGTCCTGTCCAAGTCCTTCAGATGAGACGTTCAACCCAGGTCAATGGGTTAAACGCATGCATAAAACATCTAAGTTACATGCTGTTCAATCCCAATCCACCTTTTGCATGAGTCGGCAGGTGGAAAGGGATGACACGAAGTTAACCTGTACACAGTGACACAGCAGAGTCATCAAAGTTGTGAGTTGGCTGCTGTAAAAAGTGGAAAATAAAAGTTTCTGATAAGGAAAACAGAGCGGGAGCAAAAACACTGGAGAGAAATTGAAAACACCCCCCCTCCCCCTACCCTCCCCCAACCCCCACCCCCAGTGAAGCCAGCATGTAGTTAATGGCTCAGTGAGATGCTGTGTGAGACGGAGGATGCTGCTGTCTGGAACTCCTGTGGGATTTCAGTGTCAGCCCACTACAGAGCTTCTGCCTGCACTTTTTTCTCCCCACACCGGCCTGAAGGAAAAACAGGGGGAGGGTCAGAGGATTTCCTTTTGTAACTGCCTTTCCCTGTCATCATCTGTTATATACAACCTGTACAGCTGGGTTGGTTTGGTTTGTTTTTCTCAAATATTGTCTTGGTTTACTAAAATTGTAATGGCAATGGACATTTTTTTTTAAGAACACTGTTGATATTTTCTGTGAAAAACTGATGTTGATGGTTGATGGCAAGGAGTTATTGCATGGGACTTGGATGTGTCCAGCTGGTCCAGTTCCCTAACAGTACCACCGTGAAGATATCCATGCAGAACTACAGCTTCTGTCTTTGCAATTTTTGGCCATCACCATCCTTAGTGCCATAAAGGGCGGCAACAATGAAGTCATCAAGGAACCCCTGAACGGCACAAAGTGAAATTTACCAACAGATTGTGAGAAGAAGATACACCGGAAGGTGTGGGTGAAGTACCGTCCTCAACAAACCAGCTGGAGCAATCCTGCGCCACCCTTGGAAATCTGAGCTCTGTTCACATAGGTGCAGGCATGCACAGGGCATTCCATTGAGATGTCAAGGGATATTATTGCTCCTGGCAGATGCCATTGTGTAATGGCCACTGGATGTGACATGACAGAACCTCCACAGGAGCGTTTCCATGGGTGTAACAGCCCATATGACTGCAGAGCCCCACCGGCGAAAAAAGCCACCGTGAAGCAATGGGAGTATGTGCATCCTGCAGTCTCACTCGCTGTTCTGAAGACAGTATACCTCCAGACATGGCCAAGCTTTTGCCATGAGGTCTTAGAGGCTCTCTAGTGCTTCTTTTTCTTACCAACAGATCACTCAGCTAGGAAAGGAGACAAGAACCCAGAAACAACAGGCAGAAAAAGTGATTCACAGAAAGACATTGGGAAGGTTTGTACATAGGCAGGCAGGCAGGCAGACAGGCAGGCATTGTCAGTTGTATGCAATGTGTGCAGCCACACACCAAGACAGCATACACATTGTCACTGGCCTTGTCAGTAGTATGTTATGTAAACAGCCATACACTAAGACAGCATATACATTGTCACAGTATTGTCACAAGTAGATGTAGATTGAAGGTAGCCGCCTGGTATTTCTTACAAAGCCACAAAAATGTCAATTATTGCTATCGTGTGCCATCGTGTACCGGTGGAAATGGAGGACACGTATAAACAACGTATGTATCCTATGTGAGAAACTGGAGGAATAATGAGATAAATGAAAAATGAGTGACTGATATTTGAATGGTACGGGAAACGACTGAATGAGCGCCAGTAGGCTGCTCTTCGGCCGGCTCTACCTGGGTAGGCAGCCCGTTGAGTGAGTGAGGTAGGTGTTTATTGTAAAGCGCTTAGAGCTTGGTTTGTGACTGAGGATAGGCGCTATATAAATACCCTATATAATAATAATAAGTATGTAATAAAACATAGCCATAACCCAGACAGCATGCACATTGTCACATATATTGTCACAAGTATGTAATGTACATAGCCTTAACCCAGACAGCATATGCATTGTCACAGATATTGTCACAAGTATGTAATGTACATAGCCTTAACCCAGATAGCATATGCATTGTCACAGGAATTGCCCCAAGTATATTTAGCCACCCACACGCACAAAAATGCCACGTCTTGTAAAAGCCCAGTTTGAAAAAAAACCATGATCTTAAAAGCTGTTTACTTTAATTTCTCGGTATTAGCAAAAATTTGTGGTCTGCTTACATTCACCTGAAAACACATCACTTAACACATAAACACACTTCAAAGGCCGGTCAGACTTATAAACCTTCCACCCCTCCAAGCCCTTCAAAGCTAGCATTCCTTCAAGACTTGTGGTAAATTATTGTTGCTTCACTGGTGAATGCGCTTACATACAGACAAGCATGCAAGTATGCATATGTGCACGCACGCACGTACGCACGTAACGCACGCAGACACAAAGTATGCAAGCTAGGACGTGACTGAATGTGCATACAGACGTTGGGAAGGGTGGGGGAGGGAGAGGAGGGGGGAAGAAAGTGCGGGAAGGGATGGGCCGTCGCATTTAACTGTGCGTGTGTGTGTCTGTGCGTGCGTGCGTGTGTGTGTGTGTGCGTGCATGCGCACGTGAGTGTGTGTGTGTGTGTGTGTAGACGGAGGGAGGTGAAAGGGGTGTGTGTGTGTGTGTGGGGGGGTGGGGGGTGAGGGCTGGGGTGGTGGGAGGAAGGACGGGATTGGGTGGTGGTGATGGTGGGAATGAGGGTGTGGTGGTGGGGGGGACCACAGGCTGACAGATCTGCTTGTAGAGCGAAGGGAAGGCTAGCGCTGGGTGAAGAACATTGGCTGTGTCGTTTCTTTCGTTGAGTTTTGCCTGGCTGTGTCGTTTCTTTCGTTGAGTTTTTGCCCCCCCCCCCCCCCCCCCCCCCCTCACCGCCCCACTCCTCTCTCCATTCCATCCCGTTCACGATTCAGAACCGCCTGTTTGCAGTAACCCCAGAGTGCGAAGGAGAGAGAGAGAGTAAAGGGGGAAGGGAGAGAGAGGAGAGAGAGAGAGAGGAGAGAGAGAGAGAGAGAGAGAGACAGACAGACAGACAGACAGACAGAGAAAATCCAGAACTCGGAAAACCTTTATTCTTTCAAGGATTGAGATTTTAGGCAGAGCCTATTCTCCCAAGCTGTCTTTGGAGAGAGAGAGAGAGAGAGAGAGAGAGAGAGAGAGAGAGAGAGAGAGAGAGAGAGAGATGTGGCTGGAGAGAGAGAGAGAGAGAGAGAGAGAGAGAGAGAGAGAGAGAGAGATGTGGCTGGAGAGAGACAGACAAGACAGACGGAGAGACAGAGACAGAACGAGAGAGCAAGCGAGAGAAAGAGTTTGGGGCTTGGGGCGGAAGAAGTAAATGGGCGAGAGGGGAGGTGGGATAGAAAGAGCCAGAGTGTGACTCGGGGAGCAGCGCGGAGGAAAAAGGACTGTGGGGTGGAAGGGGAAGGTTGAGGGAGGGAGGAGGGTGGGGGGGGGGGGGGGCAGGATCAGGAGGGAGAGGGAGGGGACCCAGCCCAGCCGGCCACCCCCCACTGCTGGCCTCCTTGTGTGCTGTGCTGGGCGTTGTGGGCGACTGACTGGCTCAGCTCCCCCCCCCCCCCCCCCCTCTCGCCACAAGCCTGGCCGCTGGATCGATCAATAGCCAGCCCTGGGCGTCTGCACCCCACCCGGTAGAAAAGTCAGATGTGGACCTGTCCGCGTGCTGCACGTGCCTGTTCCTCCTGCCCCACATTGCCTGTCTGTCTGTCTGTCTGGGATCTGTGTGTCACGGCCAGTCAGATGGTCGACCTGTCCGCGTGCTGCACGTGCTTTCCCCGGCTGCCTGTCCCCCTGCCCCACTTTGTCTGTCTCTCTGTCTGTCTGTCTGTCTGGGATCTGTGTGTCACGGCCAGTCAGATTGTGGACCTGTCCCGCGTGCTGCACGTACTTGTCCCCCTGCCCCACATCGTCTGTCTGTTTGTCTATCTGGGATCTGTGTGTCACGGCCAGTCAGATGGTGGATCTGTCGGCGTGCTAAACGTGCCTGTCCCCCTGTGCTGTCAGTGTGGTGTACATGCCTGCCCACCTGCCCCACATTGTCTGTCTGTCTGTCTGTCTGCAGGGATCTGTGTGTCACAGCCGGTCAGGTGTGGACCTGTGCTGTCAGTGTGGTGTACATGCCTGCCCACCTGCCCCACATTGTCTGTCTGTCTGTCTGTCTGCAGGGATCTGTGTGTCACAGCCGGTCAGATGGTGGACCTGTGCTATCAGTGTGGTGTACATGCCTGCCCACCTGCCCCACATTGTCTGTCCTGTCTGTCTGTCTGCAGGGATCTGTGTGTCACAGCCGGTCAGATGGTGACCTGTGCTGTCAGTGTGGTGTACATGTCTGCCCACCTGCCCCACATTGTCTGTCTGTCTGTCTGTCTGCAGGGATCTGTGTGTCACAGCCGGTCAGATGGTGGACCTGTGCTGTCAGTGTGGTGTACATGTCTGCCCACCTGCCCCACATTGTCTGTCTGTCTGTCTGTCTGCAGGGATCTGTGTGTCACAGCCGTCAGATGGTGGACCTGTGCTGTCAGTGTGGTGTACATGTCTGCCCACCTGCCCCACATTGTCTGTCTGTCTGTCTGTCTGCAGGGATCTGTGTGTCACAGCCGGTCAGATGGTGGACCTGTGCTGTCAGTGTGGTGTACATGTCTGCCCACCTGCCCCACATTGTCTGTCTGTCTGTCTGTCTGCAGGGATCTGTGTGTCACAGCCGGTCAGATGGTGGACCTGTGCTGTCAGTGTGGTGTACATGCCTGCCCACCTGCCCCACATTGTCTGTCTGTCTGTCTGTCTGCAGGGATCTGTGTGTCACAGCCGTCAGATGGTGGACCTGTGCTGTCAGTGTGGTGTACATGCCTGCCCACCTGCCCCACATTGTCTGTCTGTCTGTCTGTCTGCAGGATCTGTGTGTCACAGCCGGTCAGATGGTGGACCTGTGCTGTCAGTGTGGTGTACATGCCTGCCCACCTGCCCCACATTGTCTGTCTGTCTGTCTGTCTGCAGGGATCTGTGTGTCACAGCCGGTCAGATGTGGACCTGTGCTGTCAATGTGGTGTACATGTCTGCCCACCTGCCCCACATTGTCTGTCTGTCTGTCTGTCTGCAGGGATCTGTGTGTCACAGCTGGTCAGATGGTGGACCTTGCTGTCAGTGTGGTGTACATGTCTGCCCACCTGCCCCACATTGTCTGTCTGTCTGTCTGTCTGGGATCTGTGTGTCACGGCCAGTCAGATGGTGGACCTGTGCTGTCAGTGTGGTGTACATGCCTGCCCACCTGCCCCACATTGTCTGTCTGTCTGTCTGTCTGCAGGGATCTGTGTGTCACAGCCGGTCAGATGGTGGACCTGTGCTGTCGTGTGGTGTACATGCCTGCCCACCTGCCCCACATTGTCTGTCTGTCTGTCTGTATGCAGGGATCTGTGTGTCACAGCCGTCAGATGGTGGACCTGTGCTGTCAATGTGGTGTACATGCCTGCCCACCTGCCCCACATTGTCTGTCTGTCTGTCTGTCCGGGATCTGTGAGTCACGATCAGTCAGATGGTGCACCTGTTAGCATGCTGTACATGCCTGGCCCCCTGCCGCACAATGTCTATCTGGGAGCTATGTGTCACGGCCAATGGCAGGGGTCTGTGCGTCATGGCCAGTAGCAGGAATCTGTGTGTCACGGACAGTGACAGGGATCTATGTGTCACGGCCAATGGCAGGGGTCTGTACGTCATGGCCAGTGGCAGGAATCTGTGCGTCATGGCCAGTGCCAAGGATCTGTGTCACGGACAGTGACAGGGATCTATGTGTCATGGCCAGTGACAGGGATCTATGTGTCATGGCCAGTGACATGGATCTATGTGTCATGGCCAGTGACAGGATCATGTGTCATGGCCAGTGACAGGGATCTATGTGTCGTGGCCAGTGACAGGGATCTATGTGTCGTGGCCAGTGACAGGGATCTATGTGTTATGGCCAGTGTCAGGGATCTATGTGTCATGGCCATGCCAAGGATCTGTGTGTCACGGACAGTGACAGGGATCTATGTGTCATGGCCAGTGACAGGGATCTGTGCGTCATCACTCATGGCCAGTGGCAGGGATCTGTGCGTCATGGCCAGTGGCAGGGATCTGTGCGTCATGGCCAGTGGCAGGGATCTGTGTGTGTCATGGCCACGGGCAGGGATGTGTGTGTCATGGCCACTGGCAGGGATGTGTGTGTCATGGCCAGTGACAGGGATCTATATGTCGTGGCCAGTGACAGGGATCTGTGTGTCATGGCCAGGGGCAGGGATCTGTGTCATGGCCAGGGGCAGGGATCTGTGTGTCACGGACAATGACAGGATCTGTGTGTCATGGCCAGTGACAGGGATCTGTGTGTCATGGCCGTGGCAGGGATCTGTGTGTCAGGCCAGGGGCAGGGATCTGTGTGTCATGGCCAGGGCAGGGATCTGTGTGTCATGGCCAGGAGCAGGGATCTGCGTGTCATGGTCAGTGACAGGGATTTGTGTGTCACAGACAGTGACAGGGATCTGTGTGTCATGGTCAGTGACAGGATCTGTGTGCCAGGGCAGGGATCTGTGTGTCACGGACAGTGACAGGGATCTGTGTGTCACGGACAGTGACAGGGATCTGTGTGTCACGGACAGGGGCAGGGATCTGTGTGTCATGGTCAGTGACAGGGATCTGTGTCATGGACAGTGACAGGGATCTGTGTGTCACGGACAGTGACAGGGATCTGTTGTCATGGACAATGACAGGGATCTTTGTGTCATGGCCAGGGGCAGGGATCTGTGTCATGGCCAGGGGCAGGGATATGTGTGTCATGGTCAGTGACAGGGATCTGTGTGTCACGGACAGTCTGCCTTCAGGGAACTGGCAAGATGTTGCTGCATGGTCTCATTGTTAGAATGCATGAACCAGTGTGTGGGCCTACAGACAGGAACAACATCAGCATGATGATGCTGTGATGATAATGATAATAACAATAATGATGGTGATGATGATGATAGTAAAATGATAATAACAATATGTAATAGCAGTGATGATGATGATGGTAATAATATTAATGATAATAATGATGATCATGATAATAATGATGATGGTGATGATAATGATATACTACTACTACTACTACTACTACTACTACTACTTATGACAATAATAATAATAATAATAATAATAATAATAATAATAAATAATAATGATAATATAATAATAATGATGATGATGATGATGATGATAGTAATAATAATTGTAATAGTGAAAATAACAACAGTAGCAACAACTTACATTGTAGCATTTTGAATTGACCTCATCTGGTGCATATCGTCCACATGGCATCCATGTGTACTCACTTAAAGACCTATGTGTGTTGCTCTTTTGATCGATGTGGATATAAACATCCCCCCCCCCCCACACACACACAAGATTGCAGTAAGATACTTATAGTAAAATGATGATGATGAATATAGTAAAATGATGATGATAAATAGATAATTATATTAATAATAATAGTAATAATGATAATAATAATAATAAGATAATAATAATAATGATAACAATAATAAAAATATGATAACAATAATAACAATAATGATCATAATAATTATGATAATACTAATAATAGTAATAATAATTATGATAATTATAATGATAATAACAATAACAGTGATGATTGCAATAAAACTAATAATCCTAAAAAATATTGATAAGAATAGTGGTACTACCACTACTACTGATGATAAACATCATCATGACCATAATCATAGAGGTACTGGTGATTGAAGTAGTTGTAGTAGCAGCAGCAACAGCAGCAGCAGCAGTACTATACTATATACTACTACTAGTACTAGTAGTAGTAGTAGTAGTAGTAATCAGCAGCAGCAGCAGCAGCAGTAGTGGTAATCCTACATTATATAATAAAAGAAATTACAAAGTTGCGCCCAAAGGTATGACACTAATTGTTTGATGTGAAAACAAGGCTGTTGAATGTCCAGCCAGGTTCAGTCCCAGTTGGCAGACTGGGTGAAGAACGTGATGAGTGAGTACCGGCTGTGGAAGCTGTTCGCCCCATCACCCACCCACACACAGCAGCCCGGAGTTTCCCCCACACTGCTGTCCCCCAGCCAAACTGGCCGCCCTCGGCCTAATGAAGCTGGTTAGCCTGCAGGTGGAGGGATTAGCGGATGGCCCACATCATCAGGCCCCTCGCCGCTCTCTGGCGCTGCTGCGCTGTCGGCCAGTCTGCAGGCAGTGACGGGGCGGTGCCAAAAACACTTGTTGGGCGTCGGTCAGCAGGTGGACCGCAGACACTGGGCGGGTCATGTGGAACTGCCTTGGTTTACTGCTCAGTGTGTGTGTGTGTGTGTGTGTGTGGTGTGTGTGTGTGTGTGTGTGTGTGTGTGTGTGTGTGTGTGTGACAGGTGGGAGAAATGACCCATACCATGGATGCAGTGTCTGGTCATTGCCATCCTGAAGAAAGGCAGTCCAAGCCAAGGTCAGAATCATGGCACCACCACTCTGATCAGTTAGTCACACCAGCAGCATTAGGCTGGGGATCTTGCTCAGTAGACAGAGACAGTGATGAAGAACAGGCTGGGTTCAGACCCAGAGGCAGTATTACAGAGCAGATCTCCACTACGAGACTGTGCAGGAGGAGTCTCCATCACTGGGCAACACCTGTGCCACGTCTTCGTTGATTTGAAGAAGGCACTCGACAGAATGAGGCACGCAGTTTTATGGACCACCATGAGGTTGTACAACGCCAAAGTATGAAAGTGATCCAACTCATATGTACGTGTCCTGCCCACCTGAGTTGAGAGCGTGTTAGCATTGCATGAATGTTTTCCATATGGGCTTTCTGGAGCACCTATGCATCTGGCATTTTGTCCTGCCTTTTGCTGAAAAGAACTCGACACCGAGACCCGGTCGCTGGTAACCAAGGAGGGATCCACGCCCGGCACACTCTCGGGGATCATACCAAGCAATGCAGCGCTGTCCAAGACTCCAGGAGAGTTGCAGCGACAAGTTAAACGGCACTCAGTTCAAAGGTCAGACAGGTCAGGTCAAGCCAGTTTTTATTTGTGAAAACCTTTGTGGTGATGGCCCTCTTATTAGGGAATGGATCGGACGAAGCTGACGCCCCCGATAGGGGCCCTTAGCGGTCGGGGGGTTTTTATAGACGACAAAAGGGGAGTACTGTAAAATTTCTGGACGGGGATAAGGCTTCTGAGGGGAAAGGGGGGAAAGTTTCCCGGGCCGTCCCCTAAAAGGGAAATTAAAAACCCCCAAACGCTAAAAGCGTGCGAGCAAAATGAGGGGCAGGCAGTTTGGATAGTGAAAAATTTCGCAGTGAAAAGGCCCCAAGGGGTTTTGGGAAAGAAAAGGGATATTTTCCGACTCCGGGTTTTTTCATGTATCTGTGTGTTCTGACTCGGATTTAAATAAAAATTTACCTGAGGGGGAAATTTTCGGCCAGTTACTGGGGTTTTTAAATCACCCCAGCCGGGGACTGGTAGTTTTTGGGGGGTTTTTGGGTTTGGGTTCCCCCTGAGTTGCCCATCTCTGGTGGAGTAAAATTGGTTTTCGAACCCCATCATAGCCCCGTCTTCGTTAAAATTTGGTTTTTCCCCCCCGATTTCGGGTTGTTTTCTTTCACTTCCTTTTATAAAACTGGATTCAGCTGAATCTTGGTGGTTTTTGAAATTGTTGGTATGGGGGGTTTGTTTTTTTGTTGTTGTTCATAAAAAGCAAAAAAGAAGGTTTTGGTTTATTTTGTGTTTCATTTACCCTTTGGGTTTTAAAAGGGCCCCCCGACCTTTTTCCCCCCAATATAGCCCTCACAGCACTCCCTCACTTTTGAATGTGATAACCACACCATTTTTTTTTCCCAAAACCCGTTTGCCCTTTGATTTTGAAACCCTGTGATCTTTATGGGGCTGGCCCTCGCGACGATCAGGGTTGCCAAGACACCCTGCGGGTGAAAACAGAGCGCCAAGAGGGGGGAAGGAAAAAAGGGGGGGGCCAAAAGGGGGCGGGAGGACACCCCCCTGGATGGACGGGCGCCCCACTAAAAATAAATTTGCGCCAGGCCCTTGCTTAAGGGAAAGCCCGATTTTTATAGAGGGGCGCAGTTAGATTCCCTTTGGGAGAAAATTTTATTTTCCAAAAATTTGAATCTCCTCGTTTTTTTCCCAAAAGGGCCCTTTTAAAAAAGGGTTTTGAAAGCCGGGGGTTCCACGGGGGAACAAAAAATTCAGATCAAAAAATTGGGACTTTTGGGGGGATACCCGCGGGGGCGAAAGATAGGGTCACGGGTGAGTGCAAAGGCCCTCAAAAAAGACGTCAGAAAGGGCATCATGAAAATTTAAAGTTTTGTATGCGATGCATTGGGGGAAAAATTCCCCCAAAACAAAGGGAAAATTTAATTGGTGGGGAGTTGTTTTATGATCGGTGTCATTTTGTAAACATTAAATTTTGTCCAAACTTATGGAAACCCTCAACACGCTTTCATGGGTTATGTGGAGATTTCGCACGTATCAAATTGGGGGCGTTTGGCCACTGGCCGGGAATGTGAGTGACGCCGGAGAGGCGAAAAAAGACGGAGTGGGGAAAAGGGAGGGGGGGGGGGAACAGGGGGGGGGGTCAGGTCGTCGGTTGGCCCCCGCGTCGTGGGCCCCGGGGATTTGGCACTGATGACGATGACGAAAGGAAATTTGCTTGAAACGGGTTTGTCACACCCCCCCTTCCTTTCTACGTTCCAAAACCCACTTGTACCACACACCGCGCGCACACACAACCACCCCAAACCACACCCCACACACCACAATGCGCGCGTGCGGGAAAACCCACACACTGAGAGAGAGAGGGGGGGGGGGGGGGGGGAAAAAAGGAGAGAGAGAGAGAGGGGGTGGGGGAAAGGGAGAGGAGAGAGAGAGAGAGGGGAGGAAAATTTCCCTTAAATTTTTCATTGTTTTTAATGAGTTTACGTTTTTCCCACTTTTTTTTGTGATGAGTATGTATGTGCGTGTGTGTTTGCCCCGGCGGCGTCTGTGTGTGGTGAGTGAGTTTTGTGTGTTTTGTGTGTGTGGTGTGTGTGTGTGGTGTTTTGGGGTCCCGCGCGCGTGGTGCGTGTGTGTGCCCCACGTTACGTGGTGTGTGCATGCGGGGCGCGCTTTGCGCGCCGGTATATGTTTTGTAAGGGGTGTTTTTTTGGGGTGTTTTTTTGGTGTGTGTGTGCAATTTACGCGCGCATTTCCGGGAAAATGTCCCCTTCCCACTGTCTTCCCCTTCTCTCTCTCCTCTCTTCTCTCTCTCTCTCTCGCCTGGCCATTTCCCCCCCTTTTCCCCTCATTAATTCATCATGGCACCCCCTGCTCGCCTCTCCTGCCCTCATGATGGGGGGGGGGAGGGGGGGGGGGGGGGGAGGGGGGGGGGGGGGGGGGTTAAGGGGGTTTGGGGGGGGGGGCGGTGCGGCGGGGTGCAGGGTTTTAAATAAATTTCCCTTTCCCGTTGGGGCCCGCAGTTGGCCCTTTGCAGACCTTGTTCGCTTCTCTCCGTTTTAAACCCCTTTTGTGCCAAATTTTGAGGCTGTTTTTAGACCGAAATTTTTTTTTGGCCCCCCTTTCCCTTGTCCGTCCGTCCGCCCGGGCTTTTGTCTGCCCGTCTGTCGGGCTGGTCTGCTGTCCTTTCTGTCTGTTGTCTGTCAGCCCTCCTCTCTTCTCCTCTCTCTTTCTTTTCCCTCTCTCTCTCCTTTTCTCTGACGGTCTGCCCTGTCTGTCTGCGGTCTCTTTTCTACTTTTCTCTCTCTCTCTCACGTTTTTTCCACATATGCCTGTGTCACACACACACACACCACACACACCCACACACACACACACACAAAACACACAGATAACAAGACAAAATTTGCGCGCACGCGCAGTTAAGTACGCGAGGGCGCGAAAAACCTCACACACATGCGGGGCACGAACGTACGCACCCCAAAAACAACAAAAACAACTACAACAACAAAAAAACTCAACAACAACCAACAAAACACACACACACACCCCACAACCACCACCACACCCACAAAACCACGCCACCCGCACACACTGTTGCTGTGGTGGTGGTGTGGTGGGAAACCCGGGCCCGATACCCGGGTGTGGGGGTTTTGTTTTTGTGTGGGGGTGACGACGTGTTTTCCCAGTGTAAAACGGGGGGCCCAAATTCACATTAAATGCACGGTCCCCACACGCCCCCCCTGCTGAGCTCACCCTCTTTTCCCTTTCCCTCATCGACCCCCCCCCTTCCCCTGCCCCCCACCCCCCCCCCCTTAATGGGCCCTTTTACGCTTTTTTTCCCCGCTTCTCCCCTCTCAGCGAAAATCCCCGTCGTTTTAAATCGACCTTTGGGGGGAGGGGGGGGGGGGGGGGGGGGGGGGGGGGGGGTGGGGTTGACGCCCAGTACGTCAGTGCGGGCCCCCCTGGGGGGAAACCCTGCTGGGGGCCCAGGAAGAGAAAAGAGAGAGAGAGGGAAGAGAGAGAGAAAAAATTCTTTTGAGGTGATGGCGTCGTCTCTTCTTAGGGGCCCCGGGGTTGGCGTTTTGTGTCAAAATTTTGTTCCCTCCCCCCCCCTTTGGGTCTCCCCCCCCCCCCCCCCCCCCCCCCCCCCCCCCTTTTTTCTTTGCAGCCCCAATCCTTTCTTTCTCCCCCCTCCCCCCCCCCCCCCCCCCCTTCCCAAACCCCAGCCCCACCCCTTTCCCCCTTCCCCATCTCTCTTCTCTCTCTCTCTCTCTCTTCTCCTCTCTCTCTCTTTTCTCAATCCGGGGGTTTTCCCGCACAGACTGCCAAAATGGCGTCAGGGTGCGGGACTGTGGCGTCCCGAGGGGCAGGCGAGGGGGTCAGGTCAGTCAGTCAGCCCCAAAGACCCCCGGGGGGAAAAACCGTTGGGGGCTTGTGGCCCTTGAAAGCGACGGAAAAAAAAGAAAAGAAAGAAAAAAAATAATAATAAAAAATTGGCCCAGCATGAATGCCCCCGATCTGAGGTTGACGATTCTTAGGGGAAAAAAAAAAAAAAATTTTCCCAGCCTAAGGAAAGTATTTGGTGTTTAAATCCGACTCTGGAACTGTTTTGTTTTTTTTTTTTTTTTTTTTAAATTTTTGAAACGTGGTCACTGTGTCTTGCTTTCTTGGAACGATCCCGAGTTTTTATCGTTCGGTGTGCTGCCCCCGCCTTTTTCCGTTTCTCAGTGAGGCCCTGTGGAGTGGGGCCTTTCTTCGGGAAAGCTGAGCTAAGCGATCGACTTTAGGGTCAAAGCCCAGTGGGCGACGGACTGGCGGGGCCTTTTGTGTTTTGCGAGTGTTGGGGGTCCGTGCGGGGAGGGGAAACTGGGGGCCAGTGAGGGACATGACGACAGGGAAGGGCGCCGGGGAAAGGGTAAAAAACGAGTCGGCGGGGAAAGGGGGGTGGGGGGTTCCCCCCCCCCCCCCAAAAAGGGTTTTTTCATTTTTAAAGTGTCGCCCCCCTGTTTTTGGGGTAGTTTTTACGCTTTTTAAAGGTTGACCCCTTTTCTCTTTCTCTTTAGGGGTTTTTTCCCTCTAGGGGTGTTTTTTGGGGGTTTGGGCATCCCCAAGACCGGTCACTCGTCACTCAGCTTTCCCGCCGCCAATTTTGGGCCCCAAGTCCAGGTTACAGGGGCGGCCCCAAAACATTAGATTTTTCACTAAAACCCTAAAACTGCCCCTTTGGGTTTCGTTACCAGGCCCAGCCACGCCCAAACCACTTCCCGCACTTCCCACCCCTTGGGGCTGTGACTGACTCGAAGACGACCCCTTGTTTTTTTTCGGCTCCCCCCCCCCCCCCCCCCCCTTTCCCCCCCCCCCTTTTAAAATTTTTTTTTTATCCCTTTTTTTTTTTAATGTGTAAATCCCATGCCCTTCATTTTTTGTTTTTCTGCTTCCTTTCACCCCAAATCCAATGCTTCCCTGGGGCCCATAGGAAAAAAAGGGAAAAACTCCGAAAAAGGGTCTGGCCTAATTTTTGGGGGTTTTTGCTGACATATGGCATTAACTATTTGACTGGGCCCCCAACTTCCGGGTTTTTTTAAAATGGCTTTTTACTTTTAAAAAACTTTTTTTTTTTTTTTTTTTTTTTTTAAAAAAAAGATTTTCCGGGGCCCGGGGGCGTTTTTCATCCCCTTTAAAAACCGTGTTTAAAACTCTGACCTGAAATTGTTTTGGCCCGATAAAACTTTCCCCAATGGCGTGGGCCTGTTCGGGAAAACAGCTGACTGGGGTATAAGGGTTGACTGAGCTCAGCGCATGATTTGGATGGCTACTAAGGTTTGGCCCAGGCTCAGCTTGAAAAACCCCAAAATAATAGTCGAAAAAGTCCTCTTATTTTCTTTTCTTTTTTTGTACCCCCTTTTTCTTATAAAAGCGGGGAAAGGGTTACTTTAGAAATTGGGAAAAAAAAGGAAAAATTGTTTCTTGTGTGTGTTTTGGGGGTTTTGTCTTTTTGTGTCTGTCTGTCTGGGGTTTTCCGTGGTAAAAAAATGTGTTCCACTCGCCCGACAGAACACGGGGGTCGATCTTTCAAAAAATTTTTGTGGGCATATGTTCCCTTTGGGGGCCCTTTTGGATGATCCCCACCCGGGTTTGTTTCATTTTTACCGCTATGCCGTTGAACGGTTTTTTGAAAAAAAAGGCCCCCTTGGAAACGGGTTTTCTTTTTATGGAATATCTAGGAAAGTCTTGGCCCGGTCTTTGAAAAAAATGAGCGGGGTACGTTTATTATAAATTATGGGCCCCATGGATGATGAATGATGTTTTGGGTTTCCCTTTGGGTTTTTAGCCGTTACTAACGGTTTGTAAGGGCCCTTTTGTAAGGGTTTTTCTTCTTTAGGGGATATTTTAAAAATAGGGGGCCCGTTTCTTTCTAAAAATTTATGTTTTATGTTCATTAGGGGGTCACGAAAAATCCCCCGATGTTTTATTTCCCCCGGGTTTTTTAAACCCTTTTCTATGGGCCCTGTAACGACCTTTTTTTTAGGGGTTTTTTTTTTTTTTTCTTTTATGGAATATCTCAAAAAAGTCCTTCCCCGGACCTTTTTTAAAAATTAGGGGTATTTTCTTTTGGGGGGTCAGGGGATGATCCCTTGATGTTTTAGTTTTGCCCCGTTAAAAAACCCTTTTACTAAGGGTTTTTTTTAACGGCCTGTAACGGTTTTTCTTCTTTATGGAATATCTCAGAAAGTACTTGGCCAATTTATAAGCGGTTTTGAGGGTCTTTTTGAAAAAAATGGGAAAGCCTCTCTCCATATGTAAGTGAGTAAGGGTTGAAAATGGTTTAAAGGCAACCTTTTTTTTTTTTTAAAAACCTTTTATTTTCCCGTTTTTTTTTTTATGTTTGGGGGGTTTTTAAATTTAAAATTTTTTTATAAAAAGGTTACCCACACAAAAAGGGCATTTCCCAAAGCAGTGTTTCAAAATTGACCTTTTTTAAAAAAAAAGTTTTCTTGACATATTGTCCGTTTTGGGGGAAAATTTTTGGGAAAATAGGGGTAAAACCCGGTTTCCCAAAGTGGGGGGGAAAAATCCCCTTTTTTAAAAAATTTAAAAGGGGGTTTTTTTTTTTTAAAATTACCGTTTTAAAAGGGGTTTTGGGTTTTTTTTTTTTCAAAAGGGGATTTTGTAAATTTTTTAAGCGGGTGGAAAAAATGGGGGAGTACATTTATTGCTTCCCATTTTTGGTTTTCTTTTTCTTTTTTTGTTCTTTGTTTTTTTTTTGTTTTTTTTTTGGGTCTTTCCCAATTTATTTTTTGTTTTCCTTAAAAGACTCTTAAAAACTTTAAAGAGATTAAGAGTTTAAAAGGGAAAAAGGTGTTTTTTTTTCCTCTCATTAAGATTGCTTTTTTGTGCGGGTTGGTTTTTTTTTTTTTTATGCCTTTTTTTGTACCCCCAAAGTTCTTATAGAAAGGGGGGGTACTTAAGAAGGGGGAACAAAGGGAAATGCTGTCTGTGGTCTGTGGGTCCGGGGTTTCTAAATGTGTTCCACTCCCCCCCGGGACAAAAACAAAGGGGCCCCGGATTTTCGGGAAAAATTTGTAGATTGTTCATTATGACCCACGGATGTGCCCGGGTTTTGTTTTAGTTTACCGCTTAGCCCCCCCCCTACCCCGGCTGAAACCCGGCCCTTGAAAACGGTTTTTCTTTTTTTTAGGGAAAATTATCTCAGAAAGTACTTGGCTAATTTAAAAGCGGTTTGGATGATCTTGGGGAAAAAATTGGAGCCTCTCCCCCTTAAGTAATGTTTTGTTTTTTGCTAAAAAATGGATTAAAAAACCTTTTAAAAAAAACCCGTTTTTCTGTTTGTTTTTCTTAAAAATTGGTTTGGTTTTTAATGAAAATTTTGGTATATAAAAAGGGTTTAATCACACAAAAAAGGGAAATTCTTTTTATAGTGTTTCAAAATTTGCCCTTTTAAAAACCCGTTATTTTGACATATTGTCCGATTTGGATAAAATTTGATTGTACACGGGGCTTTGCCCAAGTGGGGGCCCCAAAAATCCCGGGGTTTTTCAAAAGTTTTTAAAAATTGGGTTTTATATAACTTTTAAAACATTTTATTTTGCCGTTATTTTTTTATTGTTGGGGGGGGTTTTTAAGGGAAATTTTGTATATTGAAAGGGTTTTATCACACAAAAAATGGCCCCTTCCATCATTTAGTATTTCAAAATTTGCCATTAAATACCGTTTTTTTTTTTTGCCCCTTATTGTCTGATTTGGGGGGAAAATTTTGGAAATGCACACAGGCTTTTTTTCCCCCAAAGGGTTTGGGGGGACTAAAAAAAAATCCCATTTTCCCAAAAAGTTTTGGGGGTATCTTTTTTTAAAATAACCTTTTTTTTTTTAAAAAACCGTTTTTTTTTTTGCCTTTTTTTTTCCTTTTTTTAACTCCCCAAAGCACTTTGGGTTTTTTATAAGCGGTTTTGGGAAAAAACGGGGGGGATTTCTTTTTATATGCTTCGCATTTTTTTGGGTTTTGTTTTTTTTTTTGGGGCATTGTTGTCGGGTTGTGGTCAGTTTCGTAATTTAACAAACCCACAAAAACCGCACGCCCCGCACGCACATGCGCACGCCCCAGTATACGGGACACCACGGGGCCGTCCCGCCCCGCGCACCCCACGCACCCCACGCACACTCACACATCACAAACACACACCACCCCACACCAACCACACACACACACCACACACACAAGGGAAATTGGGAGGGGTGGGGGGTCTCCGGAGGGGGGTGTGGGGTGGTCCTTTTTTTCTAATTTTTAATGTAAAACCATTGCCCCGCTTGTTTTTGGGATTTTTTTTTTTTACTAGTCTAAAAAGCCCTAAAATTTGAGAAAAAAAACCTAAATGCAAGAATGTAAAGGGGGGAAAATTTTAGAAGTTCCATACTTTAAGGGCATGCATATGACCATCCCCCCATCCGCCCCCCCCCCCACCCCTCCCTCCCAGTGCCTCCTCAGAAAAGTGGGGCATATGCCACACAGACAGACATGGCCTTCACACCCCAGTCTGTCTGTCTGTCTGTCTGTCTGTCTCTCTGTAATAGCAATGGTTCATATTAACATAAAGGAGGAAAATGACTCTCTCTCTCTCTCCTTTTCTCTCTCTCTCTTCCCCTCTCTCTCCTCTCTTCATTTTATTTTTTTTTTAGTAATCAGTTTTTTATTTTGTTTTTTGTTTTTCCCAAAGGGCCGGGTTGTTGTTTTTAATGGGCCCTTTTTTTTCTAAGTAAATTTTTTCGGGCAACCCTTTAAGGGGAAAAAAAAGGGTTCTCCATGTTTTATGTATTTTTTAAAAAATAATTGTGCTTGTATTGAAGGAAAAAAAAAGCTTATCCCTTTTTTTCATGTTTTTTAAAGATTAAATTTTTGCTTGTCTGTATGGGGGTTTTGTGTAGTCGTGCTTAGTTATTTTCAGGGCACTCTTAGGGCCCTCGGCAAGGGTGTTAAAATAAAGCATATATTTGCTTATCTGGGTTTCCCATGGAAAAAAAAAGAAAATCATCATCTTTATATCATCATCATCATTTTATTCATCATCATCTCTCTCTCTCTCTCTCTCCCCCTCGGGGGGTGGGGGGGGGGGGAGGGGGGAGGGGGGGGGGTGAGAAATGGGAGATGGGGTTGACAAAAAGACATATGTGTGTGCACCTCCCCTCTCTCTCCTCCCCCCGGGGGGTTGCGACCTTTTCCCCTTGGTCGGGGGGGGGCTTGGCCGGCCCGGGCCAGTGAAACCCTTAGGCTTTGCGGCGGGGGGGTTTTTAAAACTTGGCTATAGGCCCGGGTTTTTTTTTAAAAAATGCTTCTAGGCCCCCGAGGGTGAAAAATGCCGTTTTTGGGCCCAAAGGGACGTGGTAAGGAGGTTTTTGCCCCCGGTTTGGGCCCTTCCCCCTGTAGATAGGTAAAGGGGTTTTAGGATCCTGGAACCCAAGAGTAACCCCCCCCTTTCTCCTTTTCTTTTTTTCTGCCCCCCTTTTTTTGGCCCCCCTTTTTTATCTTCGTCTCCCCTTTTATGTCTTTTTTTTCCCCGCTCCCCCTTTTCTCTCGTGGTCCCTTTAAAAATCCGCCCCCGTTTGCCGTGCGGTTTGCGGAAACCCGTGTTTGGAGGGGGGAAAAAAGAGATCCTTTGGGGATTTAGAGGGCCAGCGGGTTTTTAAACAAACACTTTGGCTCGGACCCTCCTAGACAGGGAAAAATTTCACTTTGGCCCGGGGGGGTTTTTTAGTAATTAAGGGTCCCTTTGGGTTGGGTTTTAAAACGACCCGTTCCCCTGCTGGCCAAAAATAAACCCCTGCAGTGCTCAGCTCTCTGTTCCCCGGGAGTTTTAGCATGATCAGGGGGGATAGGGTTGGGTGGCTTTTTTTGTCGTTTTTTGTCTCTCCCGAAACCTGGAAGGGGTCAAAAATTTTGGGTTTTTTGGCCCTGGCCCCTTTGGGGGACTCCAAGGGGGGGGGTTTAAAGGGGGATTTAAACACAAAAAAAAACCCAAAAAATGGCCCTTTTTTAAAAAACTACCCCCCCCCCCCCCCCCCCCCCCCCCCCCCCCCCAAAAGGATAAGGGAAAAGGGAAAATTTCCCCATTTCAGGGGGGAATTTTAAAAAAGACCCGTGATTCTGACGTGTGGTAAAAAAGGACAGGTTTCTGGGGTTCCCGGGGTCGTGGTGGGAAGGGGCAGGCAGGGAAAAAAACCCCTTTTTAGCTTGAGCCCCTTTTTCTATCCCAAAAAAAAGGGGTTTTTTATGGTTTTTAGCAGGTGGAAACCCGGTCCTTTAAAAAAAATTTTAGGGTTTTTTTTGTTTCTTATTTAATGTCCGGGTCACAGAAAACAATCTGAACAGTGTTTGGGGAAAACAACCCCAAACTAGTGGGGTAGGGGGAGATTTAGGGTTGGACTTCCCCCCCCAAACAGTTGAATTTTGTCAAAAGGTTGTGGATTCGCTGGAAAAACGAGAGTTAGTTTGGGTTTTCTCGGAAGCAGAGGGGTTTAAAAAATGAAAAATGGCCCCTCCCTTTTTTTTTTGGTTTTTGGGAGGTGGCCCCCCAGGGGTTTTCGGTTTTAAAAAAAGGTTCAGAGAGAGTGGCCACCAAAAACCCTCTTTCTGACCTTCTGCAAAAACCCCCTGTTGCCTCCCCGGGCATCAAAGTCGGTTTTCCTGAATGTTCGTTTTTTATTATATTTTGCCGTCCCCGTTGGGGTGTTTCAGAAAAGCCCGAGGTTTGGCCCCTGTCAAGGGGGCCGCCCCGTTTGGGCGGAGGGGTGCGGTGGTTTTCTGCAAGGCGACCCACGATTTGGGCCCTGCAAGGATCCGGGGACATTGTGCAAAAATGCGGTTTGGGGGGCCCCCCCTCCTCTTTCCAAAAAAACTGTTCTCTTTGGATTAAGAATCCCCAATACCCCCCCCATTTTAAAAAGGAAAAAAAAGATCTCCTTTTTTTAAACTTTGCAAGCAGGTTTTTTTTGGGCCCCCGGGCAGACTCCAACAGCTTCTTAAGGGTTCGGCCGGTTTTTTAAAGGACATTCCCGCAGTTCACAATCGGGGCCGTTTGCTGCCAGACTGCCCCACTTCCCCTTTTTTCCCAAAACATTGCAAGGGGAGGAATATTTAACTCTGGGGGAAACAGGTCCACCACCTTCCCAACCCCAAAATGACTGCCCCGGGGGGAGGCAAAAAAAACCCCCCCCCTCAGAGCCCCGCAGTTTTACAAAAATTTGCTGTGGGGAGAGGAAAAAAAAAAAAACCCCCGCCCCTTCCCCCTTTGAAAACCCCCTCTGGTTCCCGTGCCCGTGCGGGGGGCCCAAAGGGGGTTTTCCCCCCAGTGTGGAGATGGTGGGGGAAGAAAAAAGAAAAACCCCCACCCTTCCCCCCCAAAACCAGACCCCCTTCACCCGTTTGGGAAGGGCTGCCAGCAGGGGGCGTTTTGACCAAAAACAGTCCAGTTAAACTAAAAAAAATAAATTCTCTCCATTGGACGCCGACGTTGGGAGGAGATGACCGATCTCTCTCCTTTTCGCCCCCTGCACCCTGGATAATACAATATTCCATTTGGAAAAATCCGTGGTCTAAAATTTCCCAAATTCGAAAGGGGAGCTTTCAGCTTCTGTGTCAGTTTTCCCAAAACCCTTTCCCCTTTGGGCTCTTCAAGAAACTCCCAAATTTTAAAGCCAGGGAAGGGCCCCTTTTCTCTTTTGGTTTTTTTTTTTCTTTCGAAACCTTTCACAAAACCCTCCACGTTGGGGACTGTCGGGGGTTTTTGGCCCCTTTTCCTGCACAAAAAAATTTTTTGTATGTCCCTGGCACTCGTCTACCTCCCTTTAAGCGTAGCTGCGGAAAAGGGCACTCTCCCCAAGACCCGTGACAATCTGGTTTCCCTTTTTTCCCCCCCTTCGGGCCCGGGTTTTTTTCGTCAGGGGCCCCCCGTCAGTCTGATAGAAGAAAATTTTCCCCGACCCTTTTTTTCTTTGGGTTTTTAAAATCCTTTTTTTTCTTCCCCCCCAATCCCCCCCCCTTTGGGGGGTGGTTTGTTTCCCAAAATTTCGTCATACCCGAGGTTTGCTAATTGAGGGATTTGTCCTTTCGGATTTGGATTTTTTGTTTTTTCCCGAACGACGGATTTTTGGGAAAATTAAACTCCCCTCTTTCCCCAGGTTCAAATTTCGTGGTTTTAAAATTTTTGGTTTGGTTTTTTGGGCCCCCGGTTTGGGCCTGGGGCTATGAGTGGGGGCTGTCCTGACCGGGTTGCAGGAAAAATGCCAAATTTTCCCCGTCCCTTTTACAACCTTTTCATTAAAGGAACCCCGTCTCTGGGCTCTCAACTCTAAATTATAAGGGAAAACAAAATGGGATCTATTTTTCCGCCACTATTTCTCGGGGAAATTCAGGACCCCTGATTTTTTTTTAGAGTCCGGACCCAAACTTTTTTAAAAATTTTTTACAAAAACTATGGGTCAAAGGTTTCTAAAGCCTGTATTCCAGTGGGCCCTTTCCCCAAAAAAAAAAAAAACTTCAAATGCCAAAAAAACCCCCCGGTTCGTTTTTAGGGAATTTTCCAACAAAAATTTTAAAAATTCGGGGGAAAGGGGGTCAGGTCAGGTTTTTCCAACGACCTTCAGGTCCCAACGCTCGAGGCCCCTCAGAAAAATCCGTTTTCTAAAACAAGGCCCCACTTTTAAAAACAGTTTAAAGGGCGGGGGCCTGGAGAAGTTCTGCTCCAGGCTGACCCTCAAAAACCCTTCCCAAAAAAAAAATGTTTTGGAAAATCCCTTAAGAAAAAACAAAGGGAAAAAAACACCCGTCCCATGTGAACCATCTCAAGTTTTCGGAATTTTTTTAAAAAGAGAGAAAGCAGTTGCTAATCTGTTGCTTTAACCTTTTAAAAAAAATTCCTCCCCCTTTAATAAATCAGGGAAATTTTGTCAAAAAACCCAAAACCCTAAAAGAAAAAACACCCTGCAACCTTTTTTCCCCCCTTCCTCCGACAACTGGAAGGGGCTATTAAATTTCCTTTTACGTTTTTAAACCCAGCCCGGGAAAACTTTCCTTACTTTTTTTGCAAACGGGTTTCCTTTC
Source organism: Conus ventricosus (assembly GCA_018398815.1). Taxonomy (NCBI): domain Eukaryota; kingdom Metazoa; phylum Mollusca; class Gastropoda; order Neogastropoda; family Conidae; genus Conus; species Conus ventricosus. Next base: position 19,161,742 of record CM031596.1, on the reverse strand, counting down.
CCGGTATAGATGAAAAAACCTTATCAACTGTTTTAAACATCTTTTCCCCAAATAGGTTTTGAAAACCCTGGTTTCAGGTATACAAAACCCTTTTGTGGCTACCGGTTGCTTTCCACCCCCCTTTTGGGGGGAAAAAAGCCTCATTATTCCAATCCCCCCCAAAACCTTGGGGGGAAAAAAAAGATTTTCTAATCCATCAAACTTTCCGTCCCATAGCTTTGACCCAGCGTGTCCCGCAAAATTTAAGGGGGGAAAAGGTCAATGCTAGGCTATGTTTGGGAAAATCGGGGAAAACCCAAAGGGTTTTTTGGGGAAAGAAAAGTGGGTTTCCGCAAACATCGGGGCTACTGTTGCCCTTTGATTTTGTTTTGGAAACTCACTTCGGAAACCCTTTTTTTAACAGGACAGCATGCCCCCGGCAATTTCTTTGACTTAAAAGAAGGCCTTCGTTTTTACCCGGAAAATCGGGGGATTTCTTCTTTTCTCCCCCGATCTGGGTTTTCGAGGGCAAACCCCTTTCCCTTTTTATTCCAAAAAATTTTTGGGGGGAAAGACAGGGTTTTAGGTCCGGGGGGGCACCACTCTCTCTGAAGGGCCACGAGCAGGAGTTGGGGGTTTTCCCCAGGGAAAATTACTGTCTCCTGCCCTCTTTAGTATTAAGATCAACAAAATTGGAAATCAGTTCGCAGGGTTCAGGGGCTGTCATTGTTTGTGGATGATTTCGCTGTTTTACGCAAATGGGGCTGTCCCCGGGGGTCCCGCGCAAAGGGTCCAGCTTTGCGTGATTTAAAAAAACCATCGTTTGGGGGGAAAGAAAAAAGGTTTTTACCTTTTCTCCAAACAAAGGGCGCGTTTTATTCATTCCAAAATTTTGTCAGTTTTTTCCCGTTTCCTGAACTTCAAGTAGGGAAAAATTTCCCCTTCCCGTGTTTTAAAAAGGCCCAAAAATTTTGGGGGTCAAATTTTTTACCAAAAAATTAACTTTCTCGCCTATTAAAAAAAAACCCCAAAAAAAAACTTGCCAGGGAAAAAACTGAATATTCTGCAGGTGTAGCGCCCCACCCACTGGGGCGCTGTAAGAAAACTTTGTTGCCCCTCTACAGAGCCCTGGTCCGGGGCCAAAATGGCTCGGGGTTTTGCTGTGGGGGCTCCGCAAAACCATTTTTTCAAAATCTTGGACCCTATCCACCCCTCCAAAAAGGGGGTTTGTCTCTTTTCTTGGAGCGTTCCCCACCAAACCCCGGGGAAGCCTGTATGCGAGGCGGGGTTTAACCCTTTATGTCCAAAACCCCGGGCCCGAAATGTCTTTTTTAATTTTATCCCCTTTTTCTCAGAAACCGCAGAATCCCGCCCATGACTGTGTCCCTTTTACCCTCCGTTTTCCCAAAATAAGTTTGAAAAAAAACCCGAAAATGTATTCCGCCGTTTGGTCTTGTATGCGGGGGGCACGTGCGGAATTTCAGGTCTAGACCTGGAGGTTGGGGTCCGATTTTTCCAAGTTTCCAGATCAACCTCCGGGGGACCTTTTTCAAAACCCGAGGGTTTGTTTCGAAACCCCGCGCGCAGCTTTTCGCAAAAAAGTTACCCCGCTTCGGGTTTCAAGGCATTGTATTTTGAGCCCGTTCCCAAAATTTCCCCTCCTGTCAAAAAAATTTTCATGAAGGTTCCAAGTTTTGAAGATGGAGTGGCCCGTGCCAGCCTCCCGCCTTTGGGGTCCTTCTCGGGGAAAAGTTGGAAAATATAATCCGATGCTTCTGTCTATTCTGCTGAACTTACGCTCTGGTATGGCTTTTTAAATTAAACTCCCATTCTTCGAAAAGGGACCCTTTTGGTTTTTGTCGGATTTGCTGTCGCTTTGGAAAGGGGATAGCTGGCCGCAACCTTTAGCATCCAGAACTTTTTTTTTTTTTTTTAACTTTTTAGCAAGTTGAAGGCGGACGGTTACAACATTACTCTTGCTTGGGTTCCTGGTCATGTTGGCATCGGCGGGAACGAAATGGTTGATCGTTTAGCCAAGAACGCCACAAGAGAGACACTGTCCAACACTTATATCCCCTGCTCAGATGTGAAACCCAAAATTAACGATTATGTGAGAGACCTCTGGCAGGAGGATTGGAACACACAGCGACTAACAAACTCTTTCAGATCCGTCCAACCCTTAAGGACTTCCTCCCATCTACGTCGGGTGGTCGTAAAGAGGAAACGGTTCTGTGCCGGCTGCACACCGCCATTCGTATTTTACCCATTCTTACCTTTTAAAGAGTGAAGAAGCTCCGTGGTGCATTCCATGTCATGCGCCACTCACAATGAAACATTGTTCTTTAGAGTGTTGGGACTTGCACGATGTGAGACACAAACATTTTACAGCGGAGGTCCATGAAGATCCTGTTCAGGATGTCCCGCCTGACGTGATCCTTGAGTTTTTGAGAGAGATTAACATTTTTTCATCTGATTTAAGATTTTACGGCAGAAAGATTTTTAACAAGTTTCTGGTGCGTTTGTAGACGATGTCATTTAACGAGATGTGTGTAAAGTTGGGTTTTTTTTTTTTTTTTTTTTTTTTTAAAATGATGGTGAGTTGATTTTAACGTGGTGACAGCCTGATGTGGCCCTTTGCGGTCGGCTGGGCTATAAGCAACATTATCTTATCTTATCTCTCTCTCTCTCTCTCTCTCTCTCTCTCTCTCTCTCTCTCTCTCTGTCTCTCTCTCTCGGTCTAAACGCCCATAAAAGATGGTTCTATACTGAGTCATCTACAGCGTCACCGTGTCCATTGTGTGGTTTCCTTAGGAGAGGATGAGTCGCATTTTTTGTTTCATTGTAGAAATTACAGTGCTGTACGAGATAAGTGTGTAGTTTTTCAAAAGTATGTTGCCATAAATCAGGACACATTTGGAATTCTGAAAACTGAATTATGATGATAATTCAGTGAAATCACTTGCCAGATACATTGCAGAGGCATTGAAGATACGCGCAGAAGCTATCATCAACTAGAACTTACGATGTTCAAATGAAAAAAAAATGAATGGTACAGGAAGTAGTAAAATATTTTGGTTATCGTATTTACATATTTACTTTTATGAATAATATTAATCTGGAT
>CM031596.1:19151142-19156142 GCA_018398815.1 Conus ventricosus | reverse complement strand
TTAGCAACATTCTCTCAGTCTCTGTCTCTGTCTCTGTCTCTCTCTCTCTCTCTCTCTCTCTCTCTCTCTTCTCTCTCTCTCTCTCTCTCTCTCTCTCTCTCTCTCCTCTCTCTTCTCTCTGTGTGTCCGTACCAGCATGACTTGCCTGTCTTGGGGGTTCACTTCAAATTCCCCACGTCATAAGGTGTCCAGGTCAACCTCTGCTTGCCAGTGAATGTTCATTACCCATCGGACTTCTGAAGGTCTACGACCATATCTGACCACAGAGTGCTTCCATCTTCTTGCGGAAAGCCGTGATCATTCCTGTTCATAAGCCTGGAAAAGGCCTTACAGACTCTTCAAATTATCGGCCAATAGCTCTGACCAGCTGCCTCTGCAAGCTATTGGAAAAGATGGTCAACATCCGTCTGATGTGGAAGCTGGAAACCGATGGCCTTTTGGCCAATGACAGTGCGGGTTGTGGAAGTATCACTCTACTGTTGACCATTTAGTCCATCTTGAAACCACCATCCACAACACCTTCATTAAAAAAAACACACGTGGTTGCTGTCTTCTTCGGTTTGGAAAAAGCCTATGATACCACTCGGAAATATGGCGTTCTTATGGATCTTCATAAACTTGGTTTTCGTGGTCATCTGCCTTTGTTTATTCAAAACTTTCTGACTGATTGGCAGTTCCAAGTCTGTCTTGGCACCACGTTGCCTGACATCCATAGGCAGGAGTTGGGTATACCTCAAGGGAGCATTCTTTCTCCTGCTCTGTTCAGTATCAAAATTAACGAGATTGTCAGTTATGTTAACCGGGGTTCTGAGTCCTCTCTGTTTGTTGATGGCTTCGCACTCTCTGCAGCTGGAGCCTCTTAGGCCAGCGTACAGCGTCAACTCCACTTTTGTGTGGATGAGATTCGACAGTTGGCCGAGTAAAACGGGTTTACCTTTTCAAGCACAAAACACAGTGTATCTATTTTCACGATTTTCGTCAGTTGTTTGCCGGTCCTGCAATTCGCCTTGACAAATCCGCCATTCTAGCGGCGAAAGAAGCCAAATTTCTGGGTGCTATTTTTGGTCAAAAACAGAAGTTTAATGGGTGTGTAGTCTATGGCTCGGCCACATCTTACTGCCTGAAAAGTCTAGATCCCATCCACCATCAAGGGCTTCGGCTTCGACTCTGTCAGGGTGCATTCCGCACCACCCCTTTTTATAGCCTATATGCTGAGGCAGGAGAACCATCCCCCTGGAACCGTCGGCTGAAACTTATCCTGAACTATTGTTTGAATCTCTCTTCTGAACCCCCAAACCTGTTTATGACTGTTGTTTTTATATATATTTTATTTTTTATTTATTTAAAATATATATATTTTTTTTTTTTTTACCTCAAGTTCCAGAAGAAATTCGATGACCCCAGTTCCATTCCACCCTTGGGAATTCGTATTCTTCCCCATTTGAACAATGCAGATGTAGACTTTGGAGTCGGGTGTGATTTTTCTAAGTTTCCTGATGATCCGGTTTGTTTTGGCCTCGTATCGTAAAGACACCACTAGCTCCTTGGCGTACAAGTCCTTTTTCGCCAAACTGTGTTCAAAGTTTCCATCCTTAACAAGAATTTTGACTGACGGTTCCAAATCTGAGGAGGGATTGCATCTGCTATGTATCGTACAACGGGTCCCTCTCAGAGGTGTTCTAAACAGATTCTCACTGACAGCTCCATCTACACTGCCGAGTTGACAGCCTTGGTCCTGGCTCTCGAAATGGCCGCTAAATCCAAACATAAAGATTTCCTCAATATTTGTCGGACTCACTTTCTGCTTTGAGATCATTGCCAGCTGTAACCTCAAGTACCCACAGCTGCTGAAATTATTCGAACTGTACACGTCTCTGAAATCAGATGGATACAACCAAGTTTTTGCTTGGGTTCCCAGCCATGTGAGCATTCAAGGCAACGAGTTAGTTGATCAGCTTGCCACCAGTGCCACAAAGAGAGAGTTGTGCAGATTGTCTATCCCTCACATTGATCTGAAACCCAAAGCCCAGGATTACGTCAAAGACTTCTGGCAAGAAGAATGGAACTCGCAGACGGATAACAAACTGTTCCAAATCCGTCCAAACATGTTCCGGGGGGTGGGGGGGAGTGTGTGTGTGTGTGTGTGTGGGGGGGGGGGGGGGGGGGGGGGGGGGACGTAAAGAAAAACAGTCTTGTGCCGTTAGCACACAGGCCACTCCTTTCACACCCATTCTTATCTTTCAGAGGGTGAAGAAGCTCAGTGGTGCATTCCATGTCATGTACCACTTACAATGAAATATGTTCTTTGAGAGTGTTGGGACTTGCTTGATGTGAGACATAAACACTTCACAGCAGACTCCGTGAAAACGTTGTTCAGAGATGTCCCACCTGATGTGATTTTTTAATTTCTGAAAGAGATCAACGTTTTTCATCCGATTTAAGATTTTACGGAAGAAAGATTTTCAACGAATTTTCCGGTGTGTCTTTAGAAGGTGTATTTTAAAGGATTAGGTGAATGCGTTTTTTATTATTTATTTTATTTTATTTTATATTTTTTAATTCATGACTTGTGAGTTGACTTCAATGCGGTGGCTGCCCTGATAGGCCCTTTGCGGTCGGCCGGGCTATAAACACCATTACTTTACCTTACCCATTCAAATATCCAGCATGCACGGCTCCCTAACACAAAATGACTGTAAATGGCTGGAGAAAGACCGGTCGTACGCTAATGGCTGCTGCTGAAAAGGGTGGATGGACGTGAGTCGCAGCTGGCGAACGTAGGGAGGAGGGGAGGAGAGGACAGAGAGAGGAAAACGTGGACAACAAAGAGGTTTTGATGGCCCCGGGTTGGTGGGTGGTTGGGTGGTAGACAAGAGAGATGAAGCCTTGGCTCGGAACTGTCCCAGGCCTACGGCGGATCCCCTGAGGCACGCCAGTGGCTGTGAGATGAAGGAGCAGAGTGGCAGTGTCTTCAGGAGGATGACACCTGATCGATCAGTCTGATCCATGGAGTGAAGGGAGCAGAGTGGCAGTGTCCTTCAGGAGGATGACACCCTGATCCGATCAGTCTGATCCATGGAGGGGAGGGATAATGGGTGGGGGGGGGGGGGGGAGGAGCTGCGTTTCCGTGCGCCGGGATGGACTGGGCGGGGAAGGGGGGGGGAGAGAGAGAGAGAGAGAGAGGAGGAGAGAGGAGAGAGAGAGAGAGAGGAGGAGAGAGGAGAGAGGAGCTGACGGCCTTGTCTCTGAAGTCTCTGACCAGTCTGATCCATGGAGGGGGGAGGGGGGGGGGGGGGGGCTGTGTGCCGTTGGCGAGAAAGGCTGGGCGGGTAAAGACTGAACTTAACTGCCGGCCACATGCTTCAATTAGAGAATTTTGCACCAAATCACTTTTATTATCCCGTAAGCATTTTAGGCCTAGCATAAATTTGAGCCAGCGCTTTTATTACACTGATAAATGATCACAAGATCAACTCCCCACCAATCTTTTCACCTATTGTTGGGGGATTCCCACAGATAACGTCATTCACAGTCTTCAAATACGTGACCTTCCCTGGTCTGACGTCACTTTTCAGGCCTTTGCACCTGCCCGTGACCCTATCTTTGCGCCAGCTGGCATCCCCCAAATAGTGCCATTCCTTTGATTTTAATCTGTCTGCTTGGAACCGCCTGCGTGTACCTCGATAGCCATGTGAAAGAAAACAACTTTCAGACACAATAGAAATGATCTAAACAAGCTTCTTGTGCCAGTCTATAAATACTCGACTCCTTAAGGAAGGCCTTTGCACATCAATGTTTGGTGTGCAGCCAGCCTTGTGTTGAGGGGAGGGGGGGGGGGGGGGGGGGGGGACTTGGCGGGGGAAGGACTGAAATTCGCATTAGCTCCTCGCTCTTTGGCTTGAGGCTGAAGACAACTAAGCTGTCAATATGTTTTGTGTGTGTGTGTGTGTGTGTGTGTGTGTGTGTGTGTGTGTGTGTGTGTGTCATTCTGTGTGTGTGTGTGTGTGTGTGTGTGTGTGTGTGTGTGTGTGTGTGTGTGTGTTCTGGTTCGTGAAACATTGCAATGGATGTGCCCCAAAACAAAGATTGAAGTGTGGTTTTTTTTTCTCTCTTATTTGTGTTATTCAAAACGGGTGATGACTGAACTCTCTCTCTCTGTCTGCATGTCTGTCTGTCTGTCTCTCTCTCGCTCGCTCGCTTACACACACACACACACACACACACACACACACACAACACACACCCCACACACACACACACACACTGTATGTATGTATATATGTATGTGTATGTGTATTTCTCTCTCTCTCTCTCTCTCTCTCTCTCTCTCTCTCTCTCTCTCTCTTCTGTCTGTCTGTCTGTCGTCTGTCTGTCTGTCTCTCTCTCTCTCTCCTCTCTCTCTCTCTACTCTTCTTCTCTCTCTCTCTCTTAATTACACAGCACCATACCCCATGTATCTATACATCTACGTACTACTGTCTACATCCTACTAGTACTTACCTAGCTACTTCCTATCTATCTATCTATTATCTATTCTATCTATTATCTATCTGTTATCTATTAAATCGTTTTAGTTTCTAGTTCTTCATCATCTTCTTCTTCTCGTTGATATTCTTATTAGTCTTAGTATTTTTATTGTTAAAGGGCCAGCTGCTTAAATGAGAAGACTGTGGTGTACTTGGCGATGTGGCACTGTGTGTGTGTGTGTGTGTGTGTGTGTGTGTGTGTGATTGTGAAAGGGGTATCGGCGCCAAGTGTGGGCAGAGGAATTCAGAACACCGAAAACTGTCAGTGACCAAATGGCGACTGACGTCCGCCTGATTCGTCTTTTTTGTGTGTGTGTGTGTGTATTTAGGTGGGTGGTTCAGGTGTGGCGGGGGGGGGGGGGGGGGGGGGGGGGGGGGGGGGCAGATGCTGAAAATGGTACAAGGGCACAGGACTGCTGAAACTGAAGACTGAAAACAAGGCAGACGGTTGGCCAACGGCAGTCACTGACAGTG
>CM031596.1:19126741-19151042 GCA_018398815.1 Conus ventricosus | reverse complement strand
GGTAGGAAGCACGTCTTGTTCACCCTATGTCTTCTGTACAGACCCGTGTAGTGTAAGTCTGATCTGTTCGGGATCGTGGGAGAACGCCTTTACTGTTGAAACTATTCGTTCTCTTCTGCCCCTCCCCTTTGACCTCTTTCATCCCAACCCCTTTTCCTTCCATGCTTATTTTGTCTCTTGTGTTCTCTGTCCCTTCGACTCCATCCCTTCATCCTCGTACTCGAACCTCCTCTCTCGCGCGTGTGAGCGCCCCCCCCTCCCCCCCCCAACCTCTCTCCCCCCCCCTCTCTTCTCTCTCTCATATCCAGGAATTGATGTGGTGTGATTTAATATCATTAAAGATCATCGGTCTTTTTCCCCTCTTATGAACACGAGCTGTCTGCTGAATTTTGAAACCATACTTCACACGCTATGCCGCGCATCAGCCCGAACGTACCAGGCCTAATAGCTCACATTCTCCTCCCTCTCTTTCAGTCATTACCCACCTCTACATTCACCACCACTCGCGAATTCAACGTCTGACACCCCTCACCACCCCTCCCTTCACCCCTCCTGCCCCCCCCCAACCCCCCCCCTTCCCGCATCTTACTCCCTTGACTTCTAACTCCCAGCCATTAGAAGAAATCGCTTAGTGGTGTGGAGGAGGGGGGGGGGTGGGGGGGGTCGAGCGATTGAGAATTGGAGGGGTGGGAGGGGCGAAGTGAGGTGGTGGCCAATTGAGCACTGTTGGCATTTGCCAAGCTCTTCATCTGGTTGTACTGTTATTTGGTCAGTAGGGGGAGGGGCGGGTGGGGGGGGGGGGGGCGGGGGGAGCTTGTTCAGGTGATACTCTGTGTTTTTTTTGTTAACAAGGTGCTGATTCTCTCGGTGATGGTTGGAGATCACTGTTTCCAATTGGATGTGCATAATAGGCAGTGATGGAAAATGCGCTGAAGGTTTGGGCGTTTTGCCTGTTCGAAGTACTGCTGAAGGGTTGATGGTGGTGGATTGGTGGATATGTTGTTGCTTGGCATACTGCATTCCTTGAATCATTTGATACACTTGAAATCTGCCTGGGCACAGTTTTAATCTCGTTGGACTTTAAGTACACGTGTGCGTTTCTTGAACTGCTTTAGGAGAACAGTAATATGCGACGCTACCCCAACTTGCTCCTCCACGAGTTTTGGGCGAAAGTGCACTAGAATAGCATATTTCTGTTCTCTTACAAGTAAGACGTCATTAACCAAAAAATAAGATTATCTACAACAAACATACTGTGCAGGGTTATCGTTGTTTAATACTAAATTTACTAATTTTTCCGATTTTAGTTTGTGTTTAATCCTAATGTTTTTCTTGATCGTTTTCAATAACATCATTTTCGGCGCAAACATTCTTCAAATGAGTCTCTGGTCTTTCATTGTGAAATAACACTACAGTCTTTAAATGTTCTTAAAGTCTTTTAAACTGTGTAGTTATAAATTTTTTTTTCCTGGCATAATATCCACACACTTATTTCGAGCATGTCTTCCGCTGAAAGCTAGTTTCGACAAAGTGTTTCTTTTTTACTATTTCTTTTTCTGCTGAACAGTCATCTATAATAAATAGCGTCTGCGTTCATCAAACACTATAAATAGTCGTTCTAGCCATCACTCAGTTTATTGTGGGATCAACTAAGTATATTTTCATCATCTGTCCATAGAAACCTTCTATCATGATATGCTTTGTCCATTTAAGTGTTGGACAGAAATCACATATGATTTAAAATTATAACGATAAATGTTTGTAATAAGTCTAGGACAAATATCTGTTTGTCCACAACCAGTCTGCCCACAAATCATTGAACAATGAGGGGATTTTTCATAAAGTTTAACTGCTCAATAGTTTTATAACAGAATATAATCTAATCCAGTTATTATTTTTATCATGCTCTCTGTCCAAAACTTGTTCAGTATAATAAAACCCTACAAGACCTAAATGTGTTAAGAATTAATCCAATTTAGTTCGTAAGATTGTTTTCTATTTTAAGTCAACATTGATTTTGTTGCTTGTTGTTCATGACCTTATTATCCTCACCATTGTTGAAGATAACAACGACAAAACAACGGTTAAGGGTTTAAGTCTAAGTTTTGCCAGCTAATATTAATTCCTTTTATAAGGTCATCACTAACGCCCACAACCCCATCCCTCTCCACATCTTTAAAGACAGAAATTTAATATTCATTGTGAAACGTGTCTCCTAATTTTCTGCTTGGAAAGAACTGTAATTTTGTAGAGAAGCCTTTTTTTACAACTGCTTCTTTTATGTGGAGGATGTACTGCTTTTTCCCATAACGGCGTTATTTCAATTTTCTTTCCGACTTTTGTCGTCGGCATAAAGACTTACATGTAAAGGGCCAGAGTGACTGCTTTTCTGAAACTTTTTTGACGGCTTAAATATGTAAAATGGGCTTATGAATTTCAAATATTATTTTCCCATTCTAAATATGGTTCTAAGTGCCATTTGAGGTCTCAGGCTTTCGAAACTATTTTATATTCATACTGGCCAACATTATTTGCTTCTCGATTGCGCAGCTGTTCTAGTTTAGGAAACTTTTTGGTGTCGCCAACCTCTTTGCGTTTATATCACCCATCTTTAGTGTACTCAAAACATACAAAGCGCTATCTCACCGTTCTGTTCAAAGTCCGCAACAATCTGCAAGGTTTTTAATTATAAAGTTATACACCTTACAGGCGCCGCTAAATGTAACTCCGGGATTCTTCTGGCCACGCGACAGTTTAGTACGTTTTTATTATTTTATTTCCAAAAAAACAAGGTGTAGGTTATCGCATTTCACAACTTTCCAGCTTTGTCTGCAATTTTATATTAAATGAATCCACCCTCCCAACAAACTAATCTTTTAAACTGTAATTAGGGAATTGTATAATTTCATTATCGCAATATGCAGCATTTCCCCGCCGGTAAGCTCTTAAAACATTTGAGAGGCCTTCCATCATATAAGTTTTCATCAGTGCTCTGCTCATCCAAATGAACATAAAGTAATGAATGTATGGCAAGATCGAGCGGATTTTCCCCATTAAAAGTAGTTTGTTTGGCGCAACAACAAATTCTTTTAGTGACCTGGAGTGTCAACTTTAAAGCCTAACATTGTAGCTAGCTCTTATCAAATAAAAGTATCTGCTTTTTCTAGGTTAGATTGTTAATATTGTTTTAGATTTGGCATTGTTAAGTTTGAGAGTTAAGCCGAATTTTCTCATTGCTTCTTTTTAGTGAGCAAAACCCGTAATAACCATCAGGTATTGTTAATGGTTTAGCTTTGAGCCCACAACTTTTGTATCTTATTATTCCCCTTGGTTTCGCTTTTATATTAAACCTTCGACTTTGTAAAATTTTCATGGAGCGCGGCCGTTTTTGGCCCCGCAATTGTTATTAATAGCATGTTCTAAAAAAAAACGAAGGAGACGGTCTTGAGTTGTTATTGTTACAAACATTTTTTAAACAAATTTAAAAATGAGTGCATTCAATTATAATGGCGCAATAATATTCTGTTGGGCCCGCACTACAATCAATAAATATAGCAAACTGATACTCTTGACATTGCTTGTGACCCAAACTGCCTCTTTTCATAAAAAGGTGAGTACTCCATTGAAGAGCTATCTTAAACCCCCCTATGAAAACGACCACACCAAGAAAGCGTGGTTTAGGTCATCCGATGCTGTTTTATCAGAACCAGTTAAACTTTGCTGTGTTTTGCGCATCAACTGGGGTTGGAGAGTGTCGTCAATGCTGATAATTTAAATCACCATGATCCTTTGGTGAGGTCTGTGTACAGATTTCATTTTTATTACACCTTCAGACACGTATTTTGACTGATCTGCAAGCGCCATTACCAAATGAAAACCATTTAATCCACTCAGCAACAGAATAGAACATGAAGGCTTTGAAAGTGATTTGTTACCGAATTCAATATTAACATCAAGACAGGCTTTAGACAAAAGTTGATACATAATCATGGCCTAGGCGACCTTTATTTTCGGGGCACGCACAGAAAGTATAACTATGAACTGGCATCCCTCCTTTCAAATCTTTCTTTTTTTGGGCAACTGTTGAGCCTGGGTCCCTACAGCAAGAGATAAAACAGCATGGACAACATTTATCTTAGGACACTTCTAAGGGCCCTAATAGAGAAGGAATAGGAACGAATAAACGACTCTATTCGTACTTACGTTTGGTGTTTGATAGGCTCGCAAGCACAGGCGAGATCGAGCATAACTGATCCTTTTCCTTTTTTTTTTTTTTTTTTTACTGGCTTTGACGCCACAAAAACAAACTTAGCAAATTTAGAGGAACGCCATTTAATTCTACAGTGATTTCCTTCAATTATTCAAGGTACCAACTGTTTAACAATACGCAAGTTCGAAAGTAGACTTTGCAGTTGGCACTGGTTTTATACATGCTGCCTTCTGGACCTCAGACTCGATAGGGTTACAATAATAAACTATTATAATGAAATTCTTATTATAGCAGGCAATGACAGAAGGTGGGAAAAACGGACATATATATGAGCCAGTAATATTACAACAATAAAAGAACACCCAAGATTAGTCATCTAATCCCTAAGTCCAACCCCCCAAAGTCATGAAGACTCAGCAAAAGCTCGCGGACTTCTGTTCGCTGATGACCATTGAATATGAAAAGACAGCGCTTGTTCTTGGATTTAACTGGCATAGGATTACTTGGTCTTCATCTTACTAAATAGTAACCAACTTTACAAGAAACTAATGTCATAAGTGACTCGGCCATAAAGCCAACTCTTTGCTTGCAGTAGACAAAGCCAGCTGACAATACTCCCCCAATATTCCTGGTAAAGCGTCCACGGCGTTACAGATACTTTTTTATAAACTTGCAAGATTGATCAAGCTGTTTTTTTTACCCATGATTTAATCAGGCGGATGAGAAGATGGAGCGGATGGCGGCGGAGGCACTGAACTTTGGCTACTGCCGCCTGTAATAGCCATTACTAGTGTATTATTGCAAAATCCTAAGGCAGTTATAACGCTTGCTAATGTGACGCCTGGTTCTAAAACAGCGTTTTTATTCAGTTCTGCTAGCGTTGTGTCTTCATATAAAATTTTTTCGGATAGTTCTCTTATTCTATTCACTTGAGTTCGTAATTGGTTCTCGGTTAGTAGTTAGGACTTCTAGTCTTGCTGATCTTTCTTGTTCAAGATCTTTTAGTCTTTGGGTTATTCTTTCTTTAATATCATGCCCTAAGTCGGCGTCATCAGCCTAACGGAGTTTTTCTTTTTCTCTTCTATATGCCCTTTAGTTCACCTAGTTTTGCTAAATTGTTTGTTAATTAGCCTCTGATGGTTCTTAAAGATGAATCACAGGCCGCTATTTCTCGCATGGGGTAGCGGTGTGTCGTGTATAGTCTTTAACGTGTTTTTCAGAAAAAAACTAGGATTCTGCTTATATTGCATTTATTATTTCATCTGCGATTGATTTAATTCTTTAAGTTCATGTTTTGTATTGGTTAGCTCGTTGGAGTTCCTGCAGCGTGTTTTGAAGTTTTTAGCAACTGCATCTATTAATTTCGGTCTAACAAGGCCAAGGCGATTTTGATATCTTTCACACTGAGACTTTGTATTATTGTACTCTTGGCTAAAACTTTTGATTGGGTCGGGTTTAGTTTGTAAGCCGAACAAGTTGCCCTTGATCGTTTTTTACAAGACAAATGATCATCTTTTAATTCAAAATCATTTGGGTCTATAAATTCGGGAGGTTCTTGGCCTAAACTTTCGTAAAATGATTTAACCTTACTTTTCTGTTAATTCATGCCGCATGAGAGCGTTGAGCTATTCTGTGTCAAATGGGATCATTTCATCATGTCGTCTCCAAGATCAAAAACATTCATATCTCTTCGCCTTCAATTCCTGCCATGTTTTTAATAAATTAACTTTTTATTTTGCTTCATAAAAAATGCCACAACAAGCACATGGCTCGATTCTTAACCCGCATAGAAGTCTGAAAGAAGCCATGCGTGATGGGAAATAAACGGAATATTATGTGTTCCAAATAATCCATCTACCTATTGATGCAGATCAATTTCTTACTGTCAAATTTCTCAGACCTAGGAGCAGATGAATTGATTGTGCCAGGCTCTGCCTCGTCTTACTTTCAAAATAGAACTTGTTTCAACAACAGACCCAAAAAGACAGTTGTACAGAATCTGGGCGGGCAATCGTTAGAAAATTTCTATAAAACTTGAGGGGCAAGAAATATTTTCTTTACACAATGCAGACATATTTTTACCTATTCTGTTCTATGGCTACCGGGAATGAAAGGGGTGATCTTGCGTTTCAAGGAATCGAAAAAGAAGAAGCACCTAAAACATAGAATAGGCGCCGAAGATATTAAAGACGCAAAAAGTATGAGCTGTAAATTTTGCGTATGGAAATCGCTTTTCCATCCCCTTAGATTTTGGTTGTTAAAGCGCTTGCGCCATATTTCAAGGAGGATTAAAAGACAGATTGTCATATGAACTAATTTTAATGGAATACAACGTGTTATCAGATCATCAGACACCGGAGCAAAAGTACAGCATTTCTGAACATCTCGTAGAGTTTGACGTTGTTAGCACACCTTCTTAGAAGAGCTGATTGAGCAACAATATCAGAGGAAAATTAGTAATATATTACGACAGATATTCATCATACAACATATCCCAGAGCAGGCAGACACTATATGGAATTTTAGTTTTAGCGTCGCAGCAAGATCGCTCTTAAAGGATTTTATTGCTGTGTGAAGATGAAGAACCGGTTCAAAAAGAGCAAGTGAAAAGTTTTTTCATCCTTAAAAATAACGAAAAGTTGCAATGTTCGTGAGGGTTGTCTAGACCAAATCTTCGCTAGCGGGCTTAAACCTTATCGCATTTTGATGGAATAAGAAAACTGTGTGGAGGCGAGGAGGGTGTAGAAATCCAACAGTGACCTTTGAGTCTTAAGATTTACATCTTCACAATGTTAGGCTGATGATTATTTAACAAACGAAATGGGTTTATGGATTGACCTAGTCAAACAGAGGATAATCAGTTGCATGGAAGCGGGAGGAGATTGTGAGAGACGTAATAAAACATTCAAATCCTGGATAAAGAAGAAGAAGCCGAATAAACCGCTTAATGTTAATTGTTTTTTAATATATATGCGCAGCTGAATATTGGAGATAACAGATTAATAGATGTAGTTTACTAAAATTATTTTTTTTTTTAAAAAAGATTGTCTGTTCAGGTTTATCCAAATGTGCCTACAGCGCCGCCAAAAGAAGAGATAGTAGAAACCCCTAACATAAAAACCTTCAGATTACCAACATTACACAAATGCAGCAAGTACTAGAGCAAGACCATTCAAAATACAGCAAACCAACGAAGGTATTTCTGCTGCCTTTAATGCTGTTACTTTTGTTAATATGGAGCATCAAACTATAAGTGCGTTATCAGCAGGAACGTGTGTTGGTCTCTTAGCAACGGGCATAGGCGCACCCGCAGCGGCTTTACCTCTAGGAGGTTTGTCTTAGCTCTCGGCCTGTTGTTCATTAGCTGTATGTGCGGCTTGGTAAAAAATTAAAAAACTAACCTCCCAAAAAGCACACAGCTATGGTTCAACTAATAACGGATATATTAGTTCGTTTTTAAACTGACAATAAATAAAGCGCTTGTTGACTCTAACATCACGGATGAAGAATTTAATCGTATACAGACCGATTTGATGACTACAAAGACAAAAGTTTGATCTTCAAAGAAAGGCAAGACAAGTTTTTTCAACAGCCAGGACGCCGAGCAGATAAAAAAGGATGCTTAAAAAAGTAACGAGACATTAAAACTCTGTCTAAACAGCTCACTGTAACAACACAGAAGGGTGTTTATAACTTTAGTATATGAGTTCCAAGCACAAAAAGGGACCGTTGATATTGATTCTGTTTAATTATTTTTTTTTTAATTTAAATAAATATGTTGGCTTAGAAAAGAAAGACAGCTTGGCTAAGATATATGAAGGACAAGGCGAAGTGTTTGAAGGAATGCTTGAGAGAGAGCGTTTTCAAGAGACTGAAGATATTGATTTAGAAGTCATTGACCAACAATAGTGGGGAAGCAGTTGAGTTCCATAGGCAATTTCTCAATGTTCCAAGTAAACTAACAATAGACCCGCCAGTTGTAAAAGTATTGTTAGCTGATTTTAATCGACTATATACAATAAATGAAAGAATATATAGAAGTCTGGGTCTGACTAAACAACAGGACTATTCTTTCCTTCTAATGACTAACACCCGGTTGGCAGACGCCGCCCCCCCTTACACAGTTTGACGCTGCGCTGAGAAGCTAAAATGAGAAGGCTCTGGTTGGTCAGAGGCGAAATAGTTTAGAGATTAGAATTAAAACAGGCTAAGTATGCAACGATTGTATTTTTGGCATGGTTTACATCCTCGCTACCTCGGGAGTTGGTTTTATATGAGGAGCAGTTTTAAACATAAAAAATTCAGGACAACAAATGTTTAATGTGGTGTGTTCTTGCAAGGGCTGCATCATGTCCGCGAACACGCAGCAGAGAGAGTGAACTAACTATGGCAATACTGCCAAGATCTTAACTTCAAATGGAATTTCCTTTTCCTGTTAGGTGTAGACCAAATTGATCAGTTTGAAGAACAAAACACCCAATAACTGTTTATGTATACACATGGGATGAGGGAAACAAATTTGGTGCAATTAAAGTGTCAAGAAATGTCCAACAATAGGCGAACCAGCAAATAAGTCATTTGGACTTACTCCTATTGTTTTCGCAGCAGGGCTGCCCCATTAACATTGATACGCACAATGAGCTATTATTAGAGCATACTTCAAAAATGAACATAAACAAGTATTATGTAGAAATGTTTAACAAGGATTTCCAACCGCTCAAGCCGCGCTTGAAAATATAAAACATTGTAAAAGTTCTGTAGACTGTAAGACAGAACTAACTACGCCACCGCCCAGGATCTAAAAGTTAGTTTTAAGTACTGGAAACGGCTCTGCAAACAAGCCCATACGTAGTTACGCAGACTTCGAGTCGCTTATTGTTCCTTATGAAGGGCCAGCACCACAAAAAACTTCGAAAAACAGTCTTAATGAGTAATCATCAGATTTGTTCATTTGCCTTCATTATTGTATAGGTCGGATGGCGTTTATTCAGAACCAGAATTTATAGAGGACCAGATGCTGCAGGATACATTCTTAAAACGCATGCAGCAAGTGCGTAACGCCCTGTTCTAATAATCTAAAATTATCTGAAATCATAATTGGCTGAAGACCACAAACAGTATGATCAGCCACGCATTGTTGGATTTGCGGTTTAGAGCTAACGCCCAAAGAGTGTAAACCCCTCAGTATGAGACCATGCATCACATTAGTGGGGAGTTTAGGGTGCAAGCGCACAGTAAATGCAATCTTCAACTTAAGTTGATCCAAAGAATGGATGCTGACCTGTATTCTTTCACAACTTGCGAGGTTATGACTTCACCTTATAATGCAAGCAGTAACCAGCGCCTTCAGGGTGCATGCATTGCACAGTCATCAGAAAAGTACATGTGTTTTCACTTTAAATAACATTCTTTCTAGACTATATGCAAACATGATGGGCTCATTAGAAGGCACTGGCTATGTCCTTAATTCCTGCCCAACAACGGAAAAATATTTGACTCAACTCTTGTTAGAAAGGGTGTTTACCCTTATGGAATACATGAGCAGTTGGGAAAGGTTTGACGAAGATACACTTTCCGCCTAATGGCGCCGTTCTTTTCTAGTCTTAGGAGGAAAGGTACATCAGTTGATTCTGATTACCAAGCGCATGCTCAAGATGCGTGGCAGAAGTTTAGAGTGTTAAAACGATGGGAGACTATCATGACTCCTACTTAATGGCTGATGTATGTTTGTTGGCGGGACGTCTTTGAAAATTATAGAAAGACCTGCATGAAAACATTACCAGCTGGATCCGAGCATTACATTCTGCGCCCGGGATGAGCTGGGATGTGTTCTTTCTTAAAAGTTTACTGGAGTACAGTTGATTTATTGTCAGATTTACCAATGATACAGATGATTGAAAACGGGTTTGCGTGGGAGGAATTTAGTATGGCGGTCGCATCACAATTACTGTAAAGCAAAACAACAAAATACTTGGACGACTATGATCCAAGTATAAAGGTCTAACATCTCATGTATTTAGATGCAAACATCTGTATGGTTGGGCTTATGGCACAATCACTTCCATTACGTAACTTTAAAATGTTCACAGGCGGCGATCGAATAATATTCAAAAGGCATTTAAAGTGGTTGGGCAGGTTTAACGCCTGATTCTAACTGCAGCGGATACTTTCTTGAAAGTTGATTTAGAAATATCCTTACGAACTCCATGACTGCATAATGACTATCCATTGACAGCCGAAGTCTAAAGATGGACCCAAGGAGCCGCCTAAACTTGTATGTGCCTAATCTTCGGAGGGCAAAAAAAATTATGTCTGCCATTACAGACTTCTGCAATTTTATTAAGACATGGGTTGAAGTTGACTGCAGTTCATCGCATAATTGCTTTTGTCAAGACAGTTCATGAAAACCTTACATCAAGAAGAACACTGATCTCAGAAACTAAATCACAGATGCTTCAGGAAAAAGACTTTTTCTAGCTGGATGAACAACAGCTGTTTTGGAAAGACTATGGAGAATCGCACAAGCGCAAAGATTGTCCAGATTGGTCACAGAGAGAACGAAGCAATTAAGCTGACTTCCAAAACCTAATTATCAGGACTTCAGAAGATTTCATGATCAGGCTTTTTGGCTAATATGAAAAAAAAGAAAGTCAAATTAGACAAACTGTATGATTGGGTTTACTGTTTTAGATTTATCAAAGCTTTTGATGTTAGAGTTTCTTTATGACTACTTTAAGCCCTCGCTATCCTGAGTCCAGAGTACTTTACACAGATACAGACAGTTTTGTTATAGATATTCCTATGAGACATCTATAAAGGACATGGAAACCGTAGTGGCCGAAAGGTCATGCGGGATGGTACGAACATCTGATTACCCTAAAGATTCGCCTTTGCATTCAACTAGTTAAAAGAAGGTTTTAGGAAAGATGAAGGATGAATTTATCTGGAAGGATGATCAAGGAGTATGTGGGTTAAGGTCAAAAAAGTACAAGTATTCCGAGCAGGGGAGAAAATCATTAAGAAAGCAAAAGGGATATCTCGCAGCGTTGTGCAGTCAAAACATTTCACATGACAACGACAAAGAAGCATTGTTTGGCAATAAGACTTTTCATCATGACAACGTAAAACTGCGATCTAATCTTACTTGAGAGCAACAAACTGTTGTAACAAAGAAGTCGTTACGATAGAACAAACACAAAAACGTTTTGTTGTGTTTGTTAATCCAGGAGTTTTCATATGCAATGGGTGCACTGGAGACCGATAAATTAATTAAAGCGGAAACTGTGCCCGGCGGAATTATCTGCAGTTCTTCATTCCACAAAAGATCTTTAGGAGCTGGATTGTTTTGTTGTGTCAGTTTCTCGTAAAATAATACACAGGCGGATTCATTTTTACATTTCTTTTTATTTCGTACGGGTCAACACATCCAACTGGATCTGTTGCCTGATGCGAGTTGCCCCTTCTGCTTCCCCGGTAAATAAAGGTTACCTTACTTTCCAAATCAAACGGTTAATAGTTTGCCGGATGAAGACTCTCCTTCAGCAACATTTATTGTTTTTCTTTTTGATTGCTTGTACTGGTTTTAACCTTTAAATTCTTCATTATTCATTGCGCGCAAAACTGAGGGCAGTCTTCTAACACATTCTGTGTTGCGAGAATTGTCTAATCAGCTCTCTTGTGATACATGGTAGGAGAAAAGTCTTTCGGCTATGTTTTGTTTAAATGTTTTCAACTTAAGCCTCTGTGATCTGTGACTCCGGGAATGACTCTTTTGATGGTAACTCTATGTTTTAACAATTATTGAATTCACTTGGCCTTTAATTTCTTTTATCATCGATTGAATCATGCGAGGATAAGTTAGTGGCCCTCGTTGGTATATCAGTTGTAGGGCGACAGCACAGCAGAAGCACTCTTTTGTGTATGGTTCAGCATTCTTTGTATCTTTGGAAGCCTGTCAATGACTGTGAGTGCGTACTTAATCTTTTTGTCTAATTCCTATCAGAGGGTAAATATAGAAGGTCACATTTTGATGGTGTCGTTTTGGAGTTGTTTTCACAAAGTGTTGGTCTCTGTATTCGTTCTATGGCGCTGGTAATAAAATTTGCAAATCGCTTGTTTAGATAAACCCATTCTTTTTACTGTTTGTTTCACTGACCAGCTGCTTGGCGTGTTTTTGTATTGACTGTGATTACCCTTCCATATCCTTTGGAGTGCGAATATAGGATTTTGTTACATTTTTTATTCAGCCAATATTATGTGCCAAACAAAATACACGACGGTCATACCAAGGCCAATAAACGCGATTTCTTGCATCTTTTGTTTTTCTGTTGGTTGATAATAGTCACTGATTTTTTGTGGGGGCAATGCCTGACTGGTTTGCCTGTTACTAGATAATTATTGTTTTATTGCTTGATCTACATCTTTAAATATGTAAGCTGCATGCCCCTGTTTTTTGCAGTGTGTCATTAATAAAATCTAACTGCTCAAGTCTCTGCTTTTCATAGGCGTCTTGTGCAGCTGCTAGTTGCTCCATACCTTAGTTAGTCTTTTTCTCTCGCCGTCATCCAGCAGTTTAATAAATGCGAAATTACTTCCGGCTAAAAGCAGCGCATTCACCACAGCGCCACCTTTCATTCATACGAGCGAAGCCATTTTTATATAATGTATTTTTTTTTTTACATATTTATATTGTCTGGAATTATTCCTTGCTTCTTAATCTAGAAATCTTCGTAGGCAAACGAAGCTGCAATGATAGCAATCTGCTTTGCTGTATCCTCAAAGTTCTAGTTTGCCAAGATCTGTGGTTTAATTCTTTAACAGGTTTTACAAGCATTGAGTCTCCTACACTTTGTCCTCCAATAACAGCAGAATGGTATACAAGGTTGGTAAGTTTTTTCGGTGCTCATTTTTATAAAATAAAATAATTATAATTATTAAAAAACATGAAACAGTGAGATCCTACTACGCTACAAGGCGGGCCTATACCTTCCCGAACTTTTGAATGACCATGTTGATGATCAAGCTATTATGCCAAGAAGGAAAGGCTGTATTCTTTGGCAGCAAGTGGAAAAAACAAAACAGTTCCTCGGAACTGAATTCAGCATAGGAAAACAGAATTCAAACAGATGTCTCCACCAAGCATTATAAAGTTTCATAACAGGTATGAAGCGCAGCTGGGGTCAGAATGGTGAAAAGTGTGGGGCAAACGGTCTTAGTTTGTACACTAAACTAGTCAGTAGATTTGCTTCCCATGGATTTGAAACAAGTCTTACGTAGTGATTAACGCTAGATCCGGTTTTATCAAAGTCATTAGAAGTCTCTAGGACTGTGATCTATATACAGATTTGGAAACATTGTTATCGCCATTAATCATGGACTCGTTAATAAAAAACATGACATTACTTTTACAACTTGATTCATATAAGATTTTATTTCCTTCAAAATGACCGAGCCTGGAAAATCTAGCCCAGAATCAGAAAACACTGAATCAGGTGGAGAAAGTAACCAAGCCAGAAAATCAGCAAGAAAACGCTGAATCAGGTGGAGACCATTAAAAATCCTGGGCGTTTGTTGAAGCAGGAAGAAATTAGCAGAGTGGAACAGACAAAAAAAATTAATGTTACAGAATATAAACTCATAATGAAAACATAACACCCCCAAACGCCAGAACAAGTTGATTCAATGCCAGCTATAAAAAAATTCATGTGATTAAAGACCTACAGCGCCAAAGTCTTCAGGGAAAATATTGAACTTAAAACTGTTGCCTTTTTTGGGCACCCTTGCTGCTGTGGGGGCGGTTATTACTGTTATAAAATATATACACAATGGCAGCCAAAACAAAAGCAATCAAAAAAATCTGAACCACTAAATGCAGAAAAAGACACCAGCACGCCAAAACCGCCAATAACAAAAGATCATTTTGATCCATTTATAATGCATAATATTTTAAATTTTTTTAATAAAAATAGATCATGGCGTATTATAAAATGATAAAGGCAATAAATAAAGACATGGAGTCATAAAAGACTTTTTCCTTTAGACCAGAATTGTAATCAATGCGGTTGCTTAGGATGTAAGAATTTCATTAAGATCTAGCAGAGAACGCTGAGCAAGACATTCTAAACGATGACACGTTTTTTGGAGCGTGTGTGTACTATATTAGGCATTTACTATTTAAGATAAAAACATAGATTTGTATTTTTTTGATAATTATAAGATAACTTAATAAAGAACTTGGTTGTACTTAGAGGAGACTTAATCAAAAAATTATCAAGAACTTGATCAAGAAACTTAGAAGTTACTTGATCAAGAACTTATTAGGACTTGAAGTAACTTAATTAAAAATTTTTAATTAAGAATTTGGGGGTGACTTAATTAAAAAACTTAATTAAGAATTTTGGGGCGACTTGGGGGTAGGAGTGTGTGTGGTGTACACAGGGGGGTGGGGCGGGAGGACGTGCGTGCGTGGGTGGGGGTGGGGGGGACGTGCGTGGGGTGGGGGTGGGGGGATTTGCTTTGCTTGGGGGGGGGGTGGGGGGACGTGCGTGCGTGTGTGTGTGGCAGCAAAAAAAAGTTGAAGCGGGGACGTTGAAGCGAAGCAGTAAGCCAGTAATCACAGCAATAAATACAAAGTCATGAAGGCTTGGTGGAAAATTCAAGGCAGTAAACTCTAAAAAAACCCCGGGACCGCTCCTGCATGAGGGGTATCTAAAAATAGATCTTACGTCAGGGGTAGGCCTGCGTGGTCTTACAGTCGCGCGCACTGTTGCTAAAGCACCCAACTCTAAACAGCCCCGACCGCTCCTGCATGAGCGGTATCTAAAAAATAGATCTACGTCAGTGAAGAAAGGCTTGCCACTGTGACCTTTAACTGCTCTAGGGTAGAGCGCTGGAAAACGGCTTGTACTGGGGACCTTGGCCGCTCTAGGTGGGGGCGTTAGTTCTCTGATCACTTGACCTAGTTTCCCTGTTGCCCCTCTTTTCTCAACCGGGCTTGCAACTGGGTTACAGCAGTAATTGCTGTAGCCAACTTTTTATGGCGGCTCTAATCGCCATTTGTAGTACATCCAGCATTGTATATTTAAGCATTTATGAAGTTTAGTGCTGGCCCACACACTACAGATCAGCTTGCACGCCATGTTTTTTAAACATGGCTTTAGCTGTCTCAAGCCAGCTCCCAACAATCAACGCGTGATGGTTTGTTTTGCTTCGGCCGGCTTTCAACAATGCAGCGCCATTTAATTAGATAAGGAACCTCTCATCAATAGTCAAAACAAGTATAAAACTAGCTACATCTTGTTTCATTTCCTTAAACCCAACAAACCTTTAAGATAGTCGTTCATTTTCCAAAGCAGTAGTTCACTTTTTCTTTTTTCTAAAAAAAAATCTTTTCCGGTTTCACAACATGCTTCGCCTAATTCTTTCAACAAATACTCTAAACATGCTGTTAAAGTAAAACTTATGGCCTCGAATAAAAAACCTGTT
This sequence comes from Conus ventricosus, assembly GCA_018398815.1. Lineage (NCBI taxonomy): Eukaryota > Metazoa > Mollusca > Gastropoda > Neogastropoda > Conidae > Conus > Conus ventricosus. The sequence goes on along the minus strand of CM031596.1, from coordinate 19,135,348 downwards.
CTTCAGTAACGTTTTTAGCCATTTTAAAATAACACAAGTAAAACACAGTGGTCACAACAGAGCGCAGTAAAAACCAGCCGGTGGCTCAAACAACAATGGCAAACCCCAGTCGTGTCCCCGTGACAGCCTCGATACGGCGTCCCGACGTGGCAATCTAGAATTTTCCAAATCATTTTCTGATGCAATTTGTGCAACCCACCGAGTGGTGCTTCGTTTACACAGCGCAGGCTAGGCGCTCTGGTTGCAAACTGCCGCGAGCCGTAAATTAAGTGATCAGGTTTTAGCCCCCCGTGTCTGCCTGTCTGTACAAAGTTTGTACACAGAAATTAGTCAGAAGAAGTGTGGGGATTTTATGACATTTAATTGAGAGAGAAAGAAAGAGAAAGAGAGTGTGTGTGTTGTGTGTGTGGTGTGTGTGTGTATGGGGTGTGTGTGTGTGGGGTGTGTGTGTGGTTATATATAAAGTTGTGCTGATTCCATGTCTTCCAAACACAATTTAATCTATAAAGCTGTTGAAAAGTTTTTTGTGATTCAAAAACTTTTTCTAACTTAGAATCCCCACTGTCTTCTAAAACTGCCTATATTGCCATAGCCAAACTTACACCACCACAGCACTGGGTGAAATAAACCCCGAGTGCTGGGCAGGTAGGCCGGCAACTAAAATTTAAAAAGCTTACACCGCCCTGACAGAGGTTGACAGTACTGAAAGAGAGCCGTGGAACAGACACCGTTTGTATATGAAGCGCGTTCAGTCACGGCTGCTTTTCCCTACTTACTTTTATGGGGCGTGTTCAGTCCCGGTACTTTCCCTACGCTACTCTCTGAAAACTTTAGTAAATTAGTATTAAAATGGAAAACCCCTGCACAGTATGTTTTTTTTAGATAACGTTTTTTTTTTGGTTATTGACGTCTTACTTGTCAGAGAACAGTAATATGCTGATTCTAGGGCACTTTCGCCCGAAAAACTCGGGGGAGGAGAAAGTGGGGTAGAGTCGGCATATTACTGTTCTCTGCTTTGCTTTTCAAGATACCCATCGTTCAAAAACCCGTTCACATGGATGAGCAATTATCTGTATTTCGGGAATGACCCATTCGTGTGTGTGTGTGTGTGTGCGCGCCCCGGCGCGCGTGCATATGTGTTGGTGTGTGTGCGCGCGCGCCGTGTGTGTGTGTGTGTGAGAGAGAGAGAGGGGGGGGGGGGGGGGGGGGGAGTAGGGGGGGGAAGGGGAGTTAATCTCGTTAAAGAGCAGAAAGAGAGGGGGAGCAGGGGCCGTCAAAGTGGTGGCAAATGGGCCCTGCACACCAAAAATAATGCGCCAAGGGCCCTGTGCTTAAGGAGTCGAGTATTTATGGGACGGGCACAATCAGTTTTGTTTTGATAACTTTTTTTGTGTCTGGAAGACGATTTACCTTCTTTCCTTTCATGTGCCCTCAAGGTACATAACCAGGTGGTTCCAAGCAGACACATCAAATCAGAGGAGTGGGATTATAGGGAGGACCCAGCTGGCGCAAAGATAGGGTCACGGGATGAATGATAAGGCCTGAAATGTGACGTCGCCAAGGGGAAGGTCATGTAGTGAGGTTTTTGAATGATGCCCCCGGTGGAAATGCCCCCAAATAAGTGAAATGATTGTGGAAGGGGGTGGGAGTGGGGGGGGTTGTTCTTTTGACCAGTTATCAGTTTGATATAAAATGCTGATTTCAAACTTATGCTTGGCCTAAAAATGCTTACATGGATTATTATTATTATAGTGATTTAGGCGTGTGGCCACATGAGAAAGGCAGTACAGGGGGACAGCAGTAGTCTGTCTGTCCTGGTCATCCGGGAGGAGCAGCGATTGAAGGAGACTAGTCACCTTCCCCCCTCCCCCCCATACACACCACCACCACCACCACCACCACCACACCACCACCTGCACCCTCTGGTGGATCCGGGGGATGGTGCCACCGACTCTGTGTGTGTGTGTGTGTGTGTGTGTGTGTGTGTGTGTGTGTGTGTGTGTGAGGATGGTACCATACAACCGCCCTCTCCAGGACGTCCACGGCTGGTACCAGTCTGCAAACCCCTTCCCTCCCCCCCTCTCCACCCCCCCCCCCCCCCCCCCCCCCCCCCCCCCCCCCCCCCTCGCGCGCCCTTAGCCGCATCTGGCGGGCGGGGCCTCCTACCGCCACAGTTTTTGAGGCTGCCAATCATTGTGGATTGAGTCTTCAACTTTTTTTATGCCAGAGAGAGGGGAGAGAGGAAGAGATTTAATACATATACAGGCCTGGGCCCCTTGTGAAGGGGGTGCATGAATACAATATAACGAAATGACAAATACAAGCTGGATCAGAATGAACAGCACAATTCCTTTATGACAATAGCCTGTTCTCTTTGTTTAAATGCTTTACAAAAAAAACAAGAAACTATTTTGGACAACTTCAGTAGAGGCTGAAAACGTTCCATGCAAAATTTTTGAAGAAGAAGGCTGTCTAGTATTTGAGAGAAGAAAAAGGTACTTTCCGAAGGTTCGGGTAGGACCCAGTGAAGTACTGCCCTAACTGCCGAACAAACCAGCGGGGAACAATCCTGCACCACCCTTGGAAGCCTGTGCTGTGTTCACATAGGGTGCAGATACGCACGAGCATTCCATTAACGGGTTTTAAGGGACATAATTGCTCCCTGACAGATGCCATTGTGTAGTGGCCACCGTATGCAACTCGACAGACCCTCCACGGGAGCGTCCCCATGGGTGTACCACCCCATATTTCATGACTGCAGGCCCCCGGGCCCAAAAAACGCCACAGCCAAGCAACTGCCGTGTGCATCCCATAGCCTCACTCGTTTCTGTTCTGCTGACAGGTGATGACAGTACAACCCCCAGACAGGGCCCAAAGCTTTCGCCTTGAGATCTTACTTGCTCTCTGAAGAGAATCCCAGGTCACAGTCTTTCCGTTGTCAACAGGACTTTCCCAGGGGTCAGTCTTACCTCTCTCCGTCACCGGACCTTTTCCCAGAGTCGGCCAAAAGGCAGACAAGAAAGATCCACCCGAAGGGGGGCGGGTAGGGCCCAGAGAATACTGTTCCTCAACTGCCGAACAAACCGCTGGGAGCAATTTCCGCACCAACCCTTGGAAGCCTGCGCTGTGTTCACATAGGGCATTCATTAAAAACGTTAAACGACACACTTGATCCTTCTTAGAGAGAGAAGGGGGGTGGGCTGTGAGGAAGGACCCAAAAGGTGTAATAAGCGTAGAACGTGCGCTGTTAATCAATGAACATCTCGTTCTGTTGCGGGATTGTAGGGAAACAGATAGATGGCTTGAGGTTTTTGCCCTTGAGGCGCTTGTTTGTGCAAACAGTTTTCTTCATTAGAGATACGAAACAAGATTTTTTTTTCAAACATAGCCTCAACACCTCAGGTGACCCAATGGTGATGTACAGTCGTTAGTGCAAACAGTCTCAGTATATGACAGAAATAATCTAAGTTCGTTGAACAATTTAACCGTGGGGGAAACAAGCAAGGCTAACAATTCCTTTCCCTCATTACGTTAACGACTTGTCAAAGATGAAAAAGGTTGTGTGGGAGTTGTGTGAAAGAAAGTAAATGAAAACGAAAAATCAGGAAATGCAAGTATTAAACCCTTTTATTGCAGCATATGGCAACCGTCGGAATATATCCTGAAGACAGAACCATTCCGTTGCTTGCTCCGAGGCCTTTCGTCCGCTGGATCGGGCTATCAGGGAGGTACGGCTGACTGTGTCTGTGTTTTATCTCCCTTGGCATCAATTGGAGATAAACCACAGTCTGTGATTCTGTGGTGTTCTCAGACAAAGGGTTCAAAATCTGTGTTCGTGTTAGTTTCACCGTTTTCACAATGCCAACGTGTATAGCAAAACAGGTAGCGTGCCAGTAAAAAGCATGCGGGGGGTCGCTAACTGCTGAATTGGGGATGGGGGTGTTGTGTGTTGGGGGAACTGAAAGGAAACGAATCGGTAAAAAAAGCAAACTTACCGCACACGACATGTATCGCCTCCTTTCCACCTTTGGCCTGCGAAATAGTAAGTGAAATTCAGGTAGTCCAGGAAAGACATGAACGTAATTCCAGGAAATGTATTTTGGAAAATACCCAAATAATCCGTACTCGTGCACGTGATGCATACATGCGTGTGCACGCAAACTGTACGGTGTAAAGGAACGTGTTTTTAACCCATACAGGTATGTAATTATTTTAAATATCAAGTTTGATCGTTTACAAGTGTAATTTGTATCTGTTTGCTGGTAATGTTTGTCTCTCTCTCAGTCTGTCCTGTCTGTCTGTCTCTCTCTCCCCCCCCCCCCCCCCCCCCCCCCCTTCCCCCTTCCCCCCTCCCCTTCTCTCTCTCTCTCTCTGTTGTCTGTCTTCTGTCTTCTGTCTATCTCTTCTTTCCCCTTTTCTTCTGTCTCTCTCTCTTCTCTCTTCTCTTTTTCTTCTCTCTTCTTTCCCTCACATTCTCTCTCGATCTCATGCAGTTGCACATGAAAATATGACAACGTCCCCGGGCTCCAAGGAGACCGGTTCCCGTGTCATTATAGATAGGAGATAGGGATCAATGAAAACGTGACGATGACGGTGATCACAAAAGGGCACGACTTCCTTGTGTCTCGCCACTAGCTGGCAAACGTGTACTGAGGGCCTGTACGACCGACGATCACAGCCACTGCTGTGGGTGGGGAGGATGGTCGTGACTTCCAGCCGCCAGTGGTGTCAGTTTTCACGGCTTAAAAACCTTGCCTGTCCACCCAGCAATAAATGGATACCAGAATCAGTTCTGGGGAAAAGACATTTAAAAAAGAAAATTTACGGCCCGTCGAACGAAAGAGACAAACAAATTACAGGACGAAAACACGACGCGTTTCGACCTCTTTAGTCTTCTACGGGCAAGAGAAAAACATTCAGGACAATGAGAACGAAGAACGAGTGATCACATATCTCCAGAAATTTGGCGCTTGCTTATGTTCTCCGTCACTTATCTCCACAAATTAGGCGTAAAAATGGACGCAAAAGGGCGCGAAATGTACGTCCATTTTGTGCCATTTGAGGAGAGAAGTGATTGCTCGTTCTCCGTTTTCATGACCTGTACTTTGCCTGAAGAAGCCAAAGAGGACGAGACGCGTTCGTGTTTGGTTTTGTGATTTGTTTGCCCCCTGTCGTTCGCCGGAACAGTAATTTTTCTTTTGTTCTGTTTTAATTTCCGCCACAGTCAGCTCACGTCGAAACCAATCCAGGGGAAATTCAATGCGTCGGAAGGAGAGGGATGGGCTCCGTCTTCCTTGACGCCGTGCTCGAGACATGGTGATGTCACTAAATTTCCCTGACGGACATGGGACTGTTAGGCTCCCGTTTGACGTTCAAAATGTTGCGGACAAACTGGCCACATGCCACGATTAGGGTTTTGCACGAAATCACTATTATAGTCATGCAAGCATTTTGAAGCCTAGCAAAAAATTAGCGCCAGCATTTCATATTCAACTGATCATTGATCAAAAGAAAACCCCACCAATCATTTCACCAATTGTGGGGCTTTTTTCCCCCGATGACATCTTTCACAATCTTCAAACGCATGACCCTCCTCTTGGGTTACGTCACTTTTTAGGCCTTTGCACTCACATGTGGCCCTATCTTTGCGCCAGCTGGTGGCCCTTGGTTAGTACCATTCCTTTGATTTTAAACCGTCTGCTTGGAACCACCTGGGTTGTATCTTGATGGCCATGTGAAAGAACTCGAGGAGAATCAACTTCCAGACACATTGTGGCAGTCTATACATACTCGACTCCTTAAGCAAGACCTTGGCGCACTAATTTTTGGTGTGTATCCACAGCGGGCAGACGGGAGGGATGCAGCGGCCTTCATGTAGAAGGGGCAGCACAGAAATTTCCCCTGAATGGTCCTAAGGTGTGGTGAACAGACTGGTCTTAGAGGTGTGGGGAACAGACTGGTCATAGAGGTTGGGGAACAGACTGGTCTTAGGGGTCTGGGGAACAGACTGGTCTTAGAGGTTGTGGGAACAGACTGGTCATACAGGGGGTGGGAACAGACTGGTCTTAGAGGTGTGGGAAACAGACTGGTTTATACAGGTGTGGGAAAAGACTGGTCTTAGAGGTGTGGGGGGAACAGCTGGTTAGAGGTGTGGGGAACAGACTGGTCTTAGAGATGTGGGGAAAAAGACTGGTCATACAGGTGTGGGGAACAGACTGGTCTTAGAGGTGTGGGAACAGATGGTCCCTTTGGGGTTTTGGGGAACAGACTGGTCGTAGAGGTGTGGGGAACAGACTGGTCTTAGAGGGGTGGGGGACAGACTGGTCTTAGGGGTGTGGGGAACAGATGGTCTTAGAGGTGTGGGGAACAGACTGGTCTTAGAGGTGTGGGGGAAAAGAATGGTCATACAGGTGTGGGAAACAGACTGGTCTTAGAGGTGTGGGGAACAGACTGGTTTAGGGTGTGGGGAACAGACTGGTCATAGAGGTGTGGGGAACAGCTGGGCTGAGAGGTGTGGGGAAACGACTGGTCTTAGAGGTGTGGGGAACAGACTGTCTTGAGGGGTGGTGGGAACAGACTGGTCTAGAGGTGTGGGGAACAGACTGGTCTTAGAGGTGTGGGGAACAGACTGGTCTTTAGAGGTGTGGGGAACAGACTGGGCTTAGAGGTTTTGGGGAACAGACTGGTCTTAGAGGTGTGGGGAACAGACTGGTCATAGAGGTGTGGGGAACAGACTGGTCTTGGAAAGGTGTGGGGGAACAGCTGGTCTTAGAGGTGTGGGGAACAGACTGGTCATAGAGTTTGGGGGGAAAGGGCTGGTCTTGGGGGTGCGGGGAACAGACTGGTCTTAGAGGTGGGGAACAGACTGGTCTTAGAGGTGTGGGGAACAGACTGGTCCCGAGAGGTGTGGGGAACGACTGGTCTTAGGGGTGTGGGGAACAGACTGGGGCTTAGGGTGGTGGGGAACAGACTGGTCTTTAGAGGTGGGGGGGAACAGACTGGTCTTAAGTGTGGGGAACAGACTGGTCTTAGAGGTGTGGGGGGAAAAGACTGGTCTTAGAGGTGTGGAAACAGACTGGTCTTAGAGGTGTGGGGAACAGACTGGTCTTAGAGGTGTGGGGAACAGACTGGTCTTAGAGGTGTGGGGAACAGACTGGTCTTAGAGGTGTGGTGGGAACAGACTTTGGGCTTAGAGGTGTGGTGGGACAGCAGGTTATACACTTCTTAAAGTACAACGTCAGTCAGCTCGGAACAACCATAAACGTCACAACGCAAACAGTTGGGGTGTGGGGGTGGTTGGGAGGGGGGATAACGATTCGAATGTCCCGGAACAAATTGCAACAGTTGTCGTTGTGTGTGTGTTGTGTGTGTGTGTGTGTGTGTGTGTGGTGTGGACAGTGCGCGTGTTACAATTGTTAAACTTTTAGTTCAGTTAAACGATGAACAAGGTGAACATTGTTACATTCTTCTTCGAGCTTATTGCTTTTTGTTTTTGATTTTGTTTATTTTCGATAACTGCTGAAACCCAAAGGAGTGTTTGAACTCGTGAACAGTTCTTTACTGTACGGCGAGTGACCTTGTGCATTATGCTGTCCACCTGCATTCAGAGGGCGTAAAGGACGTCTCTGCTGCATTCAAAAAACTTTGTCGCTGAATGTTGTTGTTATGACTTCTTTTGGGGCAGTCATCTGGTGATTTACCGCTTCTTTGTCCATTCCACCCCCTCCACCCTTACCACCATCCTCGAAGTATCCATCTGGTGTGTGTGTGTGGTGTTGTGGTGTGTGTGTGCGTGCGTGCGTGCGTGTGTGCGTGCGTGGTGTTTCTTTCTTTCTTTTCCCTTTTCTTTTTGGCGTTTGACAGCTACGCAGTCAGGTCGAGTCTGAGGGATGCCACAAAATCGGACGTCCGGCGAAGATTGGCTGCCGTCCCCCCAAACTTGATGTTTAGGTCCGCACCCCGGGCCAGGACTGATACCGCGTCTCCTCGTACAGGGGGGCAGTCTTGGAGAATATGGGGTGGGTCTGGTCAGCCTGGCCGCAATCACATAAAGATTTTGGCTGCCATTCCAATCTTTTCAGGTGTGCTTGGAGGCCGCAGTGTCCAGTGCGAAGACAGGTTAGATGGTTGTTTGGTTTTCTCCTCTCCAGTGTCCTGATGGGATCCTGGTACGCCTGGTAGCTTCCGTTCAGGGTGACCCAACCTCTTCGGAAACTGCTGCGGAGGAGAGTTTTGGCTTCCTCATACGTGACAGGAACGGTCGGCTGTTGTGAGCTGGCTTTCCCTTTCCCTTTGCAAGGTGGTCTGCACGCTCATTGCCCGGGAGGTCTACATGGGCAGGCAACCCACTGGAGGGTTGTTTGGGCTGTTTGGGTAAGGGCTGCGGGGGAGGCCTTGAGGACTTTATCAGTGGACCAGGATCGGGGAGTCAAGGGCCCGGAGTGTGGAGATGGAGTCAGTGAAGATGGAGATGCTACCAAGGGGCTTTCCACAGGAGGAGAGGGATTCTGCTGTGTTGTGATGGCCAGGACTTCAGCTCTGAAATTGGAACAGGCTTTCCTCCAGGAATGCGATGCGCTGACCTTCCCCCAGGGGGGGGGGAATTTT
>CM031596.1:19107651-19125741 GCA_018398815.1 Conus ventricosus | reverse complement strand
TCCCCTTCCCTCCCCTCCCTCCACCCCCCCCCCACCCCCCCCCCCCCCCCCCCCCCCCCCCCCCTTCCTCGCGCCCCTTGGGGCCGCATCTGGCGGGCGGGGCCCTCCAACCAAAGTTTTTAAAGGCTGCCAGATCATTGTGGATTGGTTTTTCAATTTTTTTATGCCAGAGAGGAGAGATAAGAGAAAAGAAAATTTTTAAATTTACAAAAAAGGGCCCTGGGGCCTCTTGTGAAGGGGTGCATAAATTTCCAATTAACAGAAATGAAAAAATACAAGCTGGATCAAAAAACCCGCACAATTCCTTTTATGAAAATGGGCCTTTTCTTTTGTTTAAAGTTTTAACATAAAAACAAAAAACCAAAATTTTTGGACAATTTTTCAGAAGGCGAAAACGTTTCCCATGCACAATTTGAAAAAAAAGAAGGCTGTCTAGTATTTGAGAAAAGGGGAGAAAAGGTACACCCCAAAGGGTTGGGGTAGGCCCCCGTGAAGTACTGCCCTCAACTGCCAAAAACAAACCAGCTGGGGAACAATCCTGCACCGCCCGGAAGCCTGGCTGGTTCACATAGGGTGAAAAAAACGCCCCAAAACTTTTCCCTTAACGGGGTTGGGGGAATAATTGTCCCTACAGAGGGCCATTGGTATTTGGCCACCGTAGCAACTCGACAGACCCTCCCGGGAGCGTCCCAGGGGTTTCCAAACCCAATATTAAAGACTGCGGGCCCCCCGGCCCAAAAAAACGCCCACAGCCAAGCAACTCCCGGTGTCCCATCCCATTAGCCCACCGTTTCTGTTCTGCGGGGACGGGTGTTGACAGTACAACTCCGACAGGGGCCAAAATTTCCCCCTTGAAAACTTACTTGCCTCTAAAGAGAATCCCAGGTAAACAGTTTTTCCCTTTTCCCAACGGGAAACTTTCCCACGGTCGGTCTTCCCTTTCCCCTCCGTCCCCGGAAACCTTTTCCCGGGGGTGGGCAAAAAGGAAAGAGGGGGAAAAGATCCACCCGAAGGGGGGGGGGGTGGGGCCCAGAGAAAATACTGTCCCAATGCCAAACAAACCAGTGGGAGCGACCCCTTCCCACAACTTTGGAAAAGGGCCTTTGCGGTTTCCCCGGGGCTTTTCCATTAACACTTTAAAACGACACCCCTTGATCCTTTTTAGAGAGAGAAGGGGGGGGGGCTTTTTGGGAAAGGGGCCCCAAAATTTGAATTAAGCGTAAAAACGTGCGCTTTTAAAATCAATGAACATCTTTTCTTTTGGGCGGGATTGGGGGAAAACCCGATAGAGGGCTTGGGGTTTTTTTGCCCTTGAGGCGCTTGTTTTTTTGGCAAAAAGTTTTCTTCATTAGAGCTAGAAAAAAGGGTTTTTTTTTTTTTTAAAACTTTGCCCAACAACCCAGGGGGCCCCCAAATGGAATGTACGGGTCGTTGTGCAAATAAAGCCTCAGTATAGACAAATAATCAAAAGTTCTTGAAAAATTTTAAAAACCGGGGGGGAAAAAAGCCAAGGGCTAAAAATTTCCTCCGTCATTACTTTAAACGATTTGTAAAAAGAAAAAAAGGTTGTGTGGGAGTTGTGTGTGAAAGAAAGTAAATAAAACAAAAAAACCCGGGAAAAATAAGAATTAAACCCTTCCCACTAGCGCATATGGAAACCCGTCGGAATTTATCCTAAGACAAAACCCCTTCCGTTGTTTGGGTTTCCGGGGCCTTTTGGGTCCGGGGATGGACTACAGGGGGTAGGGGGTGACGTGTCTTTGCCCCTATCCCCCTTGGCAAAAATTTGGGAGATAAACCACTGTCGTGATTCTGGGGTTTTTCTCACCCCAAAGGGTTCAAAAATCGTGTTCGTTTTATTTTGTCACCTTTTACACAATGCTCAAGGGTGTATAGCTAAAACGGTAGCGTCCCATTTAAAAGCATGGGGGGGGTCAGAAACCCTGCTAAATTTGGGGGAGGGGGGTGTTGGGGGTTTTGGGGAAAATCTAAAAGGGGAAACAAAAACGGTAAAAAAGAAAAATTTTCCCCGCAAAACACATGTATCCCCCTCCTTTCCCCTTTTGGGCCCCGGGCAAAATAGAAAGTGAAATTCAGGAAAAGTCCAGGAAAGACAGGGAACGAAAATTCCGGGAAAAATTTTATTTAGGGAAAAAATAACCAAAAATAATCCGAAATCGGAAACGTGATCTTTCATGCTTTGTGCACGCAAACTTTTACGGTGAAAAAAGGAACGTGTTTTTAAAACCCCATACGGGGTATGAAATTATTTTAAATTTTAAGTTTGATCTTTTGACAAGTGTAATTCGTATCTGTTTGCTGGTATGTTTGCCCTCTCTCCCGTTGTCCTTTTCTGTTTTGTCCCCTTCTTCCCTCCCCCCCCCCCCCCCTTTTCCCCTCCCCCTTATCCCCTTTTTTCGTTCTGTCTGTCTGTTTTCTGTTTCTGTTCTTTTTTTTGTTTCCCGAGTTTTTGTCTCTCATCTTTCCCCCTTTCTCTTTTTGGTCCCCCCCGCCCTCCCCCCTCTTCCCCTCTCCCCCTCTCCCCCCTCCTCTCCCCCTCTCTTCTCTCTCTTTCTCTTTTTTTCCCTCAAATTCTCTCTGGGCCTCATGCAGTTGAACATAAAATATGAAAAACGCCCTGGGTCCCCAAAGGGGAGCCGGGTTCCCGTTTTAAATTTAGATAGGAGATGGGGAAATCAATGAAAACGTGACGAGAGGGTTTAAACCACACGGGCACAAAATTTCCCTTTGTTTTTCTCGCCCTGCGGGCACAACGTGTACTGGGGGCCTGTACAGATTTCCGCCGACACACCCAAATGTGGGGTGGGGGGGAAAGGTGGGGAAAATTCCAGCCGCCAGGGTTTTTCTTTTTTCCCAGGGCCTTAAAAAAAACCTTTGCCTGTCCCCCCAAAGCAAAAAATGGAAAACCAAATCAGTTCTGGGAACAAAAATAAAAGAAAAAATTTTTAACGGCCCCGTCGAACAAAAGAGCCCAACAAATTACAGGACGAAACGAAACACGACGCGTTTCGCCCTTTCTTTGGGTCTTCTACGGGAAGAGAAAAAACATTCGGGGACAATGAAAACCGAAAACGAGTGTTTCACTATCTCCAGAAATTGGGCGCTTTGTTTAAATTTGTTCTCCGTAAATTTAAATTCCCCCAAAAAAAATTAGGCTTAAAAAGGGGCCCAAAAAAGGGACGCAAAATTGTACGTCCTTTTTTTGGCCTTTTGGGAGGAAGAATGTTTGCTCGTTCTTTTTTTTCCCTTTGATCCTGTACTTTCCTAAGAAGCCAAAGAGGACAGCCCGCGTCTTTTTTTTTTTTTTTGTTTTTTGGGTTTTGCCTTTTGCGTTCGCCGGAAAAAAAATTTTTTTTTTAGTTTTTTTTAAAAAATTTCCGCCCACAGTCAGCCCCCACGTCAAAAACCAATCCGGGGAAAGGGTTCAATGCTTCGGAAGGAGAGGGATGGGCCCGTCTTCCTTGACGCCGTGCTCGAGAAAAATGGTGACTGACACAAAATTTCCCCTTAGGGGAACATGGGACTTTTAGGCTCAGTTTGAGTTAAAAAACGTTGCGGACAAACGGCCCACATGCCACGATTGGGGTTTTTTCCCACGAAATCACTATTAGGGGTCTATGCAACCCATTTTAAACCCTAGCATTTTTTAAAGCGCCGCTTTTCATATTAAAAACTAAACTTTTAAATCAAAAGAAGAACCCCACCAATCATTTAAACCAAAATTGGGGGGAAATTTCCACCGATGACATCTTTCAAAAACCCTTCCCAAAACGCATGACCCCCCCTTTTGGGCTACGTCATTTCAGGCCTTTGCACCCCACATGTGGCCCCCAAACTTTGCGCCCGCGGTTGGGGCCCCTTTGGGTTTGTTCCAATTTCCCTTTTATTTTAAAACCGTCTGCTTGGAAACCCCCCCCCTTGAAAAATTTAGGCCAGTGAAAAAAAACCGAAAGGGGGGAAACAACTTCCGACACAAAAGTGGCAGTCTATACATACTCGGGCCCTTAAGCAAGAACCTTGGGGGCCCAATTTTTGGTGTGTATTTCCCCAGCGGGGGAGCCCGGGGGCAAGCAGCGGCCGGGGCATGTAGAAAAGGGCAGCACAGAAAACCCGTGAATGGTCCTAGAGGGGTGGTGAACAGATGGTCTTGAGGTGTGGGGGAAAAGAAGGGCATAGAGGTTTTGGGGAACAAACGGTTTTTTAGGGGTTGGGGAAAAAGACTGGTCTTAGGGTGTGGGGAAAAAGACTGGTTTATACAGGGGTGGGGAACAGACGGGGTTTTGGGGTGTGGGGGGAAAAGACTGGGGCTTTGAGGGTGTGGAAACAGATGGTCATACAGGGGGGGAAACAGAATGGCATAAAAGGTGTGGGGGAAAAAGACTGGTCTTAGAGGTGTGGGGAAAAAAAAAATGGTTTCCCTTTGGGGTTTTTGGGGGGGGAAAAACTGGTCCTAGAGGTGTGGGGAACAGATGGTCTTAAGGTGTGGGGGAAGGGCGGTCTTTGGGGTGTGGGGAACAGACTGGTTCCCTTTTAAGGGGGGAAAAGGGCTGGTCTTTAGAGGGGGGGGGAACAAACCCGGGTCTAAAAGGTGTGGGGAACAGACTGGTCTTAGGGTGGGGGAAAAAAACTGGTTTAGGGGGTGGGGAACAAAATTGGGAAAAAGGGTGGGGGGGGAAAAGACGGTTTTGAGAGGTTGGTTTGGGGAAAAAGACTGGTCTTTGAGGTGTTGGGGGAAAAGACTGGTTTAGAGGTTTTGGGGGAACGACGGCTTAGAGGTGGGGGAACAGACTTTGGGCTTTGAAGGGGTGGGGAACAGATGTCTTAAAAAGGTGTGGGGGGAAAAGATTTGGTTTAGAGGGGGGGGGAACGAATGGGCTTAGGGGTGTGGGGAACAATGGCAAAAAGGTGTGGGGAACAGACTGGATTAGGGGGGTGGGGAACAAAAAAGGTCTTTTTAAAGGGGTGGTGAACAGACTGGGTTTTTGGGTTGGGGAAAGATGGGTCGAAGGTTTTGGGGGGGCAGCTTTTCTTTGAGGTTGGGGGGGGAAAGACTTGGGCCCCTTTGAGGGTTTTGGTGGGAAAAAGACCCGGTCTTGAGGGTTGGGGAACCCGAGGGGCTTTGGGGGTGTGGGGAACAGACTGGGCTTGGGTGTGGGGCCCAACCTTTTTTAAAAGGGGTTTTGGGGAACAAAACGGCATACAGGTTTTGGGGAACAGGGGCTGGGCTTGAAGGGGGGTGGGGAACAGGGCTGGGTTTTAGAGGTGTGGTGGAAAAGATGGTCCCCAGAGGTGTTTGGGGGAAAAGACTGGTCTTGAAGGGGGTTGGGGGAAAAGACCCGGCTTTTTGAGGTGTGGGGAACAGACTGGTCTTAAAAGGTGGGGGAACAACTGGTCATTGAGGTGTGGGGAACGGACTGGGTTTTGGGGGGTGGGGAACCGATGGTCTTAGAGGTACGGGGAAAAAAAACTGGTTTTGAGGTTTTTGGGGAAAAAAGACTGGTCTTAGAGGGGTGTTGGGGAAAAGACTGGGCTTAGGGGTGTGGGGGGGAAAAAGGCTGGGCTTTTGGGGTGTGGGGAACAGGGCTTTGGGCTTAAAAGGTGTGGGAACAAACTGGTCTTAGAGGTGGGGGAAACCTGGTTTAAAGGGTTTTGGGGGGAAAAGACCCGGTCTTTTGAGGGGTGGGGAACAACGGCCCTTAAAAGGTTGTGGGGAACAGAATGGGGCTTAGAGGTGTGGGGAAAAAAGGGTGGTCCCTTTGAGGTGTGGGGAACAACTTTGGGCTTAGAGGTGTGGTGGGAACGACTGGTCTTAGATTGTGGGGGGAAAAAGCAGGTCATTTCAAATTCTTAAAGTAAAAACTTTATCACTCGGAAAAAACCATAAAAAGTCTCAAAAGCAACAGTTTTGGGGGGGGGGGGGGGTTGGGAGGAGGTGGTAAAGTGGGGGGGGGGAAAAATTTTGGAACAAAAAAACAACAGTTGTCATTTTGTGTTGTGTGTGTGGTGTGTGTGTGTTTTTGTGTGTGTTGGGGTGTGTGTGTGGGCAGTGCGCCCTGTTACAATTGGGAAAAAATTTTTCAGTTCAGTTAAACGATGAACCGGTGAACATTGTTAAAATTTTTCTTCCCAGCTAAATTTCCCTTTTTTTTTTTTGGTTTTTTTTTTATTTTCCCCCCCCCCATAACTGCTGAACCAAAGGAGTGTTTAACCGGGGAAAGTTCTTTACTGTAAAGGGCCCCAGTGACTTTTGTGCCCAAAATGCTGTCCACCTGCAATTTTAGGACTTTAAAAGGAAAGTCTTGCTGATTCAAAAAACTTTGTCGCTTTAATGTTGTTTTATGGGCTTTTTTGGGCAGTCATCTTTGGGGATTTTAACCCCTTTCTTTTACCCTTTTCCCCCCAACCCCCCCCACCCTTACCCCCCCATCCTCGAAGTATCCAAACTGTGTGTGTGTGGTGTGTGTGGTGTTTTGTGGTGTGTGTGTGGGGTTTTGCGTGCGTGCGTGCGGGTTTTTTCTTTCTTTTTTTTTTTCCTTTTTTTTTTTTTCTTTTGGCGTTTGACAGCTACGCAAATCAGGGTTTTGAAGTCTGGGGATGCCACAAAATTTGGCGTCCCCGGGGAAGATCGGTGCCGCCCCCCGGGGCTTGTGTTGAGGTCCGCACCCCCCCCGGGGCCGGACTGGGTGCCGGTCTTTCCCCGTACAGGGGGGCATCTTTGGGGAATATGGGGTGGGGTCTGGTCAGCCGGCCGCAATCACATAAAGATGTGGGTGCCCTTCCAATCTTCTTCAGGGGTGCTTTGGAAAGGGCCCCGTGTCCCCGTGCGAAGACAGGTAGATGGTTTTCTGGTGTTTTTTCCTTTCCAAATGTCCTGATTTGGGGTCCTGGTACGCCCCGGTAGCCTCCGTTTAGGGTGACCCCAAACCCCTTTTTGGGAAAAATGCGCGGAGGGGATTTTTTGGTTCCTCTACGTGGAAAGGGAACGGTCGGTGTGTGAAACGGCTTCCTTCCTTAGCAAGGTTGGTCTGCAAGCTCAAAAACCTGGGAGGCTAAAATGGGGGGGCCCCCCAAGGAGGGTTTTTGGGGCCTGTTTGGGTAAGGGCTGCGAGGGGGGCCTTTAGGGGGCTTGATCATGGGGCCAGGATCAGGGGGGTCAAGGGCCGGATGGGGAGATTGGGGTCTTGAAGATGGAGATGCTACCCAAAGGGGGTTTTTCCCCAGGGGGAGAGGGGGTTCTGCTGATTTTGGGTGGCCAGGACTTCAGCTTGAAATTGGAACAGAAACCCTTTCCCCCCCCAGGGAATGCGGCTGCAGCTGCACCCCCCATTTTGGGAAAAAAGACGCGCAACCCCCCGCCCCGTTGTGTGTTTTTCCCCTTTCGGGTTCCTTTGGGTTTACAAGCGTCCAGAAACGGCTGGGTTTTGACTCCTCTATCAGGCCCGAGTCAGGATCTTGAGAGAAACTGGGTTTCTGGGGCTTTGGCGGTGATCCCGGGAAAAAAAGAGGGTGATGGTGGCTTCTATTTTCTTGGTCCCCCGCCCCCGTCAGGCAATAAGGGAAGGTTTGGAAACGGGGCTCCCCCTTCCTTTCCGCCAGAACATCGCTGTGTGTTCCTGAGTGCCTTATACGGGGGTTGAGGCTCTTCCGTTTTAGACGGGTTTTTGTGGGTTTTCTCCCGTCGTGGGGTAGGTTTGGGTTTTTGGGCAGGCTTCGAGCTTTTTCGCCGTGCAAACAGGGCTTTCAGGTTTGCGTCTTCTCTCCAGGGGCTCACGTTAAACAGTTTTCCCCCCCTTCCCCCATTGATCGGCGGGCCCCAAGGCTTCAAGAATGGGCGAAGGGCCCCCGTTTAGGACTTTTTTCGAGCCGGCTCTTGTTTTTGGGTTTGGGGGCTGGGGCCCCACCAGGTTGAGGGTACTCCATGGTGGGGGGAAATATTTTTCCCGTGTATTTAAATTTTTTTTTTTTATTTATTTATTTTAAAATTTTTTAAGACAAAATTCCCTTTTGTTGTTGAAGAAAACGCAAAAACCCTTCTGTTTTTAGTGAATTTCTTCGGGAGGAAACAAAAAATACGCATGTTAACCTGAAAAACAGAAAATTTTTAAAATAGATAACCAAGGAAAAAAGGGGCTGTAGGGCGTTCTTCGGGCGTCCCCTGCAAAGAGAACAAATTTTTTTTACCAGCCCGTAGGCACGACCGAAAGGGTGGTCTTTGGGCCACTGTTGTTTGTCGTCTTCCCTTTCGTTCGTATGGGTCGTGGATTTGGGTTTCCGAAAAAATTTTTAATTTTTTGGTCCTCTAAATACCCTTTTAGCATGGTTTTGGGGGTATAGAGTGCGAAAACCCTTTAAACAGTAAAACACAGTGAGAAGTCTCCCATGCGGGCCAGAATAAAAAGTCCCGTTTTCATGAACCGGGGTAAAAAATAGGTCTCCTGTAAGCGGGACAACGCGCCACCCTTCATTCATTCGTTTCTTTTTCAGCAGTAGTAAAAGTGAAGGATGTGAGTGGCGACTCAGTGCGCTATGTGTTGGGTTAGCGCGCCAGGCGCTGGGGGGTGTTGCGCTAGTGGAGGGTGAGCGCGCCAGGTCATGTCGGCTATTGCGTACTTGTCTATAAGTTCATTATTTCTTCACGACAATTAGATGTTAAAAAACACATTAAACATTTAGCAAAGCATATTCCTACTTTCCATAGGCAATACCTTGACAGACAGACAGAAGATAAGAAAAATATGGACAAAGAAAACAAGCCAAAATCGTCGCAATAAGGCTGAGAAATCAATGATTTTACAAGGTTTAATCAATCATGCGATTGAAAGCTAACTAGCATGCAACGTTTCTAGTACAGTTGGACACCCCCACTAGAATGGCAAGATGCCGGGGGAAAACAACTGCAATCTCACATCTGCCACTTGAACATTTCTCACAAAAAAACTCCACGTCCATGGCTTCGATGTCTTCCTGAGCCTTCCCTGTCAGGTCCATGTGAGACACACATTCTGTGTGCCACCAACTGTCACACAACACACACTTTTACTCTCACATTGGCCCTTGTGTCATGCTTGCATTTCATGCACACATCATTCATCTCGTCAATCATATCATCGGAATCATCATCCAGCACTGGCTCAGCTCCACTGTCAGAAGAGTCACTCTCTTTCTTCGTTTGCTTTTGGGAGGCAGCTAAAATTTTCTTCATTTCTTTTGCTTCTCTGTTTCTCCTCTTCTTTTCCTCTTTCTCTTTCTTGAGCTGTTCCCTTTCCTTTTTCTTTTCTTCCATTTTCCGTTTCTTTGTCACAGCAGCCTCTTCCCTTTCCTTCTTTCTCTCTCTCGTTTCCTTTTTTTTCTTCCTTTTGTCTTTCTTCCTCATCTTTCTTCTCTGTTTTTCTTGAACCATCTGTCTGTACTCCACCCCACTGATGGAGAATGGCATTGCTGCGCTTGCTTTCTTCACCCCTTTTCTTTTTTGGAACGTAGGCAGAACCAGGAAATCGTCAATTGATTTGCTTTCTGAACTGGACAATCAGTGGTCTTGGAGATGGAGACTGAGGCACCGGGAAAGATTTAGAGTTGGAAGTCTGGGTGTCTTGGAAAGAGGTGGAAGGCTGGGGTTCTTGGGTAGAGTTGGAAGGCTGGGTGTCTTGGGAGAGGTGGAAGGCTGGGTGTCTTGGGGAGAGGTGGAAGGCTGGGTGTCTTGGGGAGAGGTGGAAGGCTGGGTGCCTTGGGAGAGGTGGAAGGCTGGGTGTTTGGGGAGAGGTGGAAGGCTGGGTGTCTTGGGGAGAGGTGGAAGGCTGGGTGTGTTGGGGAGAGGTGGAAGGCTGGGTGTCTTGGGGAGAGGTGGAAGGCTGGGTGTGTTGGGGAGAGGTGGAAGGCTGGGTGTGTTGGGGAGAGGTGGAAGGCTGGGTGTCTTGGAAAGAGGTGGCAGGCTGGGGATCTTTGGCTGGGGCAGGAGGCTGAGGTGGCTGATTCAGTGATTTGTCCACCAGAGATTTCCATGTCATATAGGTGGAATCTTGGAGGTTGTACTGCTCCTCGTACCTCTTCATGTACTTCATCACCATTTGTTCCCCAAGGGAGAAGTTGAGTTTCATCAACTGGAAGAGGTTGGAGACTCCCCAGCTGCTGGTGGGATGGTAGGTCTCAGCTGAGAACAGGTGGGTAATGCAGGATCTCCTGAAGATGGTGAATTGGGGGAGGAGACTGAGGCAGCAGGCATGCTGATGAAGCTGCAGCTTGGTGCGAGCTTGTCAGAGCTCAGCACAGTTTCGGGATTGAAAGGGAAAATCCAGACTTGGAAAAGCCTTCAATGCCAGCTCTGGCCGAGCGGTGGTGTCCCATGCCTTTTTAAGTGTACGGGCGAAGGTTTTCATTGTCACGCTTTCGCCAGTGTCGTACTGGAACTTTCTCACAGCTTCATTCCATGCTGGTTTAATGGCCCCAAAGAATGCTTGGTCCAATGGCTGGATGAGATGACTGGCATGCGATTTGAGGCAGTAGAGGATGATGCCCTTATCTTCACACAGGGTGCTGATGGCCATAGAATGGTGACTGGAATGGCCATCAACAAATAGCACCACTGGCCGTTTGGATCCGAGACCAGGGATGAAGATGTCCCTCAGAAAAGTGAAGAACACCTCCTCAGTAATCCAGCCATTGGGTGTCTTCTGGAAGAAGGCATCCTCAAACCCCTCCAGAGCATTGAATCGAGGGTCTCGAGTGTAGGGAAAGATCAGCAATGGCGGATTGTATTGCCCTACTGCTGAAGCACAGGCAAGCACTGTCACTTGCTGCCGAGTGCCACTAGTCATGAGTATACATGCTTTGTTCCCATCATAGTGATAACCTTTCTTGTTTTGGGGCAAATACTAAATCCTGACTCATCAGCATTAAAAATGCAGTCAGGGGACAACAACAGAGTTGGGTCCATAGCGTCTACGAAATTTTTCATCTCCTCAAACCAGGCTGGCAGCCCATCTCTTGTCACTACTGCTCTCTCCCGGCCCAGTGGCTGGGCCATTCTTTGAGCCACCTCAGGATGCCTCTTGAAGAAGGCCAGGATCCAATCCTTTCCAGGGCGGTTGTTGGTGAAGACGGTCTTGGCTCCTCGATCATCAAGAATCCTTTTTACCATGTCCTTGAGGTCATCTTTGGTGCGGCCAAAGCCTCTTCTTGCAAGCTCCAGCAGCCACTTGACCAGCTTCTTCTCCTCCTCACATGACAGCACAGTTTTGGGGGCAGCCTTCATCGGTCTTCGACCACGCACTTTGTCCCCAAAGTGGCATAAGGGATGCCGAATGCTTTGGAGGCACCGTTGAGGGACATCTCCTTTGATCTCACCACCTCCACAGCTCTCTCCACCTGCTCTTGCGTATATCCATGAGGTGATGCCATTTCAACGATCTGCAAAATAAACTAATATTCAAGTACAGGTTCACACACCACACACACACACACACACATACACACACACACACACACACACCGTCATATGCTCACACACACACAAAGTATGTTATTTTTCCTTAGATAAAAATACAGAAACAATTAAATTTAACTTGCAATTCACGATTTATGCTATTCATAAAAACATTTGTGAAAAGGCAGTGATAAAATGATTGTGAGCGCATAGACACGACGATGTTATTTTGGTGTCGGATGACGCGCTACCCACGTGGCGCACGAGACGAAACCAGTATTACTGTCGGGCGTGTGCGCCACCCCCACAAAAGCTCACACACTGAGGTTAAGCCTGTTTACGACCAACTGAGTGTTACTCACGCTCTTTAAACTACAAATCTATCAACATGCACTGTTGAGTTCGAATCAAAATTGACCATAGTGACTATGGCCTTCGGCAATGTGCATTAAGGGAAACCGTTAACAAATGGCAGTGAAATGCAACTTACCTCGCCCCGGGAAAACAAACACCGCGTCACTCAGGCAGGCCGGCGCAAAGAAGGGAGCAACTTTGGCGGGAACGCGGGAAGTCTAGTCACGTTGTTTCCGCAATGACTGGGCTTTGTTTTAGGTAACTTAGCGCGCAGACCCGATGAGCGCACAGACCCTCCTCTACTCTAGATGAAAGACATACAATCAGACAAACGAACGAAAACCACCTCGAACAGATTTTACTCATTTAGTTGTCTTCCGTTTCTCTTTGTGTGTAGGACGGTGCTGTGTGTGTGTGTGTGTGTGTGTGTGTGTGTGTGTGTGTGTGTGTGTGTGTGTGTGTGCGTGTGTGCGTGCACACACACACACACACACACACACACACACACACACACACACACACACACAGAGATAAACAGATAGACAGAAGAGCGATCAGCAGCACTTGATGTGATCCCCTACGCCCCTTGCGAAATGTGACTTGCCTACGAATGACAGGGGGCTGGTGAGGTCAGCAGTGACGTCATCTGTCAGGCCTGCTCTTGTTAACGTTATCTGTCTGTGGCACACGCCGCCGCACCCCTCCAACCCCCTCTATCTCTCTGTCTCTGTCTCTCTCTCGCCCCTCCTCTCCCAGGGCTGAGTGAAAACAAATTGCTTTTCTCATTCAAATTGGTAAAAAAAGATTCGTCTCTCTCTCTCTCTCTCTCTCTCGCTCTCTCTGCCTCTCTCTCCAACCACGCCCCACTCCCGTCTCGAGTGTCGCCATGAAATTGTTGCTTTACTGTCTCACCACGAAAGCTGTGACAGCTGTCCTTTGTAAAAAGATTCATCGTATTTAAACTCGATTCCTGTTTGCTACAATTGATTTTTAACAGCAGATTTTAAAACCACCATTGACCACCACCACCACCACCAAGAACAATTGCAATAGCAACAACCACAACAACAACAGCATTAGCAGCAGCAGCTGCAGCAGCACCTTATTCTTTCTGAACAAATCTGACCTGCAACGAACTGAACTGAGGTGACCTTCAACAATCATATACCCGTTCCATCAGTAAGACCACAACTAAAAAAAGCTAGCAATACTAGTTCCTTTTGGTTTGACCATCGTACATACAGAGTCAGACTGATTTTAAAGAAATGGTGTTTGGCAAATTGTAGTTTGAAATGGGCAATGTTGTTGTTCAAAGTTTCATCTGTGAATGTCGTTAAATGAATTAATTGATGTCATCGCTGTTGTTAGGGATCAGAAGTCTCCACAGCTACACCACTCCCAATTCTCTCCCTCTCTGTCTGTCTGTCTCTCTTTCTCTATATCCGCACACGCGCGCGCGCGCACACACACACACACACACACACACACACACACACACACACACCACACACACACACACACACACACACACACACACGGAGAGAGAGAGAAGAAGAAGAAGTACTGTGAGGAGGAGTCTGATGGCTGAGTCTGATGAGTCTGATGGCTGGGTGTGATGAGTCTGATGGCTGGGTCTGATGAGTGTGATGGCTGGGTCTGATGAGTGTGATGGCTGGGTCTGATGAGTGTGTGATGGCTGGGTCTGATGAGTGTGATGGCTGGGTCTGATGAGTGTATGGCTGGGTCTGAGGAGTCTGATGGCTGGGTCTGATGAGTCTGATGGCTGGGTCTGATGAGTGTGATGGCTGGGTCTGATGAGTCTGATGGCTGGGTCTGATGAGTGTGATGGCTGGGTCTGATGAGTGTGATGGCTGGGTCTGATGAGTCTGATGGCTGGGTCTGATGAGTGTGATGGCTGGGTCTGAGGGAGTTGATGGCTGGGTCTGATGAGTGTGATGGCTGGGTCTGATGAGTGTGATGGCTGGGTCTGAGGAGTGTGATGGCTGGGTCTGAGGAGTGTGATGGCTGGGTCTGATGAGTGTGATGGCTGGGTCTGATGAGTGTGATGGCTGGGTCTGATGAGTGTGATGGCTGGGTCTGATGAGTGTGATGACTGGGTCTGTTTGCAGGGACGGAGAAGAGCCAGCTGGCAGGATCAAGAAACTCAAGCGGCGGATATCAGCCAGCTTTGGACGACTGTGTGAGTTCATGACTGCTGTCCGTGTGTGTGTGTGTGTGTGTGTGTGTGTGTGTGTGTGTGTGTGTGTGTGTGTGTGTGTGGTTGGTGTGGTGTGTGTGTGTGTGTGTGTGTGTGTGTGTGGTTGGTGTGTGTGTGTGTGTGTGTGTGTGTGTGTGTGTGTGATGGGGTGTGTGTGGTTGGTGTGTCAGTGTGGGGTGTGTGTGTGTGTGTGTGTGTGTGTGAGTGTGTGTGTGTGTGTGGTTTGGTGTGTGTGTGTGTGTGTGTGTGTGTGTGTGTGTGTGTGTGTGTGTGTGTGTGTGCGAGCGTGCATGCGCGCACGTGTGTGCATGCGTGCGTGTTTGTGTGTATTTGTCTG
This sequence comes from Conus ventricosus, assembly GCA_018398815.1. Taxonomy (NCBI): domain Eukaryota; kingdom Metazoa; phylum Mollusca; class Gastropoda; order Neogastropoda; family Conidae; genus Conus; species Conus ventricosus. The sequence continues at coordinate 19,111,392 of CM031596.1, read as the reverse complement.
TCTCAAATCCAAACGTGGTGAAATCGGGGAAATCAGATAATCCCACAAGTCCACTCTGTCACGGCACACAAACAGTGGAACATGTCCTGCGTTCATGCAAAGCAGCGCTGACCCAGGGGAGGTACACATGGAGGCACAAGCAAGTGCTCAAGGAGGTCGCGCACGCTTTCAGCACTGCCAGATTAATAGGCCACAAGCCAGCTAGACCTCCCTTGCACCCCCAGGGGTTATCATGACTGGTGTCAAAATGTTCCTTGGAGTGTCTTGACATGAATCTAAAATGTTTCCATCAAAAGTTGGGATGCACAGGAGTTACAGCCCTTGGCGTAAGGGTACCCTCTAACACTCACTTGCGGCATTCAAATGTATCTTGAAATAGCTCCTGTAAATAAACAAGAAATCAGCTTTTGCTTGTGCACGGGAGGCCTAGCTGGCTTGCGTACTATAACCACTGAGCCAACAGAAGCCCCAGTAGCCAAGTTCTACCCGGCAGGAGACCAGAAATTATGGTTTGGAACGGCTGGTATCAAGAGCATGGAAGCATGGTTTACTGGATGCAGCAGATGACTGGCAATGCACAGCAGACCTTCCAGAATGGGAGAACCATCAGGGAGAGTGGCATGAGACCGGATAGTGTTCTCCACACAGGTTCATCAAAACGAATGATTCTGATCGAACTTGCTGTGCCATACGAAAGCAGAAAGGAGCAAGGTAGTCTGGCTTCCAGGCCCCAGTCCTTGTCATCGAGGTTGGAGCAAGGGATTTGTTGGCTTATCAGTGTATGACCTCATGAAACGGCTCGGGGTTTCAGGTAAGAAAGAGGACCAGAACCTGAAGGCAATGGCAGAGGTAGCTGGAAAGGGTTCCAGCTGGATCTGGTCGAGGAGGAACAAAAGTGAACTTTATAAGGCTTAAATTTCCCAACTTCGAACAAATGTCCCATGGCGATGTGGGGGTAAGATATCCGCCAGAAAAATATTTATTTAAAAGGCACACCTTGACTCACCCCCCCATTCAAAAGGTGTGGGTTCCAATCTCGGCAGCGCCAGGAAGAAGGGGGAAAAAAAGAGTTGGCTGCAGAAGGGCAGTAGAGAAAGTATATACTTGCAGGCAGGTATTATGAGAATGAGATGCACAAGGTAATAGCTGGTATTTTACCAGTTCAGGTGACGATATGAAATATTGGTCACAGCTATTTCTTAAGTTCTTTTCTTTTCTTTCCTGTCTTTCTTTTCTTGTTCTTTATTTTGTTTGTTTGTTTGACTGGTTTTGTAAGTGGCCCGTTGTGCTGGCCGCAGTTGATTTCTTACGATGGCTGTGACTCGGGGCGTAAACCCTCCCTTCACCTTCAGGCGGCAGTCCACCCATCCCCAGAATCACAGAAACAAAATATATAAATCGAGTAAAAGGAACGAAGAGCAAAGTGTGTGGTTCCCTGAATTAGGTCTATTCGGGGGGCCCCATCGATAATGAAGGAGAGGCAGACGATTCGAGAGAGGGGTGATTACTCTTAACAACTACACATTTGCGTGTGAGGAAAGGGAATTCATGACCGACCATCCGCTTGTCTACGGTTTTTTTTTTTTTTTTTTTTTTTTTTTTTTTTTTCCAGTTGCAGCTTTGAGAAGCACTGGATTCGAACAGGGGGGGGGGGGGGGGGGGGGGGGGGGGGGGGGGGGGGAAAAGAGCGAGGGAGGGGGGGGAGGGTGTTCGTTTGAAGATTGCAAAGAAAAGAACTACAAGAAACGAATAAAGCGAGATTTAGAACGGCGTGTTGTTGAATCCAAGAAGACGCCTACCAGAAATGAATAAAACAAGATTAGAACGGCGTGTTCCTGTATCCGAGAAGAAGGCTACCAGAAACGAATAAAGCGAGATTTGAACGGCGTGTTGCTGTAACCCCGAAGAAGGCTACCAGGAACGAATAAAGCGAGATTAGAAACGGCGTGTTGTTGTATCCGTGAAGAAGGCTACCAGAAACGAATAAAGCGAGAAATTTGAACGGCGTGTTTTTGATGTATCCGTGAAGAAGGCTACCAGAAACGAATAAAGCGAGATTAGAACGGCGTTTTCCTGTATCCGAGAACATGGCTACCAGAAACGAATAAAGCGAGATTAGAACGGCGTGTTGTTGTATCCGTGAAGAAGGCTACCAGAAACGACTAAAGCGAGATTAGAACGGCGTGTTGATGTATCCATGAAGAAGGCTACCAGAAACGAACAAAGCGAGATTAGAACGGCATGTTGTTGTATTCAAGAAGACGCCTACCAGAAACGAATAAAGCGAGATTAGAACGGCGTGTTGCTGTATTCAAGAAGAAGGCAACCAGGAAGGAATAAAGCGAGATTAGGACGGCGTGTTGCTGTATTCAAGAAGAAGGCTACAGGAAGGAATAAAGCGAGATTAGGACGGCGTGTTGCTGTATTCAAGAAGATGGCTACCAGGAAGGAATAAAGCGAGATTAGGACGGCGTGTTGCTGTATTCAAGAAGAAGGCTACCAGGAGGGAACAAAGCGAGATTAGGACGGCGTGTTGCTGTGTTCAAGAAGATGGCTACCAGGAAGGAATAAAGCGAGATTAGGACGGCGTGTTGCTGTATTCAAGAAGAAGGCTACAGGAAGGAATTAAAGCGAGATTAGGACGGCGTGTTGCTGTATCCGAGAAGAAGGCTACCAGAAACGAATAAAACAAGGTAGGAACAGCGTGCTGTTGTATCCAAAATGAATGACTCAAGTTCGCTCACCTCACAAAGCCAATACTCCCCACCTCTGTTACGAAGTCTCTTGTTTAGTTTCAGAACACAAACGTGTTCCGTCTCTGCAAATCATTGTTATGTGATTAAAAGCGTACTGACCATTAGATCCATGACTGCAAAACACATGGTACCGTATGTGGTAGATACAGACTGGCCGTTTTGGCAAGCTATGTCTGTACAAAACATGGTGTGTGATAGAGATAGATCGGCCGTTAGGCAAGTTTTGTCAGTACAAACAGATGGTATATGATAGAGATAATCTGGCGCTTGGCAAGTTCTGTCTGTACAAACAGGTGGTATGTGATACAGAATAGATTGGCTGTTAGGCAAGTTCTGTCATTACAAACACATGGTGTGTGATAGGGTTAGTCTGGCCGTTAGGCAACTTTTGTCAGTACAAACAGATGGTGTGTGATAGAGAGAGGAACTGGCGTTAGGCAAGTTCTCTCAGTACAAGCAGATGGTAAGTAATACAGAAAGATTGGCCGTTAGGCAAGTTATGTCAGTACAAACACGTGATGTGTGATAGAGATAGATTGGATACGAGGCAAGTTCTGTCGGTACAAACACGTGATTGTGTGATAGAGATAGATTGGATACGAGGCAGTTCTGTCGGTACAAACACGTGATGTGTGATAGAGATAGATTGGATACGAGGCAAGTTCTGTCGGTACAAACACGTGATGTGTGATAGAGATAGATTGGATACGAGGCAAGTTCTGTCGGTACAAACACGTGATGTGTGACAGAGATAGATTGGATACGAGGCAAGTTCTGTCGGTACAAACACATGATGTGTGACAGAGATAGATTCGATACGAGGCAAGTTCTGTCGGTACAAACACGTGATGTGTGACAGAGATAGATTGGATACGAGGCAAGTTCTGTCTGTACAAACACGTGATGTGTGACAGAGATAGTTGGATACGAGGCAAGTTCTGTCGGTACAAAACTGATGTGTGTAGAGATAGTTGGATCGAGGGAA
>CM031596.1:19098827-19106651 GCA_018398815.1 Conus ventricosus | reverse complement strand
GAGAGAAAGGGGAGGAAGAGGGGAAGAACGAACAGAGAGAGGGGGGGAAAGAGAGGTTCTGAGTGGCTCTGCAGAGAGAAGGGCAGAGAGAGAGAAGAGATAGGAGAGAAGAGAACCAAGTTGAGAGATTAGCATGAGATGTCTGCAGAGAAGGACTGAGGAGAGATGTGGAGAGAGAGAGAGAGTTGCTAATTTATGAAGAAGAAAGAAAAAAAAGAAAAAAAGAAAAGAAAGCAACCATGTCCATTTGATAAGAGCAGACTAGAAGAGAGAGAGAGAGAGAGAGAGTGCAATGCGTTAATGCAGGAAGAAAGAAAGGAGAACAGATCGATGTTGATAGTCACTGTTCTACCCTAACCGGGGGTTCGACCTCATACCTGGCAGCGTCACTTCGCCAAGCAGAACCACAGACCAACGCCAACAGTCTCACCCGACCAGGCGCCATCAGACCAACCCCAGTGCCGGCAGTTGTGTCGTGTTGTGAAAGTGACAGTGAAAAGAAAAAGAAAAGAAAAGAAAAGACAGTGATTCGTGAATAGTTAAGATCACCTGGCCAGGTAAAGTAGAAATCTGTTTATACCCGGTTAGTTAATGATGTTTTAGATAAATGATTTTGTGAAGTTAAGGAAAGAGAGAATGTTTTATTTTGTTTGATTCTATATGCATTGATGTTCTTTCTATGATCATGTATAGTAAAGTTATAGACTTTACTAGTGGTTTGATGTGACGAATGCATGATATATGAATGAGATCGTAAGCAAGCTGTGAGTGTGTTTGGGCTGTGCGCTAGTCCTTCCTCCACTGACATCACCCGAGGTTGACAGAGCATTAGCACCAGATATAGTCTGCAAAGGGAGGACTAAAGAGAGATGTGGAAGGAGAGAGTTGCTAACTAATGAAGAGAAAAAGAAAGAAAAGAAAAGGAAAAGAAAAGCAACCATGTCCATTTAATAGAGCAGACTAGGAGAGAGAGAGAGAGTGCAATGCGATAATGCAGGAAGAAAGAAAGGAGAACAGATCGATGTTGATAGTCACTGTTCCATCTGAACCGGGGGTTCGACCTCATACTTGGCCAGCGCCACTTTCATCGGCAGTCCAACCTGACCAACGCCAGCGGTCCAGCCTGACCGATGCCAGCAGTCTAACTTGACCGGTGCCAGCAGTTGTGTCGTGTTGTGAAAGTGACAGTGAAAAGAAAAAAAAAAAGGAAAAGAAAAAGACAGTGATTCGTGGATAGTTAAGATCACCTGGCCAGGTAAAGTAGAAATCTATTTATACCCGGGTTAGTCAATGATGTTTTAGATAAATGATTTTGTGAAGTTCAGGAAAGAGAGAATGTTTTATTTTGTTTGATTCCATATGCATTGATGTTTCTTTCTATGATCATGTGTAGTAAAGTTATAGACTTTACTAGTGGTTTGATGTGACGAATGCATGATATATGAATGAGATTGTAAGCAAGCTGTGAGTGTGTTTGGGCTGTGCGCTAGTCCTTCCTCCACTGACATCACCCGAGGTTGACAGTGTTGCTGTATTCAAGAAGAAGGCTACCAGAGGGAACAAAGCGAGATTAGGACGGCGTGTTGCTGTGTTCAAGAAGATGGCTACCAGGAAGGAATAAAGCGAGATTAGGACGGCGTGTTGCTGTATTCAAGAAGAAGGCTACCAGGAAGGAATAAAGCGAGATTAGGACGGCGTGTTGCTGTATCCGAGAAGAAGGCTACCAGAAACGAATAAAACAAGATAGGAACAGCGTGCTGTTGTATCCAAAATGAATGACTCAAGTTCGCTCACCTCACAAAGCCAATACTCCCCACCTCTGTTACGAAGTCTCTTGTTTAGTTTCAGAACACAAACGTGTTCCGTCTCTGCAAATGATTGTTATGTGATTAAAAAGCGTACTGACCATTAGATCCATGACTGCAAACACATGGTACCGTATGTGGTAGATACAGACTGGCCGTTTGGCAAGTTATGTCTGTACAAACACATGGTGTGTGATAGAGATAGATCGGCCGTTAGGCAAGTTTTGTCAGTACAAACAGATGGTATATGATAGAGATAATCTGGCCGTTTGGCAAGTTCTGTCTGTACAAACAGGTGGTATGTGATACAGATAGATTGGCTGTTAGGCAAGTTCTGTCATTACAAACACATGGTGTGTGATAGGGTTAGTCTGGCCGTTAGGCAACTTTTGTCAGTACAAACAGATGGTGTGTGATAGAGAGAGACTGGCCGTTAGGCAAGTTCTCTCAGTACAAGCAGATGGTAAGTAATACAGAAAGATTGGCCGTTAGGCAAGTTACGTCAGTACAAACACGTGATGTGTGATAGAGATAGATTGGATACGAGGCAAGTTCTGTCGTTACAAACACGTGATGTGTGATAGAGATAGATTGGATACGAGGCAAGTTCTGTCAGTACAAACACGGATGTGTGATAGAGATAGATTGGATACGAGGCAAGTTCTGTCGGTACAAACACGTGATGTGTGATAGAGATAGATTGGATACGAGGCAAGTTCTGTCGGTACAAACACGTGATGTGTGATAGAGATAGATTGGATACGAGGCAAGTTCTGTCGGTACAAACACGTGATGTGTGACAGAGATAGATTGGATACGAGGCAAGTTCTGTCGGTACAAACACATGATGTGTGACAGAGATAGATTGGATACGAGGCAAGTTCTGTCGGTACAAACACGTGATGTGTGACAGAGATAGATTGGATACGAGGCAAGTTCTGTCGGTACAAACACGTGATGTGTGATAGAGATAGATTGGATACGAGGCAAGTTCTGTCGGTACAAACACGTGATGTGTGACAGAGATAGATTGGATACGAGGCAAGTTCTGTCGGTACAAACATGTGATGTGTGACAGAGATAGATTGGATACGAGGCAAGTTCTGTCGGTACAAACACGTGATGTGTGACAGAGATAGATTGGATACGAGGCAAGTTCTGTCGGTACAAACACGTGATGTGTGACAGAGATAGATTGGATACGAGGCAAGTTCTGTCGGTACAAACACGTGATGTGTGACAGAGATAGATTGGATACGAGGCAAGTTCTGTCGGTACAAACACGTGATGTGTGACAGAGATAGATTGGATACGAGGCAAGTTCTGTCGGTACAAACACGTGATGTGTGATAGAGATAGATTGGATACGAGGCAAGTTCTGTCGGTACAAACACGTGATGTGTGATAGAGATAGATTGGATACGGGGCAAGTTCTGTCGGTACAAACGCATGATGTGTGACAGAGATAGATTGGATACGGGGCAAGTTCTGTCGGTACAAACACGTGATGTGTGATAGAGATAGATTGGATACGGGGCAAGTTCTGTCGGTACAAACGCGTGATGTGTGATAGAGATAGATTGGATACGGGCAAGTTCTGTCAGTACAAACACGTGATGTGTGATAGAGATAGATTGGATACGGGGCAAGTTCTGTCGGTACAAACGCATGATGTGTGATAGAGATAGATTGGATACGGGGCAAGTTCTGTCAGTACAAACGCATGATGTGTGATAGAGATAGATTGGATAGGGGCAAGTTCTGTCGGTACAAACGCATGATGTGTGATAGAGATAGATTGGATACGGGGCAAGTTCTGTCGGTACAAACGCATGATGTGTGATAGAGATAGATTGGATACGGGGCAAGTTCTGTCGGTACAAACGCATGATGTGTGATAGAGATAGATTGGATACGGGGCAAGTTCTGTCGGTACAAACACGTGATGTGTGATAGAGATAGATTGGATACGGGGCAAGTTCTGTCGGTACAAACGCATGATGTGTGATAGAGATAGATTGAATACGGGGCAAGTTCTGTCGGTACAAACACGTGATGTGTGACAGAGATAGATTGGATACGGGGCAAGTTCTGTCGGTACAAACGCATGATGTGTGATAGAGATAGATTGGATACGGGGCAAGTTCTGTCAGTACAAACGCATGATGTGTGATAGAGATAGATTGGATACGAGGCAAGTTCTGTCGGTGCAAACGCATGATGTGTGATAGAGATAGATTGGATACGGGGCAAGTTCTGTCGGTACAAGCGCATGATGTGTGATAGAGATAGATTGGATACGGGGCAAGTTCTGTCGGTACAAACGCATGATGTGTGATAGAGATAGATTGGATACGGGGCAAGTTCTGTCGGTACAAACGCATGATGTGTGATAGAGATAGATTGATACGGGGCAAGTTCTGTCGGTACAAACACGTGATGTGTGACAGAGATAGATTGGATACGGGGCAAGTTCTGTCGGTACAAACGCATGATTGTGTGATAGAGATAGATTGGATACGGGGCAAGTTCTGTCGGTACAAACGCATGATGTGTGATAGAGATAGATTGGATACGGGGCAAGTTCTGTCGGTACAAACGCATGATGTGTGATAGAGATAGATTGGATACGGGGCAAGTTCTGTCGGTACAAACACGTGATGTGTGACAGAGATAGATTGGATACGGGGCAAATTCTGTCGGTACAAACGCATGATGTGTGATAGAGATAGATTGGATACGGGGCAAGTTCTGTCAGTACAAACACGTGATGTGTGACAGAGATAGATTGGATACGGGGCAAGTTCTGTCGGTACAAACACGTGATGTGTGATAGAGATAGATTGGATACGGGGCAAGTTCTGTCGGTACAAATGCATGATGTGTGATAGAGATAGATTGGATACGGGGCAAGTTCTGTCGGTACAAACATGTGATGTGTGACAGAGATAGATTGGATACGAGGCAAGTTCTGTCGGTACAAACACGTGATGTGTGATAGAGATAGATTGGATACGAGGCAAGTTCTGTCGGTACAAACACGTGATGTGTGATAGAGATAGATTGGATACGAGGCAAGTTCTGTCGGTACAAACACGTGATGTGTGACAGAGATAGATTGGATACGAGGCAAGTTCTGTCGGTACAAACACGTGATGTGTGACAGAGATAGATTGGATACGAGGCAAGTTCTGTCGGTGCAAACACGTGATGTGTGATAGAGATAGATTGGATACGGGGCAAGTTCTGTCGGTACAAACACGTGATGTGTGACAGAGATAGATTGGATACGAGTCAAGTTCTGTCGGTACAAACGCATGATGTGTGACAGAGATAGATTGGATACGGGGCAAGTTCTGTCGGTACAAACACGTGATGTGTGACAGAGATAGATTGGATACGAGGCAAGTTCTGTCGGTACAAACACGTGATGTGTGATAAGAGAAAGATTGAGGTGGTGTTGGGCAGGGAGTGATGTGGTGTAGGGGTGGGGTGTGGAGTGAGAGTGTAGGGGCGGGAGTGGTAGAGTGATGATGGCAGCGAACAGGGCGATGGGGTAATGTGGTGTCTGCAGTGTGTGTGTGTGTGTGTGTGTGTGTGTGTGTGGTGTGTGTGTGTGTGTGTGTGTGTGTATGTGTGTGTGTGTGTGTGTGTGTGTGTGTGTGTGTGAGAGAGAGAGAGAGAGAGAGAGTACATCATCCAGGCAGTGACGGAGAGCGGCGGATTGATGGTCCATTTGCTGGGCAGTGTTTATGTGACCCTTCATGGGCCAGCGATCGATCCACCCATCATGCTATCGCACACACACACACACACGCACACACGCACACACGCACACGCACACACCACACGCACACTCACACACACACACACACACACACACACACACACACACACACACACACACACACCACACACACACACAACACACTGCAGGACAAAGCATCATCGCCTGTGGGCTGGCACTTTTGCACCTACGTGTGTGCGTACATGCTAATAATACCCATGCAACCATAACACAAGTGCATAAACGCACTTGTTACTCATGCTTGCACATGCAGGCTCGTGCATGCGAGCACTCACATTCACATAAACACACACACACGCACACGCACACGCACAAACACACACACACACACACACAAAGCGTGCTCGCTCGCATATGCACGTCCGCACTCACGCATACACAACACACACACACACACACACACACACACACACACACACACACACACACACACACACACACACACTCAAACACACACACACACACACACACACACACACACACACACACACACACACACACACACACACACACACACACATTTATCCTACGTAGCTCAGCGTTTCAGAACTCAAGCAAAGATGAATTAGCTTTACGATCAGATTTCCATTTCCCGAAGCGAGTTAGATCTATTAAATATAATACAACTATAATGACATATTCCTCAAAATTACTGAAAGACGCTGAGATTGATCCCAAGAATATTGCTGATCGTTTTCCTGTATCCCCGATTCCAAATTGGGAATTGCACACCGCATGTTTTGATTATAAATATACTGATCTACAAAAGAATGTTAACAATAATATATTGTCCTCTGTTGCCAAATCTCATATTGATAGTAAATATTCACACCACCTTAAAGTTTTCACCGATGGATCACTGTTAAATGAAAACGCTGGAAGTGGTTTTGTTATTCCTACCCTTAAAGTTGAAAAATCTTTTCATCTCGGGAAGGGGTATTCTATCTTCACGGCTGAGCTGGTGGCAATTCTAATGGCGCTTAACTTTCTTGTTGATACTCCACTTACTATCTACAAAGCACTTTTCAGTGTGGATTCTAAATCTATCCTACAAGGCCTTGGATCTATTGCTGTAAAAAATCGAGGTGAGGTGATTTTAGAAATAAAACATCTTGTCAGTATTCTTATATCAAGAGGTACAACAGTTGATTTTTGCTGGATCCCGTCTCACTGTGGGATTTCTGGTAATGAGTGGGCTGACCGGGCTGCCAGAAAAGGAGCACGAAAGTCCGATGAATCCATAGAAATCAGCATTCCTCTGTGTTTATACGAAGGATATGGTCGCTTAAAAAAGACGTGTATTGAAAAGGTTTATGAAGCCTACAAAAACTTGGTTCTTATTAAAATACATCTACCTTACTCCAAACTGCTCTGCTGTGACAAATCCCAGTCAGCTACTTTTTCTTCTAGCAATGCGGCTAAAAGTGGAAAGATTACCATCAATTGGCCAACACAAACGTACTTGAAAAAAAAAAACCGAAAACTTGAATCCCAGTTTTACAGGCTTAAGCTAAACGCTTTCCGTACAAAATTTCGCAAAAATTTAAATTGCATATGCGGAGCAGTTGAAAGTTTCACAACCCAGCATTTTCTTTTCCACTGCGCATATTTCAAAAATGAAAATCCTGACTGTCTGCGACTTCATGGCACGTGTATTTTCCAGAACTTACAAGGTTTTGTTTCTTTTGTTAATTCCATGATGATTAGTCCAATGGGCTCTTTTTTGATGAGCGCTTAACATCTTGGTTATACCAGATATCCTGTACTCCTTTATGTTTTAATACTTGCTTTGTGCTAATGTTTAGCTTAATTGTAAATAATTTTAGTATGAATCACTATATATAGCTAACTGCTCGTAACAGATCTCTTATCGGTCCATCAACACACAAAACACACACACACACACACACACACACACACACACACACACACACACACACACTAAACGAGTACGAGTGCGCACTGAGCGTGTGTGTGTGTGTGTGTGTGTGTGTGTGTGTGTGTGTGGTGCGTGCGTGCGTGCGTGCGTGCGTGCGTGCGTGCGTGGTGCGTGCGTGCGTGCGTGTGAGGTGAGAGAGAGAGAGAGAGAGAGAGAGAGAGAGAGAGAAGGGGTGGGGAGGCGATAGGTAGAAAGAGAGATCGGGTGTGTGTGTGTGGTGTGTGTGTGTGTGTGTGTGTGTGTGTGTGTGTGTGTGTGTGTGAAAAGACTGG
>CM031596.1:19063827-19093827 GCA_018398815.1 Conus ventricosus | reverse complement strand
CCTTGCAGACTTCAATAGAAACGGAACTGATCGAGTGCTGACACTAACAGATATAAGTCTGATTTACAAAACATCAAAGAATGCAAAAGAAAGAATGGAAGCAGTTCAGTAGCAGTTGAACAACATTGCTCAGTGGTGTGATGAAACTACATCGGCCGTCAGACATACAAAAGCCCAGAAATTGGTCTGCACTTTCAATCTCAATATACTGAAGCATTTACTGTACATCTTTTGTCCATTGAAACAATTACTTTACATGGTACCTATTGGACCAGTTGCATTACATCTTTTACCCATTGAAGTATTCACTTTACAAGTTTTACTTGCTGAAACATTTATTTTACATGTTTTAACCATTAAGGGTATATTTTTTTTACCCTTTAACCATTTACAGTACATTTTTCACCCTTAAAGCAATTACTTTACTGACGTATGTTATCCATTGATTTATTGCCTTACGTCTGTTTAGCATTTCGACATTCTTTTTTTTTTTTTCATGTGTAAACCATTTTGACGCATACTCCACTATTATGTCAGATAAACTATTTAGACGTTCTCTTTACGTCTGCTAGAGAGAAGGACGTGACCAAGACAAATCCAATACCTCTTTCATCCATCCAGTGTCCCCAACACCGACAAACGGGCATATAGTAGACAGATAAGGAAGGACAAGCGGGAAGCCAACAGATAGATAGGAAGTGACAGGTGGAGAAAACAAAGAAAGAGAGGGAAACGAAAGGGACAGGAAGAAAGCAGGGAGATCAATGACTGGAACTAGGGCAGACAGTGTGAACGTGCCAGGCAGACTGCCGGCTGCCAGTGCACGTGCACACAGGCTGCACAACAAAAATTAATGCGCCAAAGCCTTGCTTTATGGAATGTAAATATGAAGTGAGGCAGGAAAATGTGCCTGTTGACAAATACACGACTCTTTGCTTAAAAGGAGTCGAGTATTTGTCAACAGGCACAATTAGATTGTTTTGAGAATTTGTCTTGTGTCTGAAAGTTGACCTCACCTTCTTTTCTTTCTTATGCCCATCAAAGTGCATGCCAGGTGGTTCCAAGCAGACAGATTAACATGAAAGGAATGGGACTATTTGGGAGGAACCAGCTGGCGCAAAGATAGGGTCACGGGTGAGTGAGAAGGCCTGAAATGTGACGTCAGCCAAGGGGAAGGTCATGTATTTGAAGATTGTGAATGATGTCTTAGGTGGAAATCCCCCAAAACAAGTAAAATTATTTTAGGGGTTGTTCTTTTGATCAATTAACAGTTTAATATCAGTGCTGGCTCAGACTTATGCTAGGCCTCAAAATACTTAGGTGGGTTATAATTGTTATTTAGAGCAAAATCCTAATTGTGGTGTGTGGCCACACACAACTACTGTGTCCTTTCCTTCCATTGACTTCACTGTCATCTTGTCGCATTCGCTTGGCTTCAAGGTTTGCAAGGGAAAAAATGCAAACCCCCCACCCTACCCCCATTCCCCAGCTACCCAACCCAGCTACATCCTAGCCACCCACCCCCACCCACCCTCTCTGCCCATACCTGCCTTCTTTTTTTTTTTTTTTAAAGGAAATATGTACTTCTTTAAATTAATGGCTAATCAATGCAATGTGGAGGAGGAGGGGAAAAGGAAGAAAGAAAGAAAGAAAGGAGGTGAAAATTAAGAAAAGGAGGTGAAGAAGAAGAAGAAGAAAGGAGGGGAAGAGAAGAAGAAGAAAGAAAGGAGGGAAGAGGAAGAAGAAGAAAGAAAGAGGGGAAGAGGAAGAAGAAAAAAGAAAGGAGGGAAGAGGAAGAAGAAAGGAGGAGAGAGGAAGAAGAAGGAAAGGAGGGAAGAGGAAGAAGAAAGAAAGGAGGGGAAGAAGGAAAGGAGGGAGAGAGGAGAAGAAAGGAGGGGAAGAGGAAGAAGAAGAAAATGAGGGGAAGAAGAAAAGAAGGAAAGGAGGGAAGAAGAAGAAGAAAGCAAGAAGAAGAAGAAGAAAGAAAGGGGGAAGAGGAAGAAGAAGGAAGGAGGGGAAGAGGAAGAAGAAGGAAAGGAGGGAAGAGGAAGAAGAAGGAAAGGAGAGGAAGAAGAGAAAGAAAGGAGGGAAGAGGAAGAAGGAAAGGAGGGGAAGAAGAAGGAAAGGAGGGGAAGAGGAAGAAGAAGGAAAGGAGGGGAAGAGGAAGAAGAAGGAAAGGAGGGGAAGAGGAAGAAGAAGGAAAGGAGGGGAAGAAGAAGGAAAGGAGGGGAAGAGGAAGAAGAAGGAGGTCGAGGGAAGAGGAAGAGAAGGAAAGGAGGGGAAGAAGAAGAAAGCAAGGAGGGAAGAAAAGGAAAGGAGGGAAGAGGAAGAAGAAGGAAAGGAGGGGAAGAGGAAGAGAAGAAAGAAAGGAGGGGAAGAAGAAGGAAAGGAGGGGAAGAGGAAGAAGAAGGAAAGGAGGGAAGAGGAAGAAAGGAGGGAAGAGGAAGAGAAGGAAAGGAGGGGAAGAGAAGAAAGGAGGGGAAATGGAGGAAGGGAGGGGATCGGGAAAAAGATGGGGGGAAGGACAAGGAGGAAGGGGAAGAGGAAAGAAGAACAATGGAGGTCGAGAGGGAAATTTGAGAACAGAAGGAGAGGGAGAGGAGAAATAGAAAGAAGGAGAAGAGTGAAAGGAAGAGGAAAGTAGAAGGAAGGAAAGAGGGAAGAAAGGAAGAAGTAAAGGAAGGAAGAAGAAGAAAGAAAGGAGGGGAAGGAAGAGAAGAAAGAAAGGAGGGAAGAAAGGAAAGGAGGGGAAGAGGAGAAGAAAGAAAGGAGGGAAGGGAAGAAGAAAGAAGGAGGAGAAGAAGAAAGGGGGAAAGAAGAAGGAGAGAAGAAGATAGAAAGGAAAGGAGGGGAAGGAAGCAGAAAGCTATGAGAGGAAGAAGAAGGAGGAGACGAAGAAGAAGAAAGGATGGGAGAGGGAAGAAAGAAAGAAAGGGGGGGAAGAAGAAGGAATGAGGGGAGAGAAGAAGGAATGGAGGGGAAGAAGAAGGAAGGAGGGAAGAAGGTAGAAAGAAAGAGGTGGAAAGGTATGAAGATGGAGGTGATGAAGGGAATGAAAGAAGAAGAAAGACAGATGGTGAAGAAGAAAGAAAGACAGAAGGTGAAGAAGAAGAAATAGGAGTAGTAGTAGTGAGTAGTAGCAGAAGAAGAAGAAGAAGTAGAAAAAGGAGAGGAGGAGCAGAAGGAGACATCTCGTTACATCGTGCATTTTCTACGTCCCCTTTTTTTTACCGCTGTCCCCGTCGTTCGTTCGGAGAAGTAGCAAAACAGGGAAAGAGAGGCAGCTGCTACTTGTGTTGGTTGTAACAGCGTCTCGTTGTGAGTCCCATTTCACCGCTTTTCCCTCCCGTTCTCTGGCCATTTTTTCCCTCCTCCTCTCTCCCCGCCTTCCTCTCCCCCCCTCCATGCCCCCCCCCCCCCCCCCCCCTCCCCCCCTCTTCCTCCCGTTCACCCTGCTGCGTGGTTTGACAGCCAATGATCAATGCTGACTTGACCTTTCTCCTCACCGTCTTTCCATCACGCTCTCCTCGTCACGCCGTGTCCATCAATTCAGGTCTTTTTTCTTGTTCGTCTTGGGGAGGGGGAGGGAGTGGGGCGGGTGGTGGTGGTGGGAAGGGGGGGGGGGGGGGATCATTCAGATCTTTCGCGGGCATGCCGAGGAGCCGTTATTCTTCCATCGGTGGTGGCATCGCTCCAGAGACGGGCTTTGTGGGGGCTGGGCTGCCTGGGTCTGGGAATTGGCGGAGAGGGGAAAGAATGGGGAGGGGAGCGGCAGGGAGGGTGGGGATGGGGGGGGGGGGGGGGGGGGGGGGCTGTACGATAGGGTGAGGGAGCTCGGGGCCTCATCTTCGTCATCGTCGTCGACGTCACCATCATGTTGATGTGACTGGCTTCTCGGACCAACGATATCTAGTAGGTAACTCGGCCAGACTGCCTGTTTCTGCTTTCCCCCCCCCCCCCCCCCCCCCTTTCCCCCCTTCCCATTCCACCATTCTCCACCCACCTCTCTGCTTCTTCCTGCTCACAGCCTGATGTGGCCCTTTGCGGTCGGCTGGGCTATAAGCAAAAATTATCTTATCTTATCTTCTTCCTGCTCCCTTTCTGCTTCCATTCCATCCACAGACATACACAAAAAGTGTCTCCCAAATTCCACCTCTCTCTCTCTCTCTTTCTCTCTCTCTCTCTGTGCTTTGCTGGTCTTCCAACCTGCCTCCTCCCTCCTCTGTTTTTCAAATATCATCAGTCCTAGTCAATTGTACTATGTAGATAAATTTCTGTTTTCCCAGAGTGTATGTGTGTGTGTGTGTGTGGTGCGTCTGCATGCGTACATGTGTGCATGTGTATGTGTACTTTTCTTATTATTTCAATTTTATTTATATTTTCTAATGAACCTCAGTCCTAGCTGATCTTTTTTTTTTTTTTTAGAATGCCTACCCTCCACTCCCCTCTTTGTTTTTGTTTTTGTTTTTTTACTCAACTTAAATTTTTGTTTTCCTTTTTCTTTTTCTTTTCTTTTCTCTTGAATCTGTTCCCAATGTTTCTTTTCTAGCAAGCTTCATTCCGACTGTCCAAGCTCTAATTTTTTTTTTGGAATCTGTTATGGGTTAGAATAAACCAGCATCTTCCTTTTTGCCGTTTCACACATCCATACATATGAACAGCCCTTATATGTACATGTGGTATGTGCCATCTGCAAGTATCGATGTAAGGACACATGCACTGGCATGGGCAAGCACACCCATATGCCAAGCACACCCATATGGCTCCACATGCGCACACACACACAACACACACACCATTCACACACACACACACATGCACACCCCACACACACACACACACACACACACACAACACACACACCACACACACACACACACACACACACAAATAAATGCGTCATCCATTGAGAACAAGTTGATGTACCGCAGTGTTTGCCATTATACATGCTAGATGAGGACTAAGATGATTGTCAGGATTCAGACTGTACAGAGTGATGATGCCCAGCCCCGAGTCGCTCCATCCCCTGTTGACTGTGTACAAGTCCCAGTCCACAGTTGCAGATCAGGCCCAAAAACGCTATATAATCTAAATTGCACTCAAATTATTACAAACTTTTTCTATTTCCTGGCCTTTCTCAGAAGATCAGCAAAATACCAAAAGGTATTCATCGCAATGTCCACCTCTTGACCCATGCTGTGTGCCTGACTTGGAGGCAGATCTCCAGTCCACTTCTTTTGGTGTCACAGCATGATCCACATGACCCTTCATTTTCCTGTCGTCTGCTGGACTTTTCACTCCAAATCCTTCCTTGATGCCCTACCAATGTGTGGAAACACAAGACGTCCACAAGCCATGCATCGCTCTGCTATCTTTGCTGACATATGGCGTTGGAACTATTTTACTGACCCCAAATTCCTGCGTAAAATCGTCTTTTTCATATTCAGACTTTTTTTTTCCGCACAGAGCCAGGCGATTTTCATCTGTTTAGACTGTTTTGTTACTACTTGACCATTGCTGTAACACTGAACTCTGACCTATTGCAGCTCTGAGCAAAGAGGAAACCATTCATGAGGGAGATGAAGAGAAATCCTTGGTGAGTACAACTTCTTCTTGTGTTTAGCCAGGTCTTTCACTTGTGCATGCTAGTAAACTGATCCTGTGTAAATCAAAATGCATTCTCTCTCTCTCTCTTTCTCTCTGTCTTTCTGTCTGTCTGTCTCTCTTCTCTTCTTCTCTCTCTCTCTCTCTCTCTCTCTCTCTCTCTCTCTCTCTCTCTCTCTTCTCTTCAGAAAACTTCAACAAGGTGACAGAGATACCACAGTGGTTGAAAGCTTCTGGATTGAGAGAAAATATCCAAGTCATCTCCTATTGTAATTGGCTATATATACAGAAATCCTGCTTCATCCCATGACTGGCTTGATAACTTTGTACATGTGGTGGATGAAATTGGTGAACCCAATCGCAACATTCTGCTGTGAGGTGACTTTAACTATGATCTGTTCAAAGCTCAAGCAGCCTGGCAATCAACTACTGCATTGTTTGGCCTGCACCAACTTGTCTACACTGCAACCAGAGTTATCCCTGCTCATCTACATTACTTGACCACATCTACACAAACAAGAAGTCTGTAGTCACAAACATGAATGTCCTTAGCTCCAAAAGTATATGTTATCATGTGAGCCGGAATAGCTCAGTTGGTAGAGCGCCTGACTCGTAATCTTGGTGATCCTGGGGTTGCGGGTTCGAACCTCCGCCGGGGCGTTTCGGTACAGGGGGATTTTTCCCTCGGAGTTAACATTGGTTCTGACTCCATTTCCCTTACAGTCCTTCGAATGAGACTATAAACCGAGGCATGCATAACATCTTGCACACACGTAAAATCCCATCACCAACTTTCGGAAGAGTAGGCCAGTTTGGCCGTTGGTATGGATGACACGTTACACATAGCATGCACCTGCGTGAGAAATGGAAAGAATGAAGGAAGTAAGGAAAATGAGTGATCGATATTGAACGATACTGACTGGATGACACGGGAAACGACTGAATGAAGCGCCAGCTGGCAGCTCTTCAGTCGGCACTACCCAGGTAGGCAGCCCATTGTGTAGACGAGTGTTGATTGTAAAGCGCTTAGAGCTTGGCCTGTAGCCAAGAATAGGCGCTATATAAGTATTCATTATTATTATTATTTATTATAACTCTCCCATGTCATGTACATGGCTGTACTAACCACAAATCTCAAATCGAGGGCCACACCATCATTTACTGTGGGTCTTTCAAGCATTTCAGCTGAAATATATTTTTCCTCGATTTAAGTTTGACACTTTTCAGTAATGTTTTTAATTTTTCAGATCCTACTATAGCAGTAGACGGCTTCTATGAGACACTTCTAGTGGTAGAAAGAAACATGTAACCTCTTTGGCGAAAAAAACCAAAACAATCATCTGCTCTAGCTGGCTGGCTCACCCCAGGAATAACTGAGGCCATGAAAATACATGATGATCAACTTAAAATATGAAAGTAAGCGGCTATACAAGGAAAATGCCAATTATTATCGGAAGAAATGAGAGCACAAAAAGAATTTGAAAGGGGGAACAAGAACACTGAGTTCAAAAATCAAAGAAACAGGGTTACTAAACTTATCAGAAATTCTAAGAAACAGTATTGTAACAACATGTTAACAGATGTTAAAGACACAGCTTCACTATGGCACACAGTAAATGACATTACACATAGATCGCTTAGCAAATCACAAAACCACCAGCAGTGGTCACCAAATTCTTTCAATCATCTGTTCTTAAATGTAACAAAGTCCATTACAAAATTGTATGAAGCACACGCCAGGGAAAACTACAGCCCTTCTTCTCTCCAAACATCCAGAAATGGCAAACTCAAAATGGATCATTCATTAAAAATAGCTCCACTTGCTGTTCATGAAGTTGGCGCTGTCATTACTGGTCACAAGCCCAAAAAATCAATGGGGGATGATAAAATGAAAACTTCCCTTTTAAGACTTGCACTTCCCTAGATGAACCCTGACATTTGTAAACAACATGTGGGAATAAGGCAAAGTCCCACCTGCTCTTAAATCAGCTGAAATTATTCCAGTGTCCAAGTCAAATACCCCTGTCAATGAATTTGAAAGATCATTATTAACATAGTTTTTTGGTTTGTCTGGTCATGTTTTCCATTGTGGGATGCTTTGTTTTGGTTCTTCATTCACTCACCCTGTGTCTGTGCCGTGCACCTGTGCTGTGTTTCTTCTTTGACTGGTTCCTTCCTTCATTCATGGTTCCTTCCTTCATTCAGTTATCCTGCGTCTGTATAGTGCACCCCTGCTGTGTTTGGCCTTCCATTTGTTCCTACCTTCATTCAGTTACTCTGTGTCTATATGGTTCACCCATGCTGTATTTGTTCTTTCATTGATTCCTTCATCCTTTCAGTTACCCTGTGTGTATACAGCGCACCCCTGCTCTGTTCTTTCATTGGTTCCTTCCTTCATTCAGTTACCCTGTGTCTATACAGCGCATCCCTGCTATATTTCTTCTTTCACAATCCCTTCCTTCACCCACTTCCCTTTGTGTGTGTGTGTGTGTTGTGTGTGTGTGTGTGTGTGTGTGTGTGTGTGCAGGGCACCCCACCAGTCTTTGGCAGCATGTCGGCGGAGGACAAGTGTTTCTCGTGCCGGACATCGTGCCCTCCAGCAACGGCCGACACCTGTACAACGGCTGCCACTCCGACAGCCTCACTCACAGCTACCACTCTGACTGCGGTTTCCATAGCTACCAGTCTGACAGCCTGACCCGGAGCACCTGCTCGGACAGCGGGACTCAGAGCTTGCACTCCGACAGCGCCAGCCAGAGCTTTCACTCCGACTGTGGGGCCCAGGGCGCACTGCCTGACTACGGCTTCCACCAGCCGGTGGTTCACAGATCTCTAGGTAGGTAGGCCCGCCCCTCTGTAGTGACCCCAGCCTGTGGTGGTTCCTAGGTAGGTGGGCCTGCCCCTCTGTAGTGACCCCAGCCTGTGGTGGTTCCTAGGTAGGTGGGCCTGCCCCCTGTAGTGACCCCAGCCTGTGGTGGTTCCTAGGTAGGTGGGCCTGCCCCTCTGTAGTGACCCCAGCCTGTGGTGGTTCCTAGGTAGGTGGGCCTGCCCCTCTGTAGTGACCCCAGCCTGTGGTGGTCCCTAGGTAGGTGGGCCTGCTCCTCTGTAGTGATCCCCAGCCTGTGATGGTCCCGTGGTAGGTGGGCCTGCCTCTCTGTAGTGACCACTGTCACTTCTGTCCCCTCGTCGTTGGGGGTAGGTGCTGTAAAAGTACTCCTAATGATAAAATAATAAAAAAAAGGAGGTAGGCACTGGAGATAACACACCACCTCCTCCACCCAGTGATTAATGGGTTGCAGTCAGTTGTCCTCTTAGGGAATGAACAAGATAAAGCTGGGAAAGACAGGAGACACACATTGCCTCATAATGCAAGTCCCAAGTGAAGATGTAGAGTCTTAACACTTGGTTCCGTAATGACTGTTCAGGTGACTGGAACACCATGTTTTTTGGTGTTTTTTTTTCTGAACATAACAGTCTTCAGAGCTAACTGGTTCCTTCACAGAGATGAGTTCGCTGTGGGCTTGACTGGCAAGACTGGAACTGCACAGTGGACTTTCATCCACTTCACAGATGCTTACCTGAGAGTGTTGCTCAAATTTCCTGACCAGCATTGCACGTGTCTGTATCTCCCCCAATGTGGTTGATGGCCCGATATAATATAAATTAAGCATAGAGTACAGCCCTGCCAATGCAGTCTGGGACCGACACGGAACTCCATCGCATTATCCTCACCTTCATTCATCAGTATCGAAAAGAGAGTGTCGGATTCAGTGGCCCCTCATGCCCTGCTCTCATGAGTACCTCAGTCAATTTTCTATCCATCTTTATGCCGTCGGTGAGTCTGTGCCAAGGTCCCAGTGTTGGCAAGTGTTGTTGGACTATTGGGGCACCTTCTGGAGGGGGGACCTCACCGACACTAGCTCCACGACTAAGCAATTATTGTGATCAATGAGGGCTCAGTATGGCGCTTCTGGAGTGGGGATCTGCGACACTAGTCCATACTGAAGCCAATGATTGTGACTCAGCAAGCGGGTCAGTCTTGGGGCCTTCTGGAGCGGGGACCTCCGGCACTAGCAAAGAGCTAAGGCAACATTGTGATGTAGGCTTGGAGGAGGATGGGGGCGGTGGGCAAAGAACTGTGGGGGCTTTGGAGGGGGGCCACCGACTAGCTTCTCAAAGAAAAGATTGATCAAATAAGCAAGTATTGGGGCGCCTTCTGGAGGGGGACCTCGACGATAGCTCGGATGTAGAGCAATGCAGACTAATCAATGAGGGGAACGTATGGGCCCTCTGGAGGGGGACTCAGGACACAGCCTCCACACGACCCTAAGCACATCGTGACCTCAATGAGGGCCCAGTAGGGCCACTGCATCAGAGATCAGACAGGCACTACTCGCACTTTAAAGGTTGTGCAGATGGGGGAGTCTCTCTTGTGGGTTGTTATTTCAGTTCATGGATGCGATCATGTTGAAAATGGCTGCATGTGGACAACAGGTGTTGGTGGAAGTATCGAGGATGGAGCAGGGAGGGGGTCTAAAGTGAATCTGGGGGTTAATGCTTACTGTGAGCAAGGTGATTTTTCTAAGAATAGGGCAGAATTGAAAAAATCTTGAGAGCTTTCTTTACTGTAGCTGGTGATGTTGAGCTCTTGTGTTGCAGCCTGACCAAGTCGGTGTGTTGCAAAAATCTCACCTGGCTTCTGAGGCCGCAACCGCACACAACACCCCACCTCCCACCTGCCCGGCAATCATGTCTAGGGCAACGGTACGCTGACTTATCGCAAGCCTCCGCTTGGTAGGTTGCGTGTTTGGTGGGTGACTTTATATTGCTGAAGTTATCTTTAGCTAATGATTGGTGAAGTTATTTTTAACTAACATTGGCAGATGTTTAACTAACTTTTGGTGGAAGCTATCTTGAATACTATTGGCAGATGTTATCTTTAATTAATCATTGGCGGAAGTTATCTTTAACTAACGATTGGCTGAAATTATTTTTAATAACTATTGGCAGATGTTTAACTAACTTTTGGTGGAAGCCTTATACTTTGCAATTATCTTTGCATTTCATCTTGCAAGTTATCGTTTGCGAAAATCTATCTTTCTCAGCCGATTGGCGAAATAAACCTACTTCTTTGGGCCCGGAAAACGGAGCACAGAAAGCTCTTTCCTTCTAGGGCAGATGCACTAAACCTCTTTCTTCCTGCAGCCCGGATATCCGGGTGCACAAAACCCTCCTTTCCTTCTGCAGCCCGGAAAACCGGGCAGCACAAAACCCTCCTTTCCTTCCTGCAGCCCGGAAAATCGGTTCTCGCGGTAAGCGTAAGCGCTTTGAACTTCGGAGTCGCGTCATCGGTACACGTCATGACCGGGTTACTCACGCGGCAGTGTTTATGAATGGAATGGATGCCAGACGGCCCCTACAGAGTGGGAAAGTGGTCGCCGCTCTATTCTGGCCGCTTTGCTACTGCATACGTGGCAGTTCTTACTTTAGACTTCTTTGTTTTTCTCTATAAATCCAGGAATGAAGGGAATACTTGTATTATAAGAATCTAGGAACAAGAGAAAGTAGTGGTTCGTAGAAAAGTAGGAATGAAAGAGTTAATTAATCATTGGCGGAAATTATCTTTAACTAACTATTGGCTGAAGTTATCTTTCACTATTGGCTGAAGACATCTTTAACTGACTATTGGCGTAAGTTATCTTTAACTAACTATTTCAAGTTTAAAAGGCTGTGCCAGTCTTGAATAAATGTTACTCTGTGTTAGGTTTTCTTTTGGGAGCAAAAGTTACCCCACTTGTTTATTGTTTACTTTTTAACTTTGTTGTAAGTCTGTGTGTGTTTGAGGATAACCATTGCTGAAGACATCTTTGTTTTGGGTTTACACATGTTTAGGTTTGGTGTAGGTTTGTATGTGAGGGTTTCCTGAACACACATTTCACTTTGTTTTAGATTTACACATCTTTCACTATGGAGTAGGTCTGCATAGGGTAACAAGTCCAGAAGACCTCTTTCATTTTGAGGTCAGTTTGTGTGCGTTAGATGGAAACTATCGGCTGAAGACATTTTTAACTTTGTCATGGGTTTGCGTGTTTTAGAAAGCAACTGCTCCTGAACACGTTATTAACTTTGTTGTAGGTTTGTGTGTTAGAGTATAACTATTCCTGAACACATCTTTATCTTTGTTGTAGGTTTGTGTGTGTTAGAGTATAACTATTCCTGAACACATCTTTATCTTTGTTGTAGGTTTGTGTGTGTTAGAGTATAACTATTCCTGAACACATCTTTATCTTTGTTGTAGGTTTGTGTGTGTTAGAGTATAACTATTCCTGAACACATCTTTATCTTTGTTGTAGGTTTGTGTGTGTTAGAGTATAGCTATTCCTGAACACATCTTTATCTTTGTTGTAGGTTTGTGTGTGTTAGAGTATAACTATTCCTGAACACATCTTTATCTTTGTTGTAGGTTTGTGTGTGTTAGAGTATAACTATTCCTGAACACATCTTTATCTTTGTTGTAGGTTTGTGTGTGTTAGAGTATAACTATTCCTGAACACATCTTTATCTTTGTTGTAGGTTTGTGTGTGTTAGAGTATAACTATTCCAGAACACATCTTTATCTTTGTTGTAGGTTTGTGTGTGTCAAATGTTGTAGGTTTGTGTGTGTTAGAGTATAACTATTTGTGAACACATCTTTATCTTTGTTGTAGGTTTGTGTGAGTTAAATGTTATAGGTTTGTGTGTGTTAGAGTATAACTATTTGTGAACACATCTTTATCTTTGTTGTACGTTAGTGTATGTTAAGGTATAACTATTCGTGAACACATTTTTATCTCTGTTGTCAGTTTGTGTTTGTTGGAGTATAACTATTCTGGATTAAACTGAAAATGAAATGAGGCAGGGAACAGTGCTTGTTTACTGTTTATTCCAGATTACATCTTTGTCTCTGCTGTAGGTTTGTGTGTGTTAGAGAATAACTATTCCTGAGCACAGATTTGTCTCTGTTGTTGGTTTGTGTGTGTTAGAGTACAACTATTCCTGAGCACAGATTTATCTGTAATGAAGGTTTGTGTGTGTTAGAGTAAAACTGTTCTTGAACACATTTTTATCTCTGTTGTAGGTTTGTGTGTGTTAGAGCATAACTGTTCCTGAACACATGTTTATCTCTGTTGTAGGTTTGTGTGTGTTAGAGTAAAACTGTTCCTGAACACATGTTTATCTCTGTTGTAGGTTTGTGTGTGTTAGAGCATAACTGTTCCTGAACACATGTTTATCTCTGTTGTAGGTTTGTGTGTGTTAGAGTAAAACTGTTGTTGAATGCGTTTTTATCTCTGTTGTAGGTTTGTGTTAGAGTATAACTATTCCTGAACACATCTTTATCTCTGTTGTAGGTTTGTGTGTGTTGGAGTATAACTATTCCTGAACACATCTTTATCTCTGTTCTAGCTTTGTGTGTGTTAGAGTAAAAATATTCTTGAACACGTCTTTTTCTCTGTTGTAGGTTTGTGTGTGTTGGGGTGAAACAATTCTTGAACACGTTTTTATCTATGTTGTAGGTTTGTGTGTGTTAGAGTATAACTATTCCTGAACATATCTTTCTCTCTGTTGTAGGTTTGTGTGTGTTAGAGTATAACTATTCCGGAACACGTTTTTATCTCTGTTGTAGGTTTGTGTGTGTTAGAGTATAACTATTCCTGAACATATCTTTATCTCTGTTGTAGGTTTGTGTGTGTGTTAGAGTATAACTATTTCTGAACATGCCTTTATCTCTGTTGTAGGTTTGTGTGTGTTGGAGTAAAACTGTTCTTGAACACATCTTTATCTCGGTTGTCAGTTTGTGTGTGTTAGAGGGTAGCTATTCCTGAAGTCATCTTTAACTTTGGGGCAAGTTTGTGCCTGTTAGTGGTTGCCTGTCACTGAACAGCATTTTAGCTTTTGAGTTGATCTGAACGTGTTACAGGTCAGCTGAACATACCTGTAGCTTTGGGGTAGATTTGCACATGGTGGATGGGTGGGGTGGGGGGGGGGGGGGGGGGGGGGGGGGGGGGGGGAGAACTATCAGCTAAACACCAGTTTGAGTCCCACTCTATGAGCAATATCCACCATTTGTTTGTTATTGTGTTTTTTTTCTTAATTCAGTTTTCTTTAGTGCATAGTTTTAACAAAACCGAAAGCATAAACAAAAAAGTATACTTGATAATGTCAAATTTCATGAATATATGATTCAAGAAGAAATCCAATCCAAAGTACGTGGAAACAACAAAACACGGCCCCTAAGCATTGTACACATCACCACTGTTCATCATCACTGCATCTTGTCCATCGAATGATGCAGCTCTGCATCATTGTGTACACCATCAGTTTTCATCTGTCAGTGCACCATGTTCATAGAATGATTCAGCTGTACATCATTGTGCAGACATCTTTACTTTCCGTCTATCAGTGCATTTTGTTCAGAGAATTAATTATACAGCTGTACATCATTGTACACTTCATTACTTTTCATCCGCCAATTTGTCCTGCTCATAAACGATCAGGTCTTCATCATTTTACACATCATCACCTTTCATCAACTATTGTACCTTGTTCATGGCATAATACAGTTTGACATTGGTGTGCACACTATCATGTATCAGTATGATAATATCTTGTTCATAGAATGATACAACTCTCAGTGTACCTTGTTCACAGGTTGATGGTAACACACAGCTTGGAGTAATGAAAACCTTCATTCTTTATGTGTTGTGCATACCTGTGTCGAGATCTGTGTGATGACACTATGAAACAGAGATGCACTTTCCATTCTTTCAGCCATGGAAGAGCGGTTAGGACTTCTTCCGTCTGGCTGTTGAACAGGTAGCAGTGGGGGTTACCTCCCCTGCTTTTTTATTTTTATTTTTTATTTTATTTTTTACTGACTCCATGTGTGTGGTGCCGATGATGTTGGCAGGGTAGTTCCCCCTTTGGGCGGGCAGATTCCTATCAGAAACTGGAGCAGCTGGGAGAGGGATCTTACGCTACCGTCTACAAAGGCTACAGCAGGTACGGTCCATTCAACCCTACTGTAACTCTTTTAGTTGGGTGAGGAGCTCTGTGCTACTGTTACCTAAGACTGTGCACAGGCACTCCAAACTACTGTTGCTCTTACAGCCTGCAGAGTGGTCCAGTGCTACCGTCTAGGAAGGCTACCGCAGGCAAAGTAATTTTAGACATAGGACTGGAACTCTTTTAGGGTTCTACACTGCTGTCTGTAAGGCTACTGCATGTACAGGCAGATCTACTGTAGCGCTTGTGATATGTAGAGAGGACCTACGCTACAGTCTACAAAGGTTACGTAGATATAGAAAAATAAAGTAGTGACTGCTGTACTCGTTTCAAATAAGTAAAGGGAAAAGGTGACAAAAAGAGTACCTGGAGAGGGGATGACCGACGTTTCGTGTCGTAGACACTTCATCTGTCACCTTTTCCCTTTACTTGTTACGTAGATATAGTCACTTCAGCGCTTGTGATATGTAGAGGGGATCTATGCTACAGTCTACAAAGGCTACTCCAGGTATAGTCACCTCAAACCTACTGTAGCGCGTGTGATATGTAGAGAGGACCTATGCTACAGTGTACATAGACTACTGCAGATATAGTGACTTCAGCGCGTGTGATATGTAGAGAGGATCTATGCTACAGTCTACAAAGGCTACGTAGATATAGTCACTTCAGCGCTTGTAATATGTAGAGAGGATCTGTGCTACACACAGTCTACAAAGGCTGCTGTAGGTACAGTCACTTCAAACCTACTGTAGTGCGTGTGATATGACAAGAGGACCTATGCTAAAGTCTACAAGGGCTACAGGAGGTACTGTCACTTCAGACCTACTGCAGCTTTTGTAGTATGGCGAGGAATACTACACTACTGTCACACAGGCTACAGCAGACAGAACGAACCATTTTGATCATCATTCTTGTTTACATCATGGCCAGATTACTTTTGTTTGATTAATGTTTCCATATTTGATTTCTTGCTTTTTTTTTAATTTATCAGCTTTGTTAATTAAAGTTTGTTTGATCCAGTTACAAAGGCCGTTTTAAGAGGTATTGCAGTTGACTGGAAATTGACATTGAGGAAGCAGGTAAGGCTGTTTTTAAGTCGCTACATCTATATGACTTGACTTGATTGATTCCTTATACATGACAAACCCTTATTTTTGTTGTGTTTGATAAAGTATATCTATGTGTGGTCAGTCTTTGTACTATGTTTAGTAAACTGTTTACTTTATAACTGCTCCTCTGTTTGATCAAATTGAAAATCTGTTTGATCCAATTGAAAATTAGTGTTTGTCGCAATATTTACATTGAACATCGATTGACATATCTTATGTCCATGTTTGAAGTAATCATTGAAACAGATTACAGTTTGAAGCAAAATGTCAGTTAAGTTACATTGAAGGTACTGCTGACACTGTTGATCACGGAGTCACAGCCCCTCCCACTGGATGACCATTCCCATGCAGTGGCAGGCTGGAGAAGTTGAAGTAGTATTGAGAAATGTTACAAGTCTGGTTGTGCTAACAATGGCAACTGCTAAGAAAAAGGCAGCCATAAAACTTACGGCAGACACCCACACTTACACACACACAGACATATGCACACACACACACACACACACACAAACACACACACATCCACACACACACACACACCACACACACGCATGCATGCAGGCACGCGACACACTCACACACGCACGCATGCATGCACGCACGCACGCGCGCGCGCGCACGACACACTCACACTCAAACATACACACACACATGCACGCACGCACGCACGCATGCACGCACGCACGCACGCACAAACACATGCATGCACGCACGCACGCATGCACTCACACACACACACACACACCACACACACACACACACACACACACACACACACACACATTCACTCCTGACATGAACCAATGAAAGAGGTTGATTATACTGACTTGCTTTGTTACACCCATGGGTCAAGAATTGTCACAAAACACAAGAATTGAACTTATTAGATAAAAAAAAAAATGTATGTCGCTAAACACTAGAATTAAACTTATATCAAATAAAACAAACCAAAAATTGATATGTCACAAAGCACAAGAATTGAACTTATTAAATTAAAGAAAAATTGATTTGTCACAAAGCACTAGGAATTGAAATAAGGGGGGAACAAGAAAATTGATATGTCACAAAGCACAAGAACTGAATTTATTAAACAAATCTTAAATGAATGTTAGCGAACCGCCCAGAGAACGTGGACAAACGAGTCACAAGACAAAACACAATGCGTTTCGACCTCTTAGGTCTTCTTCACGTGAGACATAAACGAATAAAATAACGAAAATTCACTTAGCTTTGATCGCTTCAGATCATTTCACAGAGTTCAGCGCAAGGAAGAAGGCGTTGTTTAGATTTCCACCTGCAGTCGTCTCGCTTTGCAACTGAATTTATTAAATAAAAACAACAACAAAAAATTGATATGTCACAAGCACAAGTATTGAAATTATTAAGTAAAAAAAAAAAAAAAAAGATGTCATAGACCAAGGATACACAACATAAACAAATGGCAACAAACAGAAAAGTCGATAAATGCAAAAGAGTAAACTTATGAAAAATAGCAACAATGGCTCCGGGATTCAGTATAAGAGTAAGCATTGAGTACAGCCCTGTCATGCAGTCTCAGTCCAGAATGAAAGTCTATAGTATTCATCCTTCTCCACCTCATCAGTCGGCATGAAAACAGAAAGTCCCAAATTCTGTGGCCCTTCATGCCCTACTTTCATGATGACTTCAGTTTCGATGTCCTCTCCACGTCTGTGGCCTTAGTTTGATTCTGTCATGTTTGCTGCTATCGACAAATTCATTAGAACTGCCATTGGATGGACTTGGTGGCACCCACCGGAGGGAAGGCTCACTTGCACCGGCTCTGCGACGTAAGTAATTAGTGTCATCAGTCGGGGGTTTAGTAGGTGGTGTCCTGCATATATTGGATCAGCACAGGCGCCACTGAACACCACCAAAGTGACTCGGCAGCAGTGCAGTGTCTCCTCTGGTGGGTTGCCTCTTGATGACTTGACATTGACTGCTCCCTGTGGATTGCCAATGCTGGGGCTGCGGTGGGCCGGGCCAGGCTGTGGCTGTGGATGGGGAGTCAGAATGAGCGGCCTGGGTGCACTGCCACTGGGGAGGCACAGAAGATGGGACAGCAAAAGAAAGATGGCCAGCACCTCACCACATCAGAGGATGACCACACTGTCCAAAGTGGAAAGGAGGACCAGGAAGCTGCCTGCTGGGAACCCCTACTGGGACGGCCTTCACTCCTCCCTTTGAATCCTCTTCAGCCTCTTTCGTCTCACCCTGAGTGCGTGATTGGCAGCAGTTATGCACAGACCTTCTGTGAAGACTGCCGCTCTCTGATTGATGCTGAGCAAGATATTTTAGTATGCCCGTCCTGCTTTCACTTCTTTCTTTGAACTTTTTTCCTTTTTTTTTCTTTCTTTTTGTTTTTTTGTTTGTTTGTTTGCTTGCTTGTTTTTGTTTTTATCCTGGTGCTACTGATCAGAGCTGTTTTGCAGACTTTCTGTGAAGACTGCTGCTCTTTAATTGATGCCGAGGGAGACGTTTTAGTATGCTCTGTGCTTTTGCTTCTTCTTCCTTTGTAACTTTTTTCCTTTTTGTGTTTGTTTTTGGGGTTTCTTTTTATTATTGTGAAGGTACTGATCAGGAGCAGTTAAGCAAACCTTCTGTGAAGATTGCTGCTCTTTTAATTGATGCTGAGCGAGACTTTTTAGTATGTTAATCCTGCTTACATTTCTTCTTTGAAGTTTTTTCCTTTTTTTTTTTTTTTTTCAAAGTCAGGTAGAAATTGAAACCAATTTTGAAAAGGAATTTAAAATAACACTGCCTGTTAACATGGTCAAACAAATGACAAGACAAAACACGACACATCTCGACCTCTTTGGTCTTCTTCAAGCAAGGTAAACAACATTCAGGACAATGAAAACGAGAAAGAATGATCAATCACTTATTTTCTCTGATTCAGCACAAGATAGTTTCTCTCTGTAGGTCCTGATTGGGAACAGTTTTGCAGACTTGTGAAATAAAAATCAGCCTTGAAGTTGATGTTGAGGCAAAGGCTTTCACCTTGTCCTCCAGTGCGTTAGGCAGAATTCTGTGGCTTCGGCCCGTTCGATCCAGACTGGAACAGTTCATGTCGGTAACTGGTTCCTTGGCTGAGACCTGTGGTTCAATCCCCCTGACAGTGTGTGTGTGTGTGTGTGTGTGTGTGTGTGTGCATGTGTGTGTGTGTGTGTGTGTGTGTGTGTGTGTGTGTGTGTGGTCAAAATTATCTGTATTTAGGGTTAGAGAATAAGTTTACAGCTTTTTTTCATCTTGCCCTCACAAAGAGGAAAAATATTTTGTCTTCGTCTTCTTCTGCGTACGCAGGCTGATACTCCTGCGGACACCCCCTGTATAGGGAGTGGAGTTATGTGTGTATGACCGTTTTTTTTATCCCACCATAAAGGCAGCCATACTCCAACTTCGGGGAAGGTGCATGCTATGTGTAACGTGTCATCCATACCAATGGCCAAACTGGCCTTCTCATCCGAAAGTTGGTGATGGGATTTTAGGTGTGTGCAAGATGTTATGCGTGCGTTAGCACACGGAACCTCGGTTTATAGTCTCATTCAAAGGACTGTATGGGAAATGGAGTCAGAACCAATGTTAACTCCGAGGGAAAAATCCCCATGTACCGAAACAGTCCGGTGGAGATTCGAACCTGCAACCCCAAGATTATGAGTCCGGTGCTCTACCACTGAGCTATTCCGGCCCCAAAAAATATTTCAATTACAATAATGAAGAAAAAGGAAACACGAAGCAGTACATACAAAGAAATCCAAAAATGCACAGTGTAATGAAAACAATGAAACATTTAACAACTAACACACAACTCTGTGGTGTGGTTTTTGGGTGTGTGTGTGTGTGTGTGTGTGTGAGAAGAGGGAACTGTGTGTGTGGTGTTCTCTGTTTAGGGACAATGAGTTCTGCATTCATAGGTTGTCCCAGTTTGGTCATCTGGACAAAGAGTTGTTACCCAGAACCACAACTAAAAAACGTGGTGACATTTTCTTCCTGTCTCTGAAGGCATAGGGTGGCGTACGATCAGACTTGACACTGGGAACTCTGGTCGACATGATTCCCTGACATTCTCCAAATGTCAAGGTTACACAGAGAAACGATCACCGTCTTCTCCCCCAACCCTTTCCACTCCTTCTTTACACTCACCTGCATCCTGCTCCACCTCCTTCTCCTTTTCTACCTCCTCCACCCCCCCTGCAGCATACAATGCTAGGGTTATTGATTGCAGGGGAGGGTGCAGTCGTCGACAGATGTTAACCCTATCCTGCTGATGTCTTTTGTGCTTGTGGCATAGTTCTGTCCGTGACCTGTGGTGGCTTCCATTCTCTGATGTAAGGTGTATGAAGGTGGGGGGGGGGGGGGGGGGGGGAGGTGACTGGGCCTTTGACAGCATATACAAGCCACCCATAGACCGTATTTCAGGTAGTGATCATTACAGTGTACATAGACCATTCATCAGACAGTAGTCATTACATGTACATAGACATTGCATCACACAGTAGTTATGACAATACACATACACTATGCATCAGGCAGTAGTTATTACAATACACATCATCCATCAGACAGTAGTCATTGCAGTACACGTAAGTCAGACAATAGTCATTATAATACACATACACCATAACATCAGACAGTAGTCATTTCAAGAACATAGACCATAGCTCAGACAGTAGTCATTACAATGCATTCACGTCATACATCAAATAGTAGTAATTTCAGTGTGCATAGACCATACATAACACATTGATTATTAAAATGTACATAGACTTACATCAGACAACGGTCATTACAGTGGACATGAATTATACATAGATTGGACATCACAAAACAGTACAATGTACATAGACCATTCATCAGACAGGATCATTACAATGTACATAGACCTACACCAGACAACAGTCATGGCAATGTACATAGACCATACATAAAACAACAATCAAAACAGCTGAACAGTGTTTCATCTGAAAATTCAGAATCTTGGCACAAAGTCCTAGCTCAGGAAAATCATCAGGACATTTTGGAAATACTGGGACAAAAGTGTGAGAATGTTCTTTTTTTTTTTGGGGGGGGGGGGGGGGGGGGAGGTTTTCTTTTTCACAACAGACATACTTTCATGTGAACCCTCATGGTAGGCTGTGATCTTGTCTTGGTGAATGAATCCCCTGGATGATTGATGACCTGTGTTGCAGTCTGACCAATCAGGTGGTGGCTCTCAAGGAAATCCGGCTGCAGGAGGAAGAAGGGGCGCCGTTCACCGCCATACGAGAAGGTGAAGACGCAGTGGAGTCTGGCTCGGCACATCACAGAGCCCATTCCACAATGCACTGCAGGACTGTAGAATAAGGGTGCCGCATGATACAGTACAGCAGGACAGGACAGGATATAGCACTCTATGCAGCTCTACGCTATGCTATGCCGCACCACATCATGTCTGTACACATCACTCTAGACTAAGCTACACTACACCACACTACACTATACAGTACACTACACCACACTACACTACACTTCACCACACTACACTACACCATACTACACTGCACTACACTACACTACACTACAGTACACTACAATACACTGCACTGCACCACACCACAAGCACCACACCACACCATAACTACACTAAACAACACTACACTACACTATAGATAAGCGATATCACATCTACTTCTCTCTACTCTACATTACACTATGCTACACTACATTATACTGCACAGCACTACACTACACTGCATCACATCACACAGCACTACACTACACTACACTACACTACACTACACTACACTACACTACACTACACTACACCGCACTACACTATGCTACACTGTAGATAAAAGATATAATGTGCTACTTACTGATGGAACAGTTGTAGTTTGATACATATTGATAAACAATGTCAGTGGGAATATCTTTAGAACATCTCTGAGAAGGCCTGTTGCACAATATACAGCAGAGGCAACCCCTCCTTAGATTTGGAACGGTCGGTGAAAATTCTTCTGAAGGAAGGAAACTTTGAACACAGTTCAGCGAAAAAGGACTTGTACACCAAGGAGCTAGTGGAATCTTTACAGTACGAGGTTAAATTCAACGGGTGTCTGGAGTAAAGAAAACCCATGGTGGGTCATCAGGAAACTTGTATAAATCACACACTGCTCCAAGGTCTGTATCTGCATTGTTAAAATTGGGAAGAATACGAATTCCCAAGGGTGGGATGGAATGGGGTGATAATTGAATTTCTTTGGTCCAGGCTCTTGAAATGGTCTCTAAATCAAAAGATAAAGATTTCCTCATTTTGTCGGATTCCCATTCTGCTTTGGAGGCCATTGCTGGCCGTAACCTCAAGCACCTCAACTGTTGAAGTTATTTAAACTGCACACTCTCTGAAATCAGATGCATATGATATAGTTTTTGTTTGGGTTCCCAGCTGTGTGGGCATTCGAGGCAATGAAGTGGTTGATCAATCAACTTGCCAAGAGTGGCACAAAGGAAGAATTGAGCAGATTGTTTAGCCCTCACACTGATCTGAAACCCCAAAACCCAGGCTTACATCAAAGACCTCTGGCAAGAGAAATGGAACTTGCAGATGGATAACAAACTATTTAAAATCCATCCAAACCTGCAAGAGTTTTACCATGTTCCCGAGGCAGCCATAAAGAAGAAACAGTTTTGTGCCGTTTGCATACAGGCCACTCCTTTTATACCCATTCTTATTTTTTAAAAGGTGAAGAAGCTGCATGGTGCATTCCATGTCATGTACCTTTCACAATGAAACGTATTCTTTTAGAGTGTTGGGACTTGCATGATGTGAGATAAAACACTTTACAGCAGACTCCATGAAAGTCTTGTTTAGAGATGTCCCACCTGATATGACTTTGAATTCTGAAGCAGATTAACATTTTTCATCTGATCTAAGATTTTACGGAAGAAAGATTTTTTTAAAATAAAATTTCTGGTGTGTTTTCAGAAGGTAGATTTTAAAGGGTTGTGTGAATGACTTTTTTTTTTTTTTTTTTTTTTGATGACTTGTGAGTTGACTTGATTCTGCGATTGGCTGGGCTAGGCTGGGCTATAAGCAACATTGCCTTACCTGATAAACTTATCATTCACACAACCCTTTAAAAACATTGCCTTACCTGATAAGCAATGTGATAAGTACCAGCCCCCGTGGCGAAGTGGTTAGCGTCGCGGACTCCCGGCTGGGAGGTCGTGGGTTCGAATCCCATCAGAGTCATGTGGGTTTTTCTGCCCTGACCGGCTCCTACCCAGAGTTGAGTTTGCTGCGGACTCAGTTGGGAAGACTGGGACCACACAGTCGAGTTTCATCCACTGAATGGATGCGTTTCTGAGAGTGTTGCTCAAATTCCCTGACCAACACTGCAGGTGCCTGTATCTCTCGGGGCCCGGTTGACGCGGGATATATTATGAAAGGAAGCGTAGAGTACAGCCCTGTCATGTAGTCTCAGACGAAATGGAAATCCGTAGCATCATCTTAATCATCCTCATTCTCATCGATCAGCATTAAAAAAAAAAAAAATGTCTCAAATTCTGTGGCCCTTCATGCCCTGCTCTCATGGTGACCTCAGTTTCGATGTCCCCTCCGCGTCTGTGGTCTTGGTTTGGTTCCGTGGGGGTCACCGGTGTCGGCGAGTGCATGGGGGCTGTCGTTGGACGGACGTGGTGGGGCCCTCTGGAGGGAGAGCTCACTCACGCCGGCTCCGCGGGCTAGGCAATTATTGTCGTCAGTAGGGGGCTTAGTAGGTGGTGTCCCGCGTATGTAAGATCAGATCAGGCGCCACTGAACACCACCGAAGTGACTCGGCAGCAGTGCAGTGTCTCCTCCGGTGGGTTGCCTCTTGGCGACTTGACATTGACTGCCCCTGTGGATTGTCGGTGCGGGGCTGCGGCGGGGCCAACCGGGCTGTGGCTGTGGACGGGGTGTCGGAATGAGCGGCGTGGGTGCACTGCCTCTGAGGTGGCGCAGAGGTTGGGGCAGCAAAAAAATAAAATAAAAAAAAAACAACAATGTGATAAGTAACATACAATGAACACTATGACATGTACTGATGAGTAGTGTGATTAGCTACACCCTGATGTACAGTGTGATGTGCAACATATTGATGAACAGTGTGATAAAGTCAGTGATGTAATATGATGAAAGTGAACACATGACATGATACATCTAAATCAAAAGGTGATATGACATGGATTGAGAATTAATTCCTGGATAAACAACTTGATTTCTGGATGAACAGCATGAAATGATTCCTTATTCCCGATGAACAACATGATATGATTCCAAATGATACGATCCTTTATTCCCCGGATCCAAAACTTTTTTATATTGAGTCTTGATGAAACAAAATGGTTTTATTCCAACATGATACGATTCCTTTATTCCCGATGAACAACATTTATATGAGTCTTGTGAACAACATGGTTTTGTTAAGGGAAAAAGGGTGGGGAAAAAAAAGGGTTTAAATTAAAACTCCCCATGGCCTCATGGTTTTAATTTTTAAAAGGGGTGGGGGGGGGGGGCCCCAGGGAAAGAAAAAAATTGGGTTTTTGGTGGAAAAATAAAGGGTTTAAAATTAAAGTTCAAACTCCTAACCTCATGGTCAGGGGTAGTAAAACCGTTTAATGCACAGCTTTGGAAACGGAGCCCCATCACTCTCCCTCTGCTGAAAACCTTCACTGAACTAAAGTAGGTACGGTTTGACTACTGGGTGGACAGAAGGTGTTGATGCTGAAAACATCCAGCCTCGTGAGTGGTTTTCACTATGCCCGTTGCTTCACTCTGAATGCCTAATATTCACAAATAAAAATGTCTTTGAGGATCTCAATGAATGCTCAAATATTCACAAATAAGAACTGTCTTTGGGGATCTCCTGCTAAATCTCAAAATTTTCACAAATAAGAACTTCTTTGAGGATCTCACTCCCCTGAATGCTCTAAATTCACAAAAAAGATGCTTTGAGGATCTCATGCTGAATGCTCTAATATTCACAAAAAGAACTGTCTTGAGGATCTTCAAAAGTTTTGCAATAAAGAAAAAAAAAAAAAGAAAAAAAATCGAATGTTTCAGTATAGACATTTTTGGGACAGATGGGTAAAATGGCGTATAAAAACTGTTTTGAAAAAGGGATGAATTTTTCTTTCATTAATGATCAGTCCTGAAGACAGTTTTCATCCAAAACATTGGGGATTTTGTTTTTTTTTTCTTTTTTTTTTTATTGCAAATTTTCAGAACATTTCAAAGAAAAATTTTGGGTTTTTTTAAAAAAGTCACAGTTAAAATCATTTTTTTATTGCTCTAATATACACTCAGGCTGTTCCCATTAATTAAACCCTGGCGAACAGCAGGGAAAAAACATTCATATTTTGCTTGATTTTGAGAAGGAAGCTGCAGAACGGGGGGATAGAAAAAATGTGGGTTTTCTTTTAGTCCTAAACAGAGCCAGAAAGATCCTCAAGACAGGGAAAAGAAATCATTTTGTATAAGTTTGTTCCTAAACTGCAGGCTGTAAAAAAGAAATATTAAAAGAAAAAAAAAAACATTAGTCTATACAGAAGATCTTGAGCTGTACGGGTTTACCACTGTTGTCTAGTTACTTAAACCAAAGGTGCAAATCTTGCAAATTTCATGTGTGAAATTGTATCAGCTATGTATGCTTTTTTGTACGTGTGATTCTATTTTGAAAAAATTGCATTCTTTTGCAGTTTTATTAGTATTTTTTTTTTAAAAGAAAATATTTAATCAAATTATTATTTCAAATTAGAAAAAAAAAAATTTTGTGTTTGTTCTCAACATTTCTGATTTTGTAAGAATGACAGCAGGGACACAGGCCTGAAATATCAAAAGAAAAAATGGAAGAAGCATGAATTATGCAAACTGTCTGATAATCATGTTAAAGAAATTTTATGAAATTCTTTTTCCTATGAACACCAAAGATATGAGTCCCTTTATGAACACTTGGTTTGATTCCGAACATATACGGTTCCTTTTTTTCTCGATGAACAAACATGATATGAGTACTTGAGAAAACATGGTTTGATTCCAACATGGGTCGATTCCTTATTCACCTGTGAAGGTACATGAGCATTTCCTTTATCCCGATGACTATATCGTAACTTAATGAACAACATGATTGATACCTAAGATCCAAAATCTTATGTACCAAAATGAATCATTCCTTTATTCCCCATGAACAACATGGTGGGTTCCTAGCATGGAACAGCGTATAAGACTTTTATTCGCAATGAAGAAAGTGATTGATCATGGATGGAAAGCATTCCCAGTTTAGATAAACAACTTAATGCAGTGTCATCATGGAGTGTAGTGCAATGTGTCTTGTGTTTTCCTGCGTTTCCAGTTCCTTGCTGAAGGGCCTTCGTTTATGCCACATTTGAACTTTGCAACATGCAACCCAATGAACACTCACCTTTGTCTGTTAAATGTGGTCGATACTGCCTTCACTGTCTTGGCATGTGTTTAAGTACCCTGCTTTCAGTTAACATTGAATATGTGGTTATATACTCCTTTTGTATCTAAATTTTGGACAGTAGAGTTAATTGTCTTTTAATGTGTTGTATCTGCTTCATGCCTGAGATATGTGGGACCGTCGACTGCTCAAGTTTCTTTGAATGTATGACGTTACGCCTATGCTTTGAATTGGTCAGTATCGCTTAGTGATTGAAAAGTTGCCGTGACGCCCTTAGTTGTTTTGAAAAATGTGTAAGATTGCAGTATTTTGCCCTCAGTTGCAATTGAATATCTTGGAGTATTCTACCTCGGTTCCTGATGATGTGGTCGTATCTGCAGTTGCTTTGAAGCTGGCTCAGTAATAGCCATCAGTTTTTGAGATGCTAGTCAGTATACTGTCCCCAAAAGTACGAAATTGTGGCCTAAAATGCCATCCAGTGTCTTTAAATGTGTAAATCCACTCAATTGTCTTAAGATGTCCTGTATACCATTAGATAATAAACTTAAATGCAAGGAATTTTCAATCTACTGCCTTAGAAAGTTTTTGAACTGTGGTCTGTATTACTGCCCAAATTCTTTGAAGATTTTAATTGACAGATACTTGGCTTTGAAATGTGGTCATACTGAACCCTTGTTATTTGGAAGTTTGGTAGTATAAAGGCAGTTGTCTGAAGATGTGGACAGTATTTCTTGATTGCCTAGGAAGATTTGTCAATGGTTTTATCAAACTGGAAAAAGGGGGGAAGGTTTAAAATCTAGCTGTGTCTGAATTCAGAGACTGGATATAGGTCAAGGTCAAACTCCCATGGATTCATGGTCTTATTTCTTTAGAGTGGACAAAAGGGTCTGGACAAAAGGGTTAAAGTTCAAACTCCCATAGCCTCATGGTCTTAATTCCTTAGAGTGGACAGAAGGGTCAAAGGGTGTGGACAAAAGGGTTAAAGTTCAAACTCCCATGGGCTCATGATCTTAATTCCATAGAGTGGACAGAAGGGTCAAAGGGTGTGGACAAAAGGGTTAAAGTTCAAACTCCCGTAGCCTCATGGTCATGGGGTAGTGAACTGTTTAGTGCACAGCATTATGGAAGATAGAGCCCATCACTCTCCCTCTGCTGCCTGAACCTTCACTGAACTGAAGTAGGTACGGATTGACTACTGGGTGGACAGAAGGGTGTTGCTGTAAACATCCAGCCTCGTCAGTGGTTTACACTCATGCCCGTCTGCTTCACTGCTGAATGCTCTAATATTCACAAATAACAACTGTCTTTGAGGATCTCACTGCTCAATGCTCTAATATTCGCAAATGAGAACTGTCTTTGAGGATCTTACTGCTGAATGCTCTAATATTCGCAAATGAGAACAGTCTTTGAGGATCTTACTGCTGAATGCTCTAATATTCGCAAATGAGAACTGTCTTTGAGGATCTTACTGCTGAATGCTCTAATATTCGCAAATGAGAACTGTTTTTGAGGATCTTACTGCTGAATGCTCTAATATTCGCAAATGAGAACAGTCTTTGAGGATCTTACTGCTGAATGCTCTAATATTCACAAATAAGAACTGTCTTTGAGGATCTTCTGAAGATTTGCAATAGAAGAAAAAAAAAAACGAATAGAAATCGTCAATGTTTCAGTCATAGACTATCTTCGAGACTGATGGCGTATAATGAATTATAAAAACATGTGCGTGAAAAGATGAATTCATCTTACATTTGATGTTGTCAGTCCTGAAGACAATCTACATCCAAAACGTTGAGGATTTCTGTTCTTTTTTTTATATTTTTTATTGCAAATCTTCAGAACATCAGACCTGTTTACTCTTACGATTTTGCCGTAATTTTTACGGGAAAAAATCGAAATTACGGGAATTACGGCCAAAAAAATTATTACGGGGAAAAAAAAAAAAAAAATTAAACGCAAAGTTTCTTTTGCTACGATTCGGTCAAAAGGCAAACAGCATTGAAGCGTTTCCCAGCGTGCCTTGCGTCTTATCCTTTGCAAAGATGGCGACGAAGCGAACACGCGCGCACACGGCTGGTTCATCCAAATGTTCAAAGTTGCAAAAGTTCGGCAACAGTTCCGTGAATCATACCTGAAGACGCCTGGAATACAGAGATCGTCACTTGGCGAAGAGTATGCCTTCTGTGGTTACTGTTCATCGGATTTTTCTATCGCGCATTCAGGCCAGTATGACATAGAGAGTAGGCTACACTGCAAAACGAAAAAAACACTGAAGTACGTTGAAACGAAGAAAGATGCCGAGTCTTCACAGAAACTGACATCGTTTTTCACGACTGAAAAGAAGAATACCAAAAAGGAGTTCGATGATTTGTCTGTCATAAGGGCAGAAGCAATGGTAACGGAAACCTTGGTGAAATGAACGTGCCATTGTCTGTGTCTGATGTTATCATTGTGGTGTTTCCAAGTTCAAGAAGCATGAACTTGACTTCAGAGTGCCTGCTAGCTGAACAACATATAGTGACTTGCAACATTAGTATACTTATAAACAGTATTCAAGAGTGGCTTCTTCATCATAAAGTGATTTGTGTGTATGAAATACAAGGATACTCCCACTCCCAGTTGTGGTGTTTACAAGTTCAGGCATGAAACAGACTTGAGAGTGCCTGGTAGCTGAACAATTTGAAGGTAACTGGTAAGTAAAGTGTTATTAAAAATTAAATACTATAATTGTATAATTAACCAAAGTCTTGTTATTATGGTATAAATGCTTTACATTTGATATACATGTGTAAGTGCAAAAAGTCGCTAAATATTGCGATTATGAAAATTACAGGTTTTTTTCTGAAATTACAGGTTTTTTTATGAGACATTACAGGTACACGAAATTGGGGGTAAACAGGTCTGGAACATTCTCAAAGATAAGTTGGTATTTGTAAAAAAGATCAGCAGTTAAGAATCATTTTATTATTGCTCTAATATACCACTACAGGCTGTCCTTCCATTAAATAGAACCTGGCAGAACAGAGAGAGAAAAACACACCCTGTGTTTTTGCTTGATTTTCATAGTATGGAAGCTGCAGAACAATAGAGGGATAGAAAGAAATGTGTAGGTCTTTCTTCGAGTCCATAAAACAGAACCAGAAAGATCCTCAAGACAGGGAAAAGAAATCTATTTTGTATAAGTTTGATTCCATAAACTGCAGGCTGTAAAAAGAAAATATCAAAAGAAAACACAACATTAGTCTATAGAGAAAGATCTTGAGCTGTGGAGTTTAACCACCGTGTTGTCATAGTTAGCTTAGACCAAAGAGTGACAACTCTTGTCAACTTTCATGTGTGAAATTGTGTCCAGCTATGTATGCTACTTTTTTTCTTCTTTTTTTGTGTGTGATTTTTATTTTGAAAAATTGCCATTCTTTTACAGTCTATTGTATGTTTTTTTTAAAAGAAAATATTATTCTATTTTATTATTTCAAAATTAGAAAAAAACACAATTTGTGTTTGTTTCTTCAACAATATCCTGATGTGTAAGAATGACAACAGGGACAACAGGCCTACAATAGAAAAAAATAATGGAAAGAAGGCATGAATTTATGCCAAACTGTTCTGATTAATCATGTTTGAAAGAATTTTTGTTGAAAGAAATTATTGTTGGTATAGTCACCAGAAGATCATGTGTCCTTCTACCCTTCGCTGAATGATATCGGAGAATTACCTGGGTTCTTTTTATGTTTGATTTCAGCATACAGATCTGAGCCAGTACTTGGAAAGGCATCCAGGTGGTCTTC
>CM031596.1:19041943-19062827 GCA_018398815.1 Conus ventricosus | reverse complement strand
ATATTCCAATGGACACTATATGATAAAAGTAGCACCAGGAGTGGCGGTCAATGTTATACCATACCTGCATCAAATATTGACAGCCACTTACATTCATTTTATCCTAGTTCTGTACGGCTGTGGAACTCACTGCCGGTGCCATCAAGATTGCCACAAATGCAATCTCATTTAAAAAACAAATTGATACGACAGTTTTGAATCTGCATATTGACGATTTTCTATTTTAACTTCCCCAGATATTTTACTGTTATCTGGGCCTGAATTTGGCCATTGCTTTTAACTTCTTGAATATCGAGTGCGACCCCTTGTTGCCAAATTTGCTCCAGGGGCCAACAGTCTGAGTCGCACTATTTTATGCTATTTTATTTTTACTTTTTAACATGCGCGCTGGTGACCTACTCGTTTTTGAGTGAACCAGTATTTTAGGAAGAAGAAGAAGAAGAATCATAATTGGAGGGATCCCATAAAATTTCAAATGATACTACAGTGAATCATGATGGGAAGGATCCCATAAAGTTTCAAATCATATCACGGTGAATCTTGACAGGACAGATCCCGTGAAATTTCAGATGATACCACCATGAATCATGACAGGAGGGATCACCTTGAATTTCAGATGATACCACCATGAATCTAGACAGGAGGGATCACCTTGAATTTCAGATGAACCACCATGAATCATGACAGGAGGGATTCTAGGACGTTCCAGACAGTACTACAGTAAATCATGACCCCGATAGTACCACAGTGAAAGTGGACAGAGGAGGCCGGCCAACACGGTGCGATGTCCAACAGGAAAGAGACTGATGCAGAACTTTCCCCACTGCTGTCAGCACCACTCTGGGATTCTCCAGCTCCGTGTCAGCCTCAAACTTGAGTGAAGCTCCCTTCCTTTACAAGAAAGTGTGGGAAAGGAAAGTCACAGGAGGCAAATTTGTACTTTGTCGAAAATAAGAAACTCTTTTGTTATCACAGAAATTAGTCATCACTACCAGCCCCACATAGCCACTTTCCCTGGAACCTACCTCTACTGAGCGCAATAAAACTATGACTGACTTAGTCCTCTTCATTCCATTGAAACACAGAGCCTTCACTGCAGTTTTCCTGTGTCATTGATCTAACACTGAAGGCCTCACTGAAGTGCTGCAGCATCGCCCCTGCTTCCTGGGAAGAAGCTGCACAAGATCGCTCAACCTGGCGCACCACGATCAAATCCGGAGTGAAAGACTTTGAAACGAGGCGAGTGGAAGCACAGCAGCAAAACGTCAACTTCGAAAAAACAGAGCAAGCACCACCTTTCAGCCTGGCTCATCTCCGAGTCTGCCCTGACCACACTGCAACAGATTGTTTAATGCTGTCTGTTCTCTGTTTTTCCCATAGAGTTGTGGGGTTAGTGGACTAACGTGGGTCAGACACTTCAGACAAGAAATGGGTAGATTCCATGCCCTGTTCTCTGTTTTTCCCATAGAGTTGTGGGGTTAGTGGACTGACGTGGGTCAGACACTTCAGACAAGAAATGGGTAGATTCCACGCCCTGTTCTCTGTTTTTCCCATAGAGTTGTGGGGTTAGTGGACTGACGTGGGTCAGACACTTCAGACAAGAAATGGGTAGATTCCATGCCCTGTTCTCATGCTGACCTCAGTGTCCATTTCCTCTCCTTTCTGTACAGTTGGTGAAGTTTGCGTTGAGGCCACCTGTGTTAGCAAGTTCATTGGTGACCGTTGTTGGACAGATGTGGTGGTGCCCTCTGGAGGGAGAGTTCTCTCATGCTAGCACCACGACGAGGCAGTCATTTTCATCAGTAGGGGGCTTAGTAATGGTGTTCTCAGTTTGTTGGATCAGAACAGGCACCACTGAAGTGACTTGGTAACCATGTTGTGTCGCCTCTGGTGGGTTGCCTTATGACAAACCTGCATGGAAACCTGCCGTGTGTGTGCGTGTGCGTGTGTGTGTGTGTGCGTGTGTATATGTGTGTGTGTGTGTGCGTGTGTGCGTGTGT
The DNA here is from genome assembly GCA_018398815.1 of Conus ventricosus. Classification (NCBI taxonomy): domain Eukaryota; kingdom Metazoa; phylum Mollusca; class Gastropoda; order Neogastropoda; family Conidae; genus Conus; species Conus ventricosus. Next base: position 19,060,827 of record CM031596.1, on the reverse strand, counting down.
GTGTGCGTGTGCGTGTGTGTGTGTGTGTGTGTGTGATCTTTAAATTTGGGGTATATATTTTTATAATTCAAATGATGTTTATTGGATGTTTGCAGTTATTCTTGTACCAGTTGTTGCGAGGTTTGGGCTACTGCCACGACAGAAGAATATTGCACAGGTAAACACGACATTGATGATTTGACAGATGCCAGTTATGTTGATGAGACCACAATCATCACATCCACTGAACATTGAGTGCTTTGGTTCTTCCATGTTATTTGTTTATCAGATTGTTCCCTGCTTGCTGATTGAGTTAATGTGTTACCTGTTCTTTCATTTCTTTTCAAAAGCAGTGTTGTTTCTGTCATTAAATGATGTAATTGCACTCTCATCCCTATGTCAGATTTGTTATGTTTGTCATACTGATCTGGTAGAAATAAAAAGATATGCATGATGATTTTGTTGATTATGGTGATGCTTATACGTGAATATCACTTACATTGTCAAGATAAGAGTTGTGGAAAAAGGGATGCAATTCTAGCTAGAGCTTATGTAACATGGTTTCAGTCTTGCCGACTGTTATTTCTGTCTCTTTCTTTTGTTTTGTTTTGTTTTTATCATTGAATCTTTATTTTCAAGAGCCCTCGTTACATTCTTAGATCCTGCATTCTTCAATCAACACTGTGAGGGTTCTCTGTGTGCATGTGTGCATGTGTGTGTGTGTGTGTGTGTGTGTGTGTGTGTGTGTGTGTGCATGTGTGTGTGTGTGTGTGTGTGTGTGAGAGAGAGAGAGATATGATTTATGATCTTTATTCCCATGAATAACAGGTAAGCAAGAAGAGAGAGAGTTAGAGAGAGACAGAGGCAGGGGATGTGCATCTTGCTGGGATCTGTCACAGTGTTCACAGACCGAGATGATTTGAAAGACAGAGTTCCTTCAGGCTGGGATGATCCAAACGTCAGGTAGAACTGAAAGGTAGCACAGTAGAGCACAGGTCTGCAAAAGGAAAGGACGGTTATTCCCAACACACTATCTGCAGCGACTTAGTTTTCCGTCTTCCTTCACCACTTTCTCACCTTTCTCCATCTTCTTTTTTTTGTGCATAAACTGTGTGCTGTGTTGTTGGTGTGCAGAGATCTCAAGCCGCAGAACCTGCTGATCAGTGAAATGGGAGAACTGAAGTTGGTTGTGTTGTTGTTGTTGCTGTTGTTGTTGCTGTCAGTGCCATGTCTGAGGTGCTGTGTTGTTGGTGTGCAGGGACCTGTGAAGTTGGCTGTGTTGTTGTTGTTGCTGTTGTTGTTGCTGTCAGTGCCATGTCTGAGGTGCTGTGTTGTTGGTGTGCAGGGACCTGGTGAAGTTGGCTGTGTTGTTGTTGTTGTTGTCAGTTCCATGTCTGAGGTGCTGTGTTGTTGGTGTGCAGGGACCTGGTGACGTTGGCTGTGTTGTTGTTGTGTTGTTGTTGTCAGTTCCATGTCTGAGGTGCTGTGTTGTTGGTGTGCAGGGACCTGGTGAAGTTGGCTGTGTTGTGTTGTTGTTGTTGTTGTTGTTGTCAGTTCCATGTCTGAGGTGCTGTGTTGTTGGTGTGGCAGGGACCTGGTGAAGTTGGCTGTGTTGTTGTTGTTGTTGCTGTCAGTGCCATGTCTGAGGTGCTGTGTTGTTGGTGTGCAGGGACCTGGTGAAGTTGGCTGTGGTGTTGTTGTTGTTGTTGTTGTGTTGTTGCTGTCAGTGCCATGTCTGAGGTGCTGTGTTGTTGGTGTGCAGGGACCTGGTGAAGTTGGCTGTGTTGTTGTTGTTGTTGCTGTCAGTGCCATGTCTGAGGTGCTGTGTTGTTGGTGTGCAGGGCCCGGGTGAAGTTGGCTGTGTTGTTTTTGTGTTGTTGCTGTTGTTTTGCGCATCCATGTCGGGGTCTGTTTTGTTGGTGTGCAGGGACCTGGTGAATTGGCTGTGTTTTTGTTTTTGTTTTTTCATTTCCATGTCTGGGGTCTTTTTGGTTGTGTGCAGGACCGGGTGAAGGGGCTGTTTTGTTTTTGTTGCTTTTGTTGTTGCTGTCAGTGCCATGTCTGAGTGCTGTGTTGGGGTGTGCAGGGACCGGTGAAGTTGGCTTGTTTTTTTTTGTTGTTGTTGGTTGTCATTCCATGCTGAGGTGCTGTGTTTTTGGGTGTGCAGGGACCGTACGTGGCTGTGTGTTGTTTTTGTTGTTGCAGTTCCTGTCTGAGGTCTGTTTTGTTGGTGTGCAGGGCCCCTGTGAATTGGCTGTGTTTTTTTGTTGTTGTTGTTTTTTGTCATTCCATTCGGGGTGCGTTTTTGTTGGTGTGCGGGGACCTGTGACGTTGGCGTGTGTTTTTGTTGTTGCAGTTCCATGTTGGGGTGCTGTTTTTGTTGGTGTGCAGGCCCTGGTGAAGTTGGCTGTGTTGTTGTTTTGTTGTTGTTGTTGTTTGTTCTGTCATGCCATTTCTGAGGTGCGTGTTGTTGGTGTCAGGACCGGGTAATTTGGGCTGTGTTGTTGTTTTTTGTGTTTCAGTTCCATGCTGGTCGTGGTTTTGGGTGCAGGACCTGGTGACGTTGGCGTGTTGTTGTGTTGTTGTTTCAGTTCCATTCTGAGGTGCTGTGTTTTGGTGTCAGGACTGTAAGTTGGCTGTGTTGTTTTTGTTTTTTTGTTGTTGTTTTTGTCAGTTCCATTCTGAGTGCTTTTTGTTTGTGCGGGGACCGGGAATTGGCTGTTTTGTTGTTGTTGTTGCTGTCAGGCCATGTCGAGGTGCTGTGGTTGTGCGGGGCCCTGGTAAATTTGGGGCGTTGTTGTGGTTGGGGGGGGGGTCATGCCTTTCGAGGTCGTGTTTTTTGGGTGCGCGGGGACCGGTGAATTTGGCTGGTTTTTTTTGTTTTTGTTGCTGCATGCCATGTCTGGGGTGCTTTTTTGTTGTGGCAGGACCGGTGAAGGGGGTTTGTTGTTTTTTGTTGTTGCGTCATGCCTTTCTGAGGGCTGTGTTTTTGGGGCAGGACCTGGTGAATTTTGGCTGTGTTGTTGTTGTTGTTTTGCTTCAGTGCCTGCTGGGGTGCTTTTTTGTTGGGGTGCGGGGGTAATTTGGCTGTGTTTTTTGTTGTTGTTGTTGTGTCTTTTCCCATTCTGAGGTCCCGTGTTTTTGGGTGTGCAGGACCTCAACCACAGAACCGCTGATCATAAAATGGGAGAACGAAGCGGGCCGATTTTGGGTGAGCCCCAGTGCTGTCTGTTTTTTCCTCACCTTTCCTCTCAATCTTTACTGTGTTCACAGCACTCCTCCAACACACACACACACACACACACACGCACACAACACACACACCCTAAACTCACCCACCCCCCCCCCCACCTGTCCACCCCACACACACACACACAAAACATCTTTCAACACACACACACACCACACAACACACACACACACCCACACACACACCAAAAAGTCTTTCACACACACACACACACACACACACACACACACACAACACAACATACCACACCAAAACACACACACCACACACACACACCACACCACACACACACACACACAAACATTTTACAAAACCCCACACACACACACACACACACACAACAACACAACACACACACCCACTCATGTTGACCCGCACGCTTTCCACAACCGCACAACATACACACACACACACACCCACCACACACACACCACACACACCACACACTCGCACCATGCACACACACACACATACACACACACACACACCACAACTTGCAGACAGACAGATACAGAGAGAGACACCCCTGTCAAACCCCCCCCCCCCCCCCCCCCCCCCCCACCAAGCCCTCTTCCCAAACACGCCGGAATTTCGTTAAAATCTTTCTCCTGTAAAATCTTAGTTTTGAGAGAGAGAAAGAAAGAGAGAGAGAGACAGACCTTTCGCACACTCACAAGCAGTTTTAAACACACACAAACACACTGACGCGTGTACACACATACACTCGCATACACACACACACAAATACACGCTCATGCGTGTGCACACACACACACACACACACACACACACACACACACACACACACACACACACACACCTACAGATACACAGATGTGCACACTCTTTGGCTAATACACAGAGACCCTGAACCATGTACACATTCTCACATTCCAAACAACACACATGCATTGACAGACGCATTCACTGATAGACGCATACACACATGTTCCCAAGATTACTTTCTGCTCAGCGTTTTCAGCTGATGTGGACTGACTTATGTGTTGCTGTGTTATTGTGTTATTCCGTCTGGACTTGGATGGATTTGTTTTCCTGACTTGTTATTTGCTGACCCTGTGGTTTATCAGACTTGCTGCAGCAGACATGGTCTAGTTGGCATACACTGATATGCCTTCCCCAACACTGGAACTGGAATGGAATGGCTTTTATTCAGTACAGGAGCTAGGTGTCCATCTGTGACATCCTCACTGTTGTGGGCTGAAATCTGTCTCTGTCTGTTCAAGAAGTCAGTGTCTCTGGGGATACTGAAAGCAAATGAATGTAAAAACACTCGCTCTAAAGAAAATGCAAAGTTGCAGTTATCTGTCCTGACTGGCTCCCACCTAAAGCTGAGTTTGCTGTAGGTTCGACTGGAAAGACTTGGACCACACAGCCGAGTTTTGACTCAGAGAGTGTCGCTCAGATTTCCTGACCAACATTGCAGTTGTCTGTATACCTTGGGCATGGTTGTTTCCGGGACATGATATGAAATTTAGCGTAAAGTGCAGCCGTATCATACAGTCTCAGACCAGAATGAAAGTCTCTAGTATAGTCTACATCATTTGTCATATGCATTGACAACATATGAAAAATGGGTCTCATGGTGACCTCAGTGTCAATTCCCTCACCACGTCCATGCCCTTGCTGAGGCTCTGTCAGGGTTACTGTTAAGGCAGATTCATGGGGACTGTGTTGAACAACTGTAGTCGTGCCCTCTGGTGGGAGAGCTCACTTACGCTGACTCTGTGACTGAGCAATCATTGTCCACTGTTGTGGTGTCCTGCGTATGTTGGATTAGAACAGGCACCACTGAATTCCACTGAAGTGACTTGGCAACAGTTCAGCGTCTAACCTGGTGGGTTGGCATAGGACGTCTCAACATTGCTGCCTGTGGATTGCATGTGCCGGGGCTGTGGTGGGACAAGCCAGGCTATGACTTTGGACAGAGAGCCAGAAGGAGTGGTATGGATGCAGTGCCACCTTCCTGTGCCGGGGCTGTGGTGGGACAGGCCAGGCTATGACTTTGGACAGAGAGCCAAAAGCAGTGGTGTGGATGCAGTGCCACTGGACAGAGAGCCAAAAGGAGTGGTTGGATGCAGTGCCACTGGACAGAGAGCCAAAAGGAGTGGTGTGGATGCAGTGCCACTGGACAGAGAGCCAAAAGGAGTGGTGTGGATGCAGTGCCACTGGACAGAGAGCCAAAAGGAGTGGTGTGGATGCAGTGCCACTGGACAGAGAGCCAGAAGGAGTGGTGTGGATGCAGTGCCTCCACAGATGAGTCAGCGAAAAGAAAAGAAATTTTCTTAAAGAATTTAAAAATTGAAAACATTTTTGTAAAAAAAGGGGGAAAAGTGTACGTGGATATTTGAGAAATGTGTCATTTTCAAATGTTGCGGACAACAAGCTTAAAATATGCACCAAAATGTACACTCCAAATGGCTGTTTTGTTTGCAAGTCTGAAGAAGATGTATTTGCTGGAAATTCACATGTCTCTTTCAAACTGTGTATTAAAAAAGTGTTCACTTACACCAGCTTGCCATTTGTGTTTATTTGTTTTTTGGCTGAAGTGTCCGTGACACCCTGGATACCTTGAAAAGTCCTGGAAATGTGGAAGACCTTTTCCAGGGCTTAAAAAAGTGCTGAAAAAAATGGCACAGACCCAAAACCTGATGGAACAGCCCTCAATTTTTCACAGGCTGTTGACAGTTCTCATGCTTTCAAGTCAGCAGAAATCTGCACTGTGTTCTCCTAAAAGACTGAGGGAGATAGAAGGTAAATAGAAAAAGAAAGTGATAACATTTTGTAGCTGACTTGCCCCAAATGCTACAGCAAGGGATATCATGCTGCATGCTTGCTAATTGAATTATTACATGCTTATATCATATTTCCCTGCTTCCATTTTTCAGACATTTGTTGGAATCATTTTGTTGTCAGCGGACATGGGGTTGGGGGGGGGGGGGGGGGGGACGATTGCATTTCCCATGGTAGCTGGCTACTACAAAGACTGACTGGCTCCTTCCACAAACAGCTGAAAACACACAGCATGCTGCACAGAGTGGTACAAGTGGTTTGACATGTTAGCAGCTGATGGGCATGTTGTGTTACAGAACTTTGGTCCACAGTCTTGAAATCTGCTAGCAAAGCCCTGGCAAACTACAAATATATCATTTTTTGTCTGTCTGGAAAAATCTGTGGGAACTCCGGTCCATGATGTGTTATGTGATCAGGTCTGCCTGTCACTTGAAGGATTGTCTGTCTGTCCCTGTCTGTTTGTCTGTCTGTCACTTCAACAACTGTCTGTGACATCTTTCCTGTTGTGGGTTCAGGTCTGTCTCTCTGTCTGTCTGTCTGTCTGCCTGTCTGTCACTTCAACAACTGTGGGTGACCTCCATGTCTGTGGGGGGTCAGGTTTGGCAAGGGCCAAGTCCATCCCCAGCCACACGTACTCCCATGAAGTGGTGACCCTGTGGTACAGACCTCCCGACATTCTGCTGGCTCCACACAGTACTCCACCTCCCTGGACATGTGGTCAGTGTGTGTGTGTGTGTGTGTGGTGTGTGTGTGTGTGTGTGTGTGTGTGTGTGTGCATGTGTGTGTGTGTCCCTGTGTGTGTGTGTCCCTGTGTGTGTATGTGTGTGTCCCTGTGTGTGTGTATGTGTGTGTGTGTGTCCCTGTGTGTGTGCGTATTTGTGTTTGTGTGTGTCCCTGTGTGTGTGTATATGTGTGTGTGTGTGTGTCCCTGTGTGTGTGTATATGTGTGTGTGTGTGTCCCTGTGTGTGTGTATGTGTGTGTGTGTCCCTGTGTGTGTGTATGTGTGTGTGTGTGTCCTTGTGTGTGTGTGTGTGTGTCCTATGTGTGTGTGTGTGCGTGTGTGTTGTGTGTGTGTGTGTGTGTGTGTGTGTGTGTGTGTGTGTGTGTGTGTGTGTGTGTGTGTGTGTGTGTCACGAGGCCCATGACGATTGGCCCATCTTGGCTGGTGGAATTATTCATTTACTTATTGTTGTTGTTGTTGTCGTGTATCAGTCCCTTAATGTGGCTTGTGGTGTGTTTGCACCTTAATGTCGTTCAGCTCAGGTTAGGTTTACTTTCTCTCTCTCTCTCTCTAATTTCACTGTCCGTGCAATTCATCCTGCAGGTTCACGGGTGGCTGGTACCTTTCTCTTTGACTGGCTGTCTCTATCGGCCTCTCACCTGTCTTTTTACCTGCCGCACGTGCAGCATTCCTCTTAGTTTGAGGTATTCTCACTCTGTGACGTAGGGTGGCATGTTGGCTGCCATCGGTTAGGCAGGTTTTCTCTTCACTCGAGCGGAAGATGTCCCTGGGAGCGCCCGCTCCGGTTTTGGTTCTCTACCACATCGTCGAAGGTACGGTCGGTACCTTCATTCCTGCAGTCGGCCTGTAGGGGAGGGACGTCACGTCATCTTTTCCGCATCTGCTCTGCTGGTCCTCTCGACTGGACAGAGGGCAGAGAGTCGCTTGACCCGCCACTTTTGGGTCACCCACGGGTAGCTGGTAAGCATCAGTTTCGTGGTTTGTTTTTTTTTTTTTGTTGTTAGCCGGCTAATTATTCTCTTTTGCACAATTTCCTTTTGGTTTCAAAATTATAAAAGAAATATTGTTTGAGACCACTTTTTCTGGTTAATTCAATCCTTAACCTGGCCATTCAAAATTATATCCAAAATTCTTTCTCCTTTCAATGCATCTGGTGATGCGGTAGTCGGTGGGGATGGGGGAGAACCTGGTGATTTAGGGTTGGAACTTGCTTGGTCTCGCTCGTCCGCCCCTGTCATAATCGCCGGTCTCGTATTCTTCGGCCACCGTCTGTTTGTGTGTGCAAGGGGAACGAGTGTTTTCTGTTTGTGAGCGTGCGTACGCATGATTAGTCGTTTGGAAGCGTGGTTGGAGAATTGTGTTATTTTAGAATGTTGCTATAACATGTGGGGATAATCGTGCCATTGAAATATGATTATTTGTAAATGTGGTGGCAGTTGTAAAGCAATGGTTGTTGTATTAGTTCAATTCCTAAGAAAGGAAAATGTTGAACGTGAGTGAGGGAAGGATGAAGATATAAATTGCTATTCGCTTTATAGCCTGTTAATTTAATGTAATCTCTTGCCTGCTTCGTGTGAGGAGACCTTTAGCGAACATTCCTCATTTGGTTTGTTTACTGTTTTATGCTCAGGTCTGTGTTGAGCTTGTGCAACTAATGTATTCAGCAAACACCTCCCCTCGCCCTTCATGCGAGTGGCTGTTAGGATTTAACAGCATATTTCAGACCATACTGACTGCGGGGTTCTAGTACCCTTCTTTCCTTCCAGTTCCTTCCCGTTTTCTCTCCTCCCGAGGGCTTCACCCGAAGCTCGCGCTGTTGGGGCCACGCAGTGTGAGGAGCACGTGGACCTTGCTGGACGGTCCTAACCCCTGTCCGGGACCTTCAGCGACAACGCCTCGTCCCATGGGATGCGTTCTCCGCTGTCCTCGGACTTCCTACAACTCATGTGACCAGTGTGGTTAGCTCTGTGTCGTGCAATTTGGGGGGGGGGGGGGGTGTGTGTCAAGGGTGTCAGCATTGAAAGACTCTGTTCAAGAACAGCCCCGGTTTGGGACACCTGATTTGACACGGTACTCTCAGAGGACTTTGGAGAGACAGGGGTGAGGGGGAACCACATGAAGTGCAAAAAAGGAATGTGTGTTGGAAATGCTTATTTATGATTATGGTTATGTTGTGTGCGTTGAAATGCTTGTTTGTGACTATGTGTATGTTGTGTGTGTTGAAATGCTTAATTGTGATTGTGCATGTTGTGTGTGTTGAAATGCTTATTTTGTGACTATGTGTGTGTTGGTGTGAATAAATGGTGTATTGTATTGTAATCTTTCTTGTGTGGTCTCTTGCGAGGCGTGTGAGGTCAGTCACTCCCTTCACTCCCATCTAGACCGATCCTGTCAGGCAGACCTCCAGGGGTCGGTCGTGACAGTGTGTGTGTGTGTGTGTGTGTGTGTGTGTGTGTGTGTGTGTGTGTGTGTGTGTGTGTGTGAAGAACTGTACCCAACTTCCTGATCATTCCATTTGTATTTTTTTGTGAAAAGAGTACGTCAACAAAAAACATCAATGATTTATGCAAGCTTTGGAAAGAGAGGATTTTGAAGTTTTGTTTACTCCTCTTTGGCCTGCCCAGTCATGGAAATTATGCAGCTTGCATGTATTAAGTGATGTTCCAGGAGGATAGGTGGGCTTTACCTTCACAGAGATGATCTGTGATGTTATTGGGCTGTATCTATACAGTGATGATTTTTTTGGTGTGTATGATGTTTTATGGGATGGGTTGTATTTTCACAGAGATTATCTGTACTGTGTGATATTCCAGGGTTGTATCTTCACAGACATGATCTGTGGTGTAGGTGAGTTGATTTTAACGTGGTGACAGCCCTGATGTGGCCCTTTGCGGTCGGCTGGGCTATAAGCAACATTATCTTATCTTATCTTATCTGTGGTGTATGTGATTTCACAGGGTTTTATTTCACTGACATGATCTGTGCTGTGTGTGATGTTGCGGGTTTTATCTTCACAGAGATGATCTGTGGTGTGTGTGATGTTCCAGGGGGGTGGGCTGTATCTTCACAGAGATGATCTGTGGTGTGTGTGATGTTCCAGGGGGGTGGGCTGTATCTTCACAGAGATGATCTGTGGTGTGTGTGATGTTCCAGGGGGGTGGGCTGTATCTTCACAGAGATGATCTGTGGTGTGTGTGATGTTCCAGGGGGGTGGGCTGTATCTTCACAGACATGATCTGTGGTGTGTGTGATGTTCCAGGGGGGTGGGCTGTATCTTCACAGAGATGATCTGTGCTGTGTGTGATGTTCCAGGGGGGTGGGCTGTATCTTCACAGAGATGATCTGTGTGTGTGTGATGTTCCAGGGGGTGGGCTGTATCTTCACAGACATGATCTGTGGTGTGTGTGATGTTCCAGGGGGGTGGGCTGTATCTTCACAGACATGATCTGTGGTGTGTGTGATGTTCCAGGGGGGTGGGCTGTATCTTCACAGACATGATCTGTGGTGTGTGTGATGTTCCAGGGGGGTGGGCTGTATCTTCACAGACATGATCTGTGGTGTGTTGTGATGTTCCAGGGGGGTGGGCTGTTCTTCACAGAGATGATCTGTGGTGTGTGTGATGTTCCAGGGGGGTGGGCTGTATCTTCCAGAGATGATCTCAGGTCAGGCAACCTTTCCGGGATGAAGGACTCTATGACCAGCTGGAGAAGATCTTCAAGGTAAGGCAGATGGAGTTCCCCCTGAGCCCCCCCCCCCCCCCCCCATCTGTGTCCTCCTCTTCAGGTTTGGAAAACACTGCCTTCAGAATCAAGGGGAAATATAGAAAGAGAGGAAATCTTCATTCTGGAAGATATTTGATTAGCACGTTTATGCTATTTATGCATTCAGTTCTCCTGAACGATGGGCTGAAAACAAAAAATGAGCTATGAGAAAAATGTGAAAAAAAAGAAGAAATCAATGAAGCGTGCATCTTCCATCCTCTTTATCTGAATAGGAGAAAGAAATGTGGCATAAAAAGATATTGTGAAAAGGAAATGTGTTGCATCTGACAGTAATATTCCTTGTGACACCATTGGGGAATGAAAGTATTTGTGTTTTCACACATTCACTTTTGCTTCTCTACACCCCCAACCCAACACTCTCCTCCCTTTCCTGCTCCTTATGATCTCCACTCCCCTGTTCCCCCTCGCTGTCAAATCTACCCCTCTCCTCTCCCTCCCGCCCCACCCCCATCCCTCCCCCCCTTTCCCTGTCCTTTCCCCCAACACCCCCTCCCCCCAACCCTCTCCCAATTTCTGCAGGTGGTTGATGGTGTGAAGACAACATGAGTGGTTTTCTGTGAATGATAAAAGATGACAAGTGGAAAAAAGATTGTGAGGATGATAAGGACTTATCATACCTGTGCAGATCCATGGTAAATTAATTTTGAAGCATCAATCATTATGAGTATGATTATAAAGGAAGATGAGGGTGGTAATGATGATGATAATGATAATAGTGCCCTTAGGCTCATGTTCAGATGACTGCAAATGATGATGTTAATGACGAAGATGATGACAATGACAATGATGATGACAATGAGGAGGAGGATAACAATGATGATGATAATGACAGTGATGAGGAGGAGGATGAAGTGGTATCATGATCGGTGTGCAGATCCTGGGGACCCCAACGGAAAGCAGCTGGGAAGGGGTGACCAAGCTGCCTCACTACAGCACCAGTCAGTATACTTTCCCCTGGCTTTTTCTCTCGGCTGTCTTGTCATGTTCTCTGGGCGCCATAGAGGCCCTGCTTCCCACATCTGTCTTTCCAGGCTTCCTTTACACAGCTCTGGGCCTCATTATGGCATCACTCCCATGAAGGAAGAAAAAGATACACCTGAAGGTGCAGGGTGGGACCCAGAGCAGTACTGTCCTCAATCGCCGAACAAATCAGCTTTAAGCAATCCTGCACCACCTTGGAAGCCTGCGCTGTGTTCACATAGGGTGCAGGCACGCACAGGGCATTCCATCAAATTAAGACCCTTCAAGGGACATAGCTGCTCCCAGGCCTCAATATGACATTACTTTCATGCCTGTCTTTCCAGAGAGTCTCTGTCCAGCATCGACAATCCTCAGGGAACAGTTGATAGTCGCCATGCAGCAATCCACCAGAAGAGACTCTGCACTGCTGTCAAGTCACTTTGGTGGTGTTCGGCGATGATGCTGGATCTGATCTAGCACACAGATCACACCAGTTATTAAACCCTGCTGACAGCAGTAACTGCTGAGCAAGTGGAGCCAGGTTGTGTGACCATCCCCCTAAGGAAGGCACCACTATGTCCGTCCAGCAACAGCCCCTGTGAACATACAGCTTTGACCAACTGTCCACAGGTGTACCACTATGTCCGTCCATTGACAGCCCTGTGAACATACAGCTTTGACCAAAATGTCCACAGGTGTACCACTATGTCCGTCCAGCGACAGCCCCTGTGAACGTACAGCTTTGACCAACTCACCACAGGTGTACCACTATGTCCGTCCAGCGACAGCCCTGTGAACGTACAGCTTTGACCAACTGTCCACAGGTTGTACCACTGTGTCCGTTCCAGCGACAGCCCCTATGAATGTACAGCTTTGACCAACTGTCCACAGGTGTACCACTATGTCTGTCCAGCGACAGCCCCTATGAACGTACAGCTTTGACCAACTGTCCACAGGTGTACCACTGTGTCCGTCCATTGACAGCCCTATGAACGTACAGCTTTGACCAACTGTCCACAGGTTGTACCACTATGTCTGTCCAATGACAGCCACGTGAAACTACAGCTTTGACCAACTGTCCACATGGTGTACCACTATGTCGTCCATTGACAGCCCTTATGAACATACAGCTTTGACCAATTTTCCACAGGTGTACCACTATGTCCCTTTAACGACAGCCCGTATGAACGTACAGCTTCAACAAACTCACCACAGGTGTACCAGTATAGTGTCCAACAGCAGCCCCTTTGAACATACAGCTTTGACCAACTAACCACAGGTGTACTACTATGTCTGTCCATCGACAGCTTCTGTGAATCTACCACTTTGACCAACTTTCCACAGGTGTACCACTATGTCCATCCAACGACAGCCCTGTGAACTTTTGACCAACTGTCCCAGGTGTGGTTGTGAAGAGGAAATGGAGACTTGAGGTCACCACAAGGACAGGATATGAAGGGGCCTCAGAATTAGATGTTTTCAGTGGTGATTAATGAGAGCCAGGACAGTGACGTTGATGCCCTGGAGGTCCATGCTGGCCAGAGGCTGCAGGACAGGGCTGTGCCGTGTGCTTCCATTCAGAATACACTGAACAGTGAGAACCACCAACACTCAATACACATATTGAGAATTCAGAATACATGTAGGATTGACTAGCCTAAGAGCTTGCAGACACTTGCTGTAGTGGTCTGGACATTTGAGTATCACTGTCTGATTGACATTTTTTGAGTGGCTGAAACCCGACTGTGGTTCCAGTCCTCTCATTCGAATTCACAGCATGTTCAACTCCAGGTGGGCAGCCAGCCAGGGTTTAACAAATGCCACAAACAATTACTGACGATGGGATTTGAACAGCACAAGTCCCTGACATAATTATTTCCCCATGGTCTGTGTTGATAGTTCTTTTTACTGTGCCGACACTCATTGCTCACCTATCTTGTTTCCTACAGGAAAACATTTGTTGGTACCAGACATCTTCTCAATTCTCAGTGACACTCCTGTATAGAAAAGACTGTCAAACCATGTAGCACAGTCACCGACTACAGAAGCAAACAATAACACAAAGCACAAGACAGAAGCTGACAGAAAGTGAAAAACCAAAGAAAGCTAGACAGAGAAGAGTGATGCAGACAAAGCAACATAAGGGTGAAAACCTCATGCAGGCTGTCATTAGACGGACATGGTGGCGCCCTCCAGAGGGAGAGCTCACTCGTGCCAGCTCTGTGACTCAGCAAATTATAAGCAAAGAACAGGCAACTCTGAACACCACTGAAGTTACTCGGCAGCAGTGCAGTGTCTCCTCCGGTGGATCGCCTCGTGATGACTTGATTTACTGCTCCCTGTGGATTGCTGGTGCCAGGGCTGCAACAGGCTGGGCCAGGCTGTGGCTGTGGATGGAGGGTTGGAATGAACGGCGTAGGTGCAGTGCCACTGAGGTGACACAGATGAGACAGCTAAAAACAAAAAAACAAAAAACAAAAAAAAAGTGAAAGTAAAAACCAACTAACCTAAACTTTTTTATTTAATGTTCTAATTAATCACTGACTGTTTTGAACGTTTTTGTGATTCATTTCGATTGGTACTTGTAAATTAACAAATGGGTATAATGAGTGAGAGAATTCAGTGAAAACCTGTTCTTTAGAACTGTTAGGAAAAGATTGAACTTAATGGAATGTTTACAGCTGTTTAGGTGTTCAATGCAGATAGAGTAAGACAGCTGCTGTATCGCTGTGATGTGGTTTGCAAGAGAGAAGTGATGTGGTTTTCACAGTTATGATGTGGTTTTCAGAGTTGTGATGTGGTTTTCAGAGTTATGATTGGTTTTCAAAGAGGTGATGTGGTTATCAGAGTTGTAATGTGGTTTTCAGAGTTGTTATGTGGTTTCCAAAGAGGCGATGTGGTTTTCTGAGAGGCGATGTGGTTTTTCAGAGAGGTGATGTGGTTTTCCAGAGAGTCGGTGTGGTTTTCAGAGAGGTGATGTGGTTTTCATAGAGGTGATGTGGTTTTCAGAGAGATTTGGACAGTACCCCGGGTAGCTGCTGTACTGCTGTGATGTGGTTTTCAGAGAGGTGATGTGGTTTTCAGAGAGCGATGCGGTTTTCAGAGAGACCATATGATTTTCAGAGAGGCAATGTGGTTTTGAAAGAGGTTTGGACAGTACCCTAGATAGCCGCTGTGCTGCTGTGATGTGGTTTTCAGAGAGGTGATGTGATTTTCAGAGAGATGATGTGGTTTTCATAGAGGTGATGTGGTTTTTCAGAGAGGATGGGGCAGTACCTCAGACAGCCGCTGTATTGTTGTGATGTGTGTTTTTTTAGAGAGGTGATGTGGTTTTCAGAGAGGTTTGGGCAGTATTGCTGTGATATGGTTTTCAGAGAGGTTTGGGCAGTACCCCAGACAGCCGCTGTATTGCCATGATGTGGTTTTCAGAGAGGTGATGGGGTTTTCAGAGAGGTGATGTGGTTTTCAGAGAGGTTTGGGCAGTACGCCAGACAGCCGCTGTATTGCTGTGACATGGTTTTCAGAGAGGTGATGTGGTTTTCAGAGAGGTTTGGGCAGTACCCCAAACAGCTGCGGTATTGCTGTGATGTGGTTTTCAGAGAGGTGATATGGTTTTCAGTGAGGTTTGGGCAGTACTCCAGACAGCTGCGGTATTGCTGTGATGTGGTTTTCAGAGAGGTGATGTGGTTTTTAGAGAGGTGATGTGGTTTTGCAGAGAGGTTTGGGCAGTGCCCCAGACAGCCATTGTATTGCTGTGATGTGTTTTTTTTTATATAGGTGATGTGGTTTTCAGAGAGGTTTGGGCAGTACCCCCGACAGCCGCTGTATTGCCATGATGTGGTTTTCAGAGAGGTGATGTGGTTTCAGAGAGGTTTGGGCAGTATCCCAGACAGCCGCTGTATTGCCATGATGTGGTTTTCAGAGAGGTGATGGGTTTTCAGAGAGGTGATGTGGTTTTCAGAGAGGTTTGGGCAGTACCCCAGACAGCCGCTGTATTGCTGTGATGTGGTTTTCAGAGAGGTGATGGTGTTTTTAGAGAGGTGATGTGGTTTTCAGAGAGGTTTGGGCAGTACCCCAGACAGCCACTGTATTGCTGTGATGTGGTTTTCAGAGAGAGTTGATTGGTTTTTCAGAGAGGTTTGGGCAGTACCCCAGACAGCCGCTGTATTGCTGTGATGTGGTTTTCAGGAGAGTTGATTGGTTTTTCAGAGGGTTGGGCAGTACCCCAAACAGTTGCTGTGATGTGCTTTTCAGAGAGAGTTGATGTGGTTTTTCAGAGAGGTTTGGGCAGTACCCCAAACAGCCGCTGTCTTGCTGTGTGCCCAAGCTGTCCCTCATCCCCCATGCTGGGGACCTGGCTCACAGTTTGCTTCAGGTAGTCTTTGTCTTTCCCTTTTTCCCTGATCTGTCCATCTGTCTTCTGTGCCTGTTGTGGCAGTCTTCCCCTCAGAATTTCTTTGTTCAGCTCTCTTTGTCTCTCTCACTCTTTCTGTCTGTCTGTCTCTTTCTGTCGCTCTCTCTGTCTCTGTCTGTCTCCATGTTTCTTCTGTCTGTCTGTTCTCTCTCTCTCTCTCTCCTCTTCTCTCTCCTCTCTCTCTCTCTCTCTCTCTCATAGGCTCATACTATTGTAACTGCATAACATGTTTTTGAACATGATTTAGATAAGAACTGGAAAGAGAATTGTTCAGACATTTCAATATTTCACACAAAGTTAGCCAATTCATGCTACTATTCCAGTAATGGAATTTCTCACACGAAATAAAACCAGAGTAGGGGAAAAAGACCCTCTCTGACCTACACACCATAGCTTGTTATCTTGTCAAATCTTAGATACCTTTTGACCAGTGTCGTAGGATGTTGGATGCCCATGATGTGATTAGTGGAGCAGGAAGTGTGAAGTGTAGTGAATTGCCAATGATTCTTTCTTCTCTTTTTCAATTTGGTTTGTGAGAGTTCCTCCATTTCTGTCTGATGTCTTACCCCGCACTCACTGGATTTTGCCACTGTTCTAGGATTAATCATCGCCTAAAATTTTGCGCCCCATACATCTTAGGTCTCCAGAGAGCCAAGGTTTTTGTGAAGGAACAAACTTTTGCCGTACATCTTGGGTCTCCATGGACCCCCGATATACTGGACCATTTCTGTTTTTGTTTACTCTTTGTCTTTAGAATGCATGGGTCTGGCCAGACCCACAACGTACAGCACTCAGGTTTTTCTTCTTTGAGAGTATGGGTCTGCTTAGACCCACAGAATACTGACACTTTTGTTTTTTGTTTACTCCTTTTTTACCAACAAGAACAAACAATTTTTGGTACAGATGTAGGGCCATGTTTTGTTGACTAAGTCAGAAGATTCGGTGGAGATAGCTTCAAAGTATACCCAGTTACCAGGTGAAAATTATGACTGTGGGTCATTTCAGACCCACAACGTCAGGGAAAGGTGAAACATATCATGAAGTCACCTACGGAGTGTAAGTGTGTGTCAATGCTCAGGAGATGTCAGCAAGGGAAGCACTCAGTTTTCTGCCACTCTATCTGTCCCAGTGTTAAACATATCATGAATGTACCTACAGAGTGCAAGTATGTGTCAATGCTCAGGAGATGTCAGCAAGGGAAGCGACTCTATTTTCTGCCACTCGTGTCCAGGAGAAATAGGTGAAACACAGAAGATGAATCAGGTTGAAGATGCTATTAGGCTGATGCTGGTGTGCTGAATTGTCACCCACTTTTTTGAGAAACACACACACACGCACACGCACACACACACACACACACACATACACACATATGCACACACACAAATGAACAGTGTAGGTTTTTGAAAGTGTTGATTATCATCACAGGTTAGTTTCAAAGTGAGGTGACTGCAGGTGAAATTGAAATGACTTTTGAAAGGAATTTAAATTAAGTTCGTTAATACCATGGGCAAACAAATTACAACACAAAACATGATGCGTTTCGACCTCTTAGTCTTCTTCAGGCAAGATAAATGACATTCATGACAATGAAAACGAAGAATGAGCAATCACTGTCTTCTCAAATTCGGTGCAAAGGGAAAAATTTGAATGAAAATTGGGCCTTTGGGGAAGTAGACAATGTGAGTTGAAATAGTACCAATGATAATGATGATCAAGATAGCAATAATAGTAATAATGATGATGACAATTTTTTTAAGAGATATAAAGAGGATTACTACACCACTTTTGGTGATAATGTGACAATAACAGTTGTAGTATTAATAGGCTATACACACATAAGGGAAGAAGGTGAGGGGTTTAGAGGATTGTCAAATAAATAATAATAATAATGAATACTTATATAGCGCCTATTCTCGGCTAGAGATCAAGCTCTAAGTGCTTTACAATCCACACTCGTTTACACAACAGGCTGCCTCCCTGGGTAGTGCCGACTGAAGACTGCCAGCGGGCGCTTCATTCAGTCTTTTCCCCCGTACCATCCAGTCAATATCGTTCAATATCGTTCCACTAAAATTTCCTTACTTCCTCCATTTTTTTCGATTTCTCACGCAGGGTGCATGCAAATGTGTAACGTGTCATCCATACCAACGGCCAAACGGGCCCTTTCTCTTCCGAAAGTTGGTGATGGTTTTTACGTGTGTGCAAGATGTTTTTGCGTGCGTTTTGCGCACAGAACCTCGATTTATAGTCTCATTCGAAGGACGTATGGGGAAAGGAGTCAGAACCAATGTTAACTCCGAGGGAAAAATCCCCCTTTTACCCAAATTCAAACCCGTAACCTCAGGGTCACGAGTCCGGGGGCTCTACCAACTGAGCTATTCCGGAAAACAGCATGGTTGTAGTGGGAGCAGTGTTAATGGCGATGTTGATGGTGATGATAATGGCAATGATGTGTATAAGTTGTGCTGACTTGGTAAGGCTTAGCAGTCTAGGATGATGTGCACATGATGCCGTGTAATAGGGGCTGACTTGGTAAGGCTTTGCAGTCTTAGGATGGATGTGCACATGATGCCTGTGTATATAGGGTGCTGACTTGGGAAGGCTTAGCAGTCTTAGGATGGATGTGCACAGATGCCTGTGTATATAGGGTGCTGACTTGGTAAGGCTTACAGTCTTAGGGTGGATGTGCACATGATGCCTGTGTATATAGGGTGCTGACTTGGTTAGGCTAGCAGTCTTAGGATGGATGTGCACATGATACCTGTGTATATAGGGGTGCTGACTCAGGTTTAAAAGGGCTTAAAGGCCCGTCCTTTTAGGTTTTGGGTTGTTGCACGGAGAGGCACTGCCGGGATATAGGGGCTGCTTTGACTTGGTTATGGGCCTAGCTAGTTTTTTTTTTTTAGATGCTGCTTTCACCTTAAGCTTTTTTTGTAGGGGAT
>CM031596.1:19000165-19040943 GCA_018398815.1 Conus ventricosus | reverse complement strand
ATCCATTTAACGTTAAGGTAAAACAGATTTGTCTGACGATGTCTTCATCCTTTTAACATTAAGGTAAAACAGTAAATCATGACAAAAAGGATCCCATGAAATTTCAAATGATACCCACAGTGAATCATGACAGAATATTCTATAAAATTTCAAATGGTACCACAATGAATCATGATGGGAAGGATTCCAGAAATTTCAAATGATACCACAGTGAATCATAATTGGAGGGATCCCGTAAAATTTCAAATGATACAACAGTGAATCATGATACGAAGGATCCCATAAAGTTTCAAATCATATCACGGTGAATCTTGACAGGACAGATCCCGTGAAATTTCAAATGATACCACCATGAATCATGACAGGAGGGATTCTAGGACGTTCCAGACAATACTACAGTAAATCATGACCCGATAGTACCACAGTGAAAGTGGACGGAGGAGGCCGGCCAACACGGTGCGATGTCCAACAGGAAAGAGACTGATGCAGAACTTTCCCACTGCTGTCAGCACCACTCTGGGATTCTCCAGCTCCGTGTCAGCCTCAAACTGAAGTGAACTCCCTTCCTTTACAAGAAAGTGTGGGAAAGGAAAGTCACCAGAGGCAAATTTGTACTTTGTCGAAAATAAGAAACTCTTTTGTTATCACAGAAGTTAGTCATCACTACCAGCCCCACATAGCCACTTTCCCTGGTACCTACCTCTACTGAGCGCAATAAAACTGTGACTTACTTAGTCCTCTTCATTCCATTGAAACACAGAGCCTTCGTTGCAATTTTCCTGTGTCATTGATCTAACACTGAAGGCCTCATTGAAGTGCTGTAGCATCGCCCTGCTTCCTGGGAAGAAGCTGCACAAGATCGCTCAACCCGGCGCACCACGATCAAATCCGGAGTGAAAGACTTTGAAACGAGGCGAGTGGAAGCACAGCAGCAAAAACGTCAGCTTCGGAAAAAACAGAGCAAGCACCACCTTTCAGCCTGGCTCATCTCTGAGTCTGCCCTGACCACACTGCAACAGATTGTTTAATGCTGTCTGTTCTCTGTTTTTCCCATAGAGTTGTGGGGTCAGTGGACTAACGTGGGTCAGACACTTCAGACAAGAAATGGGTAGATTCCATGCCCTGTTCTCATGCTGACCTCAGTGTCCATTTCCTCTCCTTTCTGTACAGTTGGTGAAGTTTGCGTTGAGGCCGCCTGTGTTAGCAAGTTCATTGGGACCGTTGTTGGACAGATGTGGTGGTGCCCTCTGGAGGGAGAGTTCTCTCATGCTAGCACCACGACGAGGCAGTCATTGTCATCAGTAGGGGGCTTAGTCATGGTGTTCTCAGTGTGTTGGACAGATGTAGTGGTGCCCTCTGGAGGGAGAGTTCTCTCATGCCAGCACCACGACGAGGCAGTCATTGTCCTCAGTAGGGGGCTTAGTCATGGTGTTCTCAGTGTGTTGGATCAGAACAGGCACCCTGAAGTGACTTGGTAACCATGTTGTGTCGCCTCTGGTGGGTTGCCTTATGACAAACCTGCATGGAAACCTGCCGTGTGTGTGCGTGTGCGTGTGTGTGGTGTGTGCGTGTGTATATGTGTGTGTGTGCGTGTGTGTGTGTGCGTGTGCGTGTGTGTGTGTGTGTGTGTGATCTTTAAATTTGGGGTATATATTTTTATAATTCAAATGATGTTTATTGCATGTTTGCAGTTATTCTTGTACCAGTTGTTGCGAGGTTTGGGCTACTGCCACGACAGAAGAATATTGCACAGGTAAACACGACATTGATGATTTGACAGATGCCAGTTATGTTGATGAGACCATAATCATCACATCCACTGAACATTGAGTGCTTTGGTTCTTCCATGTTATTTGTTTATCAGATTGTTCCCTGCTTGCTGATTGAGTTAATGTGTTACCTGTTCTTTCATTTCTTTTCAAAAGCAGTGTTGTTTCTGTCATTAAATGATGTACTTGCACTCTCATCCCTATGTCAGATTTGTTATGTTTGTCATGCTGATCTGGTAGAAATAAAAAGATATGCATGATGATTATGTTGACTATGGTGATGCTTATACGTGAATATCACTTACATTGTCAAGATAAGAGTTGTGGAAAAAGGGATGCAATTCTAGCTAGAGCTTACGTAACATGGTTTCAGTCTGGCCGACTGTTATTTCTGTCTCTTTCTTTTGTTTTGTTTTGTTTTTATCATTGAATCTTTATTTTCAAGAGCCCTCGTTACATTCTTAGATCCTGCATTCTTCAATCAACACTGTGAGGGTTCTCTGTGTGCATGTGTGTGTGTGTGTGTGTGTGTGTGTGTGTGTGTGCATGTGTGTGTGTGTGTGTGTGTGTGTGTGTGTGTGTGTGAGAGAGATATGATTTATGATCTTTATTCCCATGAATAACAGGTAAGCAAGAAGAGAGAGAGTTAGAGAGAGACAGAGGCAGGGGATGTGCATCTTGCTGGAATCTGTCACAGTGTTCACAGACCGAGATGATTTGAAAGACAGAGTTCCTTCAGGTTGGGATGATCCAAACGTCAGGTAGAACTGAAAGGTAGCACAGCAGAGCACAGGTCTGCAAAAGAAAAAGGCGGTTATTCCCCCCCAAAACACTATCGCAGCGACTTAGTTTTCTGTCTTCCTTCACCCCCTTTCACCTTCTCCATCTTCTTTTTTTGTGTGCATAAACTGTGTGCTGTGTTGTTGGGTGTGCAGAGATCCAAGCGCAGACCTGCTGATCAGTGAAATGGGAGAACTGAAGTTGGTTGTGTTGTTGTTGTTGCTGTTGTTGTTGCTGTCCCGTGCCATGTCTGAGGGCTGTGTTGTTGGTGTGCAGGGACCTGGTTGAAGTTGGCTGTGTTGTTGTTGTTGTTGTTGCTGTCAGTCCATGTTGAGGTGCTGTGTTGGTTGGTGTGCAGGGCCTGGTGAAGTGGCTGTGTTGTTGTTGTTGTTGTTTTCAGTTCCATGTCTGAGGTGCTGTGTGTTGGGGGCAGGGACCTGGGTGAAAGTTGGCTGTGTTGTTGTTGTTGTTGTTGTTGTCAGTTCCAGTCTGAGGTGCTGTGTTGTTGGTGTGCAGGGACCTGGTGAAGTTGGCTGTGTTGTTGTTGTTGTTGTTGTTGTCAGTTCCATGTCTGAGGTGCTGTGTTGTTGGTGGCGGGGGCCCGGTGAAGTTGGCTGTGGGTTTTGTTGTTGTCAGTTCCATGTCTGAGGTGTGTGTGTGTTGGTGGCGCAGGGACCTGGTGAAGTTGGCTGTGTTGTTTGTTGTTGTCAGTTTCATGTTGAGGTGCTGTGTTGTTGGTGTGCAGGGACCTGGTGAAGTTGGCTGTGTTTTTGTTATTGTTGGTTGTTGTCAGTTCCCTGTTGAGGTGCTGTGTTGTTGGTGCGCAGGGACCTGGTGAAGTTGGCTGTTTTTGTTGTTGTTGTTGTCATGCCATGTCTGAGGGGCTGTTGTTGTTGGTGCGCAAGGGGCCTGGTGAAGTTGGCTGTGTTGTTGTTGTTGTTGTTGTTGTCAGTTCCATGTCTGAGGTGCTGTGTTGTTGGTGCGCAGGGACCTGGTGAAGTTGGCTGTGTTGTTGTTGTTGGTGTTGTTGTCGTGTCATGCTGAGGTGCGGTGTTGTTGGTGTGCGGGACCTGGTGAAGTTGGCTGTTTGTTGTTGTTGGTGTTGTTGTCAGTTCCATGGGTTTAGGTGCTGTGTTGTTGGTGCGCAGGGACCTGGTGAAGTTGGCTGTGTTGTTGTTGTTGTTGGTTTTTCAGTTCCATGTCTGAGGTGCTGTGTTTTTGGTGTGCAGGGACCTGGTGAATTGGGTGTGTTGTTGTTGTTATTGTTGTTGTCAGTTCCATGTCTGAGGTGCTGGTTGTTGTTGTTGTCAGTTCCATGTCTGAGGTGCTGTGTTGTTGGTGTGCAGGGACCTGGTGAAGTTGGCTGTGTTGTTGTTGTTGTTGTTGTTGTTGTTGTTGTCAGTTCCATGTCTGAGGTGCTGTGTTGTTGGTGTGCAGGGACCTGGTGAAGTTGGCTGTGGTGGTGTTGTTGTTGGGTTTTTGTCAGTTCCATGTCTGAGGTGCTGTGTTGTTGGGCGCAGGGACCTGGTGAAGTTGGCTGTGTTGTTGTTGTTGGTGTATGTCTGAGGTGCGGTGTTGTTTGGTGTGCAGGGACCTGGTGAAGTTGGCTGTGTTGTTGTTGTTGTTGTTGCTGTCAGTGCCATGTCTGAGGTGCTGTGTTGTTGGTGTCCCAGGGACCTGGTGAAGTTGGCTGTGTTGTTGTTGTTGTCAGTGTAGGGTCTTAGGTGCCGTGTTTGGTGTGCAGGGACCTCAAGCCACGACCTGTGACGTGAAGGGAAAAATGAAGTGGCTGACTTTGGTGAGGACCTGAGTGCTGTCTGTTGTCCTCCCTGTCCTCATCATGTCTTCCCCGTGTTCACAGCACTCA
This sequence comes from Conus ventricosus, assembly GCA_018398815.1. Classification (NCBI taxonomy): domain Eukaryota; kingdom Metazoa; phylum Mollusca; class Gastropoda; order Neogastropoda; family Conidae; genus Conus; species Conus ventricosus. The sequence continues at coordinate 19,036,527 of CM031596.1, read as the reverse complement.
CTCTCACACACACACCACACGCAAAACACACACCACAACACACACCACACACACACACACACACACACACACACACTTAAACTCACTCCACCTCCCCCCACCCCACATGTCACACACACACACACACACACACACAAACAGTCTTCACACACACACACACACCCCACACACCACACCACACACACAAAACACACACACACCACACACACAAACAGTTTTTACACACACACACACACACACACACAAAACCAACACACACCACACACACTGACATGTGTGACTCGCACGCTTACACACACCGCGCACATACTACACACACACCACCCCACACACACACACCCCCACACTCCATGCACACACACAACACACACACACACACACCCCCACACAACTTACAGACAGACATATACAGAGAGAGACACCCTGTCTGAAATAGGACGTCTCAACATTGCTGCCTGTGGATTGCATGTGCGGGGCTGTGGTGGGACAAGCCAGGCTATGACTTTGGACAGAGACCCAGGAGTGGTTATGGATGCAGTGCCACCTCCTGTGCTGGGGCTGTGGTGGGAGGGGGCCAGGCTATGACTTTAGACAGAGAGCCAAAAGGAGTGGTGTGGGTGTAGTGCCACTGGACAGAGAGCCAAAGGAGTGGTGTGGATGTAGTGCCACTGGACAGAGAGCCAAAAGGAGTGGTGTGGATGTAGTGCCACTGGACAGAGAGCCAAAAGGAGTGGTGTGATGTAGTGCCACTGGACAGAGAGCCAAAAGGAGTGGTGTGGATGTAGTGCCACTGGACAGAGAGCCAAAAGGAGTGGTGTGGATGCAGTGCCTCTACAGATGAGTCAGCGAAAAGAAAAGAAATTTTCTTAAACTGGGGTTCCACTGACTTTTTAGTTTTTGCGTCAAGAAACACACGCCTCCGCAAAAATTGCGTCAGCGCTGAAAAAAATGCGTAACAAAGTAAACTGTACTCACTCCCGTCAAAACAGCTCTGAATCACGCGCCTTAACACCGCTGAAGTGCAGAGCAGCTCGCTGCAGGAAAGCGTTTTCTGTGCCACACGAGTCCGGGCCTTCCATGGCAAGCAGCATGGTATTGTCCACGTTACTGTCACTCAGCCGCGACCGCTGACATGTCTTGACCTGGTTTTGGAGGCTGAAGCCACGTTCGCATGGCACACTGCTCACGGGAATAACAAGGGCAATGGGTGCACTCTGGCATCCAGAATCACGTGGGATGATCGTGTGTGCGTAGGAAGTCATAACGTATTCCGATTGGAAGATGGCACCATCGCAGACGCGGGAAAGATTCCATTTTATTTCGAGGGGAGAAAGGATGAGGCGTTTTGGAACATTCTTGATCTAGCAAAAAGTCAGCGAGTGCCACAGAGTAAAATGTGCACGCACTATCACTAATTGGCAGTGTCAAGCAGTCTGCTGTAGGTCTGTGCCGTGTTTTGCCCCTCTGACATAGGCTTGCGGTTGAGAACAGGGTCCTGGGAAAATTGCGTCGCTAAACGCACGGCCGCGAAAAAAAATGCGTTGGAAGGCAGAAAAACGCAATAATTACGCAAAATTTTGCAATAAATGGAACCCCTGCTTAAAGAATTTAAAAATTGAAACATTTTTTGTAAAAAAGGGGGGAAAAGTGTACGTGGATATTTGAGAAATGTGTCATTTTCAAATGTTGCGGACAACAAGCTTAAAATATGCACCAAAATGTACACTCCAAATGGCTGTTTTGTGTGCAAGTCTGAAGAAGATGTGTTTGCTGGCAATTCACATGTCTCTTTCAAACTGTGTATTAAAAGTGTTCACTTACACCAGCTTGCCATTTGTGTTTATTTGTTTTTTGGCTGAAGTGTCTGTGACATCCTGGATACCTTGAAAAGTCCTGGAAATGTGGAAGACCTTTTCCAGGGCTTAAAAAAGTGCTGAAAAAAATGGCACAGACCCAAAACCTGATGGTACAGCCCTCAATTTTTCACAGGCTGTTGACAGTTCTCATGCTTTCAAGTCAGCAGAAATCAGCACTGTGTTCTCCTAAAAGACTGAGGGAGATAGAAGGTAAATAGAAAAAGAAAGTGATAACATTTTGTAGCTGACTTGCCCCAAATGCTACAGCAAGGGATATCATGCTGCATGCTTGCTAATTGAATTATTACATGCTTATATCATATTTCCCTGCTTCCATTTTTCAGACATTTGTTGGAATCATTTTGTTGTCAGCGGACATGGGGTTGGGGGGGGGGGGGGGGGAACGATTGCATTTCCCATGGTAGCTGGCTACTACAAAGACTGACTGGCTCCTTCCACAAACAGCTCACAACACACAGCATGCTGCACAGAGTGGTACAACTGGTTTGACATGTTAGCAGCTGTTAGGCATGTTGTGTTACAGAGCTTTGGTCCACAGTCTTGAAATCTGCTAGCAAAGCCCTGGCAAACTACATCATTATTTTGTCTGTCTGGAAAAATCTGTGGGAACTCGGGTCCATCATGTGTTATGTGATCAGGTCTGCCTGTCGCTTGAAGGATTGTCTCTCTGTCTCTGTCTTCTGTCTGTCTGTCATTTTAACAACTGTCTATGACATCTTTCTGTTGTGGGTCAGGTCTGTCTGTCTGTCTGTCTGTCTGCCTGTCTGTCACTTCAACAACTGTGGGTGACCTCCATGTCTGTGGGGGGTCAGGTTGGCGAGGGCCAAGTCCATCCCCAGCCACACGTACTCCCATGAAGTGGTGACCCTGTGGTACAGACTCCGACATTCTGCTGGGCTCCACACGTACTCCACCTCCCTGGACATGTGGTCAGTGTGTGTGTGTGTGTGTGTGTGTGTGTGTGTGTGTGTGTTGTGTGTGTGTGTGTGTGTGTGTGTCGCTGTGTGTGTGTGTGTCCTATGTGTGTATGTATGTGTCCCTGTGTGTGTGTCCTGTGTGTGTGTGTGTCCCTGTGTGTGTCCCTGTGTGTATGCATGTGTCCCTGTGTGTGTATGCGCGCGCGTGGTGTGTGTGTGTGTGTGTGTGTGTCCTATGTGTGTGTGTGTGTGTGTGTGTGTCCTATGTGTGTGTGTGTGTGTGTGTGCATGTGTGTTTGTGTATGTGTGCGTGTGTGTGTATATGAAGAAGTGTACCCAACTTCCTGATCATTTGATTTGGGGGGGGGGGGGGGGGGGGGGGTTGTGAAAGAGTATGTCAACAAAAAACATTGATTACTTATCCAAGCTTTTGGAAAGAGGATTTTAAAGTTTTCTTTACTCCTTTTATGCTTTGGCCTGTCCAGTCATGGAAATTATGCAGCTTGCATGTATTAAGTGATGTTCCAGGAGGATAGGTGGGCTTTATCTTCACAGAGATGATCTGTGGTGTGTGATGTTCAAGGGCTGTATTTCACAGACATGATTTGTGGTGTGTGTGTGATGTTCCAGGGTTGTATCATCACAGACACGATCTGTGGTGTGTGTGTGTGCTGTTCCAGGGCTGTATCTTCACAGACATGATCTTGCTGTATGTGATGTTTCGGGGCTGTATCTTCACAGACATGATCCATAGTGTGTGTGATGTTCCAGGGCTGTATCTTCACAGACATAATCTGTGCAGTGTGTGAGCTTCCAGGTTTTTATCTTCACAGACATGATCTGTGGTGTGTGTGTGCTGTTCCCAGGGCTGTATCTTCACAGACATGATCTTGCTGTATGTGATGTTTCGGGGTTGTATCTTCACAGACATGATCCATGGTGTGTGTGATGTTCCAGGGCTGTATCTTCACGGACATGATCTGTGCTGTGTGTGAGTTTCCCAGGTTTTTATCTTCACAGACTGATCTGTGCTGTGTGTGAGCTTCCAGGTTTTTATCTTCACAGACATGATCTGTGCTGTGTGATATTCCGGGGTTGTATCTTCACAGAGATGATCTGTGCTGTGTGTGATGTTCCAGGGGGGGTGGGCTGTATCTTCACAGACATGATCTGTGCTGTGTGTGTTGTTTCAGGGGGGTGGGCTGTATCTTCACAGACATGATCTGTGCTGTGTGTGATGTTCCAGGGGGGTGGGCTGTATCTTCACAGAGATGATCTCAGGTCAGGCAACCTTTCCCGGGATGAAGGACTCCTATGACCAGCTGGAGAAGATCTTCAAGGTAAGACAGATGGAGTTCCCCCCCCCCCCCCCCCCCCCCCCCCCCCCCCCTCCATCTCTGTCCCTCCTCTTCAGGTTTGGAAACACTGCCTTCAGAACTAAGGGGAATATAGAAAGAGAGGAAATCTTCATTCTGGAAGATATTTGATTAGCACGTTTATGTATTTATGCATTCAGTTTCTCCTGAACGATGGGCTTAAACAAAAATGAGCTATGAGAAAAATGTGAAAAAAAGAAGAAATCAATGAAACTTGCATCTTCCATCCCTCTTTCTCTGAATAGGAGAAAGAAATGTGCATAAAAAAGATATTGTGAAAAGGAAATGTGTTGCATCTGACAGTAATATTCCTTGTGACACCATTAGGGAATGAAAGCATTTGTGTTTTCACACATTCACTTTTGCTTTTTACACCCCAACCAACACTCTCCCTCCCTTTCCTGCTCCTTATGATTCTCCACCTCCCCTGTTCCCCCCTTCACCCTCGCTGTTCAAATCTACCCCTCTCCTCCTCCCTCCCCGCACCCCCAATCCCTCCTTCCCCCCCTTTTCCCTGTCCTTTCCACCAACACCCCCTCCCCCAACCCTCTCCCAATTTCCTGCAGGTGGTTGATGGTGTGAAGACAACATGAGTGGTTTTCTGTGAATGATAAAAGATGACAAGTGGAAAAAAGATTGTGAGGATGATAAGGACTTATCATACCTGTGCAGATCCATGGTAAATTAATTTTGAAGCATCAATCATTATGAGTATGATTATAAGGAAGATGAGGGTGGTAATGATGATGATAATGATAATAGTGCCTTAGGCTCATGTTCAGATGACTGCAAATGATGATGATAATGACGAAGATGATGACGATGACAATGATGATGACAATGAGGAGGATAACAATGATGATGATGACGATGATGATGATAATGACAGTGAGGAGGAGGAGGATGAAGTGGTATCATTGATCGGTGTGCAGATCCTCGGGACCCCAACGGAGAGCAGCTGGGAAGGGGTGACCAAGCTGCCTCACTACAGCACCAGTCAGTATACTTTCCTCTGGCTTTTTCTCTCGGCTGTCTTGTCATGTTCTCTGGGCGCCATAGAGGCCCTGCTTCCCACACCTGTCTTTCCAGGGTTCCTTTACACAGCCCTTTGGGCCTCGTTATGGCATCACTGCCATGAAAGAGGAAAAAGATACACCTGAAGGTGCAGGTTGGACCAGAGAAGTACTGTCCTCAATCGCCGAACAAATCAGCTTGAAGCAATCCTGCACCACCCTTGGAAGCCTGCGCTGTGTTCACATTTGGGTGCAGGCACGCACAGAGCATTCCATCAATTAAGACCCATCAAGGGACATAGCTGCTCCCAGGCCTCAATATGACATTACTTACATGCTTGTCTTTCCAGAGAGTCACTGTCCCAGCATCGACAATCCTCAGGGAACAGTTGGTAGTCGCCATGCAGCAATCCATCAGAAGAGACTCTGCACTGCTGTCAAGTCACTTTGGTGGTGTTCGGTGACGATGCTGGATCTGATCTAGCACACAGATCACACCAGTCAGTAAACCCTGCTGACAGCAGTAACTGCTGAGCAAGTGGAGCCAGGCTGAGTGAACATCCCCTTAGGAAGGCACCACTATGTCCGTCCAGCGACAGCCCCTGTGAACGTACAGCTTTGACCAACTCACCCACGGTGTACACTATGTCCGTCCATTGACAGCCCCTATGAATGTACAGCTTTGACCAACTCACCACAGGTGTACCACTATGTCCGTCCATTGACAGCCCCTATGAATGTACAGCTTTGACCAACTCACCACAGGTTGTACCACTATGTCCGTCCATTGACAGCCCCTATGAATGTACAGCTTTGACCAACTGTCCACAGGTGTATCACTATGTCCATCCATCGACAGCCCTGTGAACCTACAACTTTGACCAACTCAATAAGGTGTACCACTAAGTCTGTCCATCGACAGCCCCTGTGAACCTACAACTTTGACCAACTGTCCACAGGTGTACCACTATGTCCGTTTAACGACAGTCCCTATGAACATAAAGCTTTGACCAATTCACACAGGTGTACCAGTATGTCTGTCCAACAGCAGCCCCTATGAACATGCAGCTTTGACCAACTCTTCGCAGGTGTACCACTATGTCTGTCCAACAGCAGCCCCTGTGAACCTACAACTTTTGACCAACTCACCACAGGTGTGGTTGTGGAGGGAAATGGAAACTTGAGGTCACCACAAGGACAGGTGTGAAGGGTCCTCAGAACTGGATGTTTTCAGTGGTGATTAATGAGAGCCAGGACAGTGACGTTGATGCCTGGAGGTCTGTGCTGGTCAGAGGCTGCAGGACAGGGCTGTGCCCTGTGCTTCCATTCAAAATACACTGAACAGTGAGAACCACCAACACTCGCTACGCATATTGAGAATTCAGAGTACATGTAGGATGACTAGGCCTAAGAGCTTGCAGGACACTTGCTGTGGTGGTCTGGACATTTGAGTATCAATGTCTGATTGACATTTTTTGAGTGGCTGAAACCCGACTGTGGTTCCAGTCCTCCCATTCGAATCCACAGCACGTTCAGCTCCAGGTGGGAGCCAGCCAGGGTTTAACAAATGCACAAACAATTACTGACGATGGGATTTGAACAGCACAAGTCCCCTGACATAATTATTTCCCCATGGTCTGTGTTGATAGTTCTTTTTACTGTGCGACAGTCATTGCTCACCTATCTTGTTTCCTACAGGAAAACATTTGTTGGTACCAGACATCTTCTCAATTCTCAGTGGACACTCCTGTATAGAAAAGACTGTCAAACCATGTAGCACAGTCACTGACTACAGAAAGCAAACCAATAATACAAAGCACAAGACAGAAGCTGACAGAAAGTGAAAAACCAAAGAAAGCTAGACAGAGAAGAGTGATGCAGACAAAGCAAACATAAGGGTGAAAACCTCATGCAGGCTGTCATTAGACGGACATGGTGGCGCCCTCCAGAGGGAGAGCTCACTCGTGCCAGCTCTGTGACTCGGCAAATTATAAGCAAAGAACAGGCAACTCTGAACACCACTGAAGTTACTCGGCAGCAGTGCAGTGTCTCCTCCGGTGGATCGCCTCGTGATGACTTGACTTTGACTGCTCCCTGTGGATTGCTGGTGCCAGGGCTGCAACAGGCTGGGCCAGGCTGTGGCTGTGGATGGAGGGTTGGAATGAACGGCGTAGGTGCAGTGCCACTGAGGTGACACAGATGAGACAGCTAAAAACAAAAAACAAAAAACAAAAAAAAAGTGAAAGTAAAAACCAACTAACCTAAACTTTTTTATTTAATGTTCTAATTAATCACTGACTGTTTTGAACGTTCTTTGTGATTCATTTCGATTGGTACTTGTAAATTAACAAATGGGTATATGAGTGAGAGAATTCAGTGAAAACCTGTTCTTTAGAACTGTTAGGAAAAGATTGAACTTAATGGAATGTTTACAGCTGTTTAGGTGTTCAATGCAGATAGAGTAAGACAGCTGCTGTATCGCTGTGATGTGGTTTGCAGAGAGAAGTGATGTGGTTTTCACAGTTATGATGTGGTTTTTAGAGTTGTGATGTGGTTTTCAGAGTTATGATGTGGTTTTCAAAGAGGTGATGTGGTTATCAGAGTTGTAATGTGGTTTTCAGAGTTGTGATGTGGTTTCCAAAGAGGCGATGTGGTTTTCTGAGAGGCGATGTGGTTTTTCATAGAGGTGATGTGGTTTTCCAGAGAGTCGGTGTGGTTTTCAGAGAGCAGACCTGTTTACTCTTACGATTTTGCCGTAATTTTTACGGGAAAAAAAATCGAAATTACGGGAATTACGGCCAAAAAAAATTATTACGGGGAAAAAAAAAAAAAAAAATTAAACGCAAAGTTTCTTTTGCTACGATTCCGGTCAAAAGGCAAACAGCATTGAAGCGTTTCCCAGCGTGCCTTGCGTCTTATCCTTTGCAAAGATGGCGACGAAGCGAACACGCGCGCACACGGCTGGTTCATCCAAATGTTCAAAGTTGCAAAAGTTCGGCAACAGTTCCGTGAATCATACCTGAAGACGCCTGGAATACAGAGATCGTCACTTGGCGAAGAGTATGCCTTCTGTGGTTACTGTTCATCGGATTTTTCTATCGCGCATTCAGGCCAGTATGACATAGAGAGTAGGCTACACTGCAAAACGAAAAAAAACACCTGAAGTACGTTGAAACGAAGAAAGATGCCGAGTCTTCACAGAAACTGACATCGTTTTTCACGACTGAAAAGAAGAATACCAAAAAGGAGTTCGATGATTTGTCTGTCATAAGGGCAGAAGCAATGGTAACGGAAACCTTGGTGAAAATGAACGTGCCATTGTCTGTGTCTGATGTTATCATTGTGGTGTTTCCAAGTTCAAGAAGCATGAACTTGACTTCAGAGTGCCTGCTAGCTGAACAACATATAGTGACTTGCAACATTAGTATACTTATAAACAGTATTCAAGAGTGGCTTCTTCATCATAAAGTGATTTGTGTGTATGAAATACAAGGATACTCCCATCCAGTTGTGGTGTTTACAAGTTCAGGCATGAAACAGACTTGAGAGTGCCTGGTAGCTGAACAATTTGAAGGTAACTGGTAAGTAAAGTGTTATTAAAAATTAAATACTATAATTGTATAATTAACCAAAGTCTTGTTATTATGGTATAAATGCTTTACATTTGATATACATGTGTAAGTGCAAAAAGTCGCTAAATATTGCGATTATGAAAATTACAGGTTTTTTTCTGAAATTACAGGTTTTTTTATGAGACATTACAGGTACACGAAATTGGGGTAAACAGGTCTGAGAGAGGTGATGTGGTTTTCATAGAGGTGATGTGGTTTTCAGAGAGATTTGGACAGTACCCTGGGTAGCCGCTGTACTGCTGTGATGTGGTTTTCAGAGAGGTGATGTGGTTTTCAGAGAGCGATGCGGTTTTCAGAGAGGCCATATGATTTTCAGAGAGGCAATGTGGTTTTGAAAGAGGTTTGGTCAGTACCCTAGATAGCCGCTGTGCTGCTGTGATGTGGTTTTCAGAGAGGTGATGTGATTTTCAGAGAGATGATGTGGTTTTCATAGAGGTGATGTGGTTTTTCAGAGAGGATGGGGCAGTACCTCAGACAGCCGCTGTATTGTTGTGATGTGTGTTTTTTTAGAGAGGTGATGTGGTTTCAGAGAGGTTTGGGCAGTATTGCTGTGATATGGTTTTCAGAGAGGTTTGGGCAGTACCCCAGACAGCCGCTGTATTGCCATGATGTGGTTTTCAGAGAGGTGATGGGGTTTTCAGAGAGGTGATGTGGTTTTCAGAGAGGTTTGGGCAGTACGCCAGACAGCCGCTGTATTGCTGTGACATGGTTTTCAGAGAGGTGATGTGGTTTTCAGAGAGGTTTGGGCAGTACCCCAAACAGCTGCGGTATTGCTGTGATGTGGTTTTCAGAGAGGTGATATGGTTTTCAGTGAGGTTTGGGCAGTACTCCAGACAGCTGCGGTATTGCTGTGATGTGGTTTTCAGAGAGGTGATGTGGTTTTTAGAGAGGTGATGTGGTTTTGCAGAGAGGTTTGGGCAGTGCCCCAGACAGCCATTGTATTGCTGTGATGTGTTTTTTTTTATATAGGTGATGTGGTTTTCAGAGAGGTTTGGGCAGTACCCCCGACAGCCGCTGTATTGCCATGATGTGGTTTTCAGAGAGGTGATGTGGTTTTCAGAGAGGTTTGGGCAGTATCCCAGACAGCCGCTGTATTGCCATGATGTGGTTTTCAGAGAGGTGATGGGTTTTCAGAGAGGTGATGTGGTTTTCAGAGAGGTTTGGGCAGTACCCCAGACAGCCGCTGTATTGCTGTGATGTGGTTTTCAGAGAGGTGATGGTGTTTTTAGAGAGGTGATGTGGTTTTCAGAGAGGTTTGGGCAGTACCCCAGACAGCCACTGTATTGCTGTGATGTGGTTTTCAGAGAGAGTTGATTGGTTTTTCAGAGAGGTTTGGGCAGTACCCAGACAGCCGCTGTATTGCTGTGATGTGGTTTTCAGAGAGAGTTGATGTGGTTTTTCAGAGAGGTTTGGGCAGTACCCCAAACAGTTGCTGTGATGTGGTTTTCAGAGAGAGTTGATGTGGTTTTTCAGAGAGGTTTGGGCAGTACCCCAAACAGCCGCTGTATTGCTGTGTGCCCAAGCTGTCCCTCATCCCCATGCTGGGGACCTGGCTCACAGTTTGCTTCAGGTAGTCTTTGTCTTTCCCTTTTTCCCTGATCTGTCTTCTGTGCCTGTTGTGGCAGTCTTCCCCTCAGAATTTCTTTGTTCAGCATCTCTTTGTCTCTCTCACTCTTTCTGTCTGTCTGTCTCTTTCTGTCGCTCTCTCTGTCTCTGTCTGTCTCCATGTTTCTTCTGTCTGTCTGTTCTCTCTCTCTCTCTCTCTCTCTCTCTCTCTCTCTCTCTCTCTCATATGCTCATACTATTGTAACTGCATAACATGTTTTTGAACATGATTTAGATAAGAACTGGAAAGAGAATTGTTTCAGACATTTCAATATTTCACACAAAGTTAGCCAATTCATGCTACTATTCCAGTAATGGAATTTCTCACACGAAATAAACTCAGAGTAGGGGAAAAGACCCTCTCTGACCTACACACCATAGCTTGTTATCTTGTCAAATCTTAGATACCTTTTGACCAGTGTCGTAGGATGTTGGATGCCCATGATTGTGATTAGTGGAGCAGGAAGTGTGAAGTGTAGTGAATTGCCAATGAATTCTTTCTTCTCTTTTTCAATTTGGTTTGTGAGTAGTTCCTCCATTTCTGTCTGATGTCTTACCCGCACTCACTGGATTTTGCCACTGTTCTAGGATTAATCATCGCCTAAAATTTTGCGCCCCATACATCTTAGGTCTCCAGAGAGCAGACCTGCCAACCATTACGCATTTCGCGTAATTTATTACGCCCAAGTGATAATTCTTACGCCCTTACGCATTTAGCCAAAAAATTACGCATTGAAAGTTTTCAACAACAACAACAAAAAACGGACGAAAAAAATCGGCTTATGTACAGACACGCACGGCGCCGTGCGTAAAACCCAGTAATCTTCAAGAAGCGTTTCCGGTCATGCGCAGTTCGTTTCACCATCTTTACCATTCAGCGAAGTTGGCATCTTTTTGAAGTTTTACCTACGAAAATGTCGAAACGTGGAGTAGAAAGTTTTGGACAAGATGCGAAAAAGAAAAAACTTGGTCAAAAGTTCCAAAAAGAATACTCGGAAAAGTTCCCTGCATACGACCTTCGGCTAAAGGTGCAAATTGTGCACACGGTGTACCACTTGCGAGTCGGACTTTACAATTTCCAATCGCGGGATGGTGGATGTGAAGCGTCACCTTGAGTCACGCAAGCACATCGATTCCCCTAACGCGCCGAATTCTTCCAGCATCAACACTTTTTTCAGACTGTAGACACCTCAAAAGAGGATGAAATTAGGAAAAGGGTAATTGGGGCTGAAGCATTGGTGGCCGGATTTTTCGTCGAGCACAACATCGCTCTTAGTGCAGCCGACCATGCATCCCAGCTTTTTAAAGAAGCGTTCTCAGATTCGGAGATCGCCAAACAGTTCAAGAGCGGTCGAACAAAGACAACACACATTGTAAGGACCCTTCTCATGGAAGGCTTAACTGCTGCTGCATCTCGACTGCAGAATGGACCGTTTGTGTTGGGGATTGATGGAAGTCAGGAAGGGGGGGGGACAAATTCTTTCCTGGGGTGGTGCGATACTTAAAAAATGCCACAATCACCACTGAGCTGATAGCCAACCCCACATGCACAGAATCATCAACAGGGGAGAACATTTTTTAGGTTATGTATTTTCTTAATTTCATGTTCCCAGTTTCTCCATCTTCAAACTCCTCCCCCCCCCCCCCCTCAAGTTCAAATCTTTGCCAAGTCATTACTATCAAGACAGTTGAGTTGTTGGCCTGCGCTTGTTTTTTTCCCCCACTATTAGATAAGAATGTTCGTCTATGTGTATTTGTCTGACCTTATTCAAGTTTAAAAGGTTGTGCCAGTCTTGAATAAAAGTTACTTTGTGTTAGGTTTCCTTGTAAAATGGGAGCAAACGTTACCCCACTTGTTTACTGTTTATTGTTTACTGTTCCCTGCCTCATTTTATTTCCAATTTTTTAGGTTGTTTCTGGCGCACTATCAAGCCTTGGTGTGCCATGCCATGATGGTTTAGGGGATTTGTGTGTGTTTCCAGTGTATTCTACATTTTCATAATTTGTAGAGATTTCTTGTGACACTTAAAAGAAAAGCTTGTTTTGAAGAAAAGTAAAGTTCACAAAAATTGTTGTGAACAATTTCATCACATCGTGTTTGTTTGAAAAAAGGTAAATGTCGCGCTCGATTACTCTTAGCTCTCAGAAATTACACATTTCTGCCTCACTGAGCTTCAATTCTTACTCATTGGTCTCTTAGGGGTTGGCAAGTCTGAGAGAGCCAAGGTTTTTGTGAAGGAACAAACTTTTGCCGTACATCTTGGGTCTCCATGGACCCCCGATATACTGGACCATTTCTGTTTTTGTTTACTCTTTGTCTTTAGAATGCATGGGTCTGGCCAGACCCACAACGTACGGCACTCAGGTTTTCTTTTTTGAGAGTATGGGTCTGCTTAGACCCACAGAATACTGACACTTTTTGTTTTTTGTTTACTCCTTTGTTTACCAACAAGAACAAACAATTTTTGGTACAGATGTAGGGCCATGGTTTGTTGACTAAGTCAGAAGATTCGGTGGAGATAGCTTCAAAGTATACCCAGTTACCAGGTGAAAATGATGAGTGTGGGTCATTTCAGACCCACAACGTCAGGGAAAGGTGAAACATATCATGAAGTCACCTACGGAGTGTAAGTGTGTGTCAATGCTCAGGAGATGTCAGCAAGGGAAGCAACTCAGTTTTCTGCCACTCTATCTGTCCCAGGTGTTAAACATATCATGAATGTGACCTACAGAGTGCAAGTATGTGTCAATGCTCAGGAGATGTCAGCAAGGGAAGCGACTCTATTTTCTGCCACTCGTGTCCAGGAGAAATGGTGAAACACAGAAGATGAATCAGTTGAAGATGCTATTAGGCCGATGCTGGTGTGCTGAATTGTCACCCACTTTTTTGAGAAACACACACACACACACACACACACGCACACACACACACACACACACACACACACACACACACACACACACACACATACACACACATATGCACACACACAAATGAACAGTGTAGTGTTTTTGAATGACGGCAGTGTTGATTATCATCACAAGTGAGGTGACTGCAGGTGGAAATTGAAAGGAATTTGAATGAAGTTCGTTAATACCATGGGCAAACAAATTACAAGACAAAACATGACGCGTTTCAACCTCTTAGGTCTTCTTCAGGCAAGATAAATGACATTCAGGACAATGAAAACGAAGAATGAGCAAATCACTTGTCTTCTCAAATTCGGTGCAAGATGGGAATTGAATGAAAATGAGGCCGTTGGGAAGGAGACAATGTGAGTTGAAATAGTACTGATGATGATGATAATAAAGATAGCAATAATAATGATAATGATAAAAATATTTTTTTAATGATTAAAAGAGGATTACTTCCACTTTTGGTGATAATGTGACAATGATAGTTGTAGTACTAATAGTGGCTATACACACAGAAGGGGAGAAAGGTGAAGGGTTAGAGGATTGTCAAACAGCATCGTTGTGGTGGCAGCAGCATTAATGGCGATGTTGATGGGATGATATGGTAATGATGTGTATATATTTTGCTGATTTGGGGTAAGGCTTAGCATTTTTAGGATGGATGTGCACTCATCCTTGTTTTTTGGGAGTGTGACTTGAAAAGGGCCCTAGCGTGTTAGGATTGCTGTGCACATGATACCTGGTATATGGGGTGCTGATTTGAAAGGGCCTAGCACGTTATGTTTGCTATACACATGATACCTGTGTTATAGGGGGGTGCGATTTGATAGGGGCCTGAGTGTTAGGATGCTCAGTACAACAAGGGGCTTCACGGAGCATTGGGAATCGTTTTTTTTCCGGGGTTTTTTTTTTCCCAGTTATCTGCTTTGGCAGTTTCAGGAAAATGAATTTCTTTGTTTGAATGGGGTGATAATTTTTGTTTTGTGCGGGAATGATGCATTTACGATTTTTTCCCCTTTAAATGGGCTCTTTTTTCAGGGGAAAATGCACCGCCCCAACGTGAAATAACACAGATAAAAATAGTCAGGGGAATGTTTAACTTGTTGGGTGTGTGGTGTTTGTGTGTTTTGTGTGTGTGTGTGTGTGTGGTGTGTGTGTGTGTGTGTGTGTGGTGTGTGGTGTGGTGTGTGTGTGTTGTTTTGGTGGTGTGGGTGTGTGTGTGGTGTGTGTGTTGTGTGTGTGGTGTGGGTGTTGTGGCATGGAGCCTCCCAAAGCGGTCTCGCAGCAGCCCTCGTCCCATGACTACTTTATGGATCGCCACAAAACTCATGACTGCCAAAAGGGGGGAACCATGTCTGTCTTGTGCAGACTGCCGGGCTTTGATGTTTTGGCTTGAATTTTTTTTTTTTTTTTTTTTTTAAAGATTTTATCTTCTGATTTGAACTTCCCCTTTGTATAAATGTATTCCTACAGCAAACATTTGTTTTTGACTCAATGTGAAAAACGGGAGTGTAGGTAAGAAAACATTGTAAATTTTTCGTTGTTACCCAAATGACGAAAAATTGTGCAACCAAATGAAAAAAAACTGAAAAAGCATAAAATGTTAACAGGATATTAAATGATAAATTTTTCTAATTGAAAGGTGTTTTTTGATAATACCAATTTAGATTTTTTCTTTTCAATCTTGCTAGTTTTAATGTGTAAGGATGGGTTTCTTGCCTGCACTTGTTTTCTCCCTTTTCTAAATTTTTCCAACACAATTGGAATGTGTGGGCAACCTGTTGATCAAGGGGAAAGGTGAATGAACCCTAGTGTCTGTGAGCTAGACATGGGATAAACTTTTCACCCCGTAGGGAAAACCCAGCTGCGGTGCCTTGTAATGACTAGGCAGTGCGGCTGGTTTGGTCAGGCACTTTTTAATGATAATAAATTACCTTTGCCTGCCACCCCTTTAAAGCACCGGAAGTGTCACGGTTTTTTTCCCTGTGGGGCAGTCAAGGGGATAAGAATATTTTTTAGCTTTTCTCGGTAGAATCAAGCTCTAAGCGCTTTACAATCAAAATCGTTTACCAACGGGCTGCCTACCTGGGTAGTGCCAACTGAAGAGCGCCCGCGGCGCTTTATTTAGTCGTTTCCCCTGTCCCCATCAAATATCGTTACCCCCTTTCCTTTTTCCTTATTTTTCCCTTTTTCAGCGGTGCATGCTATTGTATCGTGTCATCTATCCAAGGCCAAAACGGGCCCACTTTCCGAAAGTTGGTAATGGGATTTTACTGTGTGCAAGATGTTATGTGTGCGTTACACCAAAGGGGAAATTTAGTTTATGTCTCATTCGAAGGCTGTATGGGAAAATGGAGTCAAACAATTAATCCCGGGAAAAACCCCTGTACAAAAGGTTAGCGGAGATTGAAACCCCCCACCCCCCGGATCACGGTCGGCGCTCTCCAACTGAGTATTCCGCTTCCCCCTGCCCCAGAGAGAGAGGGGGGGGGGGGGGGGGGAAGGGGAAGGGGGAAGGGCGGTGAGGGGAAAGGAGTGGGTAGGAGAAAGAGGTGAGGGGCCGGGAGGCTCCTGCTGACAGTGTTGGGTGTTGCCCGCAGCGGCCTCGTCTTCAACACCCGGCCCAAAGCGCCCCCGAGGCAAGTAGCTGTCCTCCCCCCCGACGCCACACCCCCGCCCCCACCGGTGCCCGCACCGCCAAAAATTAGTCCTGAGGTACGCCAAAAGTTTGAGTTCGCAAGCGTTTTTGGTATGCACAGTGTTGTTGGTGTTCGCACAGTGTTGTTGGTGTGCACAGGTCGTTGGGATTTTTCAGTGCCCGTTGGTTCGTACAAAGTTGTAGAATTGCAGTGTCTGTAGGTGTTTCACAGGTTTTGAGGTATTTTGAGTGTTTTTTAGGGATTGTACCGTTTGTAAAATTCTAGCTTTTTGTAGGGAGTGCACAATGTCTAGAGATCATACAGTGTCTGTACGTGTCGCACACTAGCTGTAGTATTGTACACTCTCTGTAGGTATTGCACAATGTCTAGAGATCATACAGTGTCTGTACGTGTCGCACACTAGCTGTAGGTATTGTACACTCTTAGGTATTGCACAATGTCTAGAGATCATACAGTTTTACGCACACTAGCTGTAGGTATTGCACACTCTCTGTAGGTATTGCACAGTGGTGGCTGTAAAGAGAGACAGTCTTGTGCCGTTTGCATACAGGCCACTCCTTTTACACCCATTCTTATCTTTTAAAAGGTGAAGAAGCTCCGTGGTGCGTTCCATGTCATGTACCACTCACAGTAACATGTTCTTTTAGAGTGTTAGGTCTGTTAACAGAAAAAGCAGATGATCAATTGTCTTTTAGAGAACAAGATGATATCCTGCTGTCTTGTTACAGAGAACAAAGAGTGATTATTGCTGTCTGTTACACAGAACAAAGAGTGATGATTACTACTGTCTTGTTTCAGAGAACAAAGACGCACGTGTGGATACAGACAGCGTGCAACAGATTCTTGTCCCAGTGATGACTGCACTCAGTTTATGCACTTCATGTGGTGTGTGTGTGTGTGTGTGTGTGTTTTAAGAGGTGAAACCATGACAAGTGGTATTCAATGAATGTTTGGAATTAACTCATTTTCTACACTGATTGGAAGCGTTGTTGTGTGTAGTTGTGTGTGATGATGAACTCATGCTGTGTTCCACATGTGAAGAACATGTGGAGGTATCATATCTCCTGTCTCCAACGCAAGGGTGTGTAGACCTTCCAGCTGAAAGCAAAGAGGTAGAAAACACACTAAAACAGGGTCCTAATTCACGTGAGTGGAATTAAGAGCAAGAAGAATAATAACCCCAAGTAGACGGAAGAACACCTTGCTCTAATGTCAAGCAGATGAAACCTGCTTTCATCATTTTGTTGATAATGGGTATGATGAGGAGATGCCTACAATCGGAGAACTTTGGTTCTCATGCCTCAAAGCATAAATCGTGTACATGTTCATACCCTGGGAACAAACAATAGTATGTGTGGTGTACTCTTCTGGCTGAAACTTCAGTGATGTGATTTGCTGTAAGAGATATGTAACCTCTGATTTTTTTGTGGTATGGGAGATACTGTCACAGGAAAAACAAAATGTTGATGGATAGAGTTTGTTGCCTGTTGCTGTCACTGTTTTAGGTATCTTTCAATCTCTTTTTCGTTCGCTGTCACTCTCACTCTCTCTGTTTCTGTAACTCTCTGTAACGCTCTTATTGTCTGTGTTTCGATCAGTTTCTCTGTCTCTCATTTCTTTGTTTATATTCCTCTGTCTGTATCTTGCTCTGTCTCTTCTTGTTATTTCTGTCACCATCACTACATCTTGCTCATTCTGCATGTTTCTGTCACTGCCTCTGTCTTTTTCTCACCCCTCTAATTATATCATTTTCTCTGTGTCAGTTTCACTGTCTCTCTCTGTCAGTCTCACTGTCTCTGTCTTTGTCTGGCTGGCTGACTGTCTTTCTCTCTCTCTCTCTCTCTCTCTCTCTCCTCTCTCTCTCTCTCTCTCTCCTCTCTCTCTCTCTCCTGTCAGCTGTCTGTCTCTTTTGACTGACATCTCAGCAGCTGAATGCTATTTCTGGTCATTGCTTTTGGAGATGTAGAGAGTGAACAGATTTTTTTATATTTTCTTTTATTGGAACCATCTAGGTCAGACACTGAATTTCAGGGCGTCTGGAGACAAATTTATTGTCACATTAATTGTGCTGATCATGTTGTCAAACTAACCATGGGTTTGGCTGTCAGTTTCTGCAGGGTTTCTGTGATCAGAGTTTTACCGATATAAAGAGCAGATTTTGTCAGTTGACCATGTGGATTCCGTGATGCTTTGATACTCATTTTGTTTCTGTTTGATGTCAGTTTTGAGACTGAGTTTTATAGGTGAGGTACCGTTTCGCCCTTTTTCATTTGCCCTGCCAGGGGGAACTGGGACTTCCACAACACGATCCTGGCAGGTACCGTTTCGCCCTTTTTCATTTTGCGTGTGAGCACGACTTGGTCTAACGGCCTTCGTTCATTCGTCCTTCGTCCTCTCTCGGGCTTCGCCCTACTCTAATCTAAAGACCATCGATTCTGCTTTGGAGTAGACTGGGGCACTGGTTACGCCAGGGGGGAGCCTTGCAGTATGGTCAGGGCGAAATAGGAAAGGGCGAAAAGGGAACAGGACGAAATGGGAAAGGGCGAAATGAAAAAGGGCGAAACGGGATGACACCGTTTTATAAGATTACTTGTGCAAAGTTTCACTTTTGTCCTGTGGGTTTTGTTTGTTCACTGTTGTTTTCCTTTTCTAGGGCGGATAGACTTAGGTCGTGGTGGGGTGAAGGAGAGAAAGGGAAAAGTGTTTAGGTGGGGGGAGGGGGAGGGGCCAGGGAAGGGAAATGGCTGGAATTATGTGTGGAGTTTCCATTATTTCAAAGTCAAAGTTAAGAAAGAATCATGATGACAGTTTTGTAGTTCATGTTTGTTGTATGTTGGGCTTGGTTCCAGAATCAGAGGAAGAGGATGTGTTTCCAAGTGTGTTTGTTGACGGACTATGTGAAAATGTGATTGAATTTTCCTTTAGGATGTGGGAGTGTTGAATGTTCATGTCATTAGACAGATTCAAGATTTTTATCAAACGTCAGTATTTGTTTTTCTTACAAAGTGATTTTTTTTTATATGAGAAAATAGAAACATTACACTCACGCGCGTGCACACACACACCACACACACACACACATACACACACACACACAAATAAAAATACACACACACACACACACACTGGAAAGTTAGATTTTTCAAAGTTGACCTCCTGTCATGATTGTATAGGAGACTGAAGTCAAAGTCTCAATATTTACTTTTATTCTCAGTGTCCTATCCAGGATGAAGAGTGTATAACAGCACCTATCAGCTCTTTGACCTCACTGTGAAACCTTGTCAGGACCTGAGGTTGTATGAGAACCCTGCACATTGAACAGTAGGAAGTCCTGACCCTGACAGGAATGCACACACACACATGCGGGCACGCACGCACACACCAATAGAAGAAAAACATGAGAGGAATATACTGAATTGTTTCCCTTGCATGACATTGAGCTATGGTTTGTATGGTGTTTTTTTTTTTTCCTTTGCTTTGTTTTTTATATACACCTCTGGTTTGAGAGTACAGGTCCTTTCTACCTTGCTTTCAAGTGTGCTCCAGTGAGTTGTCTCCTCTG
Source organism: Conus ventricosus (assembly GCA_018398815.1). NCBI lineage: Eukaryota > Metazoa > Mollusca > Gastropoda > Neogastropoda > Conidae > Conus > Conus ventricosus. The sequence continues at coordinate 19,016,969 of CM031596.1, read as the reverse complement.
CCTCGCTATCAGACCTTCCCCAGGGGAGTACAGATCCTGTTCACCTTGTCTTCAAGTCAGTGCCTGTCTGTGGCTCCCCTTGAGGTGGAGGTGACAGAAGATGAAGTCGTGACTTGCACATGAATTGGATCATAGAGAAGGAGAGTTGCGCAGGGTCGTCAGCCTCACTCTCTCGTCCCTGCCCATCTGAACCAGTGGCAAGACAAAGTCAGGACGGCTGGAGGTGAGCGAGGTGCAGTGGATGGCCAGCAGTGTTCTCCGTGTCTCACTGAGCCCTGTTCGCGCTCCACAACGCTTTGCTGGATCCATCCTCTTGTCATTCTAGTGGTTTCTTCCGTGCAATCTGCCAAAACCAGTCTTCACATGCACAGGTAGACAAGCTCTACCTCACTAGAGTTTGAGACCTGTCGGCTACACTGACCTCGTTCTGTCGGCCAGTCGAAGCCGTTGCCGGGGTGTGGCCACTGTTGCATGCAAACAGCTATGAGGAGCCAGAGGTGAGAGCTGAGTGCCGGGTGGGGGACCAAACCAGACGAACCACCCTAACAGGGAGCCACATGTTCCCCCTGTCAGAGGCACTACCTTCCCTGGCACCCATAACCACCTGAGGTGGAGGACGGGACTCATGAGAAGTCAGAAGATGTGGGTTTTACCACCCCCCCACCCCCCACCCCACCTTCCACTCCACTGTCAGTCATGGTCTTGGTGCTGGAGGAGGTCATACACAGGACAAGACCCTGTGTATGCAGCATGTTCATAGCACTTGGCAAAAGAACCAGGTCAGCAAGTATGTTGTCCCTACGGACGAAATCTTCCGAACCCTGGCTTTGCCACCCAAACACTTCACGTACGTTTCCCCCTTAAGCGAAAGCATATGCAAGAGCAACAAAATCGCAGCAACAATCGATCAATTGTGAGAAAAGTAAAAAATACTTAGCTGCTCGGAGTGCACGAGGTTAGCAGGGAATATGGCTGCCGAGAGAAAGGGGAATAATCTGCGCATGCGCAAAGCACGAGGCCCCTTCCGGGTTCTTTCCATACAGACTTTATTTTGTACGAGGCAGGGATAGCAAACGCGTGTCGCTTGTTGCATTAGTGAGCCACGGTAAGTATGTTAGATTAAACGTAATTGTTAGAAGGAAAATTTCCTTCTGGACACATCCACACACTGACAGGACAAGAGATCCATCACTGTGGTGAGAGTCGGGTGCTGTCGCATGGTCATGCCTTCTTCATGGGAAGAGGTGCATGATCAGGGAAGATCTTTCAGTAGGACTACTGTGTCCTCTACAGTGGGAAATGCAGACATGAGGCTTTTCAGGTTTTAGCTTGAATTCAGGCTTTTTAAAGGTTTCCAATGCCATTCTTAACATTGGCATAAATCAACTGAGACAACTGGGGGGGGATATGCTAATTTAGACCATCAGCTTTTCTCAACATATTTCATAAGTCTTTGGAAAGAACTGGCAAGAAACATTGAGAAGACAGCAGGTATCAAGAGATGTCAGAATACAGGGTGGTTGGAACAAACCCGTCAAAACTCTCATAGCTAACAAATCTGGGAAAGAAAAGCTTCAGCTTTTGGAGTTTTCTCCCCTGATCCTCCCTAGTGGAGACCATTGCCCTTGGAAGCTCTGTCCACTGCTCAGGTCTCCTGTCTGAAAGGGCCCACAGTAGGTAGAACTTGTTATGAAGATGACACTGCCAGTAGCTGCTTTCTCAGCTCTTCATCTTGGCCAGAGATGACCCAAGAAGTTAGTTGTTTGCTTATGCTCCTTTCCCTGCATTCTGTGGTCACAGTGAGGAAGAAAGAGGGGACTGTTGTTGGTGCGAGGTGTAGCTCTGACGATCAAACCTACTTCAGGAAATAACCTACGTTCTGTTGTTGATGAACATGCTGTTGTGTCTTTGTCGCATGCTGGACATCCGGCTATCAAAAATAGTACAGACCATAACCCGTAGTCCTGTGTTTATTGGCAGTATGTTGTCTCACAACTGACGTCTGTGATAGTATGTATGAAAAGTGTTCAGAGATGACTCATTGCTAATGCTTTGCCTTTATTCACAGCTGTGTAGATCACAGGTCTGTTTATGGTCACAGACTATGAACAGGATCAGGGAACAAAATATCAGTTGTAGAAAAAGTGTTCCATTTTGTGCAGTCTTCAGTTTTGTTTTTTGTTTTTGTTGATGGCTTTTTATGTTTGTTTGGGGTTTTTTTGTTGTTTTTTTTGTCATTGCTGGTGACTGTACGTGTCTTTTATTTCACAGATTTGCTTGCCATGATGTATGTGTTCATGGTGGAGTTTATTTTCTGAAATGTTTGAATTCCAGATTTGTGCAATACTTTGGAATAAATTTACACGATCTTCATTGAGCCTATACAAATGTGCATTTGGTCAGTGTTAATAAGTTCATTTTCTTCACTGATCATGTATTTAATATATTTGGTGTTGATCAAGTAATTTTTTTGCATTGCACGAGTGGCAGTTAGAACTAACAGCAGAGGAAGAAAAGGATTGTGTTTTATTGGTTGAATCACAAGCATGGTACATTTTTGTCCTTCAGACAATGCGTCTGAAATGCTTTCAGAAAAAAAGAAAAAAATTATTTCATAAATATATGACATGTGTTGACAGTACTTATGTTTCAGAAACTTGTGTCGCTAAATACTTGCTGTGTGGAATGTCAAGGGTCTGTCTTTGCGTAACAGGGATTCTTGTCTGTGCTATTTATTTTTCCTTTTTATACCATTTGTATGTTGTTTTTATATTTCTTGATATCAATGATGTTCTCATGTGTGTAAGCTGTGACTGATAATACAAGGGGAAACCAAGGCGCCCGCATCACCACCAAGTTCTGTCTGCTTTTATAGCATCAGTACTGTAACAAACATGTTATTGTGTGGACATTGTTGAGGGTCATAACATCAGTACTGTAACAAACATGTTATTGTGTGGACATTGTTGAGGGTCATAACATCAGTACTGTAACAAACATGTGATTGTGTAGACATTGTAGAGGGTCATAACATCAGTACTGTAACAAACATGTTATTGTGTGACATTGTTGAGGGTCATCTTTCATGCGGTTTTTTGTTTGCTGTTTTATGGGGTTTTTTTGTTTCCTTCCATGCTATGAAGGTTCTATTTCCACTTTAAACACATTTAATGTCAACAATATCTGCATATAGTACAATATATGATGTTTATATACTGCATTTAGCAAAAAAAATAACTGTTTTCTTTTTTCTTTTTTTTTAGAGGGGAGGTACAAAAAAAAAAAAAACAGATAAAGAAACAAGTCGTTAATTGTTGTCCATTCCTATTTTACCACAGTTTGTGTGACCGTCATCAGTCTTTCCTCAACTTGTTTCACTGAAGTTGAACTACAGAACCATTAATATGTCTCACTGGACGATTATGTGCAAATTGAGCAGTCACTGTGACAGGGTATCATGCCAAAAAATGAAAAAATCAGTCACAGCATATCATTTGAATAAATGCGCAGTATTTGTCTAATCAGTGGAAGAAGCATTACAGGGAACCCTTTTTTTCCCTCCAGAAATCACGTTAATGTGTTTCCATCATAAGCATAGGTTTTTCTCTGCTGTATCTGTTTCAGTTCACATTTCATATTGTTGGTATTGGTTTCGTTGTCAGTGTTTACCGTGCGGTAATAAACCTGGGAGGAGGAAGGGGGGTGGGGATCTGAAGGTGTAGTGAGCTGGGCTCTGATACAGCAGGAACACAAAGCGTTTGTTTCATGTCACAAGACCAGACTTTCATGGCAGTTATTTTGTAAACTGAAAGAATGTGACTGACAATAAATGCGAGAGTGGGCTCTCATTGGGTTTTTTTTTTTTTTTTTTTTAAACCGATAATGTGTGATTAACAATGACGACAAGATTGGAATCTGTAGATTTTTGATAAGCTAAGAGTGTGTGGTCGATAATGAAAACAAAACTGGATTGTCAATGTAGTTATTTGATAAACTCCAAGTGAGTGACTGACAACTAAAGACAAGGCAGGGCTGTCATTGTAGATGGGGTTTTCTTGTTTGTTTTTGTGTTGTTAAAGTGAAAGTGTGTGACTGATAATGAAGACCAAACTCTCAGTGTAGGTTGGCTGGCAGGTGTGTTCTACATATCTGTAAGTGGGTGGTATTTGATTTACTGACTGTGTGTGACTGATAATGAAGACCAAACTCTCAGTGTAGGTTGGCTGGCAGGTGTGTTCTACATATCTGTAAGTGGGTGGTATTTGATTTACTGACTGTGTGTGACTGATAATGAAGACCAAACTCTCAGTGTAGGTTGGCTGGCAGGTGTGTTCTACATATCTGTAAGTGGGTGGTATTTGATTTACTGACTGTGTGTGACTGATAATGAAGATAAGGCAAGACACTCATTCTAGTTGTTTTTTTGTTTTGTTTTGTTTGTTGTTTTTTAAAGAAATTGAAGCATGGGATTGATGATGAAGGCCGGATTCTCATTTTAGTTATATCATAAGATGAACTGTGTGGTTGACAAGATAGATAAGCGCAGACTGTCTTTGTATTTATTTGACAAACTGAGAGCGTGCAATAGATGATGAACAGAAGGCAGGATTACCACTGCAGTCATTTTTCACTGCTTCTTGGTCTGTCTTGTGGAAACATTTGAAAACCAAGTGATCAGTGTGTGTGTGGTGTGTTGGTACTGACCGATCTGACTCGTCGGGTGTGTGATCAGTGTCACTTCTAGCTTTGTTTACATCTTTTTCTGTGTGCTGGTAATGATACCTGGACAAACAGCCATGTATAAATTAAAGGTTAAATGCATTTGAAAGGTCTTTCGCAGATACACAGTTGTGTGTAATGTCTGTATTTTTACAGCACAAAAGTCTTTTATGTTGAGTGAGGAACATCAATCATGTCGTGGGTGTATCATGTACTTAATGGATGACACAGAAGTGTGTGGGGACATGTCACTGTTGTTGTCAGGTGGATGTGGATGTCCCATGGATGGTGCCATGCGAGGCATTGTGCAATGACCTGATGATTCTTCATCGACTCTGTACTGCAGAGAGCGGGTCATAATTGTGCCTTTCCATGTTTTCACTGTTTGTACAAATTTGTGTGTTTTCTATTTCTATCCGTTTTCACTTTTAACAAATCACGTGTACATGTCAGGGTGATCGGTGGCAGTTACTTGCATGTGTGTGTAGGTCTGTGGGTGTTTGTGTTGCATGGTGTGTAGGTCCTGTGGGTGTTGTGTTGCATGTGTGTGTAGGTCTTGGTGTTGGTGTTGCATGTGTGTGTAGGTCTGTGGGTGTTGTGTTGCATGTGTGTGTAGGTCTGTGGTGTTTGTGTTGCATGTGTGTGTAGTCTGTGGTTGTGTACATGTGTGTTAGTCTGTGGGTGTTGGTGTTGCATGTGTGTGTAGGTCTGTGGTGTTGGTGTTGCATGTGTGTGTAGGTCTGTGGGTGTTTGTGTTGCATGTGTGTGTAGGTCTGTGGGTGTTTGTGTTGCATTGTGTGTAGGTCTGTGGGTGTTGGTGTTCATGCATGTTCCATTGTATTGTCTTCTTTTCTGTGCATTCTTTTGTGTTGTATTGTTGTGATACTGTATGTAATGTAGTGAAACGTGTTGTACTGTGCTGTACAGTATTGTATGGTAGTGTATTCTGGACAGTGTACGGATGTGTCACAGCCACTCTCTCGCCGTCATTTGGAGTCTCCCTCTTTATCATAAGGCATGGAATTTTTTCTCTGTGTAGCAGATCGCCACTAACCATAGGTCCAGTTTTGCCCAGTTGCTATTTACCACTGGTGGTTTGTTGGATCAAGTGGTCTGTTGTAGAGGTTGGCAGAGCTGCTGTGCATGGATCACTGAATCTCCTTTCCAGTTGCTCTCAGACTAAGGGGCAAGATGTGAGGTGACAGCATTTCTGTCCACAGAGAGAGAGCATGTTAACAGATTCAACCTGAAAGCAGGATAGTAAATGCCTTGAAGTGGGAATGGCTGGGGGAAAAGGAAACACCTGTCACCTATCACCTATCCTGAAGTCTTGAAGACCATTGGGGTGCCACAGACCACTTCGCAACCAGCTTCCTCCACTCTCTCCGGTTCTCAGACGCTCCTAGGCAGTTGCTGAGTGTGAGGCCAGTCCATGCACTGATGTTGTCCTCCCGTCTCTTTCTCTGTCCTCCTCTTCTTCTGCCTCCTGCACTGTTCCTTGTTGAATAGTTTTGGCAAGTCCTGTTGATCTTGATACATGACCATATCATCTGATTTTCCTCCTTTTCGCTGTGGACAACAGGTCTTCATATGATCCAATGGCTTGCCTTACTCTGAACCTCCAAGTTGGTAATGTGATCTTTGAATGAGATGCCAAGGATCTTGCAGAAGCATCTCATCTCTAATACATGACCCTTTCTGTCAAGTTCGGCTGTCAGAATCCACGTCTCACAGGAATAGCGAAATATGGCAATGACTAGGGACCTCATCAGTCTGATCTTGGAACTGATTGATGTTTCTGTCATTCCAGTGGGTGTTAGTCTGGCGAGCGCTGCTGTCATTTGCGCAACTCAGGAGAGCACTTCAGATTTTAATCCCTCATCTGAAACCATTGCCCCAAGCTACTTGAAGTTGTAAACTGTCTCTAGTAGACAATTCACAGTTTGGAGGGATAGTTGATAGACTGACCAGGATGATTGCCAGCACAATTTTTTTCCATTTGATTTAGTTATTAGTGATCAGCTGACTGACCTCAAGCACATTTGAAAAGCAGCACATTCAGGACAGGTGAATTCACATTGGTTGGTCTCATACTTTCAGTCTGTTAGTTGTCCGCAACTTGATCTCTCAAGACGTGCTTTGGTTGGTTGAAATTGTTTACCCAGACAACAAAGGGAATAAAGTTATGATATATGATAGACGCAAATTTCTAAAACTTTTTCAAAAATTATGAAATTCTGACACCAAAAAAGTACCCTCCTTTCTTCTTTCTTTTCTTTTTCTTTCTTCTTCTTTTTCTTTCTTCTTCTTCTTCTTCTTCTTCTTCTTCTTCTTCTTCTTCTATAATAGCGAAATTCAATGGCTGTGTCACATATTGTCATGACTATAACTGATCCACCATGGTAATCATTGTATGTTGTTCGACACGCTGACAATGTAATTTCATGTTTGACTATGTTGATAGTGTGTAGTATGGTGAACGTCAGTTCAAGGTCACGCTCGTCTTAGAAATTAGATGATGTTAACCAACATGTGTCATCAAAAAACTCCAAATGAAATTTTATCATTATTGATTCAAGTGGCAAGATAAACCAGTTATCTGATTTGATGTGACAAAGTACTATAACTGTATACTGACATGACACCTTTGTACAAGTATCCTAATAATGCCTTTGTTGGTTTGTTCATGCGGTCACACTGGAAATGTTGTCTTACTGTCCATCATTGTAATGGAATATCAGGGTAACCAGTTCATGAATGAATGATTGCAGATCTGTGCGAGATTCTACAGGCACTGTTTCATTAGTGTTCATAGATCCCTCCTTCCCATGATGTTAGCCATTGATGGTGTGCTGTGTGATTTTGACTGGAGAGAGATGTGTGTACATGCATGTGTGAAGTAGCTGAATATTATGCTCATTGGAATCTCTTGTTTCTTTCCAGTGACTTTTTTTGCGTATGACAGTGTGAACAGTGCGCAGTGTATAGGAGTGGGGTATGTGTGGCAGTATGTGAATGCTGTGTGAATGTGAGTGTATGTGTGTGCATGTTTGAATGGTGTGTAGATTGTGCAAACATGTGTTAGTGTAAGTGAATGATGATTGTATGTGTGATTGAAGACATGTATGGATTATGTGTGCGTGTGAATGGTGTCAAATTCACACACACACACACACACACATGCACACACACACACACACACACACACACCACACAGTCATTGAAAATACATATTGTAAATCACTAGTAACAGCCCTGATGTGGCCCTTTGCGGTCGGCTGGGCTATAAGCAACATTATCTTATCTTATCAAACTAGTAGTTGGGGGGACAAGTGCAGGCTAATAATTCTATCATTATATTATGAAATGGCAAGATTAAAGAAAAGAGGGGGGTTGTGAGAGAAAGAGTACAGGAATGACTGATACAGGCATTACATAATTAATGTAAAATCCTTCACTATCAACATATGGTGACCATCGTGGTCCATCGTGAAAAAGAAACCATTCATATCACATCACCTGCTCAGAGGCCTTTCGTCCGCTGATTCGGACTCATCAGTTGGACATTGATGATTGCGTTGGTGTTCCCTTGGCATTAAATGAAAATATACCACAGTCTCTATAATTCTGTGGTGTTCTCACCACCAAGACTTCAAAAAACAGAATCCAATGGCACCCAAAGCAGCCAGTGAGGGTAGAAAAGTAGAACAAGGAGGGAAATCAGTTGCTGAAAACCTTAAATCGGTGTGAAAGAACAAGGGGTGTAACTCTTGCTCCCTTGAAGAACTATGCGCCCACAACCCCAAATGAATGCTGCTTGCGACACCGAATCGCCCAGCAGAAAGGACAGCACTGAATCGCCTGGCAGAAAGGACAACGCCGAATCGCCCAGCAGAAATGACAACACCGAATCGTCTGGCAGAAAAGACAACACCGAATCGCCTGGCAGAAAGGACAACACCGAATCGCCTGGCACAAAGGACAGCACCGAATCGTCTGGCAGAAAGGACAACACCGAATCGCCTGGCACAAAGGACAGCACCGAATCGTCTGGCAGAAAGGACAACACCGAATCGCCTGGCAGAAAGGACAACACCGAATCGCCTGGCAGAAAGGACAACACCGAATCGCCTGGCACAAAGGACAACACCGAATCGCCTGGCACAAAGGACAACACCGAATCGCCGGCAGAAAGGACAGCACCGAATCGCCTGGCACAAAGGACAGCACCGAATCGCCTGGCAGAAAGGACAACACCGAATCGCCTGGCAGAAAGGACAACACCGAATCGCCTGGCACAAAGGACAGCACCGAATCGCCTGGCAGAAAGGACAACACCGAATCGCCGGGCAGAAAGGACAGCACCGAATCGCCTGGCACAAAGGACAACACCGAATCGCCTGGCACAAAGGACAACACCGAATCGCCTGGCACAAAGGACAACACCGAATCGCCTGGAAAGGACAACACCGAATCGCCTGGCACAAAGGACAGCACCGAATCGCCTGGCAGAAAGGACAACACCGAATCGCCTGGCAGAAAGGACAACACCGAATCGCCTGGCACAAAGGACAGCACCGAATCGCCTGGCACAAAGGACAACACCGAATCGCCTGGCACAAAGGACAACACCGAATCGCCTGGCAGAAAGGACAGCACCGAATCGCCTGGCAGAAAGGACAACACCGAATCGCCTGGCACAAAGGACAGCACCGAATCGCCTGGCAGAAAGGACAACACCGAATCGCCTGGCAGAAAGGACAACACCGAATCGCCTGGCAGAAAGGACAACACCGAATCACCTGGCACAAAGGACAACACCGAATCGCCTGGCACAAAGGACAACACCGAATCGCCTGGCAGAAAGGACAGCACCGAATCGCCTGGCAGAAAGGACAACACCGAATCGCCTGGCACAAAGGACAGCACCGAATCGCCTGGCAGAAAGGACAACACCGAATCGCCTGGCAAAAAGGACAACACCGAATCGCCTGGCAGAAAGGACAACACCGAATCGCCTGGCACAAAGGACAGCACCGAATCGCCTGGCACAAAGGACAACACCGAATCGCCTGGCACAAAGGACAACACCGAATCGCCTGGCAGAAAGGACAGCACCGAATCGCCTGGCAGAAATGACAACACCGAATCGCCTGGCACAAAGGACAGCACCGAATCGCCTGGCAGAAAGGACAACACCGAATCGCCTGGCAGAAAGGACAACACCGAATCGCCTGGCAGAAAGGACAACACCGAATCGCCTGGCACAAAGGACAGCACCGAATCGCCTGGCACAAAGGACAACACCGAATCGCCTGGCACAAAGGACAACACCGAATCGCCTAGCAGAAAGGACAGCACCGAATGGCCTGGCAGAAAGGACAACACACGAATCGCCTGGCACAAAGGACAACACCGAATCGTCTGGCAGAAAGGACAACACCGAATCGCCTGGCACAAAGGACAACACCGAATCGCCTGGCACAAAGGACAACACCGAATCGCCTGGCACAAAGGACAGCACCGAATCGCCTGGCAGAAAGGACAACACCGAATCGCCTGGCAAAAAGGACAACACCGAATCGCCTGGCACAAAGGACAACACCGAATCACCTGGCACAAAGGACAGCACCGAATCGCCTGGCAGAAAGGACAGCACCGAGCACACAGAACAAATAAGGAGACATAAAAAGAAAAGAAAAAGTTCCAAGCTTGCCCATATACCGTTTGCCTTACACATCTACACAGCAGCAACTGTAGAAATGAACAAACACAAATCAATAGTTATTCAAGATTGCCACAGCCTTTTTGATCCTGAATGGAGTCAAATAAACACACGGACGAACAGCAACAAATACAGGTAACATCTGTTTGACGGGTATGAAAGGAAATCTTACGTGAGGCAGAGAACAGTTCACAGTAAGTAAAGAACACGTAGAATAAATAACTCTTGCTCCCATGATGAAGTAAAAACACGCCCATAACTCTAAACGAATGGTGCTTACGACACCTGATCGCCTAGCAGAAATGAGCACACGGAACAAAAAGGAGTTATGGGCTTCATTTAAGATTTTCTTTCATTAGAATCGTTATGTAAATACCGTTAAATGTAGGCTGAAATTTTTGACCCTGTCCGTGAGGATTCATTTAAGGATCAAGGGAGGTCAAAAGGTGTCAACAGTCGGAGTGGTCAACTGAACTGTCTGATAACTCCACCATTGTCAGTCACATGATGCTGGCAGCAGCTAGAAATTGTGCAAAACAACCTTTAACTTGATTAAACATTCTTACCTGGTCTCTCAAGATAGAAGGGCGAAAGCGGAGCTTTCGGCTACCATCCGGCAGCCTTCATCAGCACTGTTGGACTTTAACTTGGATCTCCTGAGAGATGCAATCTCCCACTGATTGACCAACAAGAGTGCTGAACAAATTAATAGTGGTGAAAAAACGAAAGCAGGCTAACAATTCACCATGACACCAATACTATGACTTTGGCGGTGATATATCATGTACGCACCAATTATTATATTTGACATAATTCATGATGGGCATATCAGGTACTACTACTTTAGAATAAATACGTTACGGGTACATCAATAATTATCATATTGGAGGTCGTATATCATTGACACGTCACTGATAATTACATTTGAGGTCATACGTCACAGGCCTACCAATGATGGAAGCAATACATCCTGGGCATATCAATGATTAGTCCATTGGATCGTTGACATTTCGTCCCGAACAGAGTGTGTGTACACGTGCAAGGAGAATCTATCGCTAAGAGAGACTGAGTCCGAAAGAAATACAAAACACAATACCTCCTGCACCCAAAACAACGGACGGACACCACACCCGATTTAGCTGCACAACGACAAATTTTCACCATTAAAACCTCTTCGAGTGAGAAATGAATAGATACACCAGACTGTTAATCTGACAGAGCGATTACACACACACACACACACACACACACACACACACACACACACACACACACACACACAGTGTAAATGGGGTTCAAGATTTCCGGTACTAACTGTTCCAGGATTGGAAATCCAGGTGGTCGAGAGGGGCCGGAAGGAAATCCCTCCAACAATGATTCTCCTCTCGCAGATTCACTGACAACAGAAAAAGGTCAAGACCCTCTGTCACGGGAAAGTTTTCTTTCTCTCTCTCTCTCTCTCTCTCTCTCTCTCTCTCCTCTCTCTCTCTCTCTCTCTCTCTGAAACACACACACACACACACACACACACACACACACACACACTGGAATACAAAAAGCGAAGAAACGGGGTTACTGATCTTATCAGAAAGTCCAAGAGAGAATATTTTAACATTTCCATTTCACACATATACACACGCGCGCCCCGCGCGTGGTCAAGCTCGTGCTGTATTTGTTTTGTCGATGCAGTGCTGTTAACTGAAGTGGAATGTGCTTCTGCTTAACTCGCTTACCTAGAAGCGTAACTGGGATGTCTTTCAAAATCTCTCTCTCTCTCTCTCTCTCTCTCTCTCTCTCTCACTCTCTCTCTCTCTCTGCCACACTTTTTTTTTCTCCGTCTCCTCCCACTCTCTCTCTCTCTCTCTCTCTCTCTCTCTCTCTCTCTCTCTCTCTCTCTCTCTCTCTCTTCTCCTTGCTGCAATACTTCTTTTCTCTCCGCTCCCCCCCCCTCTCTCTCTCTCTCTCTCTGTGTATGTGTGCGTCTCTCTCCTCTCTCTCTCTCCTCTCTCTCTCTCTCTCTCTCTCTCTCTCTCTCTCTCTCTCTCTCTCTCTCTCTCTTTCTCTCCCTGTATGTGTGCGTTCTCTCTCTCTCTCTCTCTCTCTCTCTCTCTCTCTCTCTCTCTCCTCTCTCTCTGTATGTGTGCGTCTCTCTCTCTCTCTCTCTCTCTCTCTCTCTCTCTCTCTCTCTCTCTCTCTTCTCTCTCTCTCTCTCTCTCTGTATGTGTGTGTGTGGTTTTTATTTATTAGTTTGTTTGTCCACACAACACAAAACCTTTTGTACGTTACTCTGTATGTGTCAGTGTCTCGGGGTGGTATGGCCACAGGCCGAACCATCTGCACACCGATTCAGACAGGCGGCACACTGCCTGCAGGCAGACTCGTATGTAAGCGTATAATAATTGTGGACCAGGCAAAAATCAAGGTAACGCTATATAATGCGAAACGCGCAGCAAAGAAGTCGATTCAGTTCAGTTCAATGGTTATTTTAACAAGGCAGTTCATCATCGTTGATAGTAGACGATGATAAAAGGCAACAGAGATCACCGAGAATGTCAGACCTACTGGCCCTGGTCATTATGCCAGACCTGCTGTCTCTGGTCATTATGCCAGACCTGCTGTCTCTGGTCATTATGCCAGACCTGCTGTCTCTGGTCATTATGCCAGACCTGCTGTCTCTGGTCATTATGCCAGACCTGCTGTCTCTGGTCATTATGTCAGACCTACTGGCCCTGGTCATTATGCCAGACCTACTGTCTCTGGTCATTATGCCAGAACTACTGTCTCTGGTCATTTTGCCAGAACTACTGTCTCTGGTCATTATGCCAGACCTGCTGTCTCTGGTCATTATGCCAGAACTACTGTCTCTGGTCATTATGCCAGACCTACTGTCTCTGGTCATTATGCCAGACCTACTGTCTCTGTCATTATATGCAGAACTACTGTCTCTGGTCATTTTTTTCTCACCTCTGTCCTTCACACGTTAGAATCTACACACACTCCACGAAGAATACTTCTGAAAAAAACTTTTTTTTAAATCTGAAAATCACAAGTTTGCTCAACTCTGACTGGGCAAGAACGTGTGGGATGGTGTGTAATACATGTGTCATACAAAATATGGTCAGTGTTTTCAAAATATGGAGTATTCATAACTTTTAATTTGTATCGCCCAGTTAAAATTGGGCGGTCTACTAGTACATGATAGACCATTTTCCCCTCACAATATACACCTAACATCAGGAGAGAATTTGGTGTTCTGTGTGTTTAAAACTAAGTTGTTTGATTATCTGGGGTATATATCTTAGGCAGGAAGGCAATTCATGTGACTTCTTAGTCACAAAGATGTCCAGTTTAGACACAAGTTTTCTTTTACAGATGTCACAAAAAGTATGTAGGAAGATGCGCGAAACAAAATTCACCAGAATGTTTCTGCTACCGACAGCTGATTAGCTCTGTTTGTTGATTAATCGATTGATTTGCTTACTTGCTTGTTTACTTGGTTTTCATTGTCATGTGATTTGATGTCATTTTTAGTATCGGATGAAGAGATTTGTCGAAAATGCACTTGTCTGTATCAAATAAGCGTTAAGTCACTCTTTTTATGTTTGCATTTGGCATATTTCAGTAATGGTGCAATATTGCTCAACAGTATTTTGGCATGTTTTCAGTAATGCTGCAGTATTGCTCAACAGTATTTTTGGCCTAATTTCAGTCATACTGCAGTATTGCTAAACAGTATGTTGGCCTAATTTCAGTCATACTGCAGTATTGCTCAACAGTATTTTGGCCTAATTTCAGTCATACTGCAGTATTGCTAAACAGTATTTTGGCATGTTTTCAGTAATGCAGCAGTATTGCACGACAGTATTTGGCATGTTTTCAGCAACGCTGCAGTATCTCACGACAGTATTTTGGCATGTTTTCAGTAACGCTGCAGTATTGCACGACAGTATTTTGGCATGTTTTCAGTAACGCTGCAATATTGCTCAACAGCTCGGTCTCAGACATGTTTTAAACACTTTCCCACGGACAATACCATCTACCCTGCTGAGCTCACTGCGTTACGGTCCTGGTACTTTAAAATAGTCTCTGCATCAACACTCAAAGACTTCCGTAGTCTCTCTGACTCTCTTTCCACTCTGAAGTCCATTGCAGGCTGTAACCCCTTCTTCTTTTTCTTCTTCTGCTGTGGACTTTTTTTTTTTGTGTGTAAGATCTTCAATCCTGTCGCCATGATGAAACCCATTGTTTCTCGAGGTCTTGACGGCTGCCCCCAAAGCTGCACCTGCAGTTCTGCACCCTCTGGCAAGGTCTGACGCCGTAGTAGAACATCATAGGCTGGACAGTGTTGGAGGATGTGTTCTGGGGTCTGAGATCCAGTGCCAAACGGACATTCGTCTGTGGGCAATCTTCATTCGGCTGAGGGGCTCAGCAGTCGGCAGTGGCCAGTTCTCAGTCTGAAGAGGATGGTTTGCTGGTATCTCTGGAGCCAATGGATCAGAGCTGTAACCTCAAGCACCCTAAGCTTTGGAATGTGTGATCTGTACACCCACCCCTCTAAAATCTGATGGTTACAACATGTAGTTTTTGCATGGGTTTCCCGGTCATGTCGGCATTCAAGGCAGCTCAGTGGTTGATCTGCTTGACAATAGTACTACAAGTAAATCGTTGAGCAGATTCACATAGCTGAGCAGATTCAAATAGTTGAGCAGATCCAAACAGTTGAGCATTAATTGTTGAGCAGATTCTGCATCTCTCACACCAATCTGAAACCCAAAGTTCAGACCTATGTCACAGACTTCTGGCAAGAGAAAAGGAAAATTCAGACGGATAACAAACTTTCGAATCAACCCAAAACTTTCAAGTGTTTTTATCATATGCGACTGGAGGCAGTAAAGAAGAAAGAAGTTTGTGCTGATGGCTCACAAGTCACTCTGTCATATCTATTAAAAGGCCAAGAAGCTCCGTGGTGCATTCCATGTGATGTACCATTCATTATTTTAAAAAAATGCCATAGAAAGATTGGACTTACAAGATGTCAGGCAAAAAAAAAAAAAAAAAAATTGCAGCAGACTCCATGAAAATCTTCTTCAGAGATAAACCCCGTTGATATGGGAAATGAAATGAGGTAGGGAACAGTAAACGATAAACAGTAAATAAGTGGGGTATGTTTTGCTCCCATAAGGAAACCTAACACAGAGTAACTTTTATTCAAGACTGGCACAGTCTTTTAAACTTGAATAAAGTCAGACAAATACATAGACGAACAATCTAGCAGTGGGGGAAAAACAAGCGCAGGCCAACAACTGAACTATCTTCATAGTAATGACCTGGCAAAGATTTGGACTTGAGGGAGGGGAGAGGGGAGTTTGAAGATGGAGAAACTAGGAACATAAAAAAAAAGTTAAAGATATGGAAACTCTTCACTAGCTGCATAAGGGAACCATCGCAATCCCTTTTGAAGGCAGATATATTTGTATTGCCTGCTCCGAGGCCTTTCGCCCGCTGGGTCGGGACTCATCAGGGAGACACGGCTGGTTGTGTCTGCGCTCCCGGCGTCAAATAGAGACACACCACAGTCCATAATACTGTGGTGTTCTCACCACCATGGGTGCAAAAAAGAATCCAATAGCACCCCCAGAGCAGCCAGCGAAGAGTAGTAAATGCAACCAAACGAAAGTGTGGGAAAAAAAAAAGTTGCCGTTGATATGATTATTGAGTTTCAAATAGAGATCCACATTAATTTTTCATCTCATCCAGGATTTTACAGAAGATATCCAGGATTTTACAGAAGATAGATTTTAACGAAATGACCGCGTATTTTTAGAAAACATGCTTTACCTGCCCGGATATGCGACTGCGGTAACTCGAATTTGTTTTGCATTTTGAGATTTTGGTATACCATAAGAGCGGGCCGAGGGCAGAACGTGGCCAAGTCCCAATCATGTTTTCCTAAAAATAAACATGCTGTAATCAAAATACTTGTACCGTAACTCAGCTCGAAGAATATCTTGTGGGGATAAGTAGTCAATTGTTGGTTTTTTTTCGTCTGCTGTAAAATTTGATTTTCAGACTTATGGCAGTTTTACTTCCAGGCAGCGTTTTCATGCATCAGGTACTGACTATGCAAGATTTTTTTAAACATTCAAGAAGAGAGTGATTATGACGTGATGGCAGCCCTGATATGGCCCTTTGCGGTCGGCTGGGCTACAAACAATGCGAACTGAAATGAATGGACTGCTACAGTCTACCTGTAAGCTCACACGCCTTGTCAAGAGCGAGTAGCGGTTGAACTGCTTCAGGCAACCGATTCGCTCCTTGGTTTTTCCCCTGCTTGTTGTTGATTGGTCACACACAGTCCAC
>CM031596.1:18990165-18995165 GCA_018398815.1 Conus ventricosus | reverse complement strand
CGAATCTGCCCCGAATGCCCCGAATGCCTCCCCGAATCCATCCGAATCGTCACCCGAATACAGCTCGCGAATATAGCCGAATCGGCTATAAATACGTGTGCAGGAGGCATTTGTCTCATTTCGCCTGTTGCAGCCGACGTGATAACATTCTCGCCATGCCTAGAACCAAGACCACCAAGACAAAGATTTCCACTTTTCATCATCCACCTCAAGAAGAGATGTCCGACCAACTGGAAATGGACCTCCTTGATGAAGACGATAGTGATGTCTCCGAGGAAGAATCAGTCGCCCCTTCCCAAAGCCAGAACGCCCACAAGAAGAAAGACAAAAAGGTCAAGACCACCCCAACTACCGACACCAAAAAGAAGGGCAAGACTCCCAAACGCCTGAAGTTCACCCAAGCCGAGCAGGAGGCTCTTCGTGACTGGTTGTATGAGAACCCCATCATCTGGGACAAGGGCGACGCGGACTACAAGGACAACGACAAGCGTGACAAGGTGTACAGGGTCAAGGCGGCATCATTGGGCATTGATCCAAAAGGCCTCAAGACCTGGTATGAGGGAATGCGCACAAGATTTGCCAAGGCCATCGAGAAGAAGTCAGGAGACGGGGCCAAGGTGCTGCCGCCTGGAGAGCAGTGGATCACCGACAGCTTCCAGTTCCTGCTTCCCCACGTCCACTGGATGCGTGGAAGGACTTTGGGGTCCCTCAAGTTGAAGGCGAAGGGTCCACGAGATAGGCCATTGACGTCCAAGGCAACTTCCCCACCGACGAGCGATGAAGAAGTGGAAGAAGAAGAAGATGAAGACGTCGCCGCCCATGAATTCGACAACACCGACTTGGAGGTTGTGGCCTCTACAGCCACTGCTCCTCCATCGTCAAAGAAGAGGAAGCGTCAAGAGGCCGTCAGAAAACTTCAGGAGCGGCAGCGATCGTCCGCACAGCTTCATCAGCAAGTGCAGCAGCTGATAGCAGCCCCACCTCTGGGTCAGAAGGCAGCGTATGGAAACTGGCTGGCTGCAGTTTCCAGAGACGTCCATCCTTCAATCTGGTACCACTTCCACCAGTGGTCATCTGAAGGATGTCGCTACTTCCTGCAAGAATCGGAACGTCTCAACAAACAGCCGTTTGTGACGTCGCCGCCAGCCAAGCCTGCTACTTCAGGTCAAGAGCCACCAGTGCAGCAGCAGCAGTTCCAGCATCCACCAATGCCACAGCAGGCAGGGCAGCTGTACCAGCTGCAGACTCCACCTCCTCCATCGACTCCTTGTCAAAATTCTGGCAACGACAGCCAAGACCTCTCCTTCGGCTCGGTCATGAGAGAAGCCCTGAACCTCAACAGCCAAAACTGTGCCCAGCTGCCCTGAACGCAAAAAAAGGAAAAAATTATTCATTTTTATTGTGTTTCTTACAGTTCCGTTTCTTTTTTATATTGGTTTCATTGTTTTTGTATGTTGCCATGTTATGTTTAATTTTTCCCTTCTCCTTAATTCCTTACACACAAGTCCTTTTTTTTTCTTTTTTTTTTTTGTGGTGGTATCAACTATCAGTGGTCACTGTTGACTGGCTCCTTTCCTTTGTTTTCTTGATAATTTTCCTTTAGGGTCATTTGATTGATATTATGACAATGACATTTTGTTTCTGAACATTTCATGATGATTTTGGACTACACGATTCATGATATCATGACAAGACAGACAGACAGACAGACAGGCAGGCAGAGAGAGCAGACAGAAGAGTAGGGATCTTTTGTGTGTGTATGTGAGTTTCCTGTTTGTGCTTGATCATTTGTGTAGCATGCAATTAAAGTGTTTCACTCGTACAGTTTTGCAACGACACATTGATTTTAAATTATTTTTTTGATGTGAAAGAGAGAGAACATAAAGAGGGGAGAAAAACATAGTTGTTGCTGTGTGTCTGCACGCGCGTGTGTGTTTGTGTGTGTGTGTGTGTGTGTGTGAGAGAGAGAGAGAGAGAGAGAGAGAGAGAGAGAGAGAGAGAGCAGAGAGAGAGAGACAGAGAGAGAGAGACAGAGAGAGAGAAAGAGACAGAGGAAGAGAGAGAGAGAGAGAAGAGAGAAGGAAGAGAGAGAGAGAGAGAGAGAGAGAGAGAAAGAGACAGGGAAAGATATATATATATATATATATATATACAGATGAGACACAGAGCATTTTTTTCTTCAATTTATTATTTTTTTCTTTCAAATCATTTCGCTGCATACTATTGCTCCACGTCTGACATGAATAGTGCTTCAATGACAGACGCTGGCGTTTCGCCTCCTTTGTTGTCCTGTTTCCGTCACAGCTTGGAGGTCTTCCATCTGTGCTTCTTTCTCTCAATGGCCAGGGATGACGTTGTGCTGACTCGTATTGCCAAGCGACGCTGGGGGTGGTCGTGCTCAACCGGATCCAGAGGTTGTGAAGGCAGACACACGCGAGACTACTTGTAGCAGTTCCTGAGACTGCGCAGGTTGTCATGGGAACTCTGAAGCGTTGGCCAGGATACGAGCGTTCTCGATGACTCGTCTTCCCTTGAAGCGGTAGTTGAAGATGCGTTCGTCGTATCTACCTCTTCTGGAGAAGGGTTTGCATCAACATGCACGCGACGGAAAGCGCGTCACCAGTCCAGGAAGTAGGGCATGTCGACGTTGTCGCGAGAATGAGGGTCCGGATCACGAAGGCGTGGTGCATCTCTATCGCCTCTTTTAGCTCGAGCTGTTGAAGACTGGCAGTCGGACGCTGACACCATTCGCCCAACATCGCCCAGGGAAACTGTTATCCGCATCAGCCGCGGCGAAGAGGATGATGGAGTGTACCCCTTATAGTTGTAGTACAGCGAACCGCCGACTGGGACACTTGGATGGCCACATGCTTCCCGTCGATGCGCCGACGCAGTGGGAAGTCCAACGCCGCAAAACCCTCTGCCAGGGACTTCCATCCTTCTGCGTGGTGGAGCGCTGACCAACTATCGCCATATTCCTTCAATGATGCCTCGCTACGTCTGGCACCATGCGACGATGGATGACATGGACCGGAGCCACATCAAGCTTCCTGTGATGGCACCTGTGATTCAAAGCCGCAGACCACGCCAGCTCAGACCAGGCTTCAACGTTCTGGTAGTGGTTCTTCTCTTGGGAGTGCTGGACCAACCCTGCAAGGATATTTTGGAACTGCTCGGCCAAATCGCAGGAATTGCTGAACGATTGGACGTCTTCGGTTCGAGTTCCCACATCAGTACGTTGTATTGCCTACTCTGCAGTCGTCCGATCCAGGGCGGACCCACCATCTATCGTTCTCGCGACGTCGGCCTGCTGGTGCATCACCATCCTCGCCACGTCGTCATCATTAACCGTCACCAGATCTGGCAGAGTCTTCAGCCAGCATATCTCGTGCAGCAGGCCTCGTCTCTGCAAACGGTCATCATCCCAGCAGCAGTTGGGCATCGTGAGGAGAAGTTGATCTACGGTCTTCCATGGTGTGCACAGGTCGAATGACAAGGTGGAAGTGAGGTGCACGGAGTTGCACAATATATATACCCCCCCAAAAAAAGATTCGGGCATATTCGGATCCGATTCGGGCCCCATTCGGACGATTCTTGGGCCCGATTCGGACGATTCTGGGGCATATTCGGGTGATTCGGTGTCGTGTTCGGCGCATTCGACCATATTCGTCCCGATTCGGGTCGATATTCGGGTCGCCATTCGGCTCTATTCGGCCGTAATCGGGGCATTCGGGCCACATTCGGCGCTATTCTGGTCGAATGCGGCTCGATTCTGGTCACTATTCGGGTTGGCATTCGGCTGTATTCGGGATTCCCAAAATTAATTCGTGTCGATTCTTGGCGATTCTGCTCTGATTCGGGACCCATTCGGCTCGATTCGGGGAGCTCCCCGAATCAGAGACGAATAGGTCCCGAATCCACCGAATCCATCCGATTCAGCCCATATTCGGACAGAATCGGCCCGAATTTATTCGGGAGTATTCGGTTCCGGTGTAACGGGGCTTCAGCAAAATTCACACACACTGGAGCTGTTTATTACAGACATGCGGGCTCTGTGTGTCTGTCTGTCTGTCTGTTCTCTCTCTCTCTCTCTCTCTCTCTCTTCTCTCTCTCTCTCTCTCTCTCTCATCTCTCTCTCTCCCTCTCTCTCTCTTCTCTCTCTCTCTCTCTCTCTCCTCTCTCTCTCTCTCTCTCTCTGTGTTGAGCACCTATCCATAGAGAAAGGAGATGACGAATTCTATGCAATTTTGACGCTAACATTTCACCGTAGCCTTGTTTTCAGACTCGCTAATAAAAAATAAAATGCTGTAACAAGAGCGACAGAAACCCATACTCATGCCACTGAGAAAGAGGGGCAGTTTCTTTCTTTCTTTTCTTTCTTTCTGTTCTTCCTTTTTGTTTGAATAATAAGTTTATAAAAATTAAAAAAAATCTCGTCGCCCGTGACTGCACGTCTTGCACACGTCAGTCACTTTCGTCGACAAACATTAAAAAAAAATAATAATAATAATAACACGGTTCGGAGAGGTAGGGGGGCGGGGTCATTTGTTGACATAACATTGTCACGTGGTCTGTCTCGCTTCGGAGCGCGCGCCGTCTCGCACAGTCGTTCCTCTTTGTCACTCCCAGCAAAGATAGTTCGCTGTAGGGCGTACAGTCTTTGCTCCCAGGCAGTGGCGTTGGGGAGAGCGAGGAGTACGTTGTCACAATGTTGCTGTCCGGTCCGTCTCCGCCCGTGAAAATCCGAAAAACAACTCACAAACCAAACAAGGTAAGAACAGAGAGCTGTTGTCGTGTTGACATACACGTGTGTGTGTGTGTGTGTGTGAGTGTGAAATTTGCTTTACAAAAAAAAAAAAAAAAACAACCGTCGCGCTTCTCTCTGATAATATATTTGTGCTCGTGTCACGTCTTATCTCTGTGTGGTTGTGTGTACTGCATTTTTTTGATTTTTTTTTATTTTTAAACCCGAGTCGAGACTTTTTACTTGCTGTTGGAGA
>CM031596.1:18952665-18982665 GCA_018398815.1 Conus ventricosus | reverse complement strand
CAGCAGGGAGGGGGCAATCCCAATTGTGGAGAGGTGACAAAACCAGCAGGGGGCGGGGCAATCCAATTGTGGAGAGGTGACAATTAAAACGCAGGGAGGGGGCAATCCAATTGTGGGGAGGTACAATAACACAGCGGGGAGGGGACAATCCCCGGGGAGAGGTGCAAACAAACACAGCAGGGAGGGGAAAATCCAATGTGTGGAGGGTGACAATTAACACGCAGGGGAGGGGCAAACCCAAATTTTGGAGAGGTGACAATTAACAAGCAGGGGAGGGGCAATCCAATGTGTGGAGAGGGACAATTAACACAGCAGGGGGGGGCAATCCAATGTGTGGAGAGGTGCAATCAAAACAGGGGGGGGGACAATCCATTTGGGGGTGACAATAAAACAGCGGGGAGGGACAAACCAAGTGGGAAGGTGACAATCAACAAGCGGGGAGGGGGCAATCCAAGTGCGGAGAGGTGACAATTATACCGCGGGGAGGGACAATCCAAAGGTGGGAGGTGACAAACAACACAGCGGGGGGGGACAATCCCAAAGTGTGGGAGGTGCATCAAAAACAGCAGGGGAGGGGGCAACCCAAATTTTGGAGAGGTACAATTAACACAGAGGGGAGGGGACAAACCAAAGTGTGGAGAGGGACAATCAACACAGAGGGGGGGGAAAAATCCAATGTGTGGGGAAAGGGGACAATCAACACAGCAGGGGGGGGGGCAATCCAAGTGTGGAGAGGTGACAAACAAAACAGCAGGGGAGGGGGGCAACCAATGTGTGGAGAGGGGGAAAATCAACACAGCAGGGGAGGGGACAATCCCAAAGGGTTGGGGGAGGTGACAACAACACAGCAGGTGAGGGTTTTCAAACCAATGTGTGGAGAGGTGGCAATCAAACCGCAGGGGGGGGGCAATCCAAAGTGTGGAGAGGTGACAAACAAAACAGCAGGGGGGGGGACAATCCCAAATTTTGGAAGGTGACAATCAACACAGCAGGGGGGGGGGACAATCCATGTGTGGAGAGGTGCCAAACAACACAGCAGGGAGGGGGCAATCCAATTGTGGAGAGGTCAAACAACACAGCAGGGAGGGGACAAACCAAAGTGTGGGAGGGAAAACACCAACAGGGAAGGGGGAACCAAATGTGGGAGAGGTGACAAACCCCACAGCAGGGGGGGGACAACCAAGTGTGTGAGGAGGGGCAATCAACACGCGGGGGGGTGCAATCCTGTGTGTGTGTGGAGAGGGCAATCAAACAGCAGGGGGGGGGACAAACCAATGTGTGGAGAGGTACAATCAAAAACCGGGGGGGGGGCAATCCAATTTTGGGGGAGGGGACAAATTTAAAACGAGGGGAGGGGACATCCCTGTGTGTGTGGAGAGGTGACAATCAACATAGCAGGGGAAGGGGGCAATCCAAATTTTGGAGAGGTGACAATCAAACACAGCAGGGGGGGGGGCAAACAATGTGTGGAGGGTGACAATCACACAGCAGGGGGGGGGAAATCCAATGTGTGGGAGGTGACAAACAACACGCAGGGGGGGGTCAAACCCAAAGTGTGGAGAGGTGACAAACAACACAGCGTGGGGGACAATCCCAATGTTGGGGGAGGGGACAATCAACACAGCGGGGAAGGGGACAATCCCAAATTTTGGAGGGTGACAAACAAACAGCAGGGGAGGGGACAATCCAATTTTGGAGAGGTGACAATCAAAAACGCAGGGGGGGGCAATCCAAAGTGTGGGGAAGTGACAATCAAAAACAGGGGGGGGGACAATCCCAAAGTGTGTGTGGAGGGTGACAACAACATGCATGGGGGGTGCAATCCAAAGTGTGTGTGTGGAGAGGTGAAAATCAAACAGCAGGGGAGGGGGCAAAACCTGTGTGGGGAGTGGACAACAACCAGCAGGGGGGGGGCAAACCCAAAGTTGGAGAGGTGACAATCAACACGCGGGGGAAGGGGCAATCCTTTTGTGGGGAGGGGGACAAAACACAGGGGGGGGGACAACCAAGTGTGTGTAGAGAGGTGACAACAAAAGCAGGGGAGGGGCAAATTTTAATTGGGGTGGGAGAGGTGCCAATAACCAGCAGGGGAGGGGCAATCCCAAAGGTGGAGAGGTGACAAAGAACACAGTAGGGGAGGGGGCAATCCAATGTGTGGAGAGGTGACAATTAACACAGAGGGGAGGGGACAATCCAAAGTGTGTGTGGAGAGGTGCAATCAACATAGCAGGGGGGGGGGACAATCCCTGGGGAGAGTGACAATCAAAACAGCGGGGGGGGGGGGAATCCCAATGTGTGGAAGGTGACAATCAACACCAGGGGGGGGGGCAATCCCAAAGTGTGGAGAGGTGAAATCAACACGAGGGGGGGGGCAATCCCAAATTTTGGGGAAAGGGACAATCAACACAGCAGGGGAGGGGGCAATCCAATGTGTGGAGAGGTGACAACAACACAGCAGGGGAGGGGGTCAAGTGTGGAGAGGTGAAATCAACACGCGGGGGGGGGGACAACCAATTGGGGGAGAGGTTACAACAACACAGCAGGGGAGGGGGCAATCCAATGTGTGGAGAAATACAATCAACACAGCAGGGAGGGGGGCAATCAATGTGGGTGTGGAGAGGTGACAATCAACATGCATGGGAGGTGCAATCCAATGTGTGTGTTGGAGAGGGGACAAAGAACCAGCAGGGGGGGGGACAATCCAAAAGTGTGGAGGGTGACAATTTAACACACAGGGGGGGACAATCCAATGTGTGGAGAGGGCAATCAACACAGCGGGAGGGGCAATCCAAAGTTGGAGAGGGCAAACAAAAAAGCAGGGAGGGGACAATCCCAATGTGTGGTAGGAGGTGACTCAACACTGAGGGGGGGGTGCAATCTTTAAAGGTGGTGTGGGAGGTGCAATCAAAAACAGCAGGGAGGGGGGAATCCAATGTGTGGAGAGGTGACAATGAACACAGTAGGGGAGGGGACAATCCAAAGTGTGGAGAGGTGACAATTAAAACAGCAGGGGGGGGGAATCCAATGTTGTTGGAGGGTGACAAAAAACTAGCGGGGAGGGGGCAATCCAATGTGTGGAGAGGGACAAAAACAGCAGGGGGGGGGGCAATCCAGTGGTGGGAGGTGACATCAACACGCGGGAGGGGGCCCTCCAAAGTGTGGAGGGTGACAATCAAAACAGCGTGGAGCGGACAAACCAATTGGGGGAGAGGTGAAAATCAAACAGCAGGGGAGGGGACAATCAATGTGTGGAGAGGTACAATAAAAAAGGGGGGGAGGGGGCAATCCAATGTGTGGAGAGGGACAACAACACGCGGGGGGGGGCAATCCAATGTGTGGGGGAGGTACAATCAACACCGCAGGGAGGGGGCAATTCCAAAGTGTGGAGAGGGACAACAACACAGCAGGGGGGGGGGCAATCCAATGTGGGAGAGGTGAAATCAAAACCCGGCCCGGGGGGGGGGACAATCCAATGTGTGTGTGGCGAGGTGACAATCAACACTGCAGGGGGGTGCAATCCAAGTGTGTGTGTGGAGAGGTGCAAACAACACAGCAGGGGGGGGAAAATCCCAAAGTGTGGGGAAGGGGCAATCAACCAGCAGGGGGGGGGACAATCCAAAGTGTGGAAGGTGACAACAACACAGCAGGGGGGGGGGACAATCCAAATGTGTGTGGGAGGTGACAATCAACATGCAGGGGGGGGGACAATCCAATGTGTGGAGAGGTGACAATAACCAGCGGGGAGGGGGCTTTCCAAAGTGTGGAGAGGTGACAATCAAAACAGCAGGGGGGGGGACAATCCAATGTGGGAGAGGTGACAATCAAACACAGGGGGGGGGCAATCCCTGTGGGAGAGGTGGGGCAATCAACACAGCAGGGGGGGGAAACCAATTTTGGAGAGGGGCAATCAACACAGCGGGGAGGGGGGAATCCAGTGTGGGAGAGGTGACAATCAACACAGCAGGGGGGGGCAATCCAATGTGTGTGTGGAGAGGTGCAATCAAAAAGCAGGGGAGGGGAATCCAAAGGGTTTTGGGGGAGGGTCAATCAAAAACAGCGGGGAGGGACAATCCAAGTGTGGAGAGGTACAATCAACCAGCGGGGAGGGGACAATCAATGTGTGGAGAGGGGGGACAATCAACCAGAGGGAGGGGACAATTCCCAAAGTGTGGGGGGTGACAATTAAAAAACAGCAGGGGGGGGACAACCAAAGTTGGAGAGGTGACAATTAACCAGGGGAGGGCAAACCAATGTGTGGGGAGGTGACAATTAACGCAGCAGGGGAGGGGACAAACCAATGTGTGGAAGGGGGACAATCAACACGCAGGGGGGGGGACAATTTCCAAAGTTGAGAGGTGACAATAAACACAGCGGGGGGGGGAACAACCCCAAAGTTGGAGAGGGGCAATAACACGCGGGGAGGGGACAAATCCCTGTTGGAAGGTGACAATTAATACAGCAGGGGAGGGGACAATCCAATGTTGGGAGAGGTGCAATAACACAGCAGGGGGGGGGACAATCCAATGTGTGGAGAGGTGACAATCAACACGCAGGGGAGGGGACAATCCAAAAGTGGGAGGGTGACAATTAAAAAAGCCGGGGGGGGGACAATCCAATGGTGGGGAGGTGACAATCAACAAGCAGGGGAGGGGAAAATCCAATGTGTGGAGAGGTGACAATCAACACAGCAGGGGAGGGGGCAAACCAAGTGTGGAGAGGTGACAATCAACACAGCAGGGGAGGGGGACAATCCAATGTTGGGAGGTGACAATCAACACAGCGGGGGGGGGACAATCAAGTGGGGAGGGCAATCAACACAGAAGGGAGGGTGCAAGCCAAAGTGTGGAGAGGTGACAATCAAAAGCAGGGGGGGGGCAAACCAATGTGTGGAGAGGTGACAATCAACCAGCGGGAGGGGCAATCCAATGTGTGGGGAGGTGACAATCAACAAGCAGGGGGGGGGGACAATCAATGTGGGGAGAGGGACAATAAACAGCAGGGGGGGGGCAATCCCAAAGTGTGGAGAGGTGACAATACAAGCAGGGGGGGGACATCCCAAGTGTGGAAGGTGACAACAACACAACGGGGGAAGGGGGGAAACCAATGTGTGGAGAGGTGACAATCAACACAGAGGGGGGGGACAATCCAAAGTGGTGTAAAAAGGTGACAATCAACATGAAAGGGGGGGGCCAAACCAATTTGTATGTGGAGGGTGACAAACAAAAACCCGCAGGGGGGGGGACAAACCCCAAAGTGGGGAAAATGACAACAACCAGTGGGGGGGGGACAACCAATGTGTGGAGGGTGCAATTAAAAAAGCAGGGGGGGACAATCCAATGTGTGTGTGGAGGGTGACAAACAAAATAGCAGGGGAGGGGGGCAATCCAAGTTGGAGAGGTGACAATCAAAAAGCAGGGGGGGGGGCAATCCCAAGTGTGGGGAGGTGACAACAACCAGCAGGGGGGGAAATCCAATGTGGGAGGGGAATCAAAACAGCGGGGAGGGGTCAAACCATGTGTGGAGAGGTGACAATAACACGCAGTGGGGGGACAATCCAATTGTGGGAGGTGACAATCAACCCGCAGGGGGGGGACAATCAATGTGTGGGAGTGCAATTAACACAGTAGGGGGGGGACAACCCAAAGTGTGGAAGGGGACAATCAAAACAGCGGGGAGGGGGGAATCCAATGTGTGGAGAAGTGAAATCAACACAGCAGGGGAGGGGACATCCAATGTGTGGTGGGAGGTCAATCAACAGCATGGAGGTGCAATCCAATATGTGTGTGTGGAGAGGTGACAAACAACACAGCATGGGAGGGGCAAACCAATGTGTGGAGAGGTGCAATCACCCCCAGGGGAGGGGGGCAAAACCAAAGTGTGGGGAGGTGACAATCAACACAGCAGGGGGAAGGGGGAATCCAATTGTGGGAGGTGACAAACAACAAGCGGGGGGGGGACAATCCAAGTGTGTGTAGAGAGGACAATAAAAAAGCAGGGGGGGGCAATCTAATGTTGTGTGTTGGGGAGGGGACAATCAAACCAGTGGAGGGGGGCAATCCAATGGTGGGGAGGGGACAATGAACACAGAGGGGGGGGGCAATCCAATGTGTTGAGAGGTGACAATTTAAAACCCGCAGGGGAGGGACAATCCAAAGTGTGTGTGGAGAGGGGACAATCAACATAGCAGGGGGGGGGGACAATCCAATGTGTGGAGAGGGAAATCAACACAGCAGGGGGGGGGCAATCCCCAAAGTGTGGGAGGTGACAATCAACACAGGGGGGGAGGGGGGATCCAATGTGTGGAGAGGGCAATAAAAAAGCAGGGGAGGGGACAAACCCGTGTGTGGAGAGGTACAATCAACACGCAGGGGGGGGCAATCCATTGTGTGGAGAGGTGACAATCAACACAGCAGGGGAGTGGACAAACCAATGTGTGGAGAGGGACAATCAACCGCAGGGGGGGGGGAATCCAAGTGTGGGAGGTGACAATCAACACAGAGGGGGGGGGACAATCCAATTGTGGAAGGTGACAAACAACACAGCAGGGGAGGGGGGGAAACCCAAAGTGTGGAAGGTGACAATTAAAACAGCAGGGGAGGGGACAATCCAATGTGGGGAGAGGGGACAAACAACACTGCAGGGGGGGTGCAACCAAGTGTGTGTGTGGAGAGGTGACACAAACGCAGGGGGGGGGACAAACCAATGTGTGGAGAGGGGAAATAACCCGAGGGGGGGGGGACAATCCAATTGGGAGAGGTGCAATCAACACGCAGGGGGGAAAGGGCAAACCAAAGTGGTGTGGAGAGGTGACAATCAAAATAGAGGGGAGGGGCCCTCCAATGTTTGGGGAGGTGACAATCAACACAGAGGGGAGGGGGCAATCCAAAGTGTGGAGAGGTGACTCAGCACAGCAGGGGGGGAAATCCAATGTGTGGGGAGGGGACAATCAACACGCAGGGGAGGGGGGAATCCAAAGTGTGGAGAGGTGACAATAACCGCAGGGGGGGGGGACAATCCCAATTTTTTTGGAGGGGACAATCAAAACAGCGGGGAGGGGGCAATCCAGTGGTGGGGAGGTGACAATCAACACAGCGGGGAGTGGGCAATCCCAAGTGTGTGTGGAGAGGGGACAATCAACAAGCAGGGGAGGTGCAATCCAATTTTTGTGGAGAGGTGACAATCAAACCCGCAGGGGGGGGACAATCCAAAGTGTGGAGAGGGGGACAATCAACACAGCAGGGGAGGGGAAATCCCCAAATTTGGGAGATGACAATCAACACAGCAGGTGAAGGGGGAAGCCAATGGTGGAGGGTGCCAAACAACACAGAGGGGGGGGGGCAATCCAATGTGTGGAGAGGTGCAATCACACAGAGGGGGGGGGACAATCCCAAGTGGGAGAGGGACAATCAACCAGCAGGGGGGGGACAATAAAAAGTGTGGGAAAATGACAATCAAAACAGCAGGGGGGGGCAATCCAATTTTGGAGAGGTGACAATGAACACAGTGGGGGGGGGACAATCCAAAGTGGGAGGTGACAATTAACACCGCAGGGGGGGGGACAATCCATGTGTGGGGAGAGGTGACAATCAACATAGCAGGGGGGGGACAAACCCAAATTTTTGAGAGGTCAATAACACAGAGGGGAGGGGGCAATCCCAAAGTGTGGAGAGGGGACAAAAACACAGCAGGGGAGGGGGCAAACCAATGTGTGGAGAGGTGACAATCAAAAACAGCAGGGGGGGGACAATCCAAAGTGTGGAGAGGGACAATCAACACAGCAGGGGAAGGGGGCAATCCCATGTGTGGGAGGTCAAACCCAGCAGGGGGGGGGACAATCCCAATGTGTGGAGAGGTGACAAACAAACGCAGGGGGGGGGCAATCCAATGTGTGGGGGGTGACAAACAACACGCAGGGGGGGGGGACAATCCAAAGTGTGGGAGGTGAAAACAACACAGCAGGGGAGGGGCAAAACCAAAAGTGTGGAGAGGTGCAACAACACAGCAGGGGAGGGGGCAAATCCAATGTGGGTGGCGAGGTGACAAACAACATGAGGGGAGGTGCAATCCAATGTGTGTGTGTGGGAGGTGACAATCACCCCAGCGGGGAGGGACAATCCAATGTGTGGAGAGGTGCAATAACACGCAGGGGAGGGACAATCCAAAGTGTGGGGAGGTACAAACAACACGCAGGGGAGGGGACAATCCCAAAAAGTGTGTGGAAGGTGACAATAATAGCAGGGAGGGGGGCAATCCAAAGTGTGGAGAGGTGACAAACAACACACAGGGGAGGGGGCAATCCCAAATTTTGGAGAGGGACAATCAAACAGCAGGGAGGGGACAATCAATGTGTGGAGAGGTGACAATCAAAACAGCAGGGGAGGGGGGGAAACCCAAAGGTGGAGAGGGACAATCAACACAGCAGGGGGGGGGAAAAT
This sequence comes from Conus ventricosus, assembly GCA_018398815.1. Taxonomy (NCBI): domain Eukaryota; kingdom Metazoa; phylum Mollusca; class Gastropoda; order Neogastropoda; family Conidae; genus Conus; species Conus ventricosus. Next base: position 18,974,230 of record CM031596.1, on the reverse strand, counting down.
CCAATTTGGGAGAGGGACAATCAAAAAAGCAGGGGAGGGGAATCCAGTGTGTGGAGAGGTACAATCCCAGCGGGGGGGGGGCAATCCAAGTGGTGTGGAGAGGGGACAATCAAACGCAGGGGGGTGCAAACCATGTGTGTGTGGAGAGGTGCAATCAAAAACGCAGGGGAGGGGACAATCCCAAAGTTGGGGAGGTGACAATCAACCAGCAGGGGGGGGGACAACCAAAGTGTGGAGAGGTACAATCAACACAGCAAAGGAGGGGACAATCCTGGGGAGAGTACAAATTTTTTCACAGCAGGGGAGGGGCAATCCAATGGTGGAGAGGTGACAATTAACACAGCAGGGGGGGGGACAAACCAAAAGTTGGGAGGGAAAAATTAAAACAGCAGGGAGGGGGGGCAATCCCAAAGGTGGAAGGTGACAACAACCCCGCGGGGGGGGGCAATCCAAAGTGGGAGAGGGGGACAAAAACAAGCAGGGGAGGGGACAAACCAAAGGTTTTGGAAGGTGACAATCAACACAGCAGGGGGGGGGGACTCCAATGGTGGAGAGGTGACAATTAATACAGGGGGAGGGGCAATCCTGTGTGGAGAGGTGACAATCAACCAGCAGGGAGGGGGCAACCAATGGTGGAGAGGGGACAATCAACACAGCAGGGGGGGGGACAATCCAAAGTGTGGAGAGGTGACAAATTTCCGAGGGGAGGGGACATCCAATGTGTGGGAGGTGCAATCAAAACAGCAGGGGAGGGGAAAAATCCAATGTGTGGAGAAATGACAATCAACACGCAGGGAGGGGGCAATCAATGTTTGGAGAGTTGGGCAACAACACAAGGGGAGGGGACAATCCCTGTGTGGGGAGGTGACAATCAACACAAGGGGGGGGGGACAATCCAATGGTTTGGGAGGGGACAATCAACACCGGTGAGGGTTCAAGCCATGTTTGGAGGGTAAATCCCGCAGGGAGGGGGCAACCCAAATTTAAACAAAACCCAAACTCCTTTTCTTTTAAAACCCAAAAAAATAATTTTTAAAACCCACCCTCCTTTTCTCCCCCCAACCATTTAATAAAAAAAAAACCCCCCCTTTAATCCCACCCTCCTTTTTTTCCACCAAAATAAATTTTTTTTAATCCCCACCCCCTTTTTAATACCCCCAAACAAACCCCCCCCCCCAAAAACCCCAAAAACCTTTTAAAACCAAAAAACCCCCAACCCCCCGGGGGGGGGCTCCCCCCCTTTTGGGGGGCCCCACAAACCCTTTAATCCCCCAGCAGGGGAGGGGCAAACCAAAGTGTGGAGGGTGACAATCAACACAGCGGGGGGGACAACCAAAAGTGTGGAGGAGGTACAACAACCAGCAGGGGAGGGCAACCAATGTTGGAGAGGGACAATTTTTAAAACCCGAGGGGAGGGGGCAATCCAATGGTGGAGAGGTGACAATCAAAAACACAGGGGGGGGGGCAATCCCAAAGTGTGGGGAAGTGACAAAAACACAGCAGGGGGGGACAATCCAATGTTGTGTGGAGAGGTGACAATCCACGGGGCTTTTGGGAGGTGCCCAAACCAAAAGGGGGGTGTGGGAGAGGTGACAATCAACACAGCAGGGGAGGGGACAATCCAATGTGTGGGGAGGTGACAATCCAAAAAAGCAGGGGGGGGGCAACCCAAAGTGTGGGGAGGTGACAATCAACCGCGGGGAGGGGCAATCCAATGTGTGGAGGGTGACAAAACAAAAAAGCAGGGGGGGGGGACAAAACCCAAAGTGTTTGGAGAGAGGTGACAATAACACGAGGGGAGGGCAATCAATTGTGGGGGAAAGGGTGACAATCAAACAGCAGGGGAGGGGCAATCCAATGTGTGGAGAGGGACAAACAACACAGAGGGGGGGAAAATCCCAAGTGTTGAGAGGTGACAATTAACACGCATGGGGGGCAATCCAAATTTTGGTTGGAGAGGTGACAATCAAAAAAGCAGGGGAGGGGACAATCCCAAAGTGTGGAGAGGTACAAACAACACGCAGGGGAGGGGGCAATCCAATGGTGGGAGGGGACAATCAACACGAGGGGGGGGCAACCAATGTGTGGAGAGGGACAATAAAACAGCAGGGGAGGGGACAACCAATGGTGGAGAGGTGACAATCAACACGCAGGGGAGGGGCAATCCAATGTGTGGAGAGGTGACAATCCACACAGGGGAGGGGGAAATCCAATGTGTGGAGAGGGACAATCAAAAAGCGGGGGGGGCAAACCCAAAGTGTGGGGAGGTGACAATTAAAAAGCAGGGGGAGGGGACAATCCAATGTGTGGAGAGGTGACAATCAAACCAGCAGGGGAGGGGGCAATCCAAGTTGGAGGGTGACAATCAACAGGGAGGGGAGGGGGGAAACCCAAAGGTTGTGGAGAGGTGACAATCAACACGCAGGGAGGGCAATCCAATTTTTTGTGGAGAGGGGGACAATCAACACAGCAGGGGAGGGGACAATCCAAAATGTGGAGAGGTGACAATCAACACGCGGGGGGGGGACAACCCGTGTGGGAGGGACAATTTAACCAAACAGGGGGGGGGGAAATCCAAAATGTGGGAGGGTGACAAACAACATAGCAGGGGAGGGGGGCAATCCAAAGTTTTGGAGAGGGGACAAAAACACAGCAGGGAGGGGGCAACCAGTGTGGAGGGTGACAATCAACCAGCGGGAGGGGGGAAAACCCAAAGTGTGGAGAGGTTACCAAACAACAAGCAGGGGAGGGGAAAACCAATGTGTGGGAGGGTGACAAACAAACGCAGGGGGGGGCAAACCAATTTGGGGGAGGGGACAATCAACACAGCAGGGGAGGGGCAACCATTTTTGGGGGAGGTGACAATCAACACACAGGGGGGGGGGCAATCAATGGGTGGGGAGGGACAATAACACGCAGGGAGGGCATCCCCGTGTTGTGGGAGGTGCAAAAAACAAGCAGGGGAGGGGGACAATCCCAAAGTTGGAGAGGTGACAATCAACACAGCAGGGGGGGGGGAAATCAAAGTGTGGGGAGGTGACAATCCCAAACCCCCGGGAAAGGGGAAACCAATGGTGGGAGGTGCAATCAAACGCAGGGGGGGGGCAATCCCAATGTGTGGAGGGGGTGACAAACACACAGCAGGGGGGGGACAATCCAAATTTTGGGGGAGGGCAACAACACAGCAGGGGAGGGGCAATCCATGTGTGGAAGGTGACAAAAAACACACGGGGAGGGGGAAACCCAATGGGTGGAAGGGAAATCAAAACCGCAGGGGAAGGGCAATCCCAATGGTGGAGAGGGAAATTAAACACAGCAGGGGGGGGACAAAACCAAAGTGTGGAGGTGACAACAACCGCAGGGGGGGGCAAACCCCAATTTTTGTGGGAAGGTACAATCAACCAGAGGGGGAGGGGCAACCCAAAGTGGAGAGGGCAAAAACACAGCAGGGGGGGGGGCAATCCAATGTGTGGAGAGGTGACAATAAAACAGCAGGGGAGGGGGGAAAACCCAATTTTGTGGGAGAGGGACAATCAACAGCAGGGGAGGGGCAATCCAATTTGGGGGAGGGGACAATCAACACAGCAGGGGAGGGGGCAATAATGTTTTAGAGGGCATAACACAGCGGGGAGGGGGGAATCCAATGGTGGGGAGGTGACAATAACCAGCAGGGGAGGGGGCAATCCAATGTGTGGAGAGGTGAAATAACACGCAGGGGAGGGGCAATCCAATTGTGGAGGGGGTGACATCAAAACAGCAGGGGAGGGGGCAACCAAAGGGGAGAGGTGACAATCAAAAAGGGAGGGGAGGGGACAATCCAAGTGGGGAGAGGGGACAATAACACAGCAGGGGGGGGGGCAATCCAATTTTTGTGGAGAGGTGACAATCAAAAAGAGGGGAGGGGGGCAATCCAATGTGTGGGGGAGGTGCAATCAACACAGCGGGGGGGGGCAATCCAAAGTGTGGAGAGGTGACAATCAACACCAGGGGGGGGGGGGGACAAAACCAAGTTGGGGGGAGAGGGGGCAATCAACACGCGGGGAAGGGGGGGAAACCAATGTGTGGGGGGAAAGGTGACAATCAACACAGCAGGGGAGGGGACAATCCAATTTGGAGAGGTGACAATCAAAAAACCGGAGGGGAGGGGCATCCAAAGTGTGGAGAGGTGACAATCAACACGCAGGGGGGGACCCAAATGTGTGGGAGGGTGACAATCAACAAACAGGGGAGGGGCAATCCCTGTGGGAGAGGGACAATCAACACGCAGGGGAGGGGCAAACCAATGTGTGGAGATGGGCATAAAAACAGCAGGGGGGGGGGCAATCCAATGTGTGGAGAGGTGACAATAACCAGGGGAGGGGGGGGCAATCCAAGTGTGGGAGGTGACAATCAACAAAGCAGGGGGGGGCAATCCAAGTTGGGGAGGGACAATCAACACACAGGGGGGGGGGCAATCCATGTGTGGAGAGGTGACAAAAACCGCGGGGAGGGGCAATCCCAATTTTTGTGGGGAGGTGCAATCAACCGCAGGGGGGGCCCAACAAGTGTGTGTGGAGAGGTGACAAAACAACAAGCAGGGGAGGGGACAAACCAAAAGGGGAGAGGGCAATCAACCCAGCAGGGGAGGGGGCAAACCCAAAGTTGGGAGGTGAAATCAACACGCGGGAGGGGAAATCCCCTTGTGGAGAGGGACAAACAACACGGGGGGGGGGCAAACCAATTTTTGTGGAGAGGGAAACAACACAGCAGGGGAGGGGGGACAACCCCAAGTGTGTGTGGGAGGTGACAATAACACGCAGGGGAAAAGGGGCAATCCAAAGTTGTGTGGGAAGGTGACAATCAACACCGCAGGGGAGGGGCAAAAAATGGGTTTTGTGGAAGGTGACAATCAACCCAGGGGAGGGGACAACCAATGTGTGGAAGGTGCAATTAACACAGCAGGGGAGGGACAAACCTGTGTGGAAGGTACAAAAAAAAAAGCAGGGGGGGACAAACAAGTGTGGAGAGGGGGACAATCAAAACAGCAGGGGGGGCAATCCAAGTGTGTTGGAGGGGCAATTAACAAGCAGGGGAGGGGGGGCAATCCAATTTTGTGGAGAGGTGACAATTAACACAGCAGGGGAGGGGACAATCCGAAGCTGGAGAGGCGACAATCAAAGCTTGGAGGGCAGACAATCAAAAGCTGGAGAGGCGACAATCAAAAGCTGGAGAGGCGACAATCAAAGTTTGGAGGGCAGACAATCAAAAGCCTGGAGAGGCGACAATCAAAGCTTGGAGGGCAGACAATCAAGAGCTTGGAGAGGCGACAATCAAAAGCTTGGAGAGGCGACAATCAAAAGCCTGACGGGCAGACAATCAAAGCTTGGAGGGCAGACAATCAAAAGCTTGGAGAGGCGACAATCAAGAGCTTGGAGAGGCGACAATCAAAAGTTGGAGGGCAGACAATCGAAAAGCTTGGAGAACGGACGATGGAAACGCATGAAAAGAGGACAGCCAAAGTCTTGGAGAAGGAAAGTCTACAGAATGGAGAGAGGACAAGAAAAAGATAATAAGAGATGTCAAACACGGAGCATGGAGAGAGAAAAAAAGACAAGTGCAGGAACAAACGTTTCAAAGATTGAAATGGCAACAATCAAAAGCTTGGGAGAGGGACAAACACTGAAAACAGACTGATGCGTTACTGAAAATGATTCAAAATACAAATAAACACACAAACACAATGTAAAGTAACGCAGATTTAACAGACTGTACAAAACAAAGCGAATTTTCGACACAAAGTCTTCATCAGTCGTGACAAGTCGCAAACAAACCTTAATCATGAACAAAACAGTTACTTCCCATCTGGCTGTCAGGAGAGAAAATGACAACCAAAAGGGAAGTAACTGTTTTGTTCATGATGGTGTCTGTCTGCAATTTGTCTCGTCCGATGAAGACTTTGTGTCGAACATTGACTTGTCTGTATTGTACAATCTATTAAATTTGCGTTACTTGACATCTTCTGGGTTTCTTTGCATCTTGAGTCTTCGAGAGCGGCAAAAAAAAAAAAAAATTGAGAGGAGGGGATGAGAAATTGAAGAAGTGACAAGTCAAAAGCTTGGCGAAGGACAATCAAAAGATCAGAGAGCAGACAATCAAAGGACGGGACAGGCAAGAATCAAAAGATTGGAGAAGAGAGAAGTCGAAAGACCTGGAGCAGGGATAAACAAAACACTCGAAAGGGGGACAACCAAACGCTTGGAGAGCCAATAATGAAAAGACTTGGAGACAGGGCAACCAAACGTTTGGAGAGCCAATAATGAAAAGACTTGGAGACAGGGCAACCAAACGTTTGGAGAGCAATAATGAAAAGACTTGGAGACAGGGCAACCAAACGTTTGGAGAGCCAATAATGAAAAGACTTGGAGACAGGGCAACAAACGTTTGGAGAGCAATAATGAAAAGACTTGGAGACAGGGCAACCAAACGTTTGGAGACAATAATGAAAAGACTTGGAGATAGGGCAACCAAACGCTTGGAGAGCCAATAATGAAAAGATGGAGACAGGGCAACCAAACGTTTGGAGTGGGACAAAAGTTTGGAGAGAAGAAATCAAAAGATTTTAGAGAGGGGACTATGATTTGAAAGGGACGTGTGGGTAAACATATTTTTGCGTCTTTTTATTTGGAATAGTAACTTTAATAGTCTCCGCGATTTCCTTTGTCACATATGTAAAAAGAAGCATTTGAACATATTATAAGCACTAGCTTCGTGTTCAAATTTTGACATTTCTTGTGAAACTATATAATATGGAAGTCGAAATAGATTTATTTAAACCAAGAGCAGATGTTTTAGAAATAGTTTGTTACTTGCCGCCAATGACATTGACAAACAAAGCACATGACAAGACACGATGCATTTCAACCTCTTGGGTCTTCTTCAGGCGAAAAAAATAAATCACATTTAACATTTGGGACAGTACAAACAAAGAACGAAAAATGACTCATCTGTTGTTGTCCATGTGGTGGGGAGAATAGCCACTAGGCGGAAGTGACAAGGGGGATTATGGGAGAGGAAAAGGAGGGGGGGGGGGGGGGGGTTGCGTAGGGGGAGAGGGTGTGTGTAATACGATAGCGTTGTGTGTCTAGTTTTCGTGGGGTGGTGTGATATCTTTGTGACGGTTGTGGTAATGGTGGATTGATAATAATGGTAAGGGGGAAAGGGGGGGGGGGGGGGGGGGAACTGGGGGAAAAAAAAAGGTTTAGGTGAATATAAATAAATGATCTTGCTGTGTGATGAAAGAGGTGGTGGTAGTTATGCGTGGGTAGTTGTGAAAGGTGTGTGGGTAATGTTAATAAGGGAGGGAAGGGGATGGAAGATAAATGGGTGATAAGGTATGATAGGGGGGGGGGGGGGGGAGGGAAAGAAAAAAAGGGGGGATGGGTGGGGAGGAGGGTAATGTGTTTGTGTGTGTGTGTGGGGGGGGGGGGGGGGGGGGGGCAAGAGAAGGAGAGCTCATATCTCTTCATCCACTATGGGGTGGGGGGTGGGGGTGGGAGGTTCATATAAATTGGGTGTTGTTTAAAAAAAAGTAAACAGTGCTGTGGGATGATGTTCATTGTAACAGGTGAAGTAATGTGTTGGCATCAATATGCTGATGTTTGTTGAGAGAAGATAGCAGTGATCAATGAAAAACAGGGTATCATGTGTTGCACACACACACACACACACCACACACACACACACACACACACACACACACACAAAACGTGGGGGGTGGGGGACCACATATAAACATTGTTCTGGGTGAGTTAAGATCATGTGATCATAATGAGACTAACTGTAGAAAGTTTTCACACACAATTCTCACACACATGCATACACTCATCCACCACACACACACACACACACCACACACACACACACACACACACACAACACCACACACACACACACAATTAAAAATAAAATTATCATCAATCAGTCACTGATAGGTGATGATCATATGAAATCAATGGTAGTGTAGGAAGAGATTCTTCTCCGTTCCCTTAGGCAGGAATGGTGGAGGTACTGGCAAGGGCTTCTGTATGGTGAAGGCTCTCCAGTGGTCAATAAAGTTTTGCACTCATCGGTGTGTTGGCAGGCCAGGATTGTACTTTTGGTGTTGTTGGGACTGTTCCACGTCATTGGGGCTGCATGGATAAATTGAAGACCCGCCAGGGTGGAGTATTGCAGAGATGTGATGTCACAGTCTGGAGTGCCCAGTTCTCAGTATCACAATGGTGGTCTTCTTCTTCGTTTACTTCGGTAGGAATCCTGGAGGTACTGACGGAGGTTGCTGCATGGTGAAGACCCTCCAGTGGTCAGTAGGGTTTTGCACTCATTGGTGAGTTGGCAGGCCAGGTTTCCACTTTGGGCCTAGCTGGGAATGCTCCGCTGTCTCTTGGGCTGCACTGCATTGATAGTTTGAAAGACTCACAGGTGTGGAGTATAGTGGACCTGTGATGTCAGATAAGAGCAGATAATCAATGTGTGGAAAGGTGGCGATACAAAGCTTAGGGGGAGTCGGGGCGGGGGTGGGGGTGTGTGTGGTGGGGAGGGGAGGCAATCAAAAGGATTGGAAAAGGCGACAACCACACGATACGAGAGGATCAAGCAATGGGTCGGGAATGGCAGAATCTAAAGTTTGGGGAAGGGACAACCCAACGTTTGCTGAGAGTGCAATCGAAAGCTTGGAAAGGGGACAGACAGACAAAGGATTGGAGGTGACAGTTGCTTTGTGCAGTAACGGTTGTTAATGTCTGATGTTCGTGAGGTCTGAAGGAGACATGTTTGTCCAACATTCACCAGTCTGTTTCTGCATTGTTTACCAAACCTGCGTTGCATGACACCTTGTTTGGTGGGTCCATGTCTGTTTCTCTTCGTTTGCCGTAACGCTACAGTCTGCTTCATTTTGAACCCAGCATGGCCACAGCAGGGCCTAGAGCTGAGAATGGTCTATAATCAGATTTCGCTGTTCGTCATAAACTTCTTTTATTGCCACTGTGCTGTCAATAAAACTGATGGAACCCACATGTAGATTATACTTGTGTCGAATTTATTATTAAAAAAATTGCAAATTAATTCCTGACACTCCACTTTGTTCTCCCCCCCCCCACCACTCAAACCCCCCCCCCCCCCCCCCCCCCCCCCCCCCCCCCCCGTTTTTTTTCCTATCTTCTCCCCCCCCCCCAACTCACCCACGCCCCCGTTTTTTTCTATCTTACGGTATGATGGAAATTTGAGCTTTCAGCGCTGTAAGTAGAACGTTAAGAAACCAGCTGAATCTGACCATCAGGAATCTGTCAATAACAAATAGGTAGGGCATAATGAAATAATTGCAGGTCCACCGTAACTCCAAACGAATGTTGCTCACGACACCAAATCGCCTAACAGAAATGACAGCACAGAGCACACAGGACAAACAAGGAGACAAATGACAGCACAGAGCACAAGCAAACAGGAGACAATGAAGCGCACACAGGACAACACAGAGACATGACACACAGGCACAAGGACAAACAGGAGACAAATGACAGCACAGAGCACACAGGACAAACAAGGAGACGTGTTTGCTTGTTTGTTCTGTGTGCTCTGTGCTGTCATTTTCTGTTAGGCGATTTGGTGTCGTAAGCGGCGTCCGTTTAGAGTTAAGGGCCTGTAAATATTTCATCATGAGAGCAAGAGTTACCCCACTTGGTTGTTATTTCCGTTTGCTGTTCCCTGCCTCACTTATTAAGATTTCCTTTCATCAGGAATCTGGTCTAGATTATGTCAATCAGAAAGTCCAGCTGAGAGCGTTTTGGGGTCTTCAGACCAGGGTCCTTTGGTCAAATTGAATGCACACAAGAGTTTTAAATTCAAGCGAGTTAATTGTTCAGAGGCTTCTTTGTCTTTGTTCTGCTTGAACTCTTCACTTTGATGCAACGTGGACGAAGGGCCGGAATAGTTCAGTTGGTAGAGCGCCGGACTCGTAATCCAAGGGTTGCGGGTTCGAATCTCCGTTCGGTCCGTTTCGGTACAGGGGGATTTTTCCCTCAGAATTAACATTAGTTCTGACTCCATTTCCCATACAGTCCTTCGAATGAGACTATAAACCGAGTCGTGAACGCACGCATAACATCTTGCACACACTAAAATCCCAATCACCAACTTTCGGAAGAGAAGGCCAGTTTGGCCGTTGGTATGGGTGACACGTTACACATAGCATGCACCTTCGCCGAAGATGAAGTATGGCAGTCTTAATGGCGGGATGAAAAACGGTCATACACAGAAAACTCCACTCCCTTTGTAGGGTAGATGGGGTTAATACTTGCCTGTCCACAGGGAGTGTCCGCAGGAGTATCAGCCTGCGTACGCAGAAGAAAATGCAACGTGGACAATGGCTGGCTCTGTGTTTGTTGAAAGATCCACTTTCTTGAACAGATATGATCAGTGAAGCCGACAGAAGGAAAACATGTACGCGGATTTGTGGGGGTAGGTTGTGGGTTGCCAGGGGGATGGGGGTGGGGTGTGGGGTGTCTTCTCCCCTTTGTGACTGAGACCTTTGGGAGTTGTTAGCTCGCTTCGAGTGTCGAGTTGCGGTCTGACGTCATGTCAGTCACTCTGTACTTGAGAGTTAGGGTTGTTCGTGATGGTAGAATTGTGGTAGTCGAGGCCAGTGTTGATTAAAAAAAAAAAAAGATTCCAGCCACTTGCTGGTATTGAGTTGGGAATTCTAAGACTTTCTGTTTTACTGTTCCTCGGTCTGTCTGTCTGCCTGTCTGTCTTTGTCTCTACCTGTCTTTCTGTTTTTCTATCGGTCTGTTTCTCTGTCTTTCTGTCTGCTTCTCTGTCTGTCTGTATCTGTCTGTCGTCTGTTCTTTTCGTCTGTCTGTCTCTGCTCTCTCTCTCTCCTCTTCTCTCTGCTCTTCTCTCCTCTCTCTCTCTCTCTCTCTCTCTCTCTCTTTCTGTATGTCTTCGATATGTCGGTTGTCTGTCTTCTGTCTCTCTCTCTCTCTCTCTCTCTCTCTCTCTCTCTCTCTCTTCTCTCTCCTCCTCTCTCTTTTTCCCCTCAAGTTCTGCATAGAAAGTCGACAGTGAACACTGTACCCTGCGCATTGACAGTGCATGACGCCTGCCCTGCGCATTGGGGTCAAGGCCTATAAATCGGGTTCAGGCCTGTACAAGTACCCCCATCTTTTGACATCGAGTTATTTACTTGTATTCTTCAAGTAGGTGTAGCTGTCTGCGTGGTAGTCCCACTGTTCAACAGATGTGGTGCAGCATATATACAGGTCTTGTTGCAATTGTAGTCCCCAAATCCGGCCACCGGATAATGTTGAGGGTGACATGGAGAGGCGATTCAATTGCGATCGCTTGTTGTGGGACAGTGAATGAGCCTAATCGGTCACAGACTTCGAGTTCTGTGTGTGTGTGTGTGTGTGTGTGTGTGTGTGTGTGTGTGCGTGTGCGCGCGCGTGCGCGTGTATGTATGTATGCATGCATGTGTGTGTGTCCACACACACACACACACACATGCGCGCGCGCGCACTAAGGCATTCTCTATCTGTCTGTCTGTCTGTCTCACTCTCTCTGTGGTGCGTGCATTGTGTGTGTGTGTGTGTGTGTGTGTGTGTGTGTGTGTGTGTGTGTGTGTGTGTGTGTGCGTGCGCGCTTGCGCTTGTATGTATACATGTATGCATGTGTGTTGTATGTGTGTGTGTCCGCACACACACGCGCGCACGCGCGCGCGCGCACTAAAGCATTCTCTGTCTGTGTCTGTCTGTCTGTCTCTCACTGTCTCTCTGTGGTGCGTGCATGTGTTGTGTGTGTGTGTGTGTGTGTGTGTGCGGCGCGAGCGCGCGTGCTCGTGTGTGTGTGGACATGCAAAGGGAGGGAGACAATCATTGTCGTGTGTGTGTGTGTGTGTGTGTGAGAGAGAGAGAGAGAGAGAGAGAGAGAGAAGAGAGAGAGGAGAGAGAGAGAGAGAGGAGAGAGACGAAGAGCGCACGTGCGCGAGAGGTCAGCAAACCGAACACTGTTCACGTCGTATGTGTTGACGCATCAGTATGACTTCAGTTGTATTACTTTACTTTTCTTTCCCCCCCCCCCCCCAACACCCACCTCCGTCTCTTCTCCCTCCCCAACCCGCCCCCTCCCCCACCTCCTCATATCTCCCTACGTCGGAAGGCTTACGTGTTCTGCCTAAAGCCATGTTTAAGGGGGGGGGGGGGGGGGGGGGGGGGGGGGGGGGAAGCAACTCCGTAACCATTTAAACGTAGAACAAGACAGAACAGTAAAACAACGCATCTCTATTCTGGGCTGCAGATGTGCTTATCCATTGATTCTTCCGTGATTGGCAACAAAACAGTTGCCGTCAAGTTTTCCTTTGCTTCCTCAGATATTATTTTGAAGTGCTCAGTCTTTCGCTTGAAGTCCATTTCTATGTTTAGATCTGTACAAGGTGTTTCTTCTTTCTCTGCTCCAAATTGGTGTCCTTTTCACAGGTTGGTTCTGTGTCTCCATTCGACTGAAGCGGCTGCACGATTTGTTTAGTTTTAGCATCGTCATGTCGCATGTTCTTCTCCAGCACCTTCGCTGTCATTATTTCCTTAACAGTTGTCGCATTGAATAAGGCTCTTTTTGTTTCCTATATTTTCCTGTTGGTGGTTTCTGTGAACTGAATACGACAGGGGAAACAATCACTTTCATCGTGATGAAGTGTTTCCGCACTCGGGCCTGCTGTGATTTTTGCAGTGCGAAGTTGATGAACTACTACCATTAATTTGTCACACCACCACCACCACCCCTCCTTGTTTTGGAGATGATGATGTCAGTGCACCGAGAAGTACCTCACACAACCATTCGTTCAGAGCAGTTCCTTGAGGGTCTGTGTCCTCCTTTCACCCGTTCACTTGCTCTTTTTTTTTTTTATTTTCTTGTGTTATCGTTATCTTTGCGTCGCTGGTTAAGATTTTTTTCCGTTCATCCTTTCAAGAACAAGTGTCGGACAGAACCAGCAGAACGGTCCGTTCCTGTGATGCACTCACTGGCAGGCCGCCATTGTTTCTGTGAACCGTGACGGCCAGGGGAGAGCACTGCCGGCCTCCCTGGCGCTGTCGGTGCTGTCCCCTGTTCCTGACCCGCCGTCTCCAATTACCCTGGTCCTGGTACACACTGATACTCTCCCAACCACCCAGCTCTACCGTCTGTTTGTCGGCCTGGCTGCGTGTCCGTCCGTCTGGCTGCCTGTCTGTCTGTCTGTCCGTCTGACTGTGTCTGGATATGGGTGTGCGGTATGGAAGGGAAGCGTCAGCTGAGAAAAAGGGTAGGATTAGATCAAATGTATGATGTATTTTTTCGGGTGAACTGTACCTTGGCATACCATACCATACTGTACCGTACCGTACTAGAACATAAACCATACGAGAACATACCATACCATACCGTATCGTACCGTACCATGTCTGCCATACCATACCATACCATGCCATACCATGCCATACCATATCGTACCATACCCGTACCATACCGCCTACCATACTGTACCGTACCGTACCGTATCGTACCATGCTGCCATACCATACCATACCATACCATAATACCATACCATACCATACCATACCATACCATACCATACCATACTATACCGTACCGTGCGCGTGCCGTACCGTACCGTACCGTACCGTACCATTCTACACCATACCATGCCATACTATGTCATGTCATACCATACCGTACCGTACCATATCGCCATACCATACGACACAGATCTATACGAAACTGAACAGTACGTTTACGGTACAATACTGTCAGTGACTGTACTGTACTATGATACAACACAATACTATACCATGCTATATTGCATTTAAAAACAAACAACAACAACAAAAATGACTGTAGTCGTGCAGTGCAAGAAGACACAATGCACAACATAAACAAGAATGCAACGCTCATGTCTGCGCATATTAGAGTGCTAAAATATTTTGTCCGTGGCGAGCGCAAGGAGTGTGTGTGTGTTGTGTGTGTGTGTGTGTGTGGTGTGTGTGTGTGTGTATGTGTGTGTGTGTGTGTGTGTGGGGGTGTGGTGTGTGCGTGTGTGCGCGCTTTGGCGGTGTGTGCGTGTGGGTGTGTTATGTGTTTGTGTGTCTGTGCGTGCGTGCGTGCGTGCGTGCGTGCGTGCTCATGGCGCGCTGTGAGGTGTGTGTATGTGTGCGTGTGCGTGCGCGCGCGCGCGGAGAGAGAGAGAGAGAGAGAGAGAGAGAGAGAGAGAGAGAGAAGAGAGAGAGAGAGAGAGAGAGAGAGAGAGAGAGAGAGACTGCACTCGCGGTTAATGTCAGCAAGTACACACACGCATACACCCTAATTTAACCCGTGTGGAGAACAAAGCCAGTATCGGATTTCCGGCTGTACGACAATGACTAATGACAGTCGGTGATACAGAGAGCCGTTCAACTTGAGAATAGTGTTTGCCACGTCACTATCACTCACAGGGGTCAGTTTGACTACACGGTCAGCACTATCACTACAGGGGTCAGTTTGCCACGTCACTATCACTACAGGGGTCAGTTTGCCACATCACATATCACTCCACAGGGGTCAGTTTGCCACGTCACTATCACTCACAGTGTCAGTTTGCCACGTCACTATCACTCACAGTGGTCAGTTTTGCCACGTCACTTATCACTCACAGTGGTCAGTTTGCCACGTCACTATCCTACAGTGGTCAGTTTGCCACGTCACTGTCACTCACAGGGGTCAGTTGCCACGTCACTGTCACTCACAGTGGGTTCACGTCACTATCACTCACATGTGGTGCACGTCACTATCACTCACAGTGCAGTTGCAGTCAGTCACTTAAGTGGTATCCACGTCACTATCACTCACAGTGATCAGTTTGCCACGTCACTGTCACTCACAGTGGTCAGTTGCCACGTCACTGTCACTCACAGGGGTCAGTTTACCACGTCACTATCACTCACAGTGATCAGTTGCCACGTCACTATCACTCACAGTGGTCAGTTGCCACGTCACTGTCACTCACAGTGGTCAGTTGCCACGTCACTATCACTCACAGTGGTCAGTTTGCCACGTCACTGTCACTCACAGTGGTCAGTTGCCACGTCACGATCACTCACAGTGGTCAGTTTGCCACGTCACTATCACTCACAGGGGATCAGTTTGCCACGTCACTATCACTCGCAGTGGTCAGTTTGCCACGTCACCATCACTCGCAGTGGGTCAGTTTGCCACGTCACTATCACTCACAGGGGTCAGTTTGCCACGTCACTATCACTCACAGTGGTCAGTTTGCCGCACTTTGTTCAGTCACTATTCACTCACAGTGGTTAGTTTACCACGTCACTATCACTCAGTGGTCAGTTTTCCACGTCACTATCACTCACAGGGTCAGTTTGCCACGTCACTATCACTCACAGGGGTCAGTTTTCCACGTCACTATCACTCCAGGGTCAGTTTGCCACGTCACTATCACTTCAGTGGTCAGTTTGCCACGTCACTATCACTCGTGGTAGTTTGCCACGTCACTATCACTCACAGGGGTCAGTTTGCCACGTCACTATCACTCAGTGGTCAGTTTGCCGCGTCACTTTCACTCAGTGGTAAGTTTGCCACGTCACTATCACTCACAGTGGTTAGTTTACCACGTCACTATCACTCAGTGGTCAGTTTGCCACGTCACTATCACTCACAGTGGTTAGTTTACCATCATCACTTCGGTGGTCAGTTTACCACGTCACTATCACTGCCCATGGTCAGTTTGCCACGTCACTGTCACTCTCAGTGGTCGTTTACCACGTCACTGTCACTCTCAGTGGTCAGTTTACCACGTCACTATCACTCAGTGGTCAGTTTGCCACGTCACTGTCACTCTCAGTGGTCAGTTTGCCACGTCACGGTCACTCTCAGTGGTCAGTTTACCACGTCACTATCGCTCAGTGGTCAGTTTGCCACGTCACTATCACTCAGTGGTAAGTTTGCCACGTCACTATCACTCACAGTGGTTAGTTTCCACGTCACTATCACTCAGTGGTCAGTTTACCACGTCACTATCACTCAGTGGTAAGTTTGCCACGTCACTATCACTCACAGTGGTCAGTTTACCACGTCACTATCACTCAGTGGTCAGTTTTCACGTCACTATCACTGTCAGTGGTCAGTTTGCCACGTCACTGTCACTCTCAGTGGTCAGTTTACCACGTCACTATCACTCTCAGTGGTCAGTGTGCCACGTCACTATCACTGTCAGTGGTCAGTTTGCCACGTCACTATCACTCTCAGTGGTCAGTTTGCCACGTCACTATCACTCAGTGGTTAGTTTACCACGTCACTATCACTCAGTGGTCAGTTTGCCCAGTTCACTATCACGCGCAGTGGTCAGTTTGCCATGTCACAATCACTCGCAGTGATCAGTTTATCACTTCACTATCACTCACAGTGGTCAGTTTGCCACGTCACGATCACTCACAGTGGTCAGTATGCCACGTCACTGTCACTCACAGGGGTCAGTTTGCCACGTCACAATCACTCACAGTGGTCAGTTTACCACGTCACTGTCACTCACAGGGGTCAGTTTACCACGTCACGATCACTCACAGTGGTCAGTTTTCCACGTCACTGTCACTCACAGTCAGTGGTCAGTTTGCCACGTCACGATCACTCACAGTGGTCAGTTTGCCGCCGAAGCAGACAGCAAGGGCCACTGGTTAATAAGGAAACGTTGCTAAGAGTTTAGCAAGTTCCAGCAACTGATGGCCAATCATGGGTCCATTCCTCGTTCCAGAGTTTTGATGATGATGTCTCTGGAACACTATATTATTTGTCTGTCGGGTCTGGCTGGCTGGCTAGTTACGTGGTGACAGCCCTGATATATAGCCTAGCCATTTGCGGTCGGCTGGGCTATAAGCAACATTACCGTACTATCCATCCGTCTATCTATCCATCTAGCCATTAGCCATCTATCTATCTATCTATCTATCTATCTACCTATCTGTCTATATACCTGTCTGTCTATCTGTGAGTACCTTCTTATCTAACCCCTCCCCCCCATCCTCTCTCTCCTCTGTGCGTGTGCGTGTGCGTCTGCGTGCGTGCGCGTCGCGCGCGCGCGCGCGCGCGTGCGCGTGTGTGTGTGTGTGTGTGTGTGTGTGTAAGGTAACATGTGTGTGTGTGTGTGTGTGTGGTGTGTGTGTGTGGAAAGAAAATTATCAGGTGTCCCCGGGTCTCGAAGTCGTTTTCTTCACTGCAGATACATCTCAACTCGAGAAATTGGTAACACGGAATGGCAGCAACGGCAAAACAAACAAAAACAACAGCATTGCATAAGGGACATAAGCCTGTGCACAGGGTAGGCGTTAGTGCCGGCATGTGTTATGTCCCCTACCAGGTCCTGTCATCTTCAGACGTCCATGTGTGATTGTGTGGTGTGTTCCTATATGGAAGGTTGCTTGTCAGGCTGAACTCATCATCACTGTTCGTTCCACACTCAACACGCCAGTGCTGGCGTCAGCTCAACCCCACGTCAGCAATTACAGGCAAGTCAACCATAATCAGCGTGACACAAGCGTTCATTAGTGGTGTCTCCGGATAATTTCATCTGCGCCCATTATTTGTATGTGTGTGTGTGTGTGTGTGTGTGTGTGTTTTTGTCCTCGTCACGTGACAAAGCCTTCAATCTCCGGTGAGCTGTGACCTCTGTTCTTTGACGTCATCACAGTGTCGACTTGGCCTAGTGGTCAAATGTGTCGTCTTCGGTTCCCCGCGTGGCTTGTTCAAACCTCGCGTTGACTTTCATTTTTTCACCTAGACTCGATGCACCTACTACTGTCTGTGTGTAAAATGTGTCTGATTGTGTGTCTCTATGTGTGTCAGTCTGTGTGTAAAATGTGTCTGAATGTCTGTCTCTATGTGTGTCAGTCTGTGTGTAAAATGTGTCTGATTGTGTGTCTCTATGTGTGTCAGTCTGTGTGTAAAATGTGTCTGTCTCTGTTTTTCAGATGCTCGCACACACACAAACCACACAGAGAGAGAGAGAGAGAACTCACAACTTCAGAAAAAAAACTTTTTCTTTTTTTTGTTTTCAATTAAGGAGTTTGTTTTCCATGGCTCTTTCGACCTGTTTCTCCATAATCAACTCAGTAAATCATGCGTATAAAGAAAAATAAGAGAGAGAGAGAGAGAGAGAGAGGGGGGAGAGAGAGAGAAGCAAGAGAGTATAAAACAGAGAGAGAGAGAGAGAGAGAGAGAGAGAGCATATATATATATATATATATATATATATATATATATATATATATATATATATAACTAAAATAAATTCCAAGGATAAGTACCGCACCGTTCCAGCAACTTACAGAGCAGCTTGGTGTTGCAATGACTGCAAGAATATTTGAATTATAAACAAAGCTTGCTCTTATGTCTTAGATTGAAGAAATAGGGGGAGATACGCATTCATATCTGCAGTGGTAGATGATTCTGCCAAACTAACAGTATGTGCTTGAGTGGGTGAATGGGGAAAAATAAAATAAATGCTTCTCAAAATGAGCCTTCAGCAAGCTTATATTCTCCAAGGGGGAGAGAGACATCCTCCAATAGGGAGGGAAACTCACTAACATATAAACTCCTGGTCATATACCGATATTTCGAAACTTGGTGGTTTCTCCTCAGTGACCGCAGAAAGTGGTAATTTGACTCCTCTGCCTTTTCAGTTTTAAGAAGAATGCAATCCCAGAAAAGGCTGGTGTGCAATACCGTAGTATGTTTGTTGAGTTTTCAAAAAACCAACCAAAGGTGCCATCTAAGAAGCAAAAGAAAATCATAAAAGAGCAAAACAAGCTACATTTTCTTGTGAAAAGTAGAAAATATAAAAAGATATCCTCTAATACACCCCTTGGAGAATATAAGCTTGCTGAAGGCTCATTTTGAGAAGCATTTATTTTATTTTTCCCCATTCACCACTCAAGCACATACTGTTAGTTAGGCAGAATCATCTACCACTGCAGATATGAATGCGTATCTCCCCTATTTCTTCAATCTAAGACATAAGAGCAAGCTTTGTTTATAATTCAATATTTCTTGCAGTCATTGCAACACCAAGCTGCTCTGTAAGTTGCTGGAACGGTGCGGTACTTATCCTTGGAATTTATTTTAGTTTGTTGTATTTTAGTCCCTTGCGGATTAATTCCAAGAACTTGCCCTCAGCACTTGTGTATTAGAGGATATCTTTTTTATATTTTCTACTTTTCACAAGAAAATGTAGCTTGTTTTGCTCTTTTATGATTTTCTTTTGCATCTTAGATGGCACCTTTGGTTGGTTTTTGAAAACTCAACAAACATTACTACGGTATTGCACACCAACCTTTTCTGGGATTGCATTCTTCTTAAAACTGAAAAGGCAGAGGAGTCAAATTACCACTTTCCGCGGTCACTGAGGAGAAACCACCAAGTTTCGAAATATCGGTATATGACCAGGAGTTATATGTTAGTGAGTTTTCCTCCCTATTGGAGGATGTCTCTCCCCTTGGAGAATATATATATATATATATAATATATATATATATATATACACGCCCAAAATCAAAGTCCAGCGGTATATAAAATCAGTTACAGTACAATTTAAGAAGCTTAGCTGCTTCCGTAGAATTCACTGTTTCCGATGTTCACGTGGTGCACTAAGCTGTATGCAGCACGTCAAACGAGCCGGGACATGGAGAACGCTTCACACACACACACGCACGCACACACCACCACCACCACACCACACCACACCACACCACACACACATACCACACACACACACACATACCACACCACACCACAGACATTAGTACGTGTACCACTGGGGCGCACGTGCGTGCACAGAGCGTGCTCCCAACCTCCACCCCCGCGCCATGCCCCTCCCCCCTCCCCCTCCACTTCTATCGCCACCTATGTCTGTCCTGGGCCAAAGCACTAGCAGACCAACTCCACAGTTGGAGCCGCTTTGGGAGTAGACGGCACTGTCGTCGGACGAACACTCAATGATGGTCGTCTCTTAAATAGCAAACAAGTAGAGTAACTCTTGCTCCCACAAGAAAAGAAATACACGCCCATACCTCCAAAGGAATGCTGCCTACGACACCGAATCGCCTCGCGGATATGACAGCACACAGCACACAGAACAAACAAGGAAACCCCCCAGGATGAAGGATCTTAACTTCTTTGTTCTGCGTGCTGAGGACGTTTCCTTGTTTGTTCTGTGTGCTGTGTGCTGTCATATCCGCTAGGCGATTCGGTGTCGTGGGCAGCCTTCCTTTGGAGTTATGGGCGTGTGTTTTGTTTTCTTGCGGGAGCGAGAGTTACCCTACTTTGTTTGTTTGTTTATTGTTGACTGTTCCCCCCCTCATTTCATAATTATTTACTTTTGTCGTCTCTTTGTTTGACTCTCTCTTCCGTACAGCCGTGGGTTCGCACTGGCGGAAAAAAAAGGTCTATAGAGAAGGAAGATGGGGATGGGTGCGTGGGTACGGGTGAAGGTGGGTGGGGGTGAGGAAGGGATCGGTCGGGAGGTTTTAAGCCCCCCTCCCCCCCCCCCCCCCTCCTCTGCCACCCTCCCAACACCACTCCCCGACAAAAAAAAAAAAAAAAGAAAGAAAAAAAAGAAAAGAAAAAAGACATCAAATACGGTTGACAACGTGCCGCTGTAACATGCTGTGTAAACATTACCCCTCCACCCCCCACCCCCAACCCCCATCCACCATCCCCGAACACCTCCAAGGGAAGTTATAATCCACCGTGTTTTCAAGAGAAAACCTCATTCATAAAACCCAGCAAGATAGCTTCCTTAAAATTGAAAGACGGCTTCTTTTTGGTCAAATGTTAAAAGTCAGACTGTTTTTTTAAGCAGTAACCGCATCAGCTGAGGCAGTCACTGCTTAACCCTTTCGCCTCCTGACCCTGTGTTCTGTGCATGCAGTGAATGCATTTGTCCTCTGTGTGCGCTCAACTATCCTTTGTTCTCTGTGTGCGCTCAACTATCCTTTGTTCTCTGTGTGCGCTCAACTATCCTTTGTTCTCTGTGTGCGCTCAACTATCCTTTGCTCTATGTATGCGCTCAACTATCCTTTGTTCTCTGTGTGCGCTCAACTATCCTTTGTTCTCTGTGCGCTCAACTATCCTTTGTTCTCTGTATGCGCTCAACTATCCTTTGTTCTCTGTGTGCGCTCAACTATCCTTTGTTCTCTGTGTGCGCTCAACTATCCTTTGTTCTCTGTACGCGCTCAACTATCCTTTGCTCTATGTATGCGCTCAACTATCCTTTGTTCTCTGTGTGCGCTCAACTGTCCTTTGTTCTCTGCATGCGCTCAACTATCCTTTGTTCTCTGCGTGCGCTCAACTATCCTTTGTTCTCTGTGTGCGCTCAACTATCCGTTGTTCTCTGTGTGCGCTCAACTATCCTTTGTTCTCTGTGTGCGCTCAACTATCCTTTGTTCTCTGCATGCGCTCAACTATCCTTTGTTCTCTGCATGCGCTCAACTGTCCTTTGTTCTCTGCGTGCGCTCAACTATCCTTT
>CM031596.1:18917665-18947665 GCA_018398815.1 Conus ventricosus | reverse complement strand
GGGGACGTCCTGCTGTCGGTGAACGGAGAGTCGGTGGAGGGGCTGACCCACGGCCAGCTGGTCAGCAAGATCCAGCAATGCTACGACGTCCTCAGGTCAGGCCTCCCACTGCTTGGCACCGCCACCATCACCGTCACCCTCCTCCTCACCTCGCACCACTAGAAACAGGCGTCACTTCCGACGAAGTAGCGCCTGTGGGCGGCCCCTTACACTAACAGCTGACCGTAAGCTAACAGCAAAGCACACTCTCGCCGCGCGCCTTGCACGTGTTGTCCGTCACACCAGGTCCAGCAGGCGCGCACCTTCAGCAAAATTGGAAGATGCTATTGTATTTTTACCGGCATGTGGGCCCTCTCTCTCTCTCTCTCTCTCTCTCTCTCTCTCTCTCTCTCTCTCTCTCGTTCTCGTTCTCGCTCTGTGTGTGTGTCTGTCTGTGTCTCTGTCTTTCTCTCTCGCTCTCTCGATCTCTCTCTCTTTCTCCGTCTGTCTCTGTCTGTCTGTCTGTCTCTCCCTCCCCCCTCTCTCTCTCTCTTGCTCTCTCGCTTCCTCTCTCATAGTGACCAGGGATAGTGCGGACAGAGGAACTGACACAGCTCTCATCGAACGCGCGTAATGCACAGATACTGTGGTATGCATTCCTGCATCTGGTGGAAGGGGGGGGGGGGGGGGGGGGGGCATTACTGTGCTTTATTACAGAAATGGCATTTCCTTCTAATGATCCATTCTTTAGGGCAGATTCCGAACTCGGTGCGTTATTTACAATACACATGTTTGTGATTGATCAACCACAGTGCCGAACGTACACGCCAAAAATGCTCTGTTTAGGACTGCTGTGAAGATAAGGTGCTGCTGTTAGCATAGGGGACTCACATACGCCATTTGACATCGTGTAGAATGAATGGGAGTGGAGCGGGGCAGGGGGGAGTGGCGAAGAAGGAGGTGAAGGAGAGGTGGTGGTGGTGTTGGCGATGTTTTGCGTCTGTGTGTAAGCAACACTGAGCTGCTGACCAGTTGTTGTTTGTCAGTAATGGTCGAAGATGACCACGACTCCAGCAATCACTGGGTGGTGGTGTATGTACGAAGATGGCTGATCAGGCCAATCCTCGCATTGAACAGTCTGTTGCAGTGTGGACAGGGCAGACTTGGAGGTGAGTCAGGCTGAGAGCTGGTGCTTGCTCTGGTTTTTTTTTTTTTTTTTTTTTTTTCGAAACTGACGTTTTTGCTCCTGTGCCTCCACTCGCCTCGTTTCAAAGTCTTTGACTCCGGATTTGATCATGGTGCGCCAGGTTGAGCGATCTTGTGCAGCTTCTTCCCAGGAGGCAGGGACGATGCTACAGTTCTTCAGTGAGGTCTTCAGTGTGTCTTTGTAGCGCTTCTTTTGTCCTCCATGGGAACGTTCCCATGTCAAGTTGTAGTCGCTACTAGATTGTCATCAGTGTAAATGTCGCTACGTACCCCTGTTTCCGATCCACATAGCCCCGTTAGTAGGTGACAAACCCACATACGTGTGGAGCATACGCCCTTCTCCACACATTACGTGCTGGTATTTGTAATATACTCCCACGCCCCCTATTGTATTTGATGTGACTATTTGTATGTGACATGCTTCTGTTTTATTGACATACCTCCATTCGTAGATGACATACGCACATTTGTTCCTGACAATTACTTCTTCATACGTGACATACCCCTTTTGTATGGGATATTCCACCATTTGCGCCAATGTATGTGAAGAAAGGAGGACAGCTGCAGCGCAACAAAAGAGACAGGCAAGGAAAGACCGCGCCAGCAATCAAGAGGACGTCTCCCACATTCTCTGTCCAAGCTGTCATCGCACATTCAGTGCAGGCATCGGCTTGATCAGCCACAAATGATCTCAGCGCCCCCCCCCCCCCCCCCCCCCCCCCCCCTTCAGCCTCCGCCTCAACCCCAAGATGACTGAAGTGGTCCTCGCTGACTCGACCGACAAACGCACACCTCCATTTGCACTCTATACCCCCCATTTGAATGCGGCATACTCTCATTTGTATGTGATATACCTCAGATTGCACGTTACGTACCTTCATTTGTTCGTGACATACTTCTACACGTCTGTTATATACTGCCGTCTGTATGCGACGTATCGAGGTTGTCAGTGAAGAGTGTCAAAACTATGAGCTTACCTATTGGAAGGCATTTATATATCACCACTCTCTGTCCAAGACCACTCTACAGGGTACAGTGGAGGGTGGACATGTATCTCACTATGACTTCCTGTCCAAGACCATTCTACAGGGTACAGTGGAGGGCGGATATGTATCTCACTATGACTCCCTGTCCAAGACCATTCTACAGGGTACAGTGGAGGGTGGACATGTATCTCACCATGACTCCCTGTCCAAGACCATTCTACAGGGTGCAGTGGAGGGTGGACATGTATCTCACCATGACTCCCTGTCCAAGACCATTCTACAGGGTGCAGTGAAGGGTGGACATGTATCTCACCATGACTCCCTGTCCAAGACCATTCTACAGGGTACAGTGGAGGGTGGACATGTATCTCACCATGACTCCCTGTCCAAGACCATTGTACAGGGTACAGTGGAGGGTGGACATGTATCTCACTATGACTCCCTGTCCAAGACAGTCTCTACACCGTACAGTGGTGGATGGACATACAACCATAGTGCGCTCCATGTTGTGTGCTCCGTGTTGTACAGGTTGGTGGTGCTGTTTGAATACTGCTGTCACACATGATACAACAATAGTGTGCTCCATGTTGTGTGGTGAAGTTATGAACCGCATGCTCCATGTTGTAAAGGTTGGTGCTACAGTCATGAACTTTGTTCTCCATGTTGAGTGCTCCATGTTGTGTGCTCCATGTTGTGTGGTGAAGTTATGAACCGCATGCTCCATGTTGTAAAGGTTGGTGCTACAGTCATGAACTGTGTTCTCCATGTTGAGTGCTCCATGTTGTGTGGTAAAGATATGAACCGTATGCTCCATGTTGTAAAGGTTGGTGCTACAGTCATGAACTGTGTTCTCCATGTTGTGTGCTGCATGTTGTGTGCTCCATGTTGTGTGCTGCATGTTGTGTTCTCCATGTTGTGTGCTCCATGTTGTGTGCTGCATGTTGTGTGTGCTGCATGTTGTGTGCTGCATGTTGTGTGCCCGATGTTGTGTGCTGCATGTTGTGTGTGCTGCATGTTGTGTGCTCCATGTTGTGTGCTGCATGTTGTGTGTGCTGCATGTTGCGTGCTGCATGTTGTGTGCCCCATGTTGTGTGCTGCATGTTGTGTGTGCTGCATGTTGTGTGCTCCATGTTGTGTGCTGCATGTTGCGTGCTGCATG
Source organism: Conus ventricosus (assembly GCA_018398815.1). Taxonomy (NCBI): domain Eukaryota; kingdom Metazoa; phylum Mollusca; class Gastropoda; order Neogastropoda; family Conidae; genus Conus; species Conus ventricosus. The sequence continues at coordinate 18,944,335 of CM031596.1, read as the reverse complement.
TTGTGTGCCCCATGTTGTGTGCTGCATGTTGTGTGTGCTGCATGTTGTGTGCTCCATGTTGTGTGCTGCATGTTGTGTGCTGCATGTTGTGTGTGCTGCATGTTGTGTGCTGCATGTTGTGTGCCCCATGTGTGTGTGCATGTTGTGTGTGCTGCATGTTGTGTGCCCCATGTTGTGTGCTGCATGTTGTGTGTGCTGCATGTTGTGTGCTCCATGTTGTGGGTTCCATGTTGTGTGCTGCATGTTGTGTGCTCCATGTTGTGGGCTGCATGTTGTGTGCTCCATGTTGTGGGCTCGGAGTCCATGTTGTGTGCTCCATGTTGTGTGCTCCATGTTGTGGGCTCCATGTTGTGGGCTGCATGTTGTGTGGCTGCATGTTGTGTGCTGCATGTTGTGTGCTCCATGTTGTGTGCTGCATGTTTGTGTGCTCCATGTTGTGGCTGCATGTTGTGTGTGCTGCATGTTGTGGGCTGCATGTTGTGGGCTCCATGTTGTGGGCTGCATGTTGTGGCTGCATGTTGTGGGCTGCATGTTGTGTGCTCCATGTTGTGTGCTCGCATGTTGTGTGCTCCATGTTGTGGGCTCCATGTTGTGGGCTGCATGTTGTGGGCTCCATGTTGTGGGCTGCATGTTGTGTGCTCCATGTTGTGTGCCATGTGTGGCTCATGTTGTGGGCTGCATGTTGTGGGCTCCATGTTGTGGGCTGCATGTTGTGGGCTGCATGTTGTGGGCTCCATGTTGTGTGCTCCATGTTGTGTGCTCATGTTGTGTGCTGCATGTTGTGGGCTCAGTTGTGGGCTGCATGTTGTGGGCTGCATGTTGTGGGCTGCCATGTTGTGGGCTGCATGTTGTGGGCTCATGTTGGGCCCATGTTGTGGGCTGCAGTGTGGTCAGTTGTGGCTCCATGTTGTGGCTGCATGTTGTGGGCTGCATGTTGTGGGCTCATGTTGTGGGCTGCATGTTGTGGGCTCCATGTTGTGTGCTCCATGTTGTGGGCTCCATGTTGTGTGCTCATGTTGTGGGCTCCATGTTGTGGGCTCCATGTCAGTGGTTGTGTGCTGCATGGTTGTGCTCTGTGGGCTCATGTTGTGTGCTCATGTGTGTGCTCATGTTGTGTGCTGCATGTTGTGGCTCCATGTTGGTGTGCATGTTGGTGCTCCATGTTGTGTGCTGGTGTGCTGCATGTTGTGGCTGCATGTTGTGTGCTGCATGTTGGTGCTGCATGTTGTGGCTGCATGTTGGTGCTGCATGTTGTGTGCTGCATGTTGTGTGCTGCATGTTGGTGCTGCATGTTGTGTGCTCATGTTGTGTGGCTGCATGTTGTGTGCTCCATGTTGTGTGCTGCATGTTGTGTGCTGCATGTTGTGTGCTCCATGTTGTGTGCTCATGTTGTGTGCTGCCATGTTGTGTGTCATGGGTTGCTGGTGTGCTGCATGTTGTGTGCTCCATGTTGTGTGCTGTGCCATGTGGTCGTGTGCTCATGTTGTGTGCTGCATGTTGTGTGCTGCATGTGGTGCATGTGTTGCTGCATGTTTGGTGTGCTGCATGTTGTGTGCTGCATGTTGTGTGCTGCATGTTGTGTGCTCCATGTTGTGGCTCATGTTGTGGCTGCAGTTGTGTGCCGGTGCCTGTTGTGGCTGCATGTTGTGTGCTGCATGGTTGTTTTGCTGCATGTTGTGTGCTGCATGTTGTGGCTGCATGTTGTGGCTGCATGTTGTGGCTCCATGTTGTGTGCTCCATGTTGTGTGCTCCATGTTGTGTGCTCCATGTTGTGTGCTCCACGTGTTGTATGTGGCTGCATGTTGTGTGCTGCATGTTGTGGGCTGCAGTTGTGGCTGTGTTGTGGCTCCATGTTGTGGCTCATGTTGTGGGCTGCATGTTGTGGGCTGCATGTTGTGGGCTGCATGTTGTGGCTGCATGTGTGGCGCATGTTGTGTGCTGCATGTTGTGTGCTCCATGTTGGTGCTGCATGTTGTGTGCTGCATGTTGTGTGCTCCATGTTGTGTGCTGCTGTTGTGTGCTCCAGTTGTGTGCCCATGTTGTGTGCTGCATGTTGTGGGCTGCAGTTTGGTGCATGTTGTGGCTGCATGTTGTGGGCTGCATGTTGTGGCTCATGTGCTTGTTGTGCTCATGTTGTGTGCTGCATTGGTCGCTTTGGTGCTCCACGTTGTGTGCTGCAGTTGTGTGTCGTTGGCTGCATGTTGTGTGTATGTTGTGTGCTGCCATGTTGTGTGCTCATGTTGTGGCTGCATGTTGTGTGCTGCATGTTGTGTGCTCCACGTTGTGTGTGTCTCATGTTGTGTGCTGCATGTTGTGTGCTCGTGTGTGTGCTGCATGTTGTGTGCTGCATGTTGTGGTGCTGCATGTTGTGTGCTGCATGTTGTGCTGCTTGGGCCATGTTGTGTGCTCCATGTTGTTTGCTCCAGTTGTGGGCTGCATGTTGTGTGCTCCATGTTGTGGCTGCTGTTGTGTGCTCATGTTGTGGGCTCCATGTTGTGTGCTGCATGTTGTGGCTCCATGTTGTGTGCTGCATGTTGTGCTGCCATGTTGTGTGCTGCATGTTGTGTGGCTCCATGTTGTGTGCTGCATGTTTTGTGCTCCATGTTGTGTGCTGCATGTTTGTGTCTGTTGTGCTGCATGTGGTGCTGGTGTGTGCGCATGTTGTGCTGCATGTTGTGTGCTCCATGTTTGTGCTCCATGTTGTGTGCTGCATGTTGTGGGCTCCATGTTGTGGCTGCAGTGTGATGTTGCTCAGTTGTGTGCTGCATGTTGTGTGCTGCATGTTGTGTGCTCATGTTGTGTGTGCTTGCTGTTGTGTGCTGCATGTTGTGTGCTCCAGTTGTGTGCTCCATGTTGTGTGCTCCATGTTGTGGCTGCATGTTTGTGGCTGCATGTTGTGTGCTGCATGTTGTGTGCTGCATGTTGTGGCTGCATGTGGTTGTGTGTCTGCATGTTTGGTTGTGTGTGCATGTTGTGGCTCCATGTTGTGCTGCTGTTGTGGGCTCCATGTTGTGTGCTGCATGTTGTGTGCTGCATGTTGTGTGCTGCATTGTGTGCGTTGTGGCTGCATGTTGTGTGCTGCATGTTGTGGGCTGCATGTTGTGTGCTCCATGTTGTGTGCTCCATGTTGTGTGCTGCAGTTGTGGCTGCTGTTGTGTGCTCCATGTGTTGTGGGCTGCATGTTGTGTGCTCCAGTTGTGTGCTGCATGTTGTGTGCTCCATGTGTGTGCTCATGTTGTGTGCTCCATGTTGTGTGCTGCATGTTGTTGTTTGCATGTTGTGGCTCGCAGTGTTGTGTGCTGGTGCCATGTTGGTGCTGGGATGTTGTGTGCTGCATGTTGTGTGCTGCATGTTGTGTGCTGCAGTTGTGTGCGCATGTGTGTGCTGCATGTTGTGGGCTCCTTTTGATGTTGTGTGCTGCATGTGGTGTAGTGTGCCATGTTGTGTGCTGCATGTTGTGTGCTCCAGTTGTGTGCTGCATGTTGTGTGCTCCATGTTGTGTGCTGCATGTTGTGTGCTCATGTTGTGTGCTGCATGTTGTGTGCTGCATGTTGTTGCTGCATGTTGTGTGCTCATGTTGTGTGCTGCATGTTGTGTGCTCCATGTTGTGTGCTGCCATGTTGTGTGCTCCATGTGTGTGCTGCATGTGTGGCTCTGTTGTGCTGCATGTTGGTGCTCCGTGTTGTGTGCTCCGTGTGTGTTGTGCTCTCAGGTTGTGTGCTGCATGTTGTGGCTGCATGTGTGCTTGTGCTCATGTTGTCGTTGTGCTCATGTTGTGTGCTGCATGTTGTGTGCTGCATGTTTTGTCTGTTCTGCATGTTGTGTGCTGCATGTGTTGCGTGTGTGCTGCATGTTGTGTGCTGCATTTGTGTGCTCCATGTTGGTGCGCATGTTGTGGAGGGGCTGCATGTTGGCTCCATGTTGGGCTCCATGTGTGTGCTCCAGTGGTGCATGTGTGTGCTCCAGTTGTGTCTGTGGTCCATGTTGGTATTGTGGCTCATGTATGTGTGTGCTGCAGTTGTTTGTTGTGCTCATGTTGTGTGCTGCATGTTGTGTGCTCCATGTTGTGTGCGCATGTTGTGTGCCATGTTGTGTGCGCATGTTGTGTGTGATGTTGTGGCTGCTGTGATGTGGGCTGTGGGCTCATTGGGTCATGTTGTGCAGGGTGTGTGTAGGACTGTGTGAATGGTGGTGTGTATCGTTCTCTTGAAGTACAGTGTGTGAAGTACGTGTGTGTGGGTACAGTGTGTGAAGTTACGGTGTGTGAGGACAGTGTGTGAGGTACGGTGTGTGAAGGTACAGTGTGTGAAGGTACGGTGTGTGAAGGTACGGTGTGTGAAGGCACAGTGTGTGAAGGTACGGTGTGTGAAGGTACGGTGTGTGAGGTACGTGTGTGAAGGTACGGTGTGTGAAGGTACGGTGTGTGAAGGTACGGTGTGTGAAGGTGTGTGAAGGTACAGTGTGTGAAGGTGTGTGAGGGTATGGTGTGTGAAGGTACAGTGTGTGAAGGTACGGTGTGTGAAGGCTACAGTGTGTGAAGGTACAGTGTGTGAAGGTGCGGTGTGTGAAGGTACGGTGTGTGAAGGTAGAGTGTGTGAAGATACGGTGCGCTACCGCTGTCTATAACTGTCCACCTGTCTGTCTTTGTGTCAGTCTGTGTTTGATTTTTCTGTCTGTCTGTTCGTCTCTCTGTTTGATCTAAATTGGATTAACTTTTCTTTCTTTTTTTAACATGACCCCCAAACTGAATCTCGCACAGAAAGCCAATCCAAGTTCATCGTGAATGTGTTATCAATTCTCGAAAACAAAGGCCTGCCATCAATGCAGGCTTAGTAGGTAGTGAGTGAATCTACAGCCGTGCAGTGTCTCCTCCGGTGGGGTGTCTCATGACTTGGTATCGACTGCTCCCTGTGGATTGCCGGTGCCAGGGCTGTGGCAGGACGACCCAGGGTGTGGCTGTGGATGGAATGAGCTGGGGTATCACTGAAGTGGCACAGAAGATATGGCTTAAAACAATGCCTGCCATAACCCCAGTGTGAATTGTTCATTTTATCTCTGAAGTCAAAGCCCTGTTTAACATACTACGTACGCGCTTCGATTTGTACACCATCGTAAGTCGTCTCTATAAAAACATGACATGGTCTAACTATTGTTTGTTCATTAATATTTTTGAGTCGGTCAAAAATCATTGTCCAATTTTAAAGAGAAATTACACTTATCCTGCCAGACACACGGCACAAACAAATTACAAGACAAAACACGACGCGTTTCGACCTCTTTGGGTCTTCTTCAGGTAAGGTAAACCACATTCAGGACAATGAAAACGAAGAACGAGCGATCACTTATCTTCTCAAATGGGGCGCAAGATGGAGTTGTGTCGTGTTTCGTCTTGTGATTTGTTGGTCCTTTTTTCGTCTGTAGGAATGATCATGATTTCTCTTTAAATTTGGTTTCAGTTTCCGCGTTCTGTCACCTCACTTTGAAACCAGATTCGTGTCATTGTCTTAGATTCCCTTGCCCAGAGTCTCTTTCATCACGTATTATCAGGGCATTATGAAGACCAAGTCAGATGAACGATTAATTGCTTTACCCTTTTTAGAATTATTTTAGTCACTCCGTCTTCATCGATCTTTTCATTCAGTTTTATCGTTGGGAGCCTGCTATTTGAGCTCCCCAACTACCTGTCATTTTCTTTTTAAGCAATAAGTCATTCAGATAACTACATTGCTGCGTCACTTTCCTTTCCTGCAGTCAGTCATTCAGTTAACTACATTGCTGCGTCACTTTCCTTACCTGCAGTCAGTCATTCAGTTAACTACATTGCTGTGTCACTTTCCTTACCTGCTGTCAGTAATTCAGATAATCAAATAACTACATTGCTTTGTCATTTTCCCTACCTGCAGTCTGTCATTCAGAAAACTACATTGCTGTCTTTCTGACATGCTGTCATTTAGTAAGATAACTACACCACTCTCATTCTCACAAACTGTCATGTAGGCAAATTACTACATTACTGTCGTCATCACATACTGTCATGTAGTCAAATTACTACATTACTGTCGTCATCACATGTTGTCACGTGGTCAAACAAGCACAGCACTGTCATTCAGACATGCTGTCATGTAGTTAGATAACCACATTGTCGTCATCATTACATGCTGTCATGTAGTCAGATAGCCACATTGTCGTCATCATTACTCATTACATGCTGTCGTCATCATTACATGCTGTCATGTCGTCATATACCACATTGCTGTCATCACTACATATTGTCATGTCGTCATATACCACATTGCCGTCATCATTACATGCTGTCATGTAGCCAGGTAACCACATTGTCATCATCATAACATGCTTTCATGTAGCCATATAACCACATTGTCGTCATCATTACATGCTATCATGTAACCAGATAGCCACATTGTCATCATCATAACATGCTGTCATGTAGCCATATAACCACATTGTCGTCATCATTACATGCTGTGATGTAGTCATATAGCCACGTTGTCGTCATCATTACATGCTATCATGTAGCCATATAGCCACATTGTCGTCATCATTACATGCTGTGATGTAGTCATATAGCCACGTTGTCGTCATCATTACATGCTGACATGTAGCCATATAGCCACGTTGTCGTCATCATTACATGCTGTGATGCAGCCATATAGCCACGTTGTCGACATCATTACATGCTGTGATGCAGCCATATAGCCACGCTGTCGTCATCATTACATGCTGTGATGTAGCCATATAGCCACGTTGTCGTCATCATTACATGCTGTGATGTAGCCATATAGTCACGTTGTCGTCATCATTACATACTGTGATGTAGCCATATAGCCACGTTGTCGTCATCATTACATGCTGTGATGTAGCCATATAGCCACGTTGTCGTCATCATCACATGCTGTCATGTAGCCATATAGCCACGTTGTCGTCATAATTACATGCTGTGATGTAGTCATATAGCCACGTTGTCGTCATCATTACATGCTGACATGTAGCCAGATGTTTACACTGATGTGCAGAGAGTCCTGGCCAGCAAGAAACGGGAGCTGGCTCACCTGGAACACCAGGAGAAGGTCCTCCGCTCAGGTCAGTGCTCACACTCCCTCTGCTCAGGTCAGTGCTCACACTCTCTGCTCAGGTCAGTGCTCACACTCTTCTGCTCAGGTACGTGCTCACACTCTTCTGCTCAGGTATGTGGCGAAGTGGTTAGCATCGCGGACTCCAGGCTGGGAGGTCGTGGGTTCGAGTCTCATCTGAGCCATGTGGGTTTTTTCTGCCCCGACCGGCTCCTACCAAGAGTTGAGTTTGCTACGGGTTTAGTTGGGAAGACTGTGACCACACAGTTGAGTTTCAGCCACTGTATGGATGCGTCTCTGAAGGTGTTTCTCGAATTTGTTAACCAACACTGCAAGTGTCTGTATCTCTCGGGCTTGGTTAACGCCGAGATATATTATGAAAGTAAGCGTAAAGTACAGCCCTGTCATGCAGTCTCAGACCGGAATGGAAATCCGTAGCATCATCCTCATTATCCTCATTCTCAACGATCATATTATTAAAAAAAAAGTCTTAAAGTCAGTGTCCCTTAAATGCCCTGCTCTCATGGTGACACTTGTATGACCTTGGTTTGATTCCGAAGGGTACACCGGTATCGGCAAATTCATTGGGGCTGTCCTTGAACATATGTGGTGGCGCCCTCCAAAGGAAAGCTCACACCGGCTCCACGAGCAACAACTATTGTTGTCAGTAGGTGGCTTAGAAAGTGAATGTCCTGCGTATGTTAGATCAGAACAGTGCCACTGAACACCACCGAAGTGACTCGGCAGCAGTGCAGTGTCTCCTCCTGTGGGTTGCCTCTTGACGACTTGACATTGACTATTCCCTGAGGATTGCCAGTGCCGGCTGTGGCTGGGCAGGCTGGGCTGTAGCTGTATGCGGAAGGATGGGAATGAGAGGCGTGGCTGCAGTGCCACTGAGGTTGTACAGAAGATGGGACAGCAACGCAAAAAAAAAAAAAAAGAATCTGTTCAGGTTAGCCCTCTATTAAGGGACCAAACACATATATCCAAGGAACTGTAGAGCTCTGTGTCAATGTCATGTGTTGTATATTCAGGGCATAAGAGTGTCAGTGTGTCATGTATATCCAGGGAAATATAGAAATCTGTGTCATTGTCATGTGTTGTATGTTCAGGGCATACTACAGAGTCAGTGTCGTGTACATTCTGGGAAGTACGTCGAGGACACATTAGAGTTCTGTGTCAGTGTCGTGTATATCCAGAGAAATCTAGAGGTCTTTGTCATTGTCATGTATATCCAGAGAAATCTAGAGGTCTTTGTCATTTCATGTGTATTTAAGAAAATATAAAGGTCTTTGTCGTTGTCATGTATAACTATGGAACTATAAAGCTCTGTCAATGTCTGGTATATCCACAGGACTATAGACCTCAATGCTGTTGCAATGTATTGTATCCAGAGGACTTTAGACCTTAATGTTATTGCAGTGTATTGTATCAGAGGACTATAGTTGTCTGCCATTGTCATGTATTGTACATTCAGGGAGCTATAGAATTCTGCTGTGTCAGTGTTATGTATTGTATACCCAGGGAGCCATAGAATTATGTGTCATTGTCATGTGTTGTGTGTTCATGGAGCTATAGAATTATGTGTCATTGTCATGTATTGTGTATCCACATAGGTATAGAATTCTGTGTCATTGTCGTGTATTGAGTGTCCACGGAGGTATAGAATTCTGTGTCATTGTCATGTATTGTGTGTCCACAGAGGTATAGAATTCTGTGTCATTGTCATGTATTGTGTGTCCACAGAGGTATAGAATTCTGTGTCATTGTCATGTATTGTGTGTCCACAGAGGTATAGAATTCTGTGTCATTGTCATGTATTGTGTGTCCGCAGAGGTATAGAATTCTGTTATTGTCATGTATTGTGTGTCCAGGGAGAAAGAGAATTTTGTGTCGCTGTCATGTATATCCAGGGAGCTATTGAATTCTGTGTCATTGTCATGAATTATGTGTCGACAGAGCTGTATACTTCTGTGTCATTGTCATGTATTATGTGTCGACAGAGCTATAGAATTCTGTATCATTGTCATGTATTGTGTGTCCACAGAGGTATAGAATTCTGTGTCATTGTCATGTATTATGTGTCGACAGAGCTATAGAATTCTGTGTCATTGTCATGTATTGTGTGTTCAGGGAACTTCAGAATTTTATGTCATTGTCATGTGCGTCCACAGAGCTATAGAATTCTGTGTCATTGTCGTGTCTGTGTCTTTGTCACATATTGTGTGTCTACAGAGGTAAAGAATACTGTGTCATTGTAACGTAATATATAACCACGGAGCTATAAAATTCTGTGTCATTGTCTTGTGTCAACACAGCTATATGATTCTGTGTCATTGTCATACATTGTATATCGATGGATCTATAGAATGCTGTGTCATTGTCATCAAAGTGTGTCTAGAGAGCTATAGAATCTGGTCGTTGTCATGTATTGTGTGTCCATTGTAACGGTAATATATAACCACGGAGCTATAAAATTCTGTGTCATTGTCTTGTGTCAACACAGCTATATGATTCTGTGTCATTGTCATACATTGTATATCGATGATCTATAGAATGCTGTGTCATTGTCATCAAGTGTGTCTAGAGAGCTATAGAATTCTGTGTCATTGTCATGTATTGTGTGTTCACAGAGCTATAGAATTCTGTGTCATTGTCATGCATTGTGTGTCGATAGAGCTATAGAATTCTGTGTCATTGTCATGCATTGTGTGTCCACAGAGCTATAGAATTCTGTGTCATTGTCATGCATTGTGTGTCGACAGAGACTATAGAATTCTAGTGTCATTGTCATGCATTGTTGTGTCGACAGAGCTATAGAATTCTGTGTCATTGTCATGTGTGTCGACAGAACTATAAATTCTGTGTCATTGTCATGTATTGTGTTGAAAACCATAGAACCTGTATGGTCGCCATGTATTTCCAGGGGCTGCAGAACTGTATTATGGTCATGCATCGCTTATCTATAGGATTCAGTGTCATCGACATGTATTGTACATTCAGGGATTCAGTATCATCGTCATGTATTGTTTTTCCAGAGGATTCATTGTCATCGTCATGTATTGTATTTCCAGAGGATTCAGTGTCATCGTCATGTATATGAAGGGGATTCAGTGTCATCGCCATGTATTATATCCAGGGAATTCAGTGTCGTCGTCATGTATTATATCCAGGGGATTCAGTGTCATGGTCATGTATATCCAGGGGATTCAGTGTCATGTATTGTATATCCAGGGGATTCAGTGTCATCGTCATGTATATCCAGGGATTCAGTGTCATGTATTGTATATCCAGGGGATTCATTGTCATCGTCATGTATATCCAGGGATTCAGTGTCATGTATTGTATATCCAGGGGATTCAGTGTCATCGTCATGTATATCCAGGGGATTCAGTGTCATGTATTGTATATCCAGGGGATTCATTATCATCGTCATGTATATCCAGGGGATTCAGTGTCGTGGTCATGTATTGTGTCTTCAGGGCATTCAATGTCAATGTCATGTATATATTATATCCAGGAGATCAGTGTCATCGTCATGTGTTGTGTCTGCAGGAGGACTGCTCAGTCCCTTTGGATTTTCCCGGGACAGCGTGAGGAGTTCCACCTCCAGTGACTGGACCGTTACAGCGCTCTGGGCTACCCGGCAGTCCTGGGCTCTGCACCCCCCAGCCCGGCAACACCCAGGTCGTCAGCCCTGGAGTCGTCCATCCCCAGCCCTATCAGGGCAGCAGCCCCGTCCCTCCAGCTACCCTCCAACAACCTCTCTCTCCCTGCCGCAACTGCACGGCCTCAGAGTGCTTCAGAGAGCGGCCTGACCAGACCGTTGGAACGGTCATCGGCCCAGCCTCCGCAGGCCACACCTCTGATGTAGACAAAGTCGTCACTGACAGTATGGCAGGGACTACCTAGGGACACATGGCGAGGAGCCAGAGTACAGCGACGCCTTACACACGACTGGCCGTTGGAGAAACAAGGACGAGGAGGCCGAAGAGGACGCGGAGGAGCCCTCATCAGGGACGTCGAGTCAGGAGGAGAGCATGACAGCGACGCGGGGCCTCCTCCAGTGTGTCGCATGAGGTCCAACTCCGTCATCCTGAACGAGATGAGGCTGAAGCTGCTGGTGGACATTGTCTGCCACGAGGCCTCCACTGCCGCCGGCCTGCTGGAGTTCACGGGATAGAGGAGGAGGAGGACGACGACGACGAGGATCCCTGCATGGACACAGACTCTCCCCTCGGCGAAACTCTCGACTCCGAGGTCGTCGTGGAGGTTGAGGAGGACGAGGATGAGGTCATGGGGGAGGGAAAGGACAGGGAAAATGGTGGGATGGAGAAAGACGACGATTCACAGAGGAGGAAGCGAGAGAGAGGAGAAAAAGACGACGAGGAAGCGTGGAAAGGAAAACAGGGGAGGAGCAGGAGGAGGATCAGAAGAACACGGAGGAGGTGGCAATGCAGGAAAAGACATCCATCAGATTGTGTCGAGGTGTGAGAGTGAACGACGACGACGAAGTCACGAAACTTTGACTGGGGCTGCGGTGTCGTTCCTGGTGCTGGCACTGTAACGACGAGGTCACGAAGCTTGACTGTGGCTGTGGTGTCGTTCCTGGTGTTGGCACTGTTTTTCCCGCCACCCGTCATTACAGCCTTTGTTTCAACCCAATTTGTCCAAAACTTGTTGTTTGAGCGTTTGTGTAGTTGTTACAAAGGGAGACAGAGAGACGGAGGCTGCAGGACAGAATATAAATAGGGCTGCAGAAAGAGAACGGGGAAAGAGAGAGACAAATGAATCTGAGGCGGGTAGGCAGGCAGATAAAAACAAGAGAGACGAGAGACGAATACATAGATGATGATGACATGATGATGTACTGATGATGATGATGATGATACCGATGATGATGATGATGATGATGATGATGATGATGCCGATGATGATGATGATGTGTGGGATGGTGATGATGATGATGATAATACCGATGATGATGATGATGATGATGATGATGATGATGAGATGATCCGATGATGATGATACCGATGATGATGATACCGATGATGATGATGAATAGAATGATGATGATAATACTGATGATGATGATGATGATGATGATGATGATAAAAAGAAAAAGGGAGGTGGGTCAAAGAGATTGACGCAGGAATTCACACTCCCATTTATCAAGCCAGTAGGGCTTTGTGGGATCCAATTTTGACGCTGGAAGGAAAGGATTAAGTGGACTCACCTTTTCTGCCAGATTTGTCTAAACTAGGACAAATGGGGCTGTTTGGACAAATCGGGTTGGAGCATCGCCACAGCAGTTTTGACAGCCAAGATCACGGACATCAACGTGGACTTCATATCTGGTCAGGCCCCTCGCTTTCCACATCATCTGAAGACTTGGCGTGCTTAGTATTCTTTGGATGTGAACCTGTGGGTAGGGACCTGACGGATGGATTGTGTGTCACGACCGGTACTTCTGCTTGGACTTCAATCTCCCGTCAAACTGATCACCTGCTACATCTTGACATCTTGTGATACTGTGGATATTCCGTGGATGTGAACCTGTGGGTAGGGGCCTGACGGATGGGTTGTATGCCGGGTGGGTCAGTTTGAGTCGTTCCCTGGCTAGTGACTCCGATTCGCCACAAACCAGCTTTTATCTCGGACAACTGTTCTGTGCTCCTTCGGCGGAATTAGGGTGCGAATGATTGAATGAATAATGTGTGTGTGTGTGTGTGTGTGTGTGTGTGTGTGTGTGTGTGTGTGCGTGCGTGCGTGCGTGCGTGCGTGCGTGCGTGCGTGCGTGCGTGCGTGCGTGCGTGTATGTGTGTGTGTGTATTAGAGAGAGGGAGAGAGAGAGAGAGAGAGAGAGAGAGAGAGAGAGAGAGAGAGAGAGAAAGACAGAGACAGAGTGACAGAGAGAGACGTTGACACTGACATTTCACTGTCATTAGATTGAAAGCCCTAATGACAGGGGATACACAAATTACATGGATTGAGAGAGAGAGAGAGAGAGAGAGAGAGAGAGAGAGAGAGAGAGAGAGAGAGAGAGAGAGAGACGACGTTTGGGGGCAGAAGGGTCTGCAGGTTGTCAGTGTAACCACTCTGACTGTTGACGTCATTCTACTCAGGTTTCCCAATCGTTTCAATGGCACTCGGGCACATTGGACTAAAAAGACTCGGATTTTCCGGCGCGCTCACACAAAGGGAGGGGGGGGGGGGGATACTGAGAGTGATAGATAAGAGAAATCCCCCAACCTATCAAAGGACGATATCTCTTCCTGGTGAACATGATTGAACAGCATTTCCATTTTTACCTCTAGACCCTAGCGAGCACACATTATCGTGTCGGCATCAAAGATGAAGAGGAATCTATTGATGGAAATAAACTGAATTAGAAATTCCATTGTTATTAGATTCATCTTTTAAAAAAAGTCTTTTAACTCATTTGCTTATGAATATAGCTATATATGGAAGTAGACAATTCCATCTTTGTACTTGGTAGGAGGAGAACTAGAAATTTGTCTACCGCCTAGACGTATGCTGTGTACGTTTGCTCATAGTCCAACAGCTGAAGATTCTTTCCTCTGATGTTCATGGGAAGATCTGTACACATGTTCCTTGATCCAACCTCGGCGACACCCGTGAAGAAGGAATTGAAGACTTGACACTGTCCTAAACAGCCCCAACCTCTTGGCCGAGGTTGTCAAAGCCAGGACAAGTGCCAGACCCTGCGCTGGCATTGATTCTCCACACAGACATTCTCTCGCATGTGCAGCGACAGGAAACAACACACGGGAGTCCTCACTCCAGCGATGGCATTTTGTACACATGGTCTTTAATGGTCCCGGCAATTGTCATCATCATCATCGTAACTATGGTCAGTGTGTTACACAATGTCTATGGTTGATGTGGACGCTAACACGACACAACACACACAGGGAACTGACCTAACGGTTCCAGACAACACAGGACAGCCCACAGGGAAAGGCGGTGAAGGCGCACGTGTGCGGTTGACTGTCCATCATTGTGTGTTCTCTCCGTGCCCCAACCACAAACATCAGCCACCAGTTAGAAGGGGTGTGTGTATATGTATGTATGTATGTGTGTATGTGTGTGTGTGTGTGTGTGTGTGTGTGTGTGTGTGTGTGTGTGTGTGTGTGTGTGACAGTGACAACGGAAATCCTAGTTGACTTAATTTTTTTTTTTTTTTAGCAAACATATACATAGACAACCAGACCATTGTAGCAGATTCATAGTCACTGCATTTGTAAAGACGACATCTTGTCCAAACACAGACAATATGTAAGACACGTAGTACAAGGGCAATGAGGAGCAGACCGAACCAGACCACTCCGTGGGCCTTTCCCAAGGGAAGGCAGGTCCCACTGTGGGCCATTACCAGAGGAAGGCAGGTCCCACTGTGGGCCATTCCCAGGGGAAAGCAGGTCCTACTGTGGGCTATTCCCAGGGGAAGGCAGGTCCCTCTGTGGGCCATTGCCAGATGAAGGCAGGTCCCACTGTGGGCCATTCCCAGGGGAAGGCAGGTCCCAATGTGGGCCATGGCCAGAGGAAGGCAGGTCCCATTGTAGGCAATTCCCAGTGGACCCACTGAGGGCCATTTCCAGGGGAATACAGGTCCCACTGTGGGCCATTCCCAGGGGAAAGCAGGCCCCACTGTGGGCCATTCCCAGAGGAAGGCAAGTCCCACCGTGGGCAATTCCCAGAGGAAGGCAGGTCCCACTGTGAGCCATTCCCAGGGGAATACAGGCCCCACTGTGGCCATTCCCAGAGGAAGCAGGTCCCACTGTGAGCCATTCCCAGGGGAATACAGGCCCCACTGTGGGCCATTCCCAGAGGAAGATTGGTCCCACTGTGGGCCATTCCCAGGGGAAGGCAGGTCCCACTGTGAGCCATTCCCAGAGGAAGGCAGGTCCCCACTGTGGGCCATTCCCAGGGGAATACAGGTCCCACTGTGGGCTATTCCCAGAGGAAGGCAGGTCCCACTGTGGGCCATTCCCAGGGGAAGGCAGCTCCCACTGTGGGCATTTCCCACGGGAAGGCAGGTCCACTGTGGGCCATTTCAAGGGGCAGCCAGTCCCACTATGGATCATTCCCAGGGAAGGCAGGACATTTCTGTCATCCCGTTTACCCCGCTGTGCGGTCAGGTCAGTGGGACAGCTCTTCTCCAGTGGTTGGTCAACAACAACACGCTAACGTTTGCTACCACAGCCAAACATCCCCCACGCCCCTGTCCCCCCCCCCCCCAGGAAAGTTCTCACCTCCGCTTGTCCCGTGTGCTCAAGCTCCACGTGTACTAGGTGAGTGGGTAGCAGAGACAGCTGTGGTTTTGAAAGTTGTGAGCTTTGATCTAGTTTGTATTGTCGTGAACTGTGGCAGAGTGAATGGTGTAATCAATTGTTTAAAATTTGCCCAGATTTAAACCAATCCTTTCCCATCGTGGTACGTAACCGTAAAGAGGAATGGGTTTTGTCACGGTTACATATTGGGCACAGCTATATAACGCACAGTTGGATATTCAGAAGGAAGACCTCCCATGGTGTGTTGCGTGTGACAGCTTGTTCAGTGTTGATCATTTTTTGACAGAATGTGCTGATTTGATGTGTATCGGAGAGAAGTTCTTTTCCACCAGTGATTTATCGATTCTTTTTCGTGAGATTTCAGTAGATCTTATTTTTTCTTTTTTGAAAGAGGTAAACTTATTTTATAAAATATAGTGTTTTAATAATGTATACAGGTGTCGTCGAGTTGAACAATAATTGTGCTTTTGTCCTCATAAATTTTAAGCGATGTGTTAATACTATGTGGTATTTGTATCTAGAGACTTAGATATGATAGCTGAGGTCCTGATTTGGCTCCTAGTAGTCCGCTGGACCCTATAAACACTAACTAACTAACTAACTAACTAACTTTGGTTGCTTTTGTGAGCTCAAGTTCCTTGCACTTGTCGGTGTACAAACTCTGAGCTCTTTTTGACGAGACGAGAGAAGGGGATGGAAGAACTCTTAATATCTTTGACAGTTCAAAGTCACAATGGATTCCGGTTCAAGGTTGTTGGGGTAATCATTGCAATATGTCCTAAACCATGGAGTGACCAATAATGTCCATACAGAGCAGCGCTTCGATGGTTTTTTTTTTTTTTTTTTTAAACGTAAAATTATTGTTATAAGCACTGTCATGGTTATTCTGACTGATCATCTCAACATGTGTGTGACGTGTGTCTGCAGTTCGATTTCAGCTGTCGGCCCTTTTTGTGGCGTGTCAAGTGATAGAGGAGAAACACATCGGGCCCATTTGTGTGGCCAGTGAAGTTTGTAGACACACAACAAGTCCACCAGGACTTCTTTGGACAATCAGAGTTCAAAACGGTTCACAGTCAAAAACTGACCGCGCGCACACTTACGCACGCACGCACGCACGCACGCACGCACACACACACACACACACGCACACACACACAGCTCTCTTCTTAATGCAATGAACAGGGCATGCGCTGCACAGTCTGTGTCTAAAAGGCTGACAGCTGTTCAAAGCGATGGTACTGTAGACACGCGTTCAGGAATTAAATGTTGTTTTCCCACGTCTGTGTTTCCATGATTATAATGATTACAACAGACGTTTTGTTCTGAAAATAAACATTGAAAATATACACACAAAAAGTCTATTTCATGGACAGAGAGAGAGAGAGAGAGAGAGAGAGAGAGAGAGAGAGAGAGAGAGAGGGGGGGAGGGAGGGAGGGAGGGGAGAGGAAAAGAGAGAGAAGTATAGGGAGGGGAGGGAGGATCGATAGTAGGACAATGAAAGGGGGTGTATTTGGAGGTGGAGGTCTGGGAGTATACAGATCAGTGTCAGCATCCCACGGGCGCAGTGATGCACGCGTTCAAATATTTCTTGCTCAACACTGCAGGTGGCTGCTTCCCCCAGGCCTGGTTCACCGATGCCAGGTTATGTATAACATGACAGAAAGTCGGGAGTCCTCTCACTCCGTCTCCAACCGATTTCCGCTAGCATTGTCTGTCATATTCTCGTCAATAAACCTTACAGTAAAACGTCTGGAATACTGCGGCTCGTACAGATAGACAAAATGTAGATAATCTTGCATGCCTTTGTACACATTTGACTTTATCCAATGCAAGTCTCTGACCAATGTAATGAGACGTTCACAGTTCGTCTCTCAGAAACAAACTTGGAAATATGTATACATCACACGTGCATCAAAGCGTATCTCTCAGAAACAAACTTTGAAATATGTATACATCACACGTGCATCAAAGCGTTTTCCACGACACCGTTTATAAACACCCATAGTAAGCCTTTAGCGTGCCACAATATCGATGACGTAATTCATCAACACCCAAATAAAGCCTTCAGCGCGCCACATTATGAACGACGTCATTTACCAAACGAAACCTTCAGTGTGCATCATTACCGATGACGTCATTTACCAAACAACACCTTCAGTGTGCGCCATTACCGATGACGTCATTTACCAGGCAAAGCTTTCAGCGTGCCACATTACCGATGACGTCATTTCTGAAACAAAGCGTTCAGCGTGCAACTTTACCGATGACGTCATTTATCAACATCCAACTAAATCCTTCAACGTGCGCCATTACAGATGACGTCCTTAATCAACATCCAAACGATGCCTTAAGCGTGTCACATTACCGATGACGTCATTTGCTAAACAAAAACCGTCAGCGTGCACCATTACTGATGATGTAATTCACTTAACAAAACCGTCAGCGTGCACCAGTACTGATGACGTCATTAACAACAACAACAACAACAACAACAACACACACACACACACACACACACACAACACACACACACACACACACACGTGAGCGTGTGACATCACCGATGTCATTATCATTGAGCCCGGACTCGTGTTGATGTGTTACGGTACCGAATTCAGCCCAAGTCCTCCATCGACATCCGACTGGCTGAAACGTACGGTGTCAAATGACAAGTGACGTTGTTTATCTATACACACAAAAACATCACGGAAACCTGTTCCGAGACCGACAACGCCAATTACGTATTTACAAACAACAGCGGCTGTCACGTGTTGTCACAAGACCTTTCTCCCTCCACGTGGAGAAAATGCACTGGTTATGTGGCACTGGTTTTAGTCTGGTATCGCAGTGCTGGCATTGTTGATGTTTTTTTTTTTTGCGACCCATCACTCTTTTCTGTAAGTGGAATGGAGATCAGGAGAAAGCGTAAGTTTAGGGCTAAGGTTAGCCACAATAACAGCAACAACCAAAACAAAACAAAACAACAAACAAAACAACAAAACAAAACAAAAAAAGAAAAAGATAAAAAAGAAAAAGAAAAAAAGAAAGAAAGAAAACAACACAGCAACAACAACAACAACAACAATAAAACGAACGAACAAACACACAAACGTCATTTTCCCCCTCTCCAAGACTCAAGTGACTGGGACAGCCGACAGACACTACTAGGAGTCGGTCACTGAGGAACAGACGTAACAGGAGTAATGTGCCTCCAGTTCTGCTGCAAACGCACATGTATGTGTACACACAGACAACATGGCTGTGCAACACCGCAGCTCAAAGACAGACACCCCAATGGGACAGCTAATATCATTCATTTGTCAGTGCACTTCAGTCTGTCACAATGCATCAAGTCCACCCCTTCCCCCACCCCCTAAAAGAACAACAACAAAAAACGCCAAATGAATAGCACTGAGGGAGTGCCGATGTTTTGTTCGTCTAAACCAAAAGTTTCAGTTGAGCGAAACGATTCAAGGGCTACAAACAGAAGAGTGAGGAGTTCTTGGGAGCGTTTTCATTATGTGAACAACAACAACAACAACAATTAAAAAAAAAAATGAAATGGTCTTGGGTGTCGATTGTCAATCCGTGTACATTCCCTTGTTCATGGTATCGGATGATTTTTAGTCAATGTCCGTAGTTGTCCTGAATATCTACACACAGACTAACAGACAGACAGACAGAGGCGTGCGCGCGCGCGCACACACACACACACACGCACACAATGTGTGCCTGGTGGCAATGAGTGCATATCACTGGATGTTATGATCTCTGCATTCGTTCTTCTTCAGGGCCTTGTGAACGGAAATGATGAAGTAAATACACGCCCAGAACTCCCAACAAGTGCTGCTTGTCTGACTGTATTAAAGATCGAAAAGGCTGTTGCCAGTCTTGAATAAATGATAATTTTTGTATTTGTTCATTGTATTAAAGATCGAAAAGGCTGTGCCAAATAAATGAATAAAAAATGATAATTTGTATTTTTTCAGTTCTCCAGATGTTATTGCTGTGTTCAGCACGGGATATGTTTAGAACATCCTTTTTTTTTTTTTTTTTTTTTTGGCGGGGGGGGGGGGGGGGGGGGGGGTGTTCCTTGTTTGGTCTGTGTGCTCTGCGCTGTCATGCGTGCTGAGCGATTCGGGGTCGGAAGCAGCATTCGTTTGGAGTTATGGGCCGTGTATTTATTTTCATTATGGGCGAAAGAGTGACCCTACTTGCTTGTTATATTCATAAGTTAAAATAACGGCAGCGTTCTTTTATCAACGATGCTGACTGAGTTTACCAACCATAGCTCTCAGCTATGCTCATCTTGATCATGCTCTAATCAACTGCAGGTGTATTTAGAACAGAGTACGTAATTGGGAAGTGATCTGAGTGCGTCATACGCTGGTTGTTGTTCAGTCCACACAATGTAACAGTAAGCAGTTCTCATTCTGCAAAAATAAAGACACGATTAAATCAGCTGGACTCGTTCACCAACTGTGTGGAACAGTGTTGGTGGATAGCTTATCTTTTCAGACATACAGCATGCCATATAAATCTGTGTGGAACACACACACAGACATACAGCATGCCATATAAATCTGTGTGGACACACACACAGACATACAGCATGCCATATAAATCTGTGTGGACACACACACAGACATACAGCATGCCATATAAATCTGTGTGGACACACACGCAGACATACAGCATGCCATATAAATCTGTGTGAACACACACACAGACATACAGCATGCCATATAAATCTGTGTGGACACACACGCAGACATACAGCATGCCATATAAATCTGTGTGGACACACACACAGACATACAGCATGCCAATAAATCTGTGTGGACACACACGCAGACATACAGCATGCCATATAATCTTGTGGACACACACGCAACATACAGCATGCCATATAAATCTGTGTGACCACACGCAGACATACAGCATGCCAATAAATCTGTGTGACACACACACAGCAACAGCATGCATAAAAATCGTGTGGGCACACACACGTGTCCTTCCACATACACCCCTCTCCTTCCCCACCTGCCCCTCTCTTCCACCTCCCCCCCCCCCCTTCTTCTCCGCTCCTCTGTGCCACACCCTGCTCCTCCTCCTCACCACCCACCCCAACCCACATCTCTCCACATGTAATCCCTGTGAACACGTTAACACCAAGACACACGTCACGTCCACGACTGACCGGAATGACACGACCACACTATGGGCAGCACACACTGTGCAATCAATATAGCTACACCTCACTATAGTCCTGGCTACACGCACTGTACAAGTGATGGCTTACACAGCTGTACAATAATAGTTAGCTACATACAAGTTACAAACAATTCATGGGCTACACACACTGTGCGACTGATGGTTACACACACGGCGAGGGATCGCGACACACTGTACAAATACTTGATGGTCACACACACACACACACCACACACACACACACGCATACACACTGCAAAGATGCTGACACACATGATACAATTCTGGGCTGCACTCGGTACAAGTCTTGACTACACAGACTAAGTTGTTACAGGGGAGGGGGTGGGGGTGGGGTGGGGGGGTTGCCAGTTAACCGGCAATGCTGAAATCACATCAAGATTGACGTGAAGCAACGGTGTCACACCAGATCTTTCAGAAAGTGTATTTTTTTCCCCCGGCCTGTACCAAGTGACAAATAGACAACGCACGTGGTAGCGGCCGCTGAATTGACTTTGAACTGTTCTGCAGCTCAAACGATTTAAGCAAAAGTGATCAGTTGAGTTGATCCCCTCGAACAGCTCACGGTCGTCATAACAGGCCTTACTTTCCCTGCTGAGCACCTGATCAAACCGCCCACAGTGAAACCCACTTTCTTGACTCCCGGCGAAAGAGAGTTCTCCCCGGTGGCAGGGCAGGCAACTCCCCATACTGGCAACACGCTCTAAGCAACCCTTCAACATCTGACATAGTTAGTGTGAGCGCGGTCTGCTTTTTACTTTCACAGTCAAGGTGATTACACATATAAGTTTAATGGGCAACTCTAGCTGCTTTTTTTCCCCCTTCTTTTATACAAGAGGGAAACAACTCACGGATGAACATGAAACAGATGGGAGGTAATTTCTTCACTCCCCGTATTTTACGGTTGCTTCCCTTGAACCAAGAACAGGCACGACGTCGTGTTGTGTGTGTGTGTGTGTGTGTGTGTGTGTGTGTGTTGTGTGTTGTGTGTGGTGAAAGACACGTCCGTGTATGCTTATGTGTGTATGTACGAGCGTACGTTACTTACGCATCAATTATGTATGATTGTTGAGGCAATTCTCACGTGGTGTGTGTGTGTGTGTGTGTGTGTGTGTGTGTGTGTGTGTGTGTTGTATGTGTGTGTGTGTGTGTGTGGTGTGTGGTGTGTGTGTGTGTGTGTGTGTGTGTGTGTGTGTGAATAAATATATGTCCGCGTGTCTGCGCATGTGTATGTAGACTACGAGTGTGCATTGCTTGTGCTTCAATCATGTACGATGTATGAGTCAATCTCGCGTGCGGTGTGTTGTGTGTGTGTGTGTGTGTGTGTGTGTGTGTGTGTGTGTGTGTGTGAGTCAGTGCATGCCTGTGTCTTTGTGCAAGACATGGGCTTTCTCATCATCAACTAATAATATTCCAGTGAAACAAATCTTCTTCTTTTTTTGCCGGCCAAAGAAAAGGCAAACAAACAGCCCACTACCATCGTATGCCAGGAAGAAAAATGTCTGGACAACAAAGCCAAGTTCTACACACACACACACACACACTGAAGTCTGGGCCGTTTAAATTCAGTGTGTTCAAAGGCGCTCGTTTGACACAACCTCTCGCCTTCCTTCTAAGCATGTTTGTCTTGGAAACGTCAATGAAAGCACCCCGAACAAACCACGTCACAAAACTAGTCACAATGCTACACGGTGGGGATGTCAGTATGGTTCTGCTGCACAACATTCACAAAACTGGCAATGCGAAAACGTTTTGCTGATACTGTTAGCACGGACACTTGATCGTAATTATAACGGCCTCTTTGAACATAATGTACAGAGAGAGAGAGAGAGAGAGAGAGAGAGAGAGAGAGGAGAGAGAGAGAGAGAGAGAGGAGAGAGAGAGAGAGAGCGAGAGAGAGACAGACAGACAGACAGACAGACAGAGACAGAGACACACAGAGAGAGAGAGAGAGAGGAGAGAGAGGAGAGAGAGAGAGAGAAGGAGAGAGAGGAGAGAGAGAGAGAGAGAGAGCTGGCAAAGCTGGATAATAACACCAGTGGCGCAGAAACTGCACCAGTAACATTGTCAGTCAGAGACACAGCTGTCTTTCCTTGAGCGGAGCTACATCTGGTGTCCAGCCGGAATGCACAGGATGTCACAGTGGACTCAGCTGTCTTGTGGTCACCTGCTCCAGCCTGGTGTGTGGGTAAGGTGGCAGGAAAACCTTTTGTCCAAGACCCAGGGTCAATCATTGGCCCGCCGTGCCTATGTAGAAGCGCTGACGTGTAATCGCCACTTGTGAAAGGACCAAGGACAACAGTGATAACATCGAGGCAACAACCCCTCACCCCCACCCCCACCCCCATCCGATCCCTCATCCCCTGACTCTCTTACGTCATGGGCCCAAAAAGTCATGTCAAGACAACAAACCCCATATTATGACACTGGGTTTTAAAACGTCATGTCAAGACAACAAAAACAAAAACAAAACAAAAAACAAACAAACAAAATTTTTGGCTCAACATTATGACACTGGATCTCAAAAGTCATGTCATCTCAACAAACATCCCCTTCCCACCCCTACCCTCACGTCATGGACCCAGAACGTCATTGAAGACAACCGCCTCCTTACCTCCCTCCACGAGTCATTGGATCCAATAACTGTTCGACAAGGCAAAAGCCCCCATCCATTCCTACACTGCATCATAGATCCAAACTGTCATGCCAAAACAACAGCCCCCTCCACCTTTACACTGCGTTATAGATCCAAATGTCATATCAAAACAACAGCCCCTCCACTTTTACACTGCGTTATAGATCCAAAGGTCATGTCAAAACAACAACCCCCTCCACCTCTACACTACGTCATTAGACCCAAAGGTCATGTCAAAACAACAACCCCCTAATCTCTACACTGCATCATTAGATCCAAAGGTCATGCCAAAACAACAACCCCCTCCACCTCTACACTGCGTCATTAGACCCAAAGGTCATGTCAAAACAACAACCCTCTAATCTCTACACTGCGTCATTAGATCCAAAGGTCATGCCAAAACACACAACCCCCTCCACCTCTACACTACGTCATTAGACCAAAGGTCATGTCAAAACAACAACCCCCTCACCTTAACACGTGCGTTACAGACCAAAGGTCATGTCAAGACAACAACCCCCACCTGTACACTGCGTTTACAGATCCAAATGTCATGCAAAACAACAACCCCCTCCACCTCTACACTGCGTTATAGATCCAAATGTCATATCAAAACAACAGCCCCCTATATCTCCATACGTCACTCGATTCAAACCGCCATGTCAAGACAAACCGCCATGTCAAGACAACAACCGCCATGTCAAGACAAAACCGCCCCCCATGTCAAGACAAACAAAAGTCCCACCCTCCACTCACCCCTCACCACTTTCCATATTATATTAAAAAAAAAACAAAAAAAAACAAAACAAAACAAAAAGTTATGTCAAAGGAACAGCAAGTCAACCCTCCCTCCCTTCCCCTTCCCCATCCAACCGCTGCACACCATGTCACTGGATGAAAAAATCATTTGAAGGCAAGACCCAGCCTGAGTCCCTCCTGGTCAGGTCACTGAATCCACTCTGTACTACCACTGGCTGGGCTAAAATCCCCGTGGCTTCCTCCGATTAGCTGTGATCGCCTTGAATAAACATGGCCTAGGACGATTGGCTGGTGAGCCATCACGTGACTGGATCCCCACGTGCCGAGGGTGGAGGAGGCGTGACGTCACTAGGCCAGCACGTGCCACTGTTGGATCTGCTGGCGCTGGGTGGCGATCATCTCGTTCCAGTGGTCCAGCTCCTTGCCCGGGCAAACATGAAGGAGCCCAGCACGATCCGACCAATCAGCTTGTCTGTAACAAAGGCACCACAGAACAGGAGCTGCGTGTGACATCGTATGTGGGTTTGTTTTTTTCGTACATGAACTGGTAGGACATCTTGTGCGTGTGTGCACGCGTGCGCGAATGTGTGAGTGAGTGAGTGAGTGTGTGTGTGGTGTGTGTGTGTGTGTGTGTGTGTGTGTGTGTGTGTGTGTGTGTGTGTGTGTGTGCACGCGTGCGCGAATGTGTGTGTGTGTGTGTGTGTGTGTGTGTGGTGTGTGTGTGTGTGTGTGTGTGTGTGTGTGCGTGCGTGCATGTGTGTATGTGTGTGTGTGTGTGTGTGTGTGTGTGTGTGTGTGTGTGTGTGTGTGTTTGTGAAGCGTCAATTGTGAAGAGAGAGAGGGAGAGGAGAGAGAGAAAGAGAGAGAGAGAGAGAGAGAGAGAGAGAGAGAGAGAGAGAGAGAGAGAGAGAGAGATGTGTGTGGTGTGTATGTGTGCGCGCGCCTGTGTGTGTGTGTGTGTGTGGTGGGGTGTGTGTGTGTGTGTGTGTGTGTGTGTGTTAAGGTGGGAGAGTGACGTTCTGGTGTGGTAAAAAAAAAGATAGTGGTATGGAGTAGAAGGTGGGTGTTGAAGATCTCTGTGCCCATGCTCTTTTCTATGTGGCCATCTTGAATTGCAAGCAGTTCTCTCCCTGACACGTCTAAGTCTGCCCCAGGACAAAGCATGCTGACCTGATAAAGGGCCAACAACTGTTAGGAGGAGACCAACAACTGCGACGTTTTGCTCCCTGTGACCAGACTGTTAACGCTCTTTTGTTTGTCTTTTTCTTTTTCCTTAAAAGAAGGCATCTTCATTCAAGACGTTTCTCAAAATAATTCATAAGGAAAGATACAGGGTTGAAAAGAAACGTAAGCATGAAGGTACACAACATATCGCTGATAATTACACACTCCAATTTCACATTTTACAAGTCAATAGTTTAAAAAACAAGATGCAAAGCATATAAACGAACTCTGGCCGGCAGAGAGAGAGAGAGAGAGAGAGAAGAGAGAGAGAGAGAGAGAGAGAGAGAGAGAGAAGAGAGAGAGAGAGAGAGAGAGAGCGGTGACGTGTCATTGTGTTTCCACCCCTTTTTGAAAACCGCCCCTGTTTCACACACAGCTGAAAATATGACACATCCATAGCATTCCCCATGAAGTGGAAACATGGGACACTCTTTCTGCTTTCACAGAAGAGGGGGAAAGGGTGGGGAAGGGAGGGATCCGAGTTTCTTGTCTGCTTTCCACAAAGGGGGAGGAAGGGGACACACATTTTGGGGCAAGACAATGGAAACTGAATGTGTCATTTTAGGGGAGACTCAACTCAACTCACACACTGAAATAGTTTAATTGCAAAAGCCACCGACCTATCTGCAATGAGGCCAAGAACAAAAGTAGAACACACACGCGCTCGGCGCAATACTGAAAATTATGAAAGAAAATATTTGCATAACAAAAGTTATTCCTGAAATTACTCTGGCATTTGTTGTTAACTGATAACAGTTTCCTCTCTTTGTTTTAGTGCTTTAAAAATGAACATAGCTACAGAGCGAGGTACAATTCTCTTCACTTTGCAGTAAAAGAAGCAATGACACTTGATGAACATTTCCAGTATGAGGCAAAATGTATTTGTCTCTTAAATCTTTATAGGATGGACAAACAATCAAAAATATATTTCGTCCTGATTTGATTACAGAATGGCATTTTTTGGAGTTTAGTGTATATCTTTGATAGATATTCAAATCACTAATACGAAGTCGAAATCTCACGAACACTTTGCGAAATTTAGGAATTGTAATATCAGTTAAATATTTCTCAGGGTGCCATAAGGATTTGAAGGAACGATATGTTGAATATCTGTCACAATTAAGTATTTTACTATCCCAATTTTGTCTATAACAGTCATCATGCGTTGCTTTAAGTTCACAGAGAGAGAGAGAGAGAGAGAGGAGGAGAGAGGAGGAGGGAGAGAGAGAGAGAGAGAGAGAGAGAGAGAGAGAGAGAGGAGGGGGGGGCAGGAAAGACTCATTTTGTCCCACATGAAGCGCAGAGGATGTTAGATTTACTCCTTCTGCCTCTGCAACTAGGTCAATTTACAGTCAGAACATGTCTGATGTAAGAAACTGTTTTCAGTTCATTTCTTTAGAATTTGGA
>CM031596.1:18909827-18912327 GCA_018398815.1 Conus ventricosus | reverse complement strand
GGACGTCTGAACCTCCTTATGGGATTACCTCAAGGTCCTCCTCTCTCCCCTGTTTAATACAATGTGTACACTAAAGGCCTTGCAGGCCTCAATAGAAACGGAATTGCTCGAATGTTGACATTGGCAGATGACGGCCTGATCTACACAACATGACAGAATGCTCAAGAAAGAATGGAAGCAGCTCAGTAGCAAAATCATATTATTGTACCTGCTACAACTCAGTACTTTTTTTTTGCACAATGCGATGAAAAAAATGTGTGGATTAGTAATAATGAGATCATTTCTATTTTTTGTTATTATCTACAGGATGATTGAATTTTTCATGAACAGATTCCATTTTCACATAATTTTCGTTTTTGTCTCATAAGCGTTTACAAAACTGGAGCTTGAAAACATTACTGCAAAACTTTCTGCCTTTTCATGTTCAAATGGGAAGGAGCTAGTTTGTAATTTTACAGGATAATTCAGAAGTGTCACACCATTCTTTTTCGTTTAGTTTTTAACAGACCTTTTGGAAGATCATTGTGAACTATTGTTTTTTTCTTTCACAGAAATAACCTAACTTTGCCTTTTTCCTTGTTCTGTTGCTTCACTGCAATGATTTTTTTTTTTCAAGCTTCCTCGTTTCCTTTTGTTTGTAATACTTTTTCGTTTTCTGCTCCACAAACTCCATTACGCTCACTCGTAATCTCCATCCACATCTACATCTTCGTGCATTTCATTTTGAGAGAGAGAGAGAGAGAGAGAGAGAGAGAGAGAGAGAGAGAGAGAGAGAGAGAGAGAGAGAAGAGAGAGAGAGAGAGAGAGAGAGAGAGAGAGAGAGAGAGAGAGAAAGACAGACAGACAGAGAGAGACAGAGACAGAGACAGACAGACAGACAGACAGACAGACAGATGAAGAGAGAGCGTGAGCGTATAACACACACACACACACACACACACACACACACAACACACACACACACACACACACACACACACACACACCACACACACACAACATACACACACACACACACACATACACAACGGACCTTTATGTCCAGTGAGGTGCTGCATGAGAGACACGTTGACACTGGCGGTGTCCAGACTGGACACGGGCAGTTTGAAGGTGAAGGACTCGTTGAAGCTGGGATGTCCGGTCTTCTTGGCCACTTCCGTCTTCTTCGACTTGACCACTTTGTTTTGGATCATCAGGCACACCTTCACGTACGTGTCTGCAACAGCAGTTACCGGACCTTGATGTACATGTTATGGCATCAGTCATCACACGTTGGTGTACATGTCATGACAAAAGTCATCAAACCCTGGTGTGCATGTCATGACACTTTCCTCACACCTTGATGTATATGTCATGACACTGTGCTCACACCTTGATGTATATGTCATGGACACTGTGCTCACACCTTGATGTATATGTCATGACACTGTGCTCACACCTTGATGTATATGTCATGACACTGTGCTCACACCTTGATGTATATGTCATGACACTGTGCTCACACCTTGATGTATATGTCATGACACTGTGCTCACACCTTGATGTATATGTCATGACACCAGTGCTCACACCTTGATGTATTGTCATCACACCAGTCATCACACCTTGATGTATCATCACCGTCATCACACCTTGAACTCACACACCTGTCATCACACCTTGATGTACTGTCATCACACCATGTCATCACACTTGATGTACATGTCATCACACCTGTCATCACACCTTGATGTACATGTCATCACACCTGTCGATCACACCTTGATGTACCTGTCATCACACCTTGATGTACCTGTCATACCCTCACACCTTGATGTACCTGTCATCACACCTTGATGTACCTGTCATCACACCTTATGTACCTGTCATACACCTGTCATCACACCTTGATGTACCTGTCATACACACCTGTCATCACACCTTGATGTACCTGTCATCACACCTTGATGTACCTGTCATCACACCTTGTTACCTGTCATCACACCTTATGTACTGTCTACCTGTCATCACACCTTGATGTACCTGTCAACGTCTCACACCTTGATGTACCTGTCATCACACCTGATCAGTACACTGTATGTACCTGTCATCACACCTTGATGTACCTGTCATCACACCTGTCATCACACCTTGATGTACCTGTCATCACACCTGTCATCATATATTCATATTCGTCTGTCAGTCACTGAGTCAGTGAGTCAGTCTGTCTGTCTGTCTGTGTGTTTGTCCGTCTCTCTCTCTCTCTCTCTCTCTCTCTCTCTCTCTCTCTCTCTCTCTCTCTCTCTCACTCTCGCTCGCTCGCTCGCTCGCTCTCTCTTTAATATATTCATATTAATATATACACTTGCCTGGTAAACCTCCCCGATGTACACACTAAAGCCACATAAAAGAATAATAAATAAGTAAACCAAACAAACAACCAAACAAACAAACTAGCAAAATTAATGTAGATGTACGTTGTCATTACTAGCAACAGTAATAAACACCGACACTTAAGCAA
>CM031596.1:18892327-18904827 GCA_018398815.1 Conus ventricosus | reverse complement strand
TCCACGTTTATTTCATTTCATTGTATTGTCCGGTCTTAACAGTACACAGAGGAGCAGTACACATATGAACAGTATAAAGAGGAACGATACACAGAGGAACCGTACACAGGGGAACAGTACACAGAGGAACAGTACACAGAGGAACAGTACACAGAGGAGCAGTACATAGATGAACAGTACACAGAGGGAAAGTACACAGTGAAATACACAGATGAGCAGTGCACACAGGAACGGTACACAGATGAACAGTACACACAGGAACAGTACACAGAGGAACAGTACACACAGGAACAGTACACACAGGAACAGTACACAGAGGAACAGTACACAGAGGAGCAGTACACAGAGAAATACACAGATGAACAGTACACAGAGGAACAGTACAAAGAGGAACAGTACACAGAGGAATACACAGATGAACAGTACACAGAGGAACAGTACAAAGAGGAACAGTACACAGAGGAATACACAGATGAACAGTACACAGAGGAGCAGTACACAGAGGAACAGTACACAGAGGAATACACAGATGAACAGTACACAGAGGAACAGTACACAGAGGAACATACACAGAGGAGCAGTACACAGAGGAATACACAGAGGAACAGTACACAGAGGAGCAGTACACAGAGGAACAGTACACAGAGGACAGTACACAGAGGAATACACAGATGGAACAGTACACAGAGGAACAGTACACAGAGGAGCAGTACACAGAGAGCAGTACACAGAGGAACAGTACACAGAGGAGCAGTACACAGAGGAGCAGTACACAGAGAAATACACAGATGAACAGTACACAGAGGACAGTACACAGAGGAATACACAGATGAACAGTACACAGAGAACAGTACACAGAGGAATACACAGATGAACAGTACACAGAAGAACAGTACACAGAGGAGCAGTACACAGAGGAGCAGTACACAGAGAAATACACAGATGAACAGTACAAAGAGGAACAGTACACAGAGGAATACACAGATGAACAGTACACAGAGGAACAGTACACAGAGGAACAGTACACAGAGGAGCAGTACACAGAGGAACAGTACACAGAGGACAGTACACAGAGGAGCAGTACACAGAGAGAATGCACAGAGGAACAGTACACAGAGAAATACACAGAGACATACACAGAGGAGCAGTACACAGAGGAGCAGTACACAGATGAACAGTACACAGAGAAATACACAGATGAACAGTACAAAGAAACTCCAGGGCAGAGCCTTGACATCAGGAGGAACTGTAAGAGCAGTCCCCGCCTCCCTCCCTCCCTCCCTTCCATCCCACCCCCATCCTCCCCCCCTCCCTGCCCCCCCCCCCCCCCCCCCCCCCTGGCTCTGAGCTCCTTACGCTCTGAAAGGGTCTGCATCCGCCACAGTCCTGGATGTCTTTCTGTCACAACTAGTTTGTTTTCTTTCTTTTGGTTGTGTTGCCGCGATTGGAACCTATCCTCGCTCCCCCCCCCATCCCTCCCCCCTCTCCCCACCCCTCCCCCCCTCTCCCCACCCCTCTCGTCGGGTAGTTGATGGCCTCAGGGCCAAGTGGTCTCACCAACAGCGAGTGTAAACCAGCGGCGAGATTTATTTCTGTCTGCGTTTCTGGCCGTGACGGTAGTCATGGTCAGAATGAGTATTAATCTACAGTCGGCTGTTCTGTGTGGTGGCCATTGTCAGTGGTGGAAGGTCTGACGTCCCATCGTGACACTGCCCGCTGTATTGGCCACTGCTGAACACATTAGCTGTTTTAACATGCCTGTTTCTCATTTACAGAGAGAGAGAAGAGAGAGAGAGAGAGAGAGAGAGGAAGCACAGCACACACACACCACCACACACACACACACACACACACCACACACCCCTCTCTTCCCTCTCCCAGTTTTCTCCCTTTCGTTTTTGTTAAAACAACTCCATGTAGGAAATGCGCTGCTATTATTTTCACTTCCTCTTCCTCCAATTAATTTCCCCTTCATTATCAAAGGAAGCTTTGATGTTGGCTATATCACTGCATAACCACCAGACGGTTTTTTTTCTCTAACGTAATTAAAATTGGGATCCAGAAAATAAGTTATGAACAATAATGAAAAAAAAAAAAAAAGTTTTGAGAAAAACGGACACGTTTGGACCTAGTCAGTTTCAGATAATGGCGGAAAGGTTAAGGAGGGGAAGGGGAAGAGGTGGGTGGTATTAGTGTTCACAGAAACGTGTCAATTAACAACTTAATGGAACTAGGAGAAAAATAAGTCCCTACGTTTACAAACAAATGACAATGTATAAACAACTATCCCACCAACAATGATCACAGTGATATAAAATGCGTTAGAACTTCACTACATATTTTTACACTTGAAAACATCACAACATTTAATTAAACAAAACTATTGATTCAGTTGTGCTTTTGTTGAATATTCCAGTCCCTAGTTACCATTGTCCTGGCAAGTATTCTCTTACTCCGTCCCCCCCCCCTCTCTCTCTCTCTCTCTCTCTCTCTCTCTCTGTGTGCGTGTGTGTTATGTGACCGAGTCTGTATGTACTCGGGGCTGTGTGTGTTGTTTTGTGGTGTGGTGTGTGTGTGTGTGTGTGTGTGTGTGTGTGTGTGTGTGTGTGTGTGAGAGAGAGAGAGGAGAGAGAGGAGGGAGGGGAAAGAAGAGAGAGAGAGAGAGAGAGAGAGAGAGAGAGAAGAGAGAGAGAGAAGAGAGGGGAGGGCGTGTGTGTGTGTGTGTGTGTGTGTGTGTGTTGTGTGTGTGTGTGTGTGTGAGTGTGTGTGTGTGTGTGTGTGTGTGTCTTTTGTATGCGTTGTAAACAGAGAGAGAGAGAGGAGAGAGAGAGAGAGAGAGAGAGAGGGGAGAGAGAGAGAGAGACAGAGACAGAGACAGAGACAGAGGGGTGTGTTTGTGTGTGTAAGTGTGTTATGCGTGTGTGTTGTGTGGGGTGTGTGTGTGTGTGTGTGTGTGTGTGTGTGTGTGTGTGGTGTGTGTGTGTTGTGTGTGTGGTCGTCGGTTTAATGTCCTTCCACTATAGTGATTCAGACAGTTTATGTGTCGGGTGAATGAAGTATGCATGTGTATGAACTAACAATAGATTATGACATCCCTCCTTCCCCCCCCCCTCATCTCCCATCCCTCTTCCCCCTTTGGGACAATTTTAAGTGAGAAGTGATAAAATCTACAGATAAGGACCAATTGAACTGTTTAACAAACACTTACAAACTGAGTCAAGAACAGAGTAATTGTTTAAAACATTATGGTAAAAGCAATGAAGTCGATCCATCAGTGAAAACCATCAATACCCGAATGTCTTAGGAGCTCTCTTGCTCTTGGGCATTGAATCAGCAAATGACTGACATTTAAGGATTTCCCACACATACATTTAACATTATGACAATGTTTTGTTTTCAATGCGTTCAAACGGAATCTATGGATTGAGCTTTCAATCTCCCAAGACGAGGAGGAGACTTGTTTGAACGTTTTCCCATTGTACCCACCACTAAATTTTTTACAATTGTGATAATATTGAATGTCTGAGTTCATCAATGAGGTTTTAACTTTTTCTCTTAACGTTGAATTTATAATTGAAAAACATTCATTCAAATCTAAGGGAACTTTGAGTGGTATTGCGTCACTGACATTTTGGGAGCTGCTTTTCGTGCAAGTTGATCTACACGCTCGTTGGGTATTATACACAATGAGAGGGGATCCAAAAAAAAGTGACGTAATGCCTTGCATGGATAAAAGGTGAATAATGTGATGGATTTCAAATATCATATCAAGTCGGATTGAAGGACATGCAGACTTGATCGAGTAGATTGCTGCTTTTGAATCAACACCTATTAAGATTTGTGAATTTTTTTATTGGAAAAATTTAGAATAAAATCTAACGATTTAAGTTATAGCAAGTAATTCGGCACTGAATATCGATAACTGTTTACCAAGATAGAAGAGCTTTTGTTCTTTGAGGCTAGGGATTATGAAGGTGCTCCGTGTTATTATTTTCTAGCACTGAGCCATCTGTAAAAATTTTCAGATGATGATAGTACTTAGTTTCTAAATGAGTGTAAACAGATGTTCTTACGATATGTGGACAATCCTTTTTTGAAACATCTGTATAATCAATTTCAAAGGAGGCTTTACAGTGTTCCCATTTTGGAATAGGTGAATACGTGGGCTTTTGGGCTATGTTATTTTTTTTCTATTTTGGTATCCTTTAGAAGATCAGCGGAAAATGAGTAAATAGACCTTGCTGACTGTATGTTTTTGGCACGTTTTCCAAAACCTTCTCTGATTTTAAACATACTTTTTTCTGAGAAAAAATTGTTTTGTGAGAAGCTCTTTAAGACAAATTTTGAAGTAGAAGCTTTCCGAAGTTCTGAAAGGGGCAAGATCCCTGCTTTCATTATAGGTCCCTAAGTTAGATGTATGTGTGGGAACCCCAAGGGCAATTTTATACGCTTTGCAGTCAGTGCTCTGAAGTTTATTTAAAAGGTATTGAGGTGCATTAAAAATACTTCTTGAGCGTAAGTTAGTCTGGAGCGAATAAGGGCAGTTGCTAAAATGGTTAATGATTTCGAATCCTGTCCCCAAGATTGTTTGCTAATTATTTTTAGGAAATTTAAGCTTTTTCTTGCTTTGTTTAAAATGTATTCAATATGAGTGTTCCAAGTTAACTTTTTGCTTAAGATAACCCCCAAGAATTTAACACTTTTTGCATAGTTTAAAACAATGCCATCCAACGTAAAAGTAGGAAGTTGTCCTGGATCGTAACCAGAATTAAAAAGAATCATATTTGTTTTTTTCTGGGGAAAGAGAAGGCCGTTCTCATTTAAAAAGTTATTGATCTTATTTTAGTTCATGTTGATATTTTATTTTGATGTAATTTAGTGATCTTGATGATGTTTTTTTTTTCATTGTCACTTTTGTCCATAGGCATATTTTCATCAGCAAATTGAGCCACTTCAATATCTTTAGAAAAATTGTTAGGAAGATCAGAAATTAAAATATTAATATATATTGGAGAAATTACTGAACCTTGGGGTAAACCCTTTTGTAAAGGCCTTGGGTTGGAATATGTATTTCCTATTTTTGCTTGAATGTGCCTACAGTGTACAAATCTTGAATAAAATTGTACATGTTCCCGCTGATTCCAATATTTTTTATTTTGTACATTTGTCGTTTGGGGCCACACTTGTTCGTATGCTTTACGAATGTCAAAAAAGGTGGCCAGAATGTTCTTACGCGTGCAAATTTGATGTTTTACGTGTGTTGTAATTTTTACTAAGTGTTCAATTGTAGATCTGCCTGCTTGGAATGCAGTTTGGTTGATAGGAATGATACTGTTTTGTTGCAATGATGAATTAGCCTTTTTAACACTATCTTTTCCATCAATTTACATGTGTTAGATGTTAATGATATTGGTCGATAGCTATTTATATCTTTGAGTGGTTTTCCTTGTTATGAATTGGTATAATAATTGAGTCCTTCCAAATCAAGGGCATTTTTCCATTGCCCCAACATTTTTGGAAAAACAAATGTAGAAAATGTATTATATTTTGCGGGAAATGACTAACATTTCATTTGAAATGCCATCTAATCCCACTAATGTCTTTTTATTCAGATTTATGATACACTCTTGGACTTCCTGCAATTTTTATAGCGGTATTTAAATAGTGATTTTCTGTAGGTTTGGGGCTATTTATAGATGTCTTTCTTTTCTTCAGTTCGCGGCGTTTTTTCTTGTCCAAGGATAAGCTGTCAACGTATGTTGTTCGCAAATAAGTCTGCAAAGGCTTCAGCTTTATCAAAATTTGATGGAAATTCAGATTTTATTAAATTAATCGGACAATGTGGAAGGTTAATTCCATTTTTCATCGTTTTTAGTTGTGTCCAAACTTTTTGAATATCTTTAAAGCTTGACACTCATTTTGACATATAGACGACCATACTGCCTTTTGCTTGTGCAATTATTCTATTTTGGTGATTTTTTGCTCTTTTGTTCTCAAGAAGTTTCTCCGCTTTTTCCTTGGGATTTGTTTCTCTTTTGTAATCTTTTGTTTTTTCTATTTTTTCTTGTTTTGCCTGCTGACATATACCATTCCCCAGACATTCCCGAATGTTTTTTTTGATTTTAAGATTTTACAGTCGGAATTGAATCTTTCGCAGCAGTGTGTATGCATTCTGAAAATGATTGTATAATCTATCGACATCTTGATTTTTAAGATTTTCTATGTTTACATTTTAAAAGAACTAAGTAGGTATGAAAATGTATTCCAATTAGCAAACTTGGTAACAATATTTAGGAACTTTGTCATGCGTTACATCAGTTGTTTCAGGTCTCATACGCTCAAGAGAATGACAATAGGGAGATTGTCACTATTTAATGGGTCATCAAGTGTTTGCCAGTCACATGATATAGCTAGTTCAGGAGATATGAATGATAAGTCGATGGCACTTTGGATTTATGTTTAGGGTTGTCTGGAATACGAGTAATACTGCCATCGTTGAGAAGGTAAGAGAGGAGTCCACTA
The DNA here is from genome assembly GCA_018398815.1 of Conus ventricosus. Classification (NCBI taxonomy): domain Eukaryota; kingdom Metazoa; phylum Mollusca; class Gastropoda; order Neogastropoda; family Conidae; genus Conus; species Conus ventricosus. Next base: position 18,898,305 of record CM031596.1, on the reverse strand, counting down.
TATTTTCAATAAACGATTGGTGATTACTGGCACTCTTTTTCCCAAAACGGCGAATGGGCGTTAAAATCACCAGTGATTAAATATTTGGTAGATTGGTTTAATTGAAATGAGCGTAGCCATTCTGTATTACGATCGTTTGGGCCTTGAGGTAAGTACACAGAGGCGACTGTTACTACATTATAATCAATTTGAACTCTGACTGCACATGAGTGCAACCCAGGAATGTCTGGTGGGGCAGGACTGGCACATGGGGCATATTTTACATCTTCACGAGCATTTACTTTCCACATTTATTTTTTCATCACTATTAATATTTGGGGGTAACTGGCGGAAAATAGTAATTAGGAAGTTTAGGTAGTTAGTTTTGCGGACATTCAGTGACTGCAAAGCTTATATGTTGTATTTTACTCCAGATAGGTGTTGCACTAGTTGGTCTTTATGGTTGTGATGGATCGACAATTCCATTGCAGCACTTTAAAATCTTTAACTAACATGTATTATATCAAATTTTAGATAATCAAAAACCCAAACATAGAAAGGAAAAAAAAAAGTGATTAAATGCAAGTGATGCACTGAAAGGTAACTAACAATACTAAATATAACTACATTGAACTACAGATAGCGGGATTATGCTTACTTAACTTCTACAGCAGCAACCTTTTCTTTACAACATAAATAGGATTTACAAGAGGCGGAAAAAGAAAAAATCCGAGTTAGTCCAATAACAAGAGAGAGCAAGGTTATTGCAAGTTCAGTTTCTTTTCTGTTCCAATTTTCCAGAAGTAGTCCAAAATTGAGCATGGTCTTCCTTACAGAGGTTCTACCAGTCTTCATTACATCATAGATGTTCCACAAAAATCGTGGGTGGTCACCAACAAAAGATGGACGTCCTGGGAAGGGTTGATAATCCATGGGTAGTGGTCTTCTTGGGTGTCTTGCTGATACCTCATCAGAGACGACCATTAACTATTCAGGAAGTTTTAAATGACTTCCATCTTCTTAAATGTTTTTCAGAGTTTTACACCCTTTGTCCTATTGGTCTTTTCCTTTGAATAGTTAATTTATTGTTGGATAATCAGAGACGGCCTTCATCCCACAGCAAACGGCGCCAGTGTACTTGCGGGAAACATCGGAAGGCACACTAGGAACTTATTCTGGAAACGTCGTCCAAGGGTTTGGGGTGTGTGTGTGTGTGTGTGTGTGTGTGTGTGTGTTGTGTGGTGTGTGTGTGGTGTGTGTGTGTGTGTGTGTGTGTGTGTGTGCGCGCGCGCGCGTGCGTGCGTGCGCGCGCGTGCGTGCGTGCGTGCGTGCGTGCGTGCGTGCGTGCGTGCGTGCGGGGTGTGTGTGTGTGTTGTGTGTTAGTTCTTTAGTTTTACGTCTGTTCACCCTTAAGTGATATTAGACGGGAAAGGTGGGGGGGGGGGGGGGGGGGGAGGAAATAGGAGAAATAAAGGTATGAAAGTAGAGATTGTTTATGCATGCGTTAATATTGTTTTGAGAGTGTGTGGTAGTAAAACTTATGTGTTTTTCCAACATGCCTACACTTACAATTCTATATAATGATTAATCTTTAAATGGGAAATGAATTGTTGAAAATGACAGAATTAGTAGAAAGGAAGTGAGGTTTTACTGTCTACATCAACGTGAGTTAACATTTAACAGAAGATTAGAATAAAAGCAATTGAATCCAACAATAAATTAACTATTCAAAGGAAAAGACCAATAGGACTAAGGTGTTAAAACTTTTTGAAAAACATTTAAGAAGATGAAAGTCATTTAAAACTTCCTGAATAGTTAATGGTATTTGACTAGTCAGTAAATCCTCGTCATTGATTCTTTGATACCAGGGCAATGTAAAATCAAGTGATTAATGGAATTTGTAATTCCTACTAAGAAAACAGTCAAACGATATCATATAGGTAATCACTATTCAGTTTTTACTGCAGAGGTTTTAGCTATTTTAATGGCTTTACACCATATTGAGGAATTACCCATTACAGTTGTAAATATTACTCTGTGTAAATTCTAAATCGGCATTACAAGCTATCAAAAATCAAAATGCTAAAAAAGTCTTGAAATGACACTAGAAATCAGACATGTAATTCATCAATTGGCATATAAAGACATTAGTGTACTTTTTACTGGGTTCCTTCCCATTGCCGAATATATGCCAATGAACTGGTTGATAGAGCAGCTAAAAATGCAGGACGTAATACTGAAGGGGCAATTCTAATTAACATGAATTTAGATCTGCACGAGTATTATAATCACATTGAAAACTAGCGAAAGATAAGTTTGATAACACGCTGAAGACATCAGATAGCCAATATTCACACAATGTTTAAAAAGTGTCAGCACAATAAATTCCAAACTAGTTTTAAAACATATATCTAAAATATGAGTTCAAGACATATTAGTTCTTTGATGTTCAAAATTCGTTTAAAACGCTTTTAAAACAAATTTTCTAAAGATATTAAATGTGCATGTGTGTGAGTTGTGTGTGTGTTGATGTGTTGTGTGTGTGTGTGTGTGTGTGTGTGGTACGTGGTGCGTGCGTGACGTGCGTGCGTGCGTGGTGTGTGTGTGTGTGTGTGTGTGTGTGTGTGTGTGTGTGGTGTGTGTGTGGGGTGTCGTGTAAGCCCCCCTCTCTTCTCTGGGAGAGCAGTGTGTGTGTGTGTGTGTGTGTGTGTTGTGTGTGTGTGTGTGTGTGTGTGTGTGTGTGGTGTGTGTTGTGTGTCGAGAGAGGAAGGAAGAAAGCATATGTGTGTATCTCTCTCTCTCTGTGTGTGTGTGTGTGTGTGTGTGTGTTGTGTGTGTGTGGTGGTTGTGTGTGTGTGTGTGTGTGTGTGTGTGTGTGTGTGTGTGTGTGTGTGTGTGTGTGTGGCGTGCGTGCTTGCACACAGAAGAAAGAGCGCACAATATATATATATATATATATTTATATATATATATTATATATATAATATATATATATATATATATATATTATATATATATATATATAACGACTGAAGAATTGTTAACCTGCACTTGTTTTCCCCCACTACTTAATTGTTCAGCATTCTATTGTTTGGTCAATCAGTGGGAGATTGCATCTCTTAAGAGATCCAAGTAAAGGTTGTTCTGTACAATTCTTAGCCACTCACAATGCTTGGGTTATTGAACAGCAGAGCTGACCACTCAGACTGTTCCATATCTTTTGACCTCCCTTGCATCCTTGAATGGATCCTCAAGCATAGGCTCAAAGATTGTCCCCTATATTTTATACTGTTTGAATAATGCTTTTAGTTTTTCAGCAACTTTTTTCCTCTCCACACCTTTGTTTTGTTCCATTTACTACCTTCGCTGGCTGCTTTGGGGGTGCTGTTGGATTCTTTTTTTGAACCCTTGGCGGTGAGAACACCACAGAATTATGGACTGTGGTGTGTCTCTATTTGACGCCAAGAGCACAGACACAATCAGCCGTGTCTCCTGATGAGTCTGATCCAGCGGACGAAAGGCCTAGGAGCAGGCAATACAAATAAATGTGCCTTCGAGAGAGATTATGATGGTTCCCTCAGGCAGCTAGTGAAGGGCTTCTCACAGTTGTAATATATTTTCTAAATCTTCAAATTTTTTTTTTTTTTTTAAAGTTCAAATCTTTGCGAAGTCATTACTATAACGACTGAAGAATTGTTAACCTGCACTTGTTTTCGCCCACTACTTAATTGTTCAGCATTCTATATATATATATATATATATATATATACAAGTCAAGAACATTTTATCATCTCCAAAGAGAAATGAAGTGTGGCCATAAAAACATGTCTATGGATCTATATTTCACAAACCACAAATCACACCCACCCATTCGTCCCCACCCATCCTCCACCCACCATTCACACACAGAATGATATGCACACCCACAGATATATTCAAATGTATATTTCTGAACCAGATCTTACTGAAAGTTCAGTTTTGATTCAGGAGTGTGATGGATTTGGAAACGAGTGTTTGTTGTTGTATTTGTTTTGTATTTTGGAATTTGGAATCTTCGTCCAGAGATAGAAATTGAAGGTTTTTGAAAGAACACGAGAACTGTCGGCAGCAATGTTCACAGCTTTCTGTGTTACATGACATTCATACAATTTATCTAACTTTTCTTGTTTTTTGCCAATAATCTTTCCACATGTATTCACCCTCTGTTCAAATCTTTTTGTTTTTCACGCTAAGATTTCCAAATCAGCATAAAAAGGCGAGGGCAGCACTGATTGTGCAAAACAACGATGAACATATTTAAGTTGTCATTTTTAACAGCAAGAGACCGAATTTTCTAAAGACAGCATATTCTAGGTTAGCGTTTGTTTGTAGATAAATTGAGTATTTGCAATAAAATTCAGCTAATCATCTAAAATAGAACCCAGAAACCTATACTCACTAACACGTTCCACTTGGGTGTTTTCGATATACAAGTAAGGGACAGGAGCAGGTTTCTTCGAAAATCAATTGCCACCTCCATCGTCTTACTAGCATTTAAATCTAGACAGTTCTCTTTGAACCATGTACAAAAACGTTCCACCCCTTGAAAAAAAAATGGTATCTGAATTTGACAGGTCTTCTAAAGCAGAATCATTGAGTACTTTATGACAGGAGTGACAGAAGAACCAGTGCAATCATTTTATGAAGAGCAAAGAGTACAGGGGAGAGAACGGTGCCTTGAGGTGCACAAGTAAATTTAATGTGGTTCTTGCTGATGAATATTTTCCTTCAATGCGTACGCACTGTAGCCTGTTGACTAAAACATTCACAATCCATAGAATCAATTCTGGGTTGACCTGTAAAGTTTGAAGTTTCTTTGCCATAATGTGTGGTTAGTATTGAAAGCTGATGAGAAATCAATAAACAGGATGCAAACAAAAGAATCTTTGTTTTCAAGATGTGTGCATGCATGGTTTAAAAGAGTAATTGTTTCATCATCTGTACTTCTGTTCTGTTTGTATGCAAATTGGTATGGATCACAAAGCTGTTTGACTTGAGGAAGAAGAATCTGGACAAGGCGTTCAAAAGATTTCATTGCAAGAGATGTCAATGCAACTGATCTTTTATTCATTCAAAATGCTAGGATTTCTTGTTTTGGGTACATGACATATTGTTGATTTTTTCCCCACAATTCAAAGACCATGAGAACAACGTACTGAAAACATATATGGCAATTGTTCTGAACATGATTTTAAAAGATCTCCACAAATATTGTCTGGGCTTGCAGCTTAACTTATCTTTATCTTTTTGAACAAACCTCGAACAGCAGAATCAACAATATGTAAAACTCCATCATCGTTACCACAGCTGTTTGAAATATTCGACATAACAGTTTCCAAATTTTCACCAACATGTTTCATGTCAAAACGGCAATAAAAATCATTCAGTTTGTTGGCAAAATCATAACACTCCTTTCTGACAGATTACAAACACTTCGTGGTTTATTCTGTCCAGTGAGAGTTTTCAGGCCATCCCATGCATTTCACATGTTTCCCAGCTCAAACTGCTTATCTACTTTTTCTCTGTATGCCATCTTTGCGTCCTTTATTTCATGTCTTAGTTTTCTTTGAACAGTTTTCTTTGCAAAATTATCCTTCAATTGAAATGCGATTTTCTTTTCATTAAATGTTTTCTTTATAGATTTGGAAAACTCAAGGGTTATTATTCGGAAAAAAATTAACAGTTTCTTTGGTATCAAAATGTTTTCACAAAAGGTACCATAATCAGAGAGACATCAGCACCTTCAAGATCTATCTATCTATCTATCTATCTATCTATCTATCTATCTATCTATCTATCTATCTATCCATCCATCCATCCATCCATCCATCCATCCATCCATCCATCCACCCACCCACCCACCCACTATCTATCTATCTATCTATCTACTAAGAGAGAGAGAGAGAGAGAGAGAGAGAGAGAGAGAGAGGAGAGAGAGAGAGAGAGAGAGAGGAGGAGAG
>CM031596.1:18872327-18887327 GCA_018398815.1 Conus ventricosus | reverse complement strand
TAACAAGGACTGCGTTCCTTTGGCGGTAAGAAGAAACGCTTCAAAGACACTCTCAAAGCATCCTTGAAAGCGTTCAATCCACATCACATAGGAACAAACTGCTACGGATCGAGTTAGTTGGCGCTACTGTATCCACAATGGTGCCAGTTTATATGAAGAAAGGAGGACAGCTTCAGCGCAACAGAAACAGGCAGGCAAGGAAAGCCCGCACTAGCAATCAAGAGCAGGTCTCCCACATTGCCTGTCCAAGCTGTCACCGCACATTGTGTGCATGGATCGGCTTGATCAGCCGGCTTGAAGCATCCACAAATCATCTCATCCTTCACACCCCTCCCCTCAGCCCCAAGTTGACTGAGGAGGTTCTCGCCGACTTGACGAACAAACCAGACCATAAAGAGGATGAAGGACCATTATTCGCTGTGCTGTCATGCATAGGGTTCAAATCTAGTTGGGGCTGAAGAGGACGAGGAAGGGGTTGACTGTCACACTGACAATTTGATAAGCAGCATGACAGCAGTTGGTTTTGTCGGTATTACAACACAGGCTAGGTGGTAGCAGCAAAAATAAACGGGAGTAAAAAGAAATATCTCCGCTTTCCGTTCTCCCGCCTCAGCTCTATGTCTGCATCTGCTCACTGGTGAGGGGCACCTGTGGCCAGACAGTGCCCTTCAGTTTGCCTGGCAGGGGGGAATGGTCGGTAGTGAAAGTACTGCATCAATGAATGACAACCGTTTGCTTTGACCTCTCCCAAGTTTGACTGAAGACGGTGTCATTTCCTGTGGCGCTGTGGTTCATGAGACTTCTGGAAGTGACAAGAGACCTACAGCGGGCGTGCTGAACGATTGGCAGGCGCTGTGGTTCATGAGACTTCTGGAAGTGACAGGAGACCTACAGCGGGCGTGCTGAACGATTTGCAGGCGACACAGACAGACATGGAGCAGAGCAGCTGAAACATGTCTTGCTGAGAACCAGAGAAAAAGGACGGTCACCTAAGAGAGAGGAGAAAAGAGAGGAGAGAGGAGAGAGAGAGAGAGAGAGAGAGGAGAGAGAGAGAAGAGGAGAGAGAGAGAGAAGAGAAAGAGAGAAAGGAGACAGAGGACGCACAGAGAGAGAGAGAAGAGAAGAGTGACGAAGAGGAGAGAGAGAGAGAGAGAGAGAGAGAGAGAGAGAGGAAGAGACGAGAGAAGAGAAGACAAGACAGTAAATAGAAAGAGGAGACAGAAGATGATGAAGAGGAGCGAAGAGGGAGGAGAAGAGAGGGACAAGAGATGAGATGGGCCAGAAGATGGTGAGGACGAAGAGGAGGGACAGAGAGATGAAAGATGGAGGGCAGAAGATGGTGAGGACGAAGAGGAGGACAGAGAGATGAGCGATGTTGCGAGGTTGGCAGGATGTGGGACGAGAGGAGGACAGACAGGTGATTGGTTTGCATGAAGGTTGTCGGTGCACTGTACGAATGATGTTTTCACAGATCATTCTTCACACCACCACGCACACACACACACACACACACACACAACACACACACACCACACACACACACACACACACACACACACACACACAACGCATACACGCACACACACAACACAACACGCACGCACGCACGCACGCACGCACTCACGCACGAACGCATGCACAGAGGAGAGAGAGAGAGAGAGAGGAGAGAGAGAGAGAGAGAGAGAGAGAGAGAGAGAAAAGAGAGAGAGAGAGAGAGAGAGAGAGAGAGAGAGAGAGAGAAGAGAGAGAGAGAGAGAGAGAGAGAGAAGAGAGAGAGAGAGAGAGAGAAGAGAGAGAGAGAGAGAGAGAGAGAGAGAGAGAGAGAGAGAGAGAGAGAGAGAGAGAGAGAGAGAGAGAGAAATCTGAACTGTTTTATTTGTCAGTTGGCCAGTGTTGCTAAAGAAAGGTTGAAATAAACCGAAATATTACAGTTAGCTTATGGGTGTTAAGTGGCTTCAGTTTTTCATCTTCCAGATCATTCGTTTGCCTTCAGTCTCTGTCTGTTTATACTGAGACGCTTATCAACGCGAAAAAAAATGACAAGGTGATGCATTACCAAACCCCATCCATGTAGGTCACAATGACAACCTTTGGCCCTTGACCCCCAACGCCCCCCCCCCCTCTATAATAGTGACTGCCTCCTCTGTTCCTTCTACTGATAGTAATACATTATATGAAAAAAAAAAACCAATAACAAACACACACACCGAACCAAACAACAACAATAACAAACACACACACCGAACTAATCAACAACAATAACAAACACAACACACCGAACTAATCAACAACAATAACAAACAACACACGAACCAAACAACAACAATAATCAAACACACACACCGAACTAAACAACACAATGAGCAACACACACACCGAACAAACAACCATAACAAACACACACACCGAACTAATCAACAACAATAACAACACACACACGAACTAATCAACACAATAACAACACACACACCGAACCAAACAACAACAATACAAACACACCACCGAACAATCAACAAATAACAAACAAAACACTGAACTATCAACAACAATAACAACAAAAAGACACAGATTCTGGAATAAAACCATAGGCATGGAGCAATGACAAGAAAAATAACGCTCTAAGACGTATACTTTTGTCATTCATCAAATATCAGATTACTTCCGCTGTGTCAGTCTCTCTAAATCCAAAAACAACAAACTTTACAACAACAAAACAACAACAAGAAAGAAAAATAATATTTTTCTGAATAAGACAATCCGCTTATTAGAATCCGATCCAGCTCTCAGTTCAACCTGACACACATGGTTTTTAAGATACTGGGTGTCTTGTTTCTAGCTTTCTGTTCAACTGACAACATTGTTTTTAAGATACTGGGTGTCTTGTTTTAGCTTCTGTTCAACCGACACACATTGTTTTTAAGATACTGGGTGTCTTGTTCTAGCTTTCTGTTCAACCTGACACACTTTGGTTTTTAGATACGGGGGTTTTTGTTTCTGGAGGAATGAAAACGATTGGTTTGATGTGAAGTGACCCACTCTTTAATGACCAGCAGCCTTGAGGGCATTAGTGACAAAGCACAATCTGTCAGAAGGAAGAGAATGGGTGGGTGAATGGATGATGTCGCTGTTACTCAGCTCAACATAGGCCAGCTTTCCTTCTTAAATGCACACAAACAACAACAACAGTACATACACATGACGCGCGAGCGCCTCTCTTCTCTCTCTCTCTCGCTCTCTCCTCTCTCTCTCTCGGACTTGGAAGGGAGATTGCGTGTTCATTCTGTCTCGGAAAAATACAAATTCAGGTCTAAGAAGAGTTGGACTATAACGAAAGTTTGCAAGACGGTGTATGAAGGTGTGGTGAAGACGGTGGTACATGTTAGCTCGATTGGAATGGCATAGACGGTACGTCTACTAATTAATCAATACACAAAAGAAGAAAACGTGAGTGACAGGAATTCGGACTGGATCATTTTCCGTCGAGGTAGCCACGCACAACATGCGCTTTGCACGTGCACGTTTTTTTCACGTCGGGGCAGGTAAGGTACAGGCAAGGGAATTAAACTCTCCTGGCCTTTGAATCTGCCTGTGAAATACTGTTGTGTTCACTGCTGACTGTAGTTGTTTGTTGGAGAGAACAGGAGCACAGGCGTCTGCGATGACTTTCTTCTTTCTTATTCGACACACACAGCAAGGAAAAAACTGAACTTTGGAAGATGCTTTTTCTCGGCTGAAACGTTGTTTTGGCATGTGGCTGTTGCTACAGGTTTCATCAGATCACATTCAAAGACCTGGCTCTCTGAGGCTCCGGACAGGTGCTGATGCGAGTGAGGTGCAGATCGAATCAACATCATCAAGACATGTTGGTTTTGATATTTTTCCTGTCATGGCTGCTGTTGTTTCCGGAGACTAGAGAGCAATCTGGTCCAACAGATGTGTACAATCGTCAGTATAGACGAGACCACACAAGAATTTCTGTGACTACTCAAACTACAACCAGGATTCGACCCAGTCAGCAACATAGTTCAAACAACACACAGGTTCTGACGCCTGCCCTGATTCTCTGAAACACAGGTCAGAAAAGAATGCTGCACCTTGCAGGTTACCCATGGACTCACAGGGAGGCCAACTATCATCCAGGTGCTTACCACCCGAAAATGGGCTTGCTAGTTCAGTGGACAATTGCATGAATGGTGTTGCTCCCTTCAAGAGCAGCATGAGAACTGAAACAGCAACAGAACTTATTCTGAGGAGATGCAGATTTCTTGAAGAACGTGTGATCGCTTGCAGCAATGGAACGATTACCACTGTGACGCTAGCAAGAAAGCTGAAGAGGAGATCGACCACTGGAATCATTTCGAGGCAAAAACCTAAGATTTTTCAAGTTATGAGGCCCAATGAGAGCCCCCAACAGTGCACCGCAAGTTGTCAGCTTCTGAACAGATTTTTCCCTGACAAGAAACAATGGACAGTCGATGACATTGAACGTGCCCATGCACGGGTCACAAGACCGAGACTGGGACAACCCCAGACCATCATCGCCTGCATCCCCGCTGGAACGATAAACTCATATTTTCAGGCAACGAGAGCAGGAAAGAAATGGCCGTCTCATTGGTGTCAGAGTGGCCGCCGACTGACTCGTCGACAGAGCAAGTTCTCAAGAAAAAAAGGCAGCAGGAAGAAGGTCTATTTCTGGAAGGGTCGTCTGCATCACAGACAGTCTGGCAGCATGTCAGGAACATAGAAATCACTTCTAAAGTCAGCCTGTTGACTCTGCAGTCAGAAGAAGAAGGAGCCCAGCAGAAGCTGACAGCAGGAAGACAAGGGGAAAGAGACAGTCAGATCCAGAAATAACTGGTGGTATACCCAAGGAGGGACCTGATTCAATCACATCCAGTCACCTCCATGGAGAGCAGACCGTGGTCAGACCAGCCAGGTAATCTGCAGCTGGACAGCCATCCACCCCACCCTATGCATGAACGCACTTCCGAACTCCAGAGTCAGAAGCGAGGTCAAAACAGATACCTTTCACTGCAGAGCATGAGAGCACCACAGACAGCACAGCTGGAAAAAGACTTGATGCACACAACAAGAAGAGATATAATCAGCTCAACTGCAGCTGGCAAGACAATGTTCAAAATATATGTTACTGTGGAGAAGGCTCACCCATCGACTGTCAGTCCAGATGTCTTCCACGCCGCAAAACCCAGCTCAACGTAACCCCCAACCAGGTACCGGCGAAAATCGCCTGTGGGGGTGAGACTGGTAGAGGAAGGTAGAAATGACATGTCCCCAATGATTGTTAGTATCCCCTGTCAATGTGTCTCTACAGCCCCATCCCACAGTGATGATGTCGTGTAGGGAACACGCTGGTGACTGACAAAACCCTTCACACCAGGATGTTCTTCAAGCGATAGACGTTGAGCACTCCAACTCCCTGGTACAACTGATTGTACCCCAGGGGGTCATTCTGCTCAGACCACCATTGTGTCAGAACTGTACCGACTATACCTCTCCCTTAGACACTCATACGCAGTGTGACCCTTGTGAAACAGGCAGTGGCAGTGGGAATGAAGCAAGGTGACGTTGAGAGCCAGTCACTGTCATCTTGCAAGCATGTTGCTTGCCACAGGTGAGTCCACGGCACAAAACTGTTCTGTGGTGACTGAAACTCCCAAAACAGCAGGTCGTCTTACCCGAAGCAAAACGAGGTGCAGACAAATGCGGTTACTGAGAGCTTATCCGATCAGTACAGCGGGAAGGGGGAAAGGAGATAGTACGATGGCGGACAGAGGAGAAGAGGGAATGGAAGGGTGACAGTGGTGCAGGAAGGAAAGGGGGCAGGGGAGGAGAGGGGTGAAAGTGTTATGGGGGGAAGAGGGAGGGAAGAGTGAAGGGAGGAAGGGGTGATGGGAGCGACGGGGAAGTCAAGTTGAGAGAGTGGATGGAGAGATGGGAGGCAGACAGACAGAAGGTATCATGGAGGAGACAAATGATGGGGGGAAGGGAATCTGGCGGGGGTGCAAAAGGGGGAGAGGTAACACTAAATGACGGGGAGGCCGAAGCCATAACTGTATCACATATGTACGTGGAATGCGAAGGTTTGATGCAAAAACTGGATATACCAGACGTTGTGTCACTCTTTTGTCTTGATATCTTTTCATGAATGAAACATTCATACGTGGATACGATTTCATTTCGCCTTTTATTGATTATAATGTATTTGCGTCAAAGTGTTAAATGTTAATCAAGGACGTAGTTCAGGTGGAGTGTGTGTGTTTGTGATAAGTGTTGTCACATTTGTTAAGAGCATTGATACACATTTGGACAAGTTATTATTTTGCAACTGATCGAAAGTTTTAGAACGATAAGCAATTTTTTTATCTGTACATACATTCATCCATATGTAGCAGATACTGGACAGACAGAGCAGGGGTATGGGATGAAATCATTGAACAATGTTTGATGGACTTGTTGACGTACGAGGATTTCTACATTATAATATGTGGTGACCTGAATGCAAGGACAGGATGTATGAATGCATCACTACAGAATGAACTGTTTCGGACATGTATGAAAACGGTAAAGAGTTAAGTCAGATGATTACTCGGCATTCTGAGGATAAGAAATAACAGGTTTTGGGGAGATTATTGAATTATGCGAACGTTTGAATGTATAATTCTCATGGTTAAGTAATTTGATTTGATGAATCACTCACTTTTGTATCGAGCAATGGAGGGAGCACAATTGATTACTTTATAACTTCTAGTGTTTATTTTCCAGAATTATATAGTTCTTTAAATGTTCTGTCCTCTATTGATTATACATTTACTGTTTGTATCAAACTGTTAACCACCTGAATTCTCAGGCAAACGTGGACAGCCAGGTAAGAAAGCAAAAAAGTGGATGGAAAAGCAATGTTGGGATAAATCTTAGAACAACAGTTCCTTGAAAAGGTTATATAAGGAATGCAAATTGTACTTACAAGCTCAGCATATTATGTGATAAATCAGCTGTAACTTGTTTTCTAGAACTTGGTGCTAAGCAGTAACTGCATGAAAAATGTGTCTGTATGATAAAGAGATTAAACTTCCACAGTGGTTGATGCTGAATGTGACAGTTTAGATAAAGCAAGAATTCGTTGATGATACTGAGGAAATCAAACAAAGCAAGGACGTAACATATTCTGTGTCAAAGACACAACAATCAGAGAAAGGAGACAATTTGTTAGGATAGGAGGAGTACAAAACGCTGATAAGAAGAAAAAGAGTAGCTTTAACGTGAAAAGCAGGAAACTTGCAAGTTTTGCCAAGACAGTAAACATTTTGGAAAGAAGTTAAATCATGTCTGGTAAGAAAAGGGCTCGCATTTGTCTGAAATTTTGACCAGCATGGCTTCACTACTTTAAAATTCAATGTTCAGAAATAAAAACATTTGATTTTGCTTTGAAAGTTATGAATCAGAATGCAGTGATTTAAACTCACTATTTATGAAAGAGAAGTTACGAGGCAGTTCATAAACTGAAAATGGAAAGCATGCGGTATGATGGAATTACTTCAGAAATGCTAAAACTATGTAGTGAGAAATCAGTCAAATTCATGACAAAATTATTTAATAATCTTTTCGGAAAGGTCAATATCTGAGGAATGGACAAATCATTATAGTACCAATTTTAGAAAGGTGATAATCAGTAACAGATAATTACAGAGGTGTGTCATTATTGGTTAATGAGTAAATGCATACTAATATTCTCAACAAGAGATTAGTGAACTTTACTGAACAATAAGAGCTAACAGAGTCCAAGCAGGTTTCAGAAAGGGGTATTCTACATTTGACCACATTTTTACCTTGATGCAATCATTAGAATGTTTTTCAAAGAAAGAGGAAAGCTTTTTGCATGTTTTGTGGACCTGAGAAAGCGTTCGATTCAGTTCAACATGGATCATTATTGAGATTCTGATAAAAACAGGAATTCATGGTAAATTTATTAAAGCAATAAGGGTATTTATAATCAGCTCTTTCATGCGTCAGAATAGAGGATCGTGTAATGATTTTTTTGATTGTCCTGTGGGGTGAGACAAGCTGCATCCTGAGCGCAGAACTTTTTTCGATTTTATAAATGAAATTGCTTGGCTGTGGAAGAATGGAATGCATGTATTCAGTTGTTGCCAGTTATGTTGAGCTATGTATACTTTTGTTTGCTGATGATATAGTTCTGCTGTCCGACACCGCTAAGGTTACAGAATCAATTGATGTACTGAACGATCTTGAAAAAAGCTTTCTGAATATTACAAGACAAAACAAGGTTATGGTATTTCGAAAAGGGGGGTTTCTGGGCAAGAAGACAAATGGATATAAAGGAGATTCTTTAGAGTAGTAAATGAATATAACTATCTCGGTTTTGTGTTTAAACCAAAATGAGATACCAAGTGTGTTGATGCTCTGGCGGTAAGGGCAGAAGAGCTTGCATGAATGTGTGAAATATTGGCAGATTGCATGATATTTCAAAATCTTGTTTTTTCAAATATTGACACTCAAGTACAACCTATATTACTGTATGCGGCTGAATGGGGGTATGAATAGATTAGACAACATTGAAAGGTTCACAGTATGCATGTAAACGATTTTTACGAGTCCCATAAAAGTACAAACAAGTTGTTCTTGGGGAACAGGGAGGCACCATTACATGTGAATGTTATTTCAGATGTGTTAAATATTGGCTTAAATTTAAGATGGACATGACTAGAATCCCAAGGATGGCATATGCAATGCTTTGGAAATTAGATGAAAGGGGCAAGTTTGTTGGGCAAGTCAGATCAGAAACATATGTTCGAATGGGGTTTGGGCTGCATGGACTCAAATCAAGGTGTAGGATGTGAAAAGCTTTTCTCTCTTTATTCAAACAAAGCACTGAAAGATCTTATTTAAATGACTGGGAGGAATACATTAATGAAAAAGAATAATAACAAACAATACCGAACTTTTAAACAAACAAACACCCACACCGAACCTAATTCAGTTTAGATAATCAAACACCACGAACTATCAATAAAATAAGAACTTGGAATAATACCAATAGGAATGGTTCATCAAGGAAAATTTAGTAAACACGTAATACTTTTGCTTTCAAATTAAAGTTACTTGAAGTGTCAATCTTTTATCCAACAACAAACTGTCCCATAGATATGAAAGAAATAAGAAAAAATATTTCTCTGAATAAAACAACCGTTATTTGCGATCAGACTTCACAACTGAGCACATGATGATAAGAAACTGGGTGTTTGTTTCTAGCTTTCTGTCAATGAACAA
Source organism: Conus ventricosus (assembly GCA_018398815.1). Lineage (NCBI taxonomy): Eukaryota > Metazoa > Mollusca > Gastropoda > Neogastropoda > Conidae > Conus > Conus ventricosus. The sequence goes on along the minus strand of CM031596.1, from coordinate 18,878,018 downwards.
TTTGGTAAATATGTCTTGTCAGGTCAGCACACATTGATGAAGATTTGATGTCTTTTCTAGTTTTGTAATCTACAATATGTATTTAAGATAACGCAGTGTTTTTTCGAGGATGATAACATTTGTGTATACATTTTGACCCTATTCTATGGGCATAGTGGCCCTGTGAGAATAAATGATTTATTGTTCTGTTCTGTACTAGTTTCCTTTCCTTCCCCCTCTCTCTCCCCTTCTTCTCTCTCTCTCTCTCTCTCTCTTCTCTTCTTCTCTCTCTCTCTCTCTCTCTCTCTCTCCATCTCTCACACTCCTACACACACACACACACACACACACACACACACACACACACACACACACACAACACACAGCACACAGATTCACGAGAGAGAGAGAGAGAGAGAGAGAGAGAGAGAGAGAGAGAGAGAGAGAGAGAGAGAGAGAGAGAGACATCAATGATCTTTGATCATATCTTTGTCTAATATCACGAATAGTGGATAGACGTTAAATGAAGGACACACATCATATATGTGACATTGCCACCATGGATGGTATGTAATTCCATATTTGACATTACAACCTATAATGGTCTTTAATCCTGTATATGACAGTACAACTAGCAATGTTCTTAATCCTATATAAGACGATACAGCTAACAATCGTCTCTAATCCTAACTGTCCGTAAAGTTTCAGTTTCAGTTTCATCAAGGAGGCGTCACTGCGTGCGGACTAGTCCATATACGCTACACCACATCTGCTAAGTTTTGAGACCACACTGCTCATGATTTTAAGCTAAAAGTACGACTTGCCCTCATGAAGAAGCTGACAGGAACAACATGGGGCGCAGACAACACGACCCTCAGGAGACTGTACACTGGTAGAGTCAGGCCAGTGCTGGAGTATGGCATGACTGCATGGGGCACTACAGCCAAATCTAATTTTGAACGGATCAGCAAGGTTCAGAATCAAGCTGCCCGTATCATCACAGGAGCCATGAAGTCTACACCAATTCAGGAGCTTGAAACCATCACAGAGTTCCAGCCCCTTGAGGACCGCAGAGACGCCAAACTCCTGACCCAGGCTGCCAAGTTCAAGAGGTTGCAAGGCCGCCCCATGAAAGACAGACTGTCCCAGCTGATGGATAAATGAATTAACAGCTAAGATGAGAGAATCGAAGGTGAGGGTCTCGTGGCTACGACTTAGCAGACCTTAGTCTGACCTACGCATTAGCCCAATGCGCTGGTCAGACCTCGAGTTCCTACCTAACATTGGTTGTGTCTTTTTCATGTATGTGTGTGTAGTGAAATGTACACACGTGTGTGTGTGTGTGTGTGTGTGTGTGTGTGTGTGTGTGTGTGTTGTGTGTGTGTGTGTGTGTGTGTGTTGTGCATGGGCCCATGTGTTAGCATGTGCGTGTAAAGCCAACAATGGTCTGTAATCCTATATATGACAGTACAGCCAACAGTGGTCTTTCATCCCATTTAAGACATTACACCTAGCAATAGTCTCTGATGCTATAAATGACAGTAAAGCGAGCAATGGTCGTTACTGCTCTACATGACGGTCCGGCCAGCAATGGTCTTCAATCCTATGCATGGCCCCATGGTCAGTTGTAGTTTTAAAACCTGTTCCCTGCTCACAATGAAGGTCTTTAAATCTATAAATGACAACACTGCCGATTTTTGTCTTTAATGTTGAACAGGACGGTGCCGCTAATAAGAGACTTTTATTATACAAATGACTTTAAAACCAAAAATGGTCTTTGAAAACATAGAAGAATCTAGCACGACAATCAATAATCGTCTTTAATGTTATGAATGACAATACAAACAATAACAGTGTTTAATTCTATAAAAATGATAGTATAGCTAACGCTCGCCTTTGATTCTGTAAGCGACAGTACAGCTAACAATCGTCTTTAACTCTATAAATGACAGTACAGCCAGCCAACAATGGCCTTTAAATCTATGAATGACACTATTAAGGTATCAGTATGACTGAAGGTTAATCTTTGTGCTTTCAATTAGTTGGTTGGTCGGTGTGTTTGTCTGTTTGTTCTGTCAGTATCTGTATCTGTATTTCTGTATTCTGTGTGTGTGGTGTGTGTGTGTGTGTGTGTGTGTGTGTGTGTGTGTGTGTGTGTGTGTGTGTGGTGCGTGTGTGTGTGTGTGTGTGTGTGTGTGTGTGTGTGTGTGTGTGTGTGTGTGTGTGTGTGCTTGTATGTGATTGTGTGTGTGTGTGTGTGTGTGTGTGTGTGTGTGTGGTGAGAGAGAGAGAGAGAGAGAGAGAGAGAGAAGAGAGAGAGAGAGAGAGAGAGAGAGAGAGAGAGAGATTTTGACTGATTGATCTTTGATACGCAAGGATGAAGATTTTAGGCCAAAGCCTAGTCTTACAATTTGTCCTTGTCATACATACATTATTTGAACATGTATCATGTATAGTGACAATTCAACATGGGCGCGCTCTCGCGCCTGTGTGTGTTGTGTGTGTGTGTGTGTGTGTGTGTGTGTGTGTGTGTGTGTGTGGTGTGTGTGTGTGTGTGTGTGTGTGTGTGAGAGAGAGAGAGAGAGAGAGAGAGAGAGAGAGAGAGAGAGAGAGAGAGAGAGAGTTGAAAACTTTGTTTCTAAGACATAAACAAATGTGTAAAAGAAGCAGGGAAGTACATCAAAGACAAATTGTAAGACAAGTTGGTGTTTTTTTTTGCACCGTTGTTGGTGATGTCACTTTTCCCCCTTGTGAATGTCAAGAAGCCAACTTTCAAAGAAATGCCAACAAGGCAAGCTGCTCAGGATGGCATTATTTCCAAGCAGGGATTTGAATCTTGGAAAAAAAGCGGCTTTTTTCTCTGGCTGTCCATAATGCAAAACAACAAGGATGCTTAGAAAATCTCTCCTGTGTCTTGTGTCTGGCCTACGGTGTGTCTAAACGATGGAGAACTGCGCATCTAGAATCAAGGTCTGTAGGAACTCTGGAGACACAACAAACATTGGATCATTTTTACCTTGCACCCAAGAGGTTGAGACAGAATTTGTTTTTTTTTTCTTTCGTAGAGTTCGAACAGGGAAGGATTTGTCCTGTGTACGACTCATTACGCTCGTACGTACAGACATACACACAGACACTGATAGGCAGAGAAAACACACACACACACACACACACACACACACACACACACACACACACACACACACACACACACACACCCCCACCACACACCACCACACACACACACACACACACACACACACACACACACACACAACACACACACACACACACACTCCAGAGCCCGCACACAAAAACACACACAGACTCACACCACACTAGCCACACACACACACACACACACACACACACACACACACACACACACACACACACACACAACATCCACACGCGCACGCACTACGCACACACGCACGCACGCACGCACGCACGCACACACGCACGCAGCACGCACACACACACACAACAAAAACACACACACACTACACACACACACAACACACACACACACACACACGACAGTGATGTCTTATGATGAGTTTTCATGGGTTGGTTTTACGAGGTTACAGATTTTATTTTTAATCTTGAGGATCCTACGTGAATGTTCCAGAGTGGGTTATAGACACTGTACCTCAGTTTAACATGTGAAGTCTTGGTGAATGTTTATAGGGGATTGTAGGGTCACTATCCTCAGTGCTTAATCTGTGGAGTCTTGGGTAATGTTGCATGACGGATTATGGGGTCACTGTTTCCAGTCTCTAAACTGACGTGTCCTGATGAACGTTCAGGGTGGATTAAGAGGTCATTCTCCTCAGTAACTTACTGAAAGCTCGTGATGAATATTTTAGTGTGGACTTTAGGGTCACTATTCTCCATGTCTGAACTGAGCGGTCTAGGTGAATGTTGGAGAGAGGTTTATGAGATATCTATGGCCAGTGTCTCCACTGGGAGGGATGGGTGTGGCTACGTTCATGCTGGTCCTCACGTCTTGCTGTGCGGCGCAAAGAAGGACTGACAGAAGGATGAGTAAGTGTTCATGCTGACACGACCGTCTTCCACCGACTGCCCATCTCTGAGCCCTGTCCTTTCCTCTTTGTACTCCCAGTTCTTAGAGAACAGGGAGTTCGTTACAATGGGAACGGAGAAATGCTGTCTGTGGGTCTGTCTGTCTGTGTGTCCGTCCATGGTCAAAATGTGTTCCACTCGCTCCAGACAAAACTTCTGGGCCGATCTTTCTGAAAATGTGTGCGTATGTTCATTTTGGGTCACGGATGATGCCTGATGTTTTATTTTACCAGAATAGCCGTTATTAACGGCTAAAGATGATAATTTAAAAAAAAATCAAGCCTGATAAGGGGAATAACCACCGCACTGTGGAGTTTTTTTTTCTTCCACTAACTGGAAATTGTCTCCCTTCTTTGTCACTGTACTGGGAGCACGTTTATATGCTTTGCATCTTGTCTTTAACCAGGCGAGTAAGCTGATTTTGTGGTGGAGGAGAAGACACAGAAAACTGCAGTACACATGCAGATTTGCAGGGCATCCTACAAACAGATCAAGAAAACTACATGGAGAATACCATCACCTGAAGCCTGAACTGCTCCAAGAAGAGAACGAATTGGTGGAAGACCTGCGAATGACACCTGATTAGTACAGTAATTTGTTCGATTTGTCAGCTGCAGATCTGGAGAAGAAGTACACAAATTTTCACCTGATTTTACGCAGCACCGTGTACACCTGCAGCCCCTTTCAGTGAGAAACAAGATGCAAAGCATATAAACGTCCTCCAGTTTATCTTGAGAAAAAACCGTTATGGGCCGTTATAGTTGTTAGTAACGGCTATTCAGGTAGACATCGGCCATCATCTGTGACCCTTAATGAACATACCTTTCAAATTTTCAGAACGATCGGCCAAGTACTTTCTGAGATTTTCCATAAAGAAGAAAACCGATATGGGCCGTTACAGCCGTTAGTAACGGCTAAAACGGTAAAATAAAACATCGGGCATCATCCGTGACCCATAATGAGCATACCTACAAATTTTCAGAAAGATCGGCCCAGTAGTTTTGTCTGGAGCGAGTGGAACACATTTTGACCACGGACAGACACACAGACAGACAGACAAACAGCATTTCTTCGTTCCCTTTATAAAGTACTCCCTGTGCTATACGAACTGGGAGTACAAAAAGAGGGATTGGTCTCAACCGCAAAATGGATTTTGCCCTTCCATCAGTCTGGACGTGCGGACCAATTTGTGACATGTTCGCACGTTTTTTTTTCTGGGTCAAAAATATGCGCAAACAGCCGTGTCAGCATGCACACCCTAGTGTCAGGAAGAAGGTTGCAAGACTAGCGGACCACCATGAACTCACCCTATGATGAATGGTCAGGGAAGAGTATGGAGTCACTATCCTCAGTGTCATATTAGACAGGTCTTAACTCATTCCGCCCTGCAACCGACAAATTGTCGGTCGAGACACGCCTCCTCTCAACGCCTGCAGCCGGTAAATTGTCGGTCGGCGATACGCACTTACTTTCACTTCTGAATGCATTAATATTCATTAGGTAAGGGAGCTTACTCTATCGTGCATTCCTTCCCAGTGATTTGACGAGGCTCGAGCGCTGTTTCTGAGCAGTTTTACGGGTGTTTTTTTCTTCGTTTTAGAAGCCAAAATGAGCAAACGAGCACGA
>CM031596.1:18849827-18869827 GCA_018398815.1 Conus ventricosus | reverse complement strand
GCCCTGAATATGAAAAAAACAAAACCTCAGCATATCCAATTCGAGAAAACGCAATACGAGAAACTGCCACTTCTTTTTCCATCATGCTGTTTGAACTCAGCGATTGCCTGACATTAAATTAATCTCCCCAGTGATGACGATCACATGACACCGCTATGCACGTGCACTCAAATAACCTGATCCAATCAATCGCTCTTCTTTCTAGGCCACGTGACTGAACGACATACCAATCCTCAGTCACCAGGTGAACAGAGCGACAGGAGAATTCGGACAGCTGTGCTGACCAATCGTGAGGAAGTTTACAGAATTCAGCCAATCATGCACCCCGACACTAGGGAAAGAAACAGTCATGAAACAAAGACGAAATGTAAGCTATTTAGTTTCCAATTCCGCTTCTTTCCAGTTTCAATTCACTTCACGATCAATACAACTGGGTTAGATGTTGTCGTCAGAGGATAGAGGTCAAAAGGTCAGTATTCTCCAATGCTTTTCAGGTATTGTTAAGCCCAAAATAGTAACGTTATCTTGTTGGGGGCACGAGTTGCCGGGATTTCGACTCTCGAGTAGCTAGACGTGTGGAAGTGAAGGAGATCAGTCCACACATTAAACATAACTACAAACATCATTCTGAGACTATCAACGAGCATTTTTATCTCTATCAAAACGCACTCTTCTCTCTCTCTCTCTCTCTCTCTCTCTCTCTCTCTCTCTCTCTCTCTCACACCACACACACACACACACACACACACACACACACACACACACACACACACACACACGAGGTAGGCATGCACGCACGCACGCGCCCGCGCGCACGAGCAATAAAAAGACCTTAGGCATAAACACTGCCATATTTAAGATATACGTTATGCGACTACTGTCATATGAAGCACACACACACACACACACACACACACACACACCACACACACACACACACACACACACACACACACATGACACAACTGTCATATATAACACACAGTTGTCAAATATTGTCCACACATCAAGATACAACTTGATCAACGCAGTGCTTCCATAAAGCATGTACCAAAACCTGTGCTGAAAAGGCGTACATGGAAATGCTGAGATTGATAAATAAAAGTACAACTCTTCTCTAATGGAGTACGCGAGTACCAACTAACTCTGTAAAAGTGATCAGTCATTGAAATCAAGGAGAAAAAAACATCAGTTAGCTGGCTAAATGCAAATGAGTGCGTAGATAAAACGGAATCTGAGGGAAAAAACACGTAGAAGAAAAGGAATTTCACAGTTTAGATTCAGAGCTTGTTCTGTAGTCTCCAATATCGCTAACACCATCTTCAAATTGAACCCAAATCCGAGATACATTCCTGCATCAAATTTTTCTTTTCAGTTCCCATATTAGAAATATTAGAACTGGAATGAGAACATCAAGGAATGGACCGGACTCCATACACGTGAGCTGCTGCCGGCGGCTGCTGACAGAGACAGATGGAGAAAGGAGGTTGCGTCTGCGGTCCTCAGGGTTCCCCAACGACTACTTCTGTAGTTATGGGCCTGAGTGAGTGAGTGAGTGATTAGAAATATAAACTAAAGTGAACTCAAACACCCCATTTTCTTAAAGAATGCAACGGAATACCCTGAAGTAAAAGATTCATGTCCTTAAAAAGCATGCCATAGAACACAATATAGAAGCACACTCCATTTCCTTAAATAATATCATGGAATACAGTGAAGGCGACCATTGTGGAATACCATGAAGAAGAACATTCTATTCCCTTGAGGAATGTCATAAAGTAAAATATTCCATTTTCTTCAAGAATGCCATGGGATGCACTGAAGTAGAACACTCCTTTCTCTGAAAGAATACAATGGAATAAAGTGAATTAGAACCCTCCGTTTCCTTACAGACCATGGAATGCAATGAAGCAAAACATGCCATTTCCTTAAAGAATGTCTTGCAATGCTATAAATTAGATCAATGCATTTCCCTAAAGAACGTCAAAGGATATAGTGAAGAACACATTAGATTTCGTGATGTAATAAAATACAATGAATGAAGTTTCCTCAACTGTCTGCGACATTCGTTAAAATCAGAAAGGAAAAAAAAAAAGAAGACAAAAACAGGTCTGACTCAAAACACACCCATATGAAGATGGCACCACAGAATGGTAAGGGAGAATGAAATGTACGTGAAATATTGTACAGCATGTTTCATATCAGTACATACAGTTCTGTTCATGGTATGGAACTATAAATCATATCAACAATACTTTAATCTCACGGTCAGCATCCAACAAGATTCCCACGCACCCCACTCTTCCTGTCCCCGCGCCTCTGTCCACGCCGTTGAAAACCTGTCGGCCTGGCTGTGAAAGTGGCGGCCTGACAGCCAGGTGGCCGATGGGTGTGTAAGGTTAATCGATAGTCATTGGGCCAGGTCGAGTTATCGCCCCTCCATCTCATCCACACCCGAACCCCCCCCCCCCCCCCCTCTCCTTTTGTTGTTGTTGAGCAGTTGCAGATGCCTCACTCAGGCCATTATTTCCGTCCCCACCTCCCCAAACTCTGTCTGTCTGTCTGTCTGTCTGTCTGTCTCTGTTCTTCTCTCTGTCTGTCCCTCTGTCCTGTCTGTCTGTCTATATGTCTCTGTCTCTGTCTCTCTCCTCTCTCTCTCTTCTAAGAGCCTTTCCTTTCCCATTTCTTATAGAGCACCCCTATAGATCCTGTATTCCATGTCACAGTGAAACACACGTGTCCCTGAGGTTTCCGTATTCCATGTCACAAGGAAATGCAACTAGACCTGAAGATCCTGTATTCCAAGTCACACTCAATCAATTTTTCCTTGAGGATCATGTATTCCATGTCACATGGATTTTATATTACAGGGAATTTAATTTATCCCCGAGAATCCTGTATTTCATGTCACATGGATTTCAAATTACAGGAAACCAAATTTATCCATGAGGATCCTGTGTTTCATGTCACATGGATTTCATATTACAGGGAAACCAAATTTATCCATGAGGATCATGTATTTCATGTCACATGGATTTCATATTACAGGGAACCAAATTTATCCATGAGGATCATGTTTTCATGTCACATGGATTTCATTAAAAATTTACATGAGGAATCCAATGATTTATTCCAATTCATGAGGATCCTGTGTTTCATGTCACATGGATTTCATATTACAGGGAACCAAATTTATCCATGAGGATCCTGTGTTTCATGTCACATGGATTTCATATTAAAGGGGGCCATATTTATTCATGAGGATCCTGCATTCCATACCATATGTGTTGCATATTACAGGGAACCACGTTTTTCCATAAAGATAGTATGTTCCATGTCATATGGATTTCATCTAACAGGGGATCACATTTATCCCTGATGATCCTGTATTCCATGTCACATGGATTTCATATCACATTATCAATGAGAATCCTGTATTCCATGTCACATGGATTTCATATCACATTATCAATGAGTATCCTGTATTCCTTGTAACATGGATTTTATATTACAGGAAACCAAATTTATCCCTGAGGATCCTGTATTTCATGTCACATGGACTTCATATTACAGGGATCACATTTATCCTTAGGATATTGTATTCCATTTCACACGGATTTCGTATTACCAGGAACCACATTTATCCCTGAGTATGCTTTATTCCATATCACATGATTTCATATCACAGGGGGTCACATTTTATCCTTGGGGATCCTGTTTTTCATGTCACATGGGTTTCATATTACAAGTTACTACATTTTCCCCTGAAGATAGTATATTCCATGTCATATGAATTTCATATAATGGGGGATCAGATTTATCCCTGAGGATCCTGTCTTCCATGTCATGTGGATCTCGTATCACAGAGAACTGCATTTATCCCTTATGATGCTGTATTCCACATCACACGGATTTCGTATTACATGAAACCATATTTATCCCTGAGTATCCTGTATTTCATATCATACGTATTTCATATTACTGGGAACCACATTTCATATAACAGGGAACCCTATTTATCCCTGAGTATCCTGTATACCATATCACACGGATTTCATACTACAGGGGATCCATCCCCGAGGATTCTTTATTCCATTATCACAGAAACAAGCCTATATCTAGGGATTCTGTATTACATGTCATTGGGACCACAGCTATTCTTAAGGATCGTGCGTTGCCATCACTCAGAAACATGTATTCCCTGCGGATCCTATGTTCCACGTTGCTGGGAAAGATGTATGTCCCTGCACGGGAAACACATATATCCCCAAAGATCCTATTTTCAATGTTACTGAGAAAATGTATATCCCTAATTATTCTGCATTCTGTGTCACAGAAAATACGTGTATCTTTGAAGGTCCTGTATCCCATGCCAATGGCCAATGGAAACACGTCTCTCAGAACGCTGTATTCCGTGTGATCAGGAAACTACATATCCCTTAAGTCCCCCTATTCCATATCACAGACAAAGACTATATCCCTGTGGATTTTTGTATACCATGTTACAGAAAAAAACACACCATATCCCTGAGGATCCTGTATTCCATGTCACAAGGAAACATTATGATTATCTCTGAAGATCCCGTAATCCGTGTCACAAGGAAACACTGAATTCCTGAGGTCCCTGTATTGCATGCTACAGGGAAACAAACTATCCCTCAGGATCATGTATTCCGTGTCACAGAAAAATACTATATCCCTGTGGATTTTGTATTCCATGTTACAGGGAAACACTAAATCTCTCAGGATCCAGTATTCTATGTCAGAGGAAAACGCTTTACCCCTGAAGAGATCCTGTATTTCATGTTGCAGGGAAACGTTTAATCTCTGAGTGTCTCGTGTTCTATGTTACAGAGAAAAACTATATCTCTGAGGATCCTGAGCTCCATGTTTCAAGAACACACTATATCCCTGAAGATGCCGTATTCCATGTTACAGGGAAACACTATATCCCTGCGGATCCTTTATCCCATGTTATAGGGAAACACTTTATCTCTGAAGATCCTGTCTTCTATGTTAAAGGGAAGCATTATCTACCTGAGGATCCTGTTTTCCATATCACAGGGAAACACAGTATCCGTGGCGATCCTGTATTCCATGTTGCAGGGAAACACTCTATCCCTGAAGATCCTGTCTTCCATGTTATAGGGAAGCATTATCTACCTGAGGATCCTGTTTTCCATATCACAGGGAAAAACAGTATCCATGGCGATCCTGTATTCCATGTTACAGGGAAACACTATATCCCCGAGGATCCTGTATTCCATGTCACATGGAAACACTACATCCCTGAGGATCCTGTATTTCAAGTCACATGGAAACACTATATCTCTCAGGATCCTGTATTCCATGTCACACGGAAGCATTGTGTCTCAGTGGATCCTGCATTTAATGTTTAAGGGAAACACGACCATCCTCAGGTTGTCCTCTATCCACCAGCAAAGAGTCATCGTCCAATGGAAAGAAGCACATATTAAAACAGAAGCAAAACTTCGAACCCCAGTCCCACCATAAAAAAGGAAAGGAAAGATTGCGACCGACCTGTAGACTTTGTACTTGGTTGAAAGCTCAAGAAGCTCCCCAATAAAATCACACAAGGTCTTGTCGGCCGACAGAAAAGAAAGAAAGAAAAAATAAAGACACGGGTTTAGAATCCCTGGCTAGAAAGTGAGCGAAGACAGAACTCACCTTGTCGCCAATTACAGGGACACAACCCAGTTTGTCGGCAGACAGAGGAAGTCAGGTCATGCCCTACACATAATTGTCATCGTCAGTGTACCCGGATTGTCCTTTCCACATTCCACTTTCCTCTCTCGTCTATCTGATTGCTAATAACTGGCATTATCAGAGAGCTGCTATTCGTTTACGTGTGATTACCCACCCTGGTGAACGGTTCCAACATCGTCAATATCTTATAATGATTTCTCTCTCTCATCTTTTTGTTCCCTTGTCTCCATACTCCCCTCCTCCCACCGTTCCTTTGACCTAGTTTATTAGCGGTCGGTTTCTGACAGTTCCATGACCTTTCTCATCCTCTGCGCAGGATATCGGGTGTTCAGCATCATCTGTACCGTGATGACACATCTTCCGCTCGACTCGCTCTAAACTAAAATGCTTTCACAGAGATTAGGTATTGATTAGACGTTTTCTTTTTCTGCTGATGAATCATCTCTCTTTTCTCTGACATCCAAGGATTGACATTGGGACTGAAAGCATAGCGACTGCCGGGTCAGGCTGCACAATAGATGGAGACAGGACAAAAAGAGTCTGCATGGGTGAGTGCCGTTGATGTACAGATTGACGTAGAACAAACAGAACCTGTATGGTAGAGTGCTATTGATCTACAGATGAAGGTAGAACGAAAAATGTATGGTAGAGTGGCACTGATTTACAGATGAAGAAGAACAGAACCTGTATGTTAGATGTGCTATTGATGTACAAATGGAGATAGAACAAACAGAACCTGTATGGTAGAATGCCATCGATCATAGACACAGTGGAGAAAACAATGGAGCGATGTAATGTGTGTGTGTGTGTGTGTGTGTGTGTGTGTGTGTGTGTGTGTGTGTGTGTGTGTGTGTGTGTGTGTGTTTGTCTGTCTGTTTGTCTGTGTCTCTTTCTGTGTGTGTGTGTGTGTGTGTGTGTGTGTGTGTGTGTGTGTGTGTGTGTGTTGTGCGCGCGCGCGCGCGAGCTCCCTTCCCTTAATTAGAACGTCTTTCTTGTCAGACAAGATTAATGTGATAAGATTGATTCTAGGAGACTCAGACACATTTGGAAATATATCTTTCCAAATGCCGTGTAAATGAAGGAGTTTGTGGCTAATTCTGATTTAACATGACATTTCCTTTACAGCAGGCTAATTACTGGCCGTTCACGTGAGGGCGTCGGTGATTAATTCTGATGTCTGGTGAAGCAACATGTTTATGGCATAACAGTTTGCCTGATGGCTGCCCAGATGACGGAATGTTGCGGGTTATTCTAATTACATGATACATGATGCTTATTTCGTAACAGACTAAATGCCAGTTGTGACAGTGATGGGCTTGGAGGCTAATTCTGATCTGTTGGCAGGCACTTCATCTTGACAGCACTCACTCTTCAACACAAGAAAAAGACATTATTGTATGTATCCTAAAGGGCGACAAACCAAGATTCCGAATGAAAAATTGGAGACTAGTTTCGCTCTTGAATACTGAATATAAAATAGGATCTACATGTATACCCAACCGTTTAAAATGTGTGTTCCCCTCTATCATTAATGAGGACAAGACTGGTTTTATTCCAACTAGGTATTTATGAGATAACATTCGTCTTACTTAGGACACACTTGGTTGTGTGATTATATTCGAAAAAACAGGGATATTTTTTAAAGTATAGACTTTGAAAAAGCGTTTGATTGTGTGAGCTGCTATTTCAAATCTAAGGTATCACATGCCTTTGGCTTTAGTCAAAGTTTCTGTCAATGAAAAAAAAACCCAAACTTTCTACACAAATATTAAGTCAGCTATTTCAATGAATGAAGAACTAGCCAGTTGGATCCCTATTGAGAAAGGATGCCGCCAATGAATCCAGTCTCACCGTATTTATTTGTTTTGGGGGCATGGGGCTAACACTGATATGTGGCAAATGATTTGATCTTGACTTCATGACATGATTTGTAAAAAAAAAAGTAATTATAATGACTCCACCGAACAACGTGGACAAACGAATCACGAGACAGAACACGACGCGTATCCATTTAACACCCATTATGCGCCGAATTCGACAAAGACAAGTGATGGCTCGTTCTTCACTTTCCTTGTCCTGAGTGTTGTTTATCTCGCCTGAAGAAGACCTAACAGGTCGAAATGCGTCGTGTTCTGTCTTGTTAATTCGTTCATCCACGTTGCTCGGTGAAGTCATTACAATTACTTTACAAAATTTGTCTAGGGTCTCCGCCTGCAGTCGCCACACTTTGCAACTTCATGACAGGCACACATGACAGCTGTCACTGCAGTGAAAACAGGGTTTCAGATCTCTACCGGGGTAGTCCTGTGTTTTTCCCCATGACTGGGTAGATTTCAACAGGGGTTCTGTGTTCAGACCAATAGCCAGGTAGTTTTACACAGGGGTCTGTCTTCAGACCCATAGCAGGTAGCTTTATACAGGGGTTCTGTCTTCAGACCCATAGCCAGGTAACTTTCCACAGGGGTTCTGTCTTCAGACCCATAGCCGGTAGCTTTACACAGGGGTTCTGTGTTCAGAATATAGTCAGGTAACTTTCCACAGGGGCTCTGTGTTCAGACCAATAGCCATGTACCTTTACACAGAGGTTCTGTGTTCAGACCTATAGCCAGGTAGCTTTACACAGGGGTTCTGTCTTCATACCTATAGCCAGGTAGCTTTACACAGAGGTTCTGTCTTTAGACTAATAGCCAGGTAGCTTTACACATTCAGACCTATAGCCAGGTACCTTTACACAGGGGTTCTGTGTTCAGACCTATAGACAGGTAGCTTTACACAGGGGTTCTGTCTTCACACCTAGAGCCGGAAGCTTTACACAAGGATTCTGTGTGCAAAACTATAGCCAGGTAATTTTACACAGGGGTTCTGTGTTCAGACCTATAGCCGGGTAGCTTTACACAGGGGTTCTGTGCTCAAACCAATAGCCAGGTAGCTTTACACCGGAGTTCTGCGCTCAAACCTCTAACTGAACAGCTTTGTGAAGAAAGTGTCGTGTGTTCTGTCCTATTGATGGGTTCTATTAAAACAGGGATCTTGTATACAGACCTACAGCTGGGTGGCTTTAAACAGGAATCCTGAGCTTAGATTGCTAATGGGCAAAGCCTTTTGTTAGGGATGCCACACCCAGGCTGTACAGGTTTAAATGGGATTTATGTGGCCAGTCTTTTAACTGGAGACGGCAGGTGGGGGGTGGGGGTGGGGGTGAAGGGGAGGAGGAGGGGGAAGGGATACGGTGGGGACAAAAAAAGAGGAAAGTGCAGGACAAGTCAGTCTTGACCAACATGGTTTTGTGTCGCAGGCTGCAGGTGTCCATTGCGTAACAGCCCCGGGGGAAGGTCAAGGTCAGAATTCAGGCACTACCGCTGTCTTTGTCAGTAGTTGCGAGCTATGACCTTGGGGGGGGGGGGGGGGGGGGGGGGGGGGGGGGGGGGGGGGGAAAGAGGGAAGGGCTGAGGTTGGGAGAGACCTTGTGGGAAGGTAGGGGGTGAGAGGGTAGATGGGGAGTGGGTGGCGAAGATGGGGGTGGGGGTAGGGTGGGGGGTGGATTGCACCAGTAGCTGCAGAGACACGTGACAGGGCAGACTGGAAGAGTGCTGGAAAGGCAAATGATCATCAACGTGTTGCAGGACGTGAATCTGCTGTGTCAGTGCTGTGTTGTGTGCTACACGTTCTGTGAAGTTCCGTTGTGTAGCGCTGTTCAGCTGTATACTGCTACAGTGGTAAGATCTATCTATTGACTGCCATACATTTTACAGAGAGTAGGTCAGCTGTAACAACTGGCTGTATACCGACCGCTACAGTGGTAAGATCAATCTACTGCCTGCCATGCATGCTGTACTGGTTGTGTGCTGTGTAATGATTGTCAGTATACTGCTACAGTAATCAGATCAATTTACTGTCTGCCATACATTCTGTACTGGTTGTGTGCTGTGTAATGATTGTCTGTATACTGCTATAGCAGTCAGATCAATCTACTGTCTGCCATACATTCTGTACTGGTTGTGTGCTGTGTAATGATTGTCTGCATACTGCTACAGTAATCAGATCAATCTACTGCCTGCCATACATTCTGTACTGGTTGTGTGCTGTGTAATGATTGTCAGTATACCGCTACAGTAGTCAGAGATCAATCTACTGCCTGCCATACATTCTGTGCTGTTTGTGTGCTGTGTAATGATTGTATACTGCTACAGTAATCAGATCAATCTACTGCCTGCCATACATTCTGTGCTGGTTGTGTGCTGTGTAATGATTGTCTGTGTACTGCTACAGTAGTCAGATCAATCTACTGTCTGCCATACATTCTGTACTGTTTGTGTGCTGTGTAATGATTGTCTGTATACCGCTACAGTAGTCAGATCAATCAACTGTCTGCCATACATTCTGTACTGGTTGTGTGCTGTGTAATGATTGTATACTGCTACAGTAATCAGATCAATCTACTGACTGTCATACATTCTATGATGTTAACGGTATACCACTGTAGTAGTCCGATGAATCCACGGATTGCGCTACATTCTATGTACACCACTGCAGTAATCAGATCAATCTACTGCCTGCCATACATTCTGTGCAGGTCGGGTGTATACTGCTGTAACGGCCAGTCTAATGCCAAATGTAAACATGAGGGTACGCTTTAAAGAAAATAAACAAGAGGGAGAGAGAGAGAGAGAGTGAGAGAGAGAGAGAGAGAGAGAGAGAGAGAGAGAGAGAGAGAGAGAGAGAGAGAGAGAGAGAGAGAGAAGATCTTTCTGTCTACATCATCAAGGAAAAAGACACGTCGATGCATTAGAGCCACAACTGTCTATCTTGGAAAACGCCATTTTGAGAAATGGCCACTTGAAGATTTCACAGGTCTCCAAAAATTACACCTCTGCGCGTAGAACTTCCAAACTTGGGAAAAACAAAACACTAGATGATGTTCTAAAGCTGTACAAACGGGGGTTAGAAAAACTCAAATGGAAACCACAGAATTACGCAATCTTAAGAAGTAAACACTCTTGGTCTGAAAAGAAAGGCTTTCATCTTCCCAGAATTTTGAAGCACAACTTATTAACAAGACTTAGAAAGTTGTGGCACACAACGGTATGACCTTAACAGCTGAAATTCTCAGGCCACAACTGATCAGCTACGGGATAGTGACTTGTGGCCTGGAACATTCCTATCAGTTTGCCATAACAGTTTGGAATACAACTGTCTTCTATGGCTCTAGCCACCTGTGGCACGGACAAACTGTCCCACTGTATGGAACATTTTCAGATCACAATCTGTTATGTACAAGAAAATCAGTTGGGGTATAAAACATAGTCGTTTTTTGTATGTGTTATTCTGGGCAACAAGTGCTCACGAATGAAACACATAGTTGTGGCCTTGGAAGTTTGACATAATTCATGTCATACATTAGGTAACAAGTGTTTAACAATTCTTGAACCATGTTTTACACTGAGCTAATTTTGTATTTTACACTATTAATTTGCTCGGAACCACTCCCGATAAAAAAGAATAGGATAGGTTTGTGTGAAGCTGTTATTAAGGAAAAGGTTAAGATCAAAAGATAGAAAATAACGTCAACAGTTTCTGGGAAACGTCTGTGAACAGAAGACGACATACACACGCACACACGCACGCACGCACGCACATACGCACGCACGCACACACACACACACACACACACACACACACACACACACACACACACACACACACACACACACACACACACACACAGAGGCAGAGGTGAATGCAACCAAGCCCTAAAGCTACTTTACTTCTCACTGTCATGCTAACAAACAAAAATATACAATAGACTGAACACATACAAAATTGTGCATGCCTACCTTGTTTGCTGTCTCCAAAATCCACACAAGGATGAATCATCAACAGTAAGAACAACTGTCTACATTGTCACAGTTCACGGTTTATTCACAAAAGGGGAGTGGGGGTGGGGTGGAGAGAGACTGTTCACTGTATCATTCACAAAAGGAAAAAACCTGTTCACTGTATCCTACTTCAGTTCACTGCTTGGTCCACAATAGGAAGAAACTGTTCACCGATTTTCCACAGCAGAAAAAAGAATTGTCCGCATTGATATAGTTCATTGATTTATCCACAATAGAGAATGTAAATATAGCATATATATTTCACTGATTTGATTCCACATTAACAAAAAAGCGCACCTATGTTCAGAATGAAAACAGACATCGGCGCACTGTCAAATTCACTCAAATGAAATTTTACAGATCTTCGGATTCTGTGTCCTTCTCGGTAATGTCTGGTTCTGCAAGCCTGTCTGGAGCCGTGCTGGCTGGGCAGCCGTTGGTAGAAATGGTGGTGTCGCTGTGGCACAACCCCTAGCTGGCAGAGGTCCAGGAGGTCTTTCTTCTTCGCTTCAGACAAAGGCAGACGATCCGTGTACCGCTGATGAAGGTCCTGCACATTGCTGACGGCTTGCTGGCGACCTCGACGATTGTTTCCCGTGATCATCAGGCTCCGAAAACACTCTGTCATTACGTATTTGAAATACAGTGTGTCTTCTTCCTTTGTATACCTGAGCCACTTAATCTTCAGCCAGCTGATTTTGGCTCCTGTGATATCAGCCTTGGTATTCCTCATTGTCTGTGAAGCAAGATGTTTTAAGTCCAGAAAGTCAGCATATTCAAGGGGAATGACGGTGTATGGGGAATTTGATCTTGCCAGCGGCATCACATCATTAGCAGCATTGTTCCAGAATCCTGATCTTCGCATTTCTTCAAGTGATGTTTTTGCAAACTTCAAAAGATCATTCTCACTGTTCACCCTTTAATCAAGGTGAAAAAAGCCAAGGTAGGCATGCAGGTTGTCTTCAATATGTTGGCACAGAGAGGCACGGAGCGCGGTTGCAGTGTGGTTGTCCAGATGAATGGAGGCAGCTTTAAAAAAGCAATTTCCATCAGGATACACAGGTCTTCTCTCCATGCCTTTGGGCCCAAGAGAAGACTATCCAGACGTTTGGTGTGAATCCGGACAGCCAGGTCATGAAGGGTTTCTTCTCTGTGGCTTTCAGTAATTGCAGTGGCAAGTGGATCTCCCCCTGAAACATTAAAGATATGCTTTTTATGAGCGTTTTAGTTAAGACAGACTTTTAATTCTGTTTGATCAGCTTGTGACAGACCTGCTTTCATCCAAACTCATTCATGTATGCACAGTGACCTGGACTCTTTCCAACTGTTTTTATGATATACAATATAATTATAATATATTATATATATAGTGAGGCTAGGAAAAAAAAGTATATATATTATATGTATAGGGGAGGCGGTTGGCCCAATCGGTAAGATGCAAGATCATGATCTTGTGGTCCCTGGTTCGAGTCCCGGTTGAGCCGTCCGTTTATTAGCGGGAGTTACCATTTGTTCTGACTCTCCTCTCCCCAAGTCCTTCAGATGAGACTATAAACCGAGGTCCCGTGTGCATATGCATGCAGAAGATCAAATGCGCACGTTAAAAATCCCGTAATCCATGTCAGTGTTTGGTGGGTTGCAGAAACATGAAAATGCCCAGCATGCACCCGAGGCTTTACCAGCACATTGGGATATGAAGTCGATGAAGCATTAGCTAAAATAGCAGATGTGGTGTGGCGTATATGGGATATTCTGCACGCATTGACACCACCTCGGGAACAACTGAAACTGTAACAATATAGTATACACGATACTATATTTGCGTAGACAAAACTTGCTCAATAAGATTCAAGTTACTGGCTTTACTCCCACCCTCAGCCTCTCTCCTGCTACAAAGTCTGTCATCACAAACAACACTGAGGTAATGATCGATACCTTCAGAAGTTCCACGACGTCAGTAAGCAGGTCTCCTCATCAATTTCAAGATCTGACCAACTGTCGTCAGTCATGGTGCCTGAATGGGAGAACAAAGAAAATAATTAACGCACCAGTTAAATCGTATATCACAGTCTTCACAACATCTCTTCCTTCAAACAGTGTTTTGCTATTTATTTCAGCTACTGATTTACCAATATGGATGAGCAGCAAAGCCAACTGTACAAGGGGAAAAAACAATGAGGCTACACATATTTCTTTATTCACAGTATTTATTTCATCATATTTACAAGAAAGCTTCTGTGCGTCTTTGAAAATGTGTTCAATTAATACACTTTTGTAAACAAATTGACTGCATGTACAAAATATTAAGGAAAAGGCATTGTGAAAAAGGAAACAAATAGACAGTACATTAAGTTTGTTTCTTATTATTGAGAGAAAGAGGGAGAGAGGAAAAAACAACAACAAAAACAGGAGGGGGGGAGAGAAAGAGAGAGAGAGAGAGAGAGAGATAGAGAGAGAGAAAGAGAGAGAGAGAGAGTCGTAACATGGTTAGGGATAAACATGTTAGGCATAGCCTATTCTGCCAATATGAGCCCTGAAAAAAACAAAAACAAAAAAACAAAAACAACAAGAAGAGAGAGAGAGAGGAGAGGGGAGAGAAGAGAGAGAGAGAGAGAGAGAGAGAGAGAGAGAGAGAGAGACAGACAGAGAGACAGACAGACAGACAGACAGACAGACAGACAGAGACAGAGAGAGACTTACTGATTTAATACGACGTCAGTGGAGTTGGAAGCAGAAGCAAAAAACTGCCAATGAAGTTTCCTGAATGCAGTGTGAGGGAAAGTGTGAACGGTAAAAAGCCGGATGTGCTAGTATATAGCCACTTGTTTACACCAGCATCTCTCCAGACGTTCCCCTTATCTGTGGGAAACAAGCCTCTGAACCCCCGCTGACCCCTCCTTGACCGAATTCTGCCATTCCCGGTGCCTGATTTTCCCCACCCAGAAGTGACCTGCAGGCGGTGAAATCTAATAGCCCAACCTTTCTCTTTCACTTGCAGGAATTTCCTCAGCCAACAACTGATAACTTCTAGCATAAACAAGTTTGGCCTGAGAGTGGTGATTCCCCTTTCTACCATTCCTTCTTGGGGCCACAGTCTGTGACTGCTAGCTGTTCATTTGTGGCATGCAGAATCTGGTTGGATGTGGACAGGGCAACAACTGTTTCTTTGCTATAAACCAAAAACTAATGAATGTTTCATAACCATGTTTCAGCATGTTAAACAGACTGTATTAATACACCTAAAAATATGAAAAAGTCAAAACACAATTTTTTCGAGATAAACAGTTGTGGCTCTAATGCATCGACGTGTTTTCAGCAGAAGAGGCAACCATGCACTGTGGAGGAGGAGGGGGGGGGGGGAGGGGGGGAGGAGGGAGCGGAGGTTGGGACTCCTCTCTGTTAGCCACAGTACTCCAGTGTAAATGTGCATCATTGGGGATGTTTTCTATCCTTAAAGCATTATTAAAAGAGTGACTACAGACAACACACTGATCTGAGCAAACAGTCACATTCGCCTGACGTTGCTGAGATAGTATGATTTGGGTGAAGGAAATATGATCTGCACACATCTGTCTGTCCCCGTGAAACTCCACTTCCCTTTGCCCTTCAGCATCATGTAGTGTGTCTGTGTGCGTGTGAAGTAGTAGTAGCACTTCAGTTTTACGTCTTTTCGCATATGTGACATTAGACGAAGAGAGAGAGAGAGAGAGAGAGAGAGAGAGAGAGAGAGAGAGAGAGAGAGAGAGAGAGAGAGGCATACATGTCTGTGACAATGTAAGTGTATGCATAATGTGGTTATCTAATTGCATATATATGTCCCTCTAAGCATCCCTGAACAAAACCGCAAAAAATCTTAAAGTAAAAAGTTATTTTTAAAATGGGGGTTCAAAATTAAAGAGGGGAAAAAAGCATTGTAGGCAAGCTTTAAATCTGTAAAGGGCAAACAAAATAAAACATTCCTGATTAGGTGGCCCAAAAAAACTTGAAAAAGGTAAAAAATTTAAACACAAATGCTTGCTGGTTTTTCTTCTTTTTTCCACAGATACATTTCGCATCGTTTGTTAAAAATTTTTCTTTTTGAGGCATTAAGTTTTTTAAACTATAAAATATTTGGGAAAAGAAAAATTTTTGTGTGTGTGTGTGTGTGTGTGTGTGTGTGTGGGGTGGTTGTTTGTGTGTTGTGTGGTGTACGCGCGTGTGTTGGGGTGTGTGCGGCCCTGCGTACGGCGTGCGTGCCCTTGCTGCGTGCGTTTTGTGTGTGGGGTTGAGTGTGTGTTTGTGGGTGTGTGTGGGTGTGTTGGTGTGTGTGGGGGTGGTGCGTGCGTGCGTAGTGCGCATGTGCGTGAGTGCTGCGCCCCCGCGTGTATTTGTTTGGGTGTGTGTGGGGTGTGTGTGTGTTGTGTGTGTGTGTGTGGTGTGTATGTTTCATCCCATGAAGTCATTATAAGAAAGCTGTCTTTCCCCGTTTATATTTCCCCCCGGTTCAAGTATTTCACTAGGGGTTTTAAAAAAAAATTTTAAAAAAAAACCGGCAGATACTTACAATATAAATGACAAAAAAGGGGGGGGGGGGAAAAATCAAATAAATGGATTTACGACAATAGTCTTTAAAACACACAACACCCCCAAACATTTGTGCAAAAACCACCACCCCCCCCACCACCAGTAGCAGCAACACAACATGCACTTAAATACTGGCATCAAGCACCTTTGTAACAGACCAACAACAGGAAGACGCTTAATCACTTCATATTCATCCATTTATGAAATGTCAGATGAGCTCTGCTTTGTTAGTTCTCCACAAAACCGAACCAAAACAAACAAACAAGCAAACTAACAACGAACGAACAAACAAACAGACAGACAAACAAGAAAACAAACAAACAAAGCATAAACAAGAGAAGAAAGACTGGTTCCATTTGAATAAATATAATCAGCTTGCTTAGAATTTGATCTCTTTCCCATGTGGGGGCCATTTGCTTTCTGACACTAGGCTGTCCCTTTTGGGGAGGAATTAAAGAGATTGGCCGGATGTAAACTGACCCACTTTCATTCGCCGGCAGCGATGTGGCAATTGAAAAGAAGCAAACATGGCCGGAAGGAAACAAGAAATGTGATGACGTTGATCGTGTGGCCGATTTCTGAACCCTAGTGGACAAGTTTTCTTCTTCTTGTTCTACACACAACACACACACATCACACCACACACACACACACACACACACACACACACACACACACACACACACACACACACACACACACACACACACACACACGCTGAGGCGTACGTCTTTGTAAACAAAATGAGGCTAGAATGTGTGTGTGTGTGTGTGTGTGTGTGTGTGTGTGTGTGTGTGTGCGTGCGTGCGTGCGTGCGTGCGTGCGTGCGTGTGTGTGTGTGTGGTGCGTGCATGTGTTGTGTGTGTGTGTGGGGTGTGTGTGTGTGTGTGTGTGTGTGTGAGAGAGGGGAGAGAGAGAGAGAGAGAGAGAGAGAGAGAGAGAGAGAGAGAGAAACAGAGTATTTGTAACAGAGACAGAGGGGGTAAACTAGTGTGTGTGTGTGTGTGTGTGTGTGTGGTGTGTGTGTGTGTGTGTTGTGTGTTGGAAAGACAGATAGACAGACCGACAGACAGACAGAGAGACAGGAAGAGAAACAGAGTTTTCAAAGTGACAGAGGAAGGGGAAGAGGAGAGGAAGGGCGGCTGGTGGTGGGACTGGTGGGAGGGGGGGGGCAGAAGTCAGACAGAGACCAATGGGCAGCCTCATTGCCCTCACTGGACACAGAAAGGCGTGCGGTCAGTCCCTGGTCACTTGATGACACTGACCCCAGCTCCCCGAGTCAGGCTTCATGATGACAGCTGAACATCAGAGGTCATGGCGCACAATCAATACTGAACCAGACACCCCCCTCCTCTCTCTCCCCTCCTCACCACACCTGCCATTTCAGCAGTCGCCAGCGTCCGCCTCCCCCCTTCCCCTCCGCCCCCCCCCTCCCCCCACCCCCATTCATACAATCAGAGTATCCTCAGCATCGTCCACACGTTCTTTGGATGTGCTTTTTCTCTGGAATTCTGAACAGGAAGGGAAGGCAGGAGAGGTAGGTGAGCTGGAGCTTGTGGTTAAAAAAACAAAATTTGAAAAGCAAGTTTGTGATGAGATTTCCATCCTCCAAATTGATGGATTAAATTACTGATTTAAAGATCTCTTTCTCTCCATAATCAAACAAGCGAATGGTCGTGTTTAAGGGCTAGAGAATCAGCACGCAGATCTTTCTGATTATTTTAATAAGGATATCAAGTGCATCCGTTAGATACAGGAACAAACAAATCAAAACACAAAACAACGCCGCGTTTCGACCTCAGGTAGTCTTCTTAGCCAGATCAGTCACATTCAGGAGGATGAAAACGAAGAACGAACAATCAGTTGTCTTCTCAGATTCGGCTACAAGATGGGCGTTGACGTTATGGGGTTATGTTCAGCCATTACCCTTGACTCAGTGCTCCAAAAATAGCATCCGCCCCTGATTGGTAAAGAGGCATTGCCATTCACAACCTGCCACTGTCCACAAACAGTTTACTGCCCCTACTACTTCAGTCCACTTCATAGCCCACCAACTCTGGTCATTCATCGCCACCAAGCTCAACTACTAGCACTGGTATCTGTCACTGTCGTATGAAATTACCCCTCGGAGAATGACCATGTTGTTAGCAAAGAGGTCTAGTACATACTGACAAGAAGAAGAATGTAGAAAGACACTCTTAAGGAGAACGTCTTCAGAGAAGATGCCCTATCCCCACTCCCCTCCACCTCCCTACCTCATCTCCTTCCTCTCATCAGAGAAATGTTTCGGCCTTGAACTTTCACTCTAAGGGGCGCCAGTCCGCCTCGAGGTTATGACTGTAATACGTCCTCCCCCGCCTCCTCCTCACCCCCATCCCGCTGCCAGAAATGAGATTTTTCGTGTTGCCGAGATTGGAACCTTCACCCCTTGGATGGCTGGGCGCCTCATGGCCTCATGGCCTGGTGAAGGATGGTTTAACTGATCTCTGGCGGTAGGGTGTAAACCAGAGGGATTTCTCTGACATTCTCTGGCACTGGTGTAGCACCAGCTCACCATTTCTCCACCCTGCTTAGCTGCTCTTGTCTGTGAGATGTCTGAAGTTAGAATGTACACCTGCGACTGTCTGAACCATCACTACATGTACAGCAACATGCCCGCCCTCATGCAGAACAAACTAGATAGAGAGAGCATTTGAACCCACCCACCCACCCCCCAAAAAAAAAAAAAAAAAAAACAACTAAAAAAACCGGTGTTAGTTCCGCCAGACGATACAAACAGATCACAGGACAAAACACAATGCATTTCGAGCTCTTGTGTCTTCTTCAGGGGAAAATCAAACAACATTTAGGCCTCGTTTTCATCCCAAAACCCATATTGTGCCAATATGAAAAGATACGTCGTTTGCTCGGTCTTCGTTTCCATTGTCCTATATGTTGTTTGTTTTATGCCGGAAGAAGACCCAAGAGGTCGAAATGCATTGTGTTTTGTCCTGTGATCTGTTTGTCTTATGTCGTCTGTGGAACCAATACCGTTTTTTTAAAAATTTGCTTCATTTTCAGCCCTCGGTCACCTCGTTTTGAAACTGACCTATATATAGAAGAAAAATAACAGAACTCGGGGCTCAAATGGGGTTTTGACTGAATTCTGTTTTTTTTTTAAAAATTTTTTTTAAATATTTTATGTTTCAGAAGAAAACGTTATTTGTTATTAGAACATTGAAGCTTTAGAAGGGAGCTGTCCGGTGTGCAAGACGAAGGAATCATTATATGCATTCATAAAGAAGACAATCCAAGCATTATATCAAATGGAGACCAGTTTCGCTCTTAAAAGTTGTGCATTAAAGTTTGACCATCATGCATTGCGAATCGTTTAAATGATGTACTCCCTGAACCGATTATTGAAGATCAGGTTTTGTCAGAAACAGATACATTGGTAAAAACTTGAAATCTTAGACAATAGCTCACTTAGTCCAAAATAATCACGCAGACTGTTATCAAATATAGACTCTGAGAAGGCTTTTGACTCAACAAGTTGGAGCATTTTGTTGAAAGTATTTCACAGATGTTTTGAAAATTAAATATAGATTTTAAAAAGGCTTCTGACTCAATAAGCTGGGAGTTTTATGTCGAAAGTACTAAAAGATTTTGCTTTTTCAGAAAGACATTTGAAGACAGATATGCATATTTTACAACAATATTTAATGTTGCGTTTCTGTACATGTTCAGGTTTCAAACTGAAACACACCACACACACACACACACACACACACACACACACACACACACACACACACACACACACACACAACACACACACACACACACACACACACA
>CM031596.1:18829827-18844827 GCA_018398815.1 Conus ventricosus | reverse complement strand
GTGTAAACACTATCAGCCCACACCCACTGTCATACCTCACTGTGTAAGCACTATCAGCCCACATCCACTGTAATACCTCACTGTGTAAACACTGTCAGCCCACACCCACTGTAATACCTCACTGTGTTAACACTATCAGCCCACACCCACTGTAATACCTCAATGTGTAAATGCTATCAGCCCACACCCACTGTAATACCTCACTGTGTAACACTATCAGCCCACACCCACTGTCATACCTCACTGTGTTAACACTATCAGCCCACACCCACTGTCATACCTCACTGTGTAAACACTATCAGCCCACACCACTGTAATACCTCACTGTGTAAACACTATCAGCCCACACCCACTCTCAAACCTCACTGTGTAAACACTATCAGCCCACACCCACTGTCATACCTCACTGTGTAAACACTATCAGCCCACACCCACTGTAAAACCTCACTGTGTAAACACTGTCAGCCCACACCCACTGTCATACCTCACTGTGTAAACACTATCAGCCCACACCCACTGTATTACCTCACTGTGTAAACACTATCAGCCCACACCCACTGTATACCTCACTGTGTAAACACTGTCAGCCCACACCCACTGTGAATACCTCACTGTGTAAATACTATCAGCCCACACCCACCGTAAAACCTCACTGTGTAAACACTGTCAGCCCACACCCACTGTATACCTCACTGTGTAAACACTATCAGCCCACACCCACTGTCATACTCACTGTGTAAACACTATCAGCCCACACCCACTGTGATACCTCACTGTCTAAACACTATCAGCCCACCCCATGTAATACCTCACTGTGAAATACTATCAGCCCACACCCACCGTAAATACCTCACTGTGTAAACACTTCAGCCCACACCACCGAGACTGCTGTGTTAATCACTGTCGCTACACCACTATCAACACATCATGTTACACCAGCTGCCAAACTACCATATGACCTCACTGTTTAAACACTATCAGCCCACACCACTGTGATTACCTCACTGTCTAAACACTAGTCAGCCCACATCCCATGTAATACCTCACTGTGAAACACTATCAGCCACACACCCACTGTAATACCTCACTGTGTAAACACTATCAGCCCACACCCACGTAATACTAGCTGTGTTAAATCTGTCAGCCAACCCACATGCCAACACCTCACTGTGTAACACTCGAGCCACATACCCACTTATACCTCACTGTTTAAACACTATCAGCCCACACCCCACTGTAATACCTCACTGTGTAAACACTGTCAGCCCACACCCACTGTAATACCTCACTGTGTAAAACTATCAGCCAACACCCACGTAATAACTCACTGTGTAACACTGTTCAGCCCATACCCACTGCCATACCTCACTGTGTAAACACTATCAGCCCACACCCACTGTCATACCTCACTGTGTAAACACT
The DNA here is from genome assembly GCA_018398815.1 of Conus ventricosus. Classification (NCBI taxonomy): domain Eukaryota; kingdom Metazoa; phylum Mollusca; class Gastropoda; order Neogastropoda; family Conidae; genus Conus; species Conus ventricosus. Next base: position 18,843,405 of record CM031596.1, on the reverse strand, counting down.
ATCAGCCCACACCCACTGTACATACCTCACTGTGTAAACACTGATCAGCCCACACCCACTGTATACCCCACTGTGTAAATACTGTCAGCCAAAACCGACTGTAATACCTCACTGTGTAAACACTTCAGCCAACCCACTCGTAAACCTCACTGTGTAAACACTGTCAGCCCACACCCACTGTCATACCTCACTGTGTAACACTATCAGCCCACACCCACTGTCATACCTCACTGTGTAAACACTATCAGCCCACACCCACTGTCATACCTCACTGTGTAAAATCTATCAGCCCCCACCCGACTGTAATACCTCACTGTGTAAACACTATCAGCCCACACCTACGTAAAACCTCACTGTGTAAACACTATCAGCCCGCACCCACTGTCATACCTCACTGTGTAAACACTATCAGCCCACACCACTGTGATACCTCACTGTGTAAACACTATCAGCCCACACCCACTGTCATACCTCACTGTGTAACACTATCAGCCCACACCCACTGTATACCTCACTGTGTAAACACTATCAGCCCCACCCACTGTCATACTCACTGTGTAAACACTATCAGCCCCACCCACTTATACCTCACTGTGTAAACACTATCAGCCCGCACCCACTGTCATACCTCACTGTGTAAACACTATCAGCCCACACCCACTGTATACCTCACTGTGTAAAACACTATCAGCCCACACCCACTGTAATACCTCACTGTGTAAACACTGCAGCCCACCCACTTCAACCTCACTGTTAACCCTCAACCATACCCACATATACCTCACTGTTTAAACACTGTCTGCCAACCCAGTATACCAGTTTTAAAACTCAGCACACCTGTCATCCTACAATCAATCCGAAATGTTTCTGTGTTTGTGTTTTGTGTGTTTGTGTGTTATGTGCTCTGGTTTAACTGTGTGATATGGTTGGGTGTAGTGTTTTTGCGTGCGCGTGTGTGTGTGTCGGTGTGTGTTGTGTGTGTGTGGGTGCGTGTGTGTGTGTGGTGTGTGTGTGCGGCGTGTGTGTTGTGTGGTGTGTGGTGTGTGTGTGTGTGTGTGTGTGTGTGTGTGTGTGTTGTAGTGGCGCGGCGCGTGTGTGTGTTTTGTGTGTATGTCGTGTGTATGTGTGTAGGGTGGCGTGTTATGTGGTGGTGCGTGTGTGTGTGTAGCGCGCGCGTGTTGTGTTGTGTGTGTGGTGTGTGTGTGTGTGTGTGTGTGTGTGATGTGTGTGTGTGTGTGTGTGTGTACGCGCGCGCCGGGGGAGCGTGGTGTGTGTGATGTGTGTGTGTGTGTGTGTGTGTGTGTGCTGCGTGCGTGCGTGCGTGGTGCGATGCGTGCGTGCGTGGTCGCGGGCGTGCGCGCACGGGAGCGCGGCGTGTGGTGTGCGTGTGTGAGTGTGTGTTTGAGTATGAAGCTTCTCTATGTTGAGCGTTTTATTATGGTAAACCGCCGCTCACATTTTGTTCTTATCTGCTTTGTTTTTGATCTGAGTGTTTTTCGTCTGCCTTAGGCCGAAATGGAGTGAGATGCAGAGAGGGTGAGAGAGGAGGGAGTGGGGGCGGGGGGGGGGGGGTGGAGGGGAGGGCGGGGCGGTGGGTGGTGGTGGTGGTGTGTGTGGTATCAGGCATTTCCAGTCGTCCGTTGTTTTGGTATAGACTCGAGAAAATTTTTCTCAGGTCATTCTGCTTTGAATCGTTCCACTCTTCTGACACACTTCCATTGCTCTGACTTATGGGGGGTAACAAAGCCATCACTTAACGAGGGAAAGCCATTTTGCTATAACAAAAACTTTTTTTTTTTAAATAAATAAAAAAAATAAAAAGAAGAGAGAAAGAAAACATGGTGTGTGACGTTTTTACTCTTTTAACGTCTTCCTCTGCATTTGTGAACATCTTTTTTTATCTCTTAGAAAACAAAGTTTTCACATCTCTCTCTCTCCTCTCTCTTCTCCTTTCTCTCTCTCTCTCTCTCCTCTCTCTCTCCCGTCGCCTCATTTCTCTCTCTAAGTGACTCTTTTTTAAAAATTAATTTCTCCTTCTTTTCTTCTCTTGCCTTCTCGTTCTCTGGCTTCCTTACAACACCCTGTGAGATTGTAATGGATGACTGTCTCTGCTTTGCTTGGTTTTCTGGCGTTTGGAATGTCTGTGGGTTTCAATGTTCGAAGATTGATTGTGTTGTCATTTGTGACAGTTTTCAGGCACACTGTCGTGAGACTTATGTTCGTTAGGTTTTTGCCAGGGAGGACATCTGTATTGGAAACTCGTGCTTTCCCTTTTTGATTGCGTTTGTTTTTTCTCTCTCTCCCTCGCTCCCCCCCCCCCCCCCTCTCTCTCTCTCTTCTCTCTCTCTCTCTCTCTCTCTCTCTCTCTGTCTGTCTCTGTCTCTTGTCTCTCTGTCTCTCTGTCTCTCTCTCTCTCTCTCTCTCTCTCTCTCTCTCTCTCTCTCTCCTCTCTCTCTCTCTCTCTCTCTCTCTCTCTCAGTTGCACGATCTTAGAAGAAAACTTATTCAATCCAAATATTGCAGCGAACCATGTAATTTCAGGCTCATTCTCTTACTATCGACAATGAATGGGGACACACTTTTGAATTTAGCCATTTATCTTTTTTCTGTGAAGCAGGCAAGAGATTTTGGACAGTAATGACTTGATGTACTTTGTTTTTTTGTAATCATTTCATTTTGTTCTGTATCAGGAATGTTATATTTTGATTGATTTATGAAACCCCCTTCAGTATGGGGTTTCAGCCGTAATCTGAATAAAAGATTTGTCTCCGTATTCTCTCTCAGTCGCTCTCCATCCCTCCTCCCTCCCTCCCTCCCTCCCTCCCTCCCTCCACCCACCCACACTCTTCCTCTGAAGGTAGGTTGTGTTCTCCATTGTGTGAATTGTATTGAATTCATTGTCGTTGTGTGTGTTGATATGCAGTTTCGTGCGATCTTTCTCTTCGTATATTTGCAGATATCTTTTCTGATTTATTTTTTGAGGGCTGGATGAATAAAGAAAAAAAACAAGAAGAACAAACCCAACTGCTTTGTACTTACTCCTTTTCCTCAACAAACAACACTTCGTTCGGTCGTTCGTGTGTTGGCTCGTTCGTTCTCGCTACTTCTTTGTCGTTGTCGTCGTCGCCGCCGTCGTCGTCGTCCTCCTCCTCCTCCTCCTCCTCCTCCTCCTCTTCCCCTCCTCCTCCTCTTCTTCTTCATTTCCTCTACCTCCTCCTCCTCCTCCCTCTTCTCTTCCTCTTCCTCCTCCTCCTCCTTTCTTCTTCTTCTTCTTCTTCTCTCTTCTTCTTCTTCTTCTTCTTCCTCGTTGTCGTGCCTCCCCCTTCTCCCCCTTCCTCCCTCCCTCCCACTCTCTTTCTCTCCCTCCCTGTTCCTCGCTTCCTCCTCCTCCTCATCTCTTTCCTTCTTTCTCCGCTCCTCTCACATACATACACTGACAGACAGACAGACAGACAGACACAGACAGAAAACAGACAAAGAGTGACTTACTCACTGAGATCAGTTCAATGTCAGATTAACCGTAAGTTGTGCTGGCATTTTCAGTAAGTGTCATGAACAGGATTAAAGATCATTATTTGTTGTACAGCCGTTTCTCTCTCTCTCGCTCTCTCGCTCGCTCTCTCTCTTCTCTCTCTCTCTCTCTCTCTCTCTCTCTCTCTCTCTCTCTCTCTCTCTCTCTCTCTCTTTCTCTCTCTCTCTTCTCTTTCTCTCTCTCTCTCTCTCTCTTTGTCTCTCTCTCTCTCTCTCTCTCTCTCTCTCTCTCTCTCTCTCTCTCTCTCTCTTTCAACACACACACACACACACACACACACACACACACACACACACACACACACACACACACACATGCATCAAAATGTCATGAAGAATAATTCAACGCCCTTCAAGAGCAACTGACATGTAAAATGAATTAAAAACATAAAGCAGAAAACATCATAACAGAGCGGATACGTCGGCGATAAATTCTGTACATTTCTCTCCTTCTTCTTCTTCTTCTTTAATTCTAAAGAAATACAAAAAAAGCGAGATCAACCAAGTCATGAGTTTTTCCACGCCCTGACTATAACAAAAACAAACATGGAATAGTTCAAACCGCTGTATTGGCAGCTGCCCTTTCTGCTTCCAGCTTCCTGTATCATCACAGCAACTGCCTGACATCAGATCTTCCCAGCGTGGGGATCACATGACCCCGTTGTGCACCTGCACTGCAGTAACCTGAGCCAATCACTCGCTGTTCCATAGCCACGTGACTGACTGACATTACAATCGTCAGTCACCAGGGGAACAGTGCAACAGGTAAATGTCCCAAACCCTTTCTACCAATCGTGATGGAGTTTACAGAATTCTTCGCCAATCACATCGCCCGACATACAGACATTAACATATATAGAGAAAGAGACAGAGATGGAAAAACAGAAAGAAACACAAAGACGAAATTAAAAAAAATAAAGTGAAAAGATGCTCCTTGGCTTCTCAATGAATTAAACAGACTCATCAATAAGGGGAAAAAACTCCATGGAAGCGCTAAAAGAACACAGTAGCAGACTAGTGGGGAACAGTTTGGTAGTGTTGGGAACGGGGTAGTCTACAAAGTATGAGTAAGAAAGGAGTAAGAAAGAGTACACGAATTAAATGACTAACGTATAGGTCCCCGTAAGTTTAGTCAAGCCGGTAGCAACGTATGCAGCAATTCATAAATAAAAAGGGAACAGACCCGATTAATTTACCACCACTTAATGTAAACGGGAAAAAGCGTTATTCAAATGCAGAAAAAAACAACATATTCAACGATTCTTTATTAACCAGAATCGGTAAGAAGATGATAACAACTCTCTACATTACTCAGCCAGCAATCAACCCATTGAATTATATGACCTTATTCTAACCGTTCCTGGTTAAAAGGTATAAGGAAAACTGATTCAGATTGAATGTATAACAAGTTGTTGAAAGGTTCAGTCGACGCTCTATCTACTCCTGTAACTGCATTTTAAACCGATTTTGTCCTGAAAGTATATTCTCACAGCTTTGGAAAATAGCAGGATGTAACACCATCCCACATCAAGGAAAACTGGCAGGTATTGAACCATATCTTTTTAAAGCTCTGTGGTTAAACGTTCTGAAAGATACGTGCACTAAAAGTCTATGCTATGATTGTGTTGTGTGTTTTTTTTCACGCTAAATTCCAAAAGAAATCTGAAGGGAACCCCTGTTCATCTTCACCCTGAACAATCCGTACTCTTCTCCAATGTAGATATTGATCGTGTGTGATTCTCTAGTTTCCCAGACAACCCACCATGGACTTTTCTGCTCTGGCATCGTCTTAATCGCAAACACACCACCAGCTTTCTAGCATACAAGACATTTTGGATTGAGCTTGACTCTAGTTTCAAAGTGAGGCGACTGCAGGCGGACATTGAAACAAATATTAAAAGGAAAATAAAAGTAAATCCGGCAGATAACAGGGACAAACAAATTACAAGACAAAACACGACGCGTTTCGACTTCTTAGGTCTTCTGAAGGAAAGATAAACAACATCCAGGAGAATGAACACGAAGAAGAGCAATCACTTATCTTCTCGACCTCGGCGCAAGATGAGCTTTACTCTAGATTTCAATTCTTTAAAAAAATTACTTATCGGTTCCAGACTGGCTGAAAGAGTTGTTTCTGTTGCTTACTGCTCAGCCTCCCCCCCCCCCCCCCCCCCCTTTCATATTCGTTCCAAACACATTCTCTCAGACAGCTCCATCTACACTGCTCAGTTCCCAGCACTGGTCTTGACTCCATGCTGGGTGTTCCAGAACAATGAGGCAACGTTGGTTTTGTAGTTCTGATGGAAATAACGTTACTTTGACACAGTGTGATGAAAAGTTCCCATCCAAGAATATCTTGTTAGGTTCCATGTTGGATAGCTTTCCATTTGCCTGGGTCTCCACTCGCTGCTCATGTCATGCCTGGTGACCAGTGTTCCTGGGTCTCCACTCGCTGCTCATTTCATGCATGGTGACCAGTGTTCCTGGGTCTCCACTCGCTGCTCATTCCATGCATGGTGACCAGTGTTCCTGGATTTCATTCCATGCCTGGTGAGCAGTGTTCCTGGATCTCCTCTCGCTGCTCATTCCATGCATGGTGAGCAGTGTTCCTGGATCTCCTCTCGCTGCTCATTCCATGCCTGGTGAGCAGTGTTCCTGGATCTCCTCTCGCTGCTCATTCCATGCATGGTGAGCAGGTTTCCTAGGATCTCCTCTCGCTACTCATTCCATGCATGGTGAGCAGTGTTCCTGGATCTCCTCTCGCTACTCATTCCATGCCTGGTGAGCAGTGTTCCTGGGTCTCATTCCATGCCTGGTGACCAGTGTTTCTGGATCTCCTCTCGCTACTCATTCCATGCATGGTGAGCAGTGTTCCTGGATCTCCTCTCGCTACTCATTCCATGCCTGGTGAGCAGTGTTCCTGGATCTCCTCTCGTTACTCATTCCATGCATGGTGAGCAGTGTTCCTGGATCTCCTCTCGTTACTCATTCCATGCATGGTGAGCAGTGTTCCTGGATCTCCTCTCGCTACTCATTCCATGCATGGTGAGCAGTGTTCCTGGATCTCCTCTCGCTGCTCATTCCATGCATGGTGACCAGTGTTCCTGGATCTCCTCTCGCTACTCATTCCATGCATGGTGAGCAGTGTTCCTGGATCTCATTCCATGCCTGGGGAGCAGTGTTCCTGGATCTCCTCTCGCTACTCATTCCATGCATGGTGAGCAGTGTTCCTGGGTCTCATTCCATGCCTGGTGAGCAGTGTTCCTGGATCCTCCTCTCGCTACTCATTCCATGCATGGTGAGCAGTGTTCCTGGGTCTCCTCTCGCTACTCATTCCATGCATGGTGAGCAGTGTTCCTGGATCTCCTCTCGCTGCTCATTCCATGCCTGGTGAGCAGTGTTCCTGGATCTCCTCTCGCTACTCATTCCATGCATGGTGAGCAGTGTTCCTGGATCATCCTCTCGCTGCTCATTCCATGCCTGGTGAGCAGTGTTCCTGGATCTCCTCTCGCTACTCATTCCATGCATGGTGACCAGTGTTCCTGGATCTCATTCCATGCCTGGTGAGCAGTGTTCCTGGATCTCCTCTCGCTACTCATTCCATGCATGGTGAGCAGTGTTCCTGGTCTCATTCCATGCCTGTTGAGCAGTGTTTCCTGGGTCTCCTCTCGCTACTCATTCCATGCCTGGTGAGCAGTGTTCCTGGGTCTCATTCCATGCATGGTGACCAGTGTTCCTGGGTCTCCTCTCGCTACTCATTTCATGCCTGGTGAGCAGTGTTCCTGGTTTCTCCACTCGCTACTCATTCCATGCCTGGTGACCAGTGTTCCGGGATCTCCACTCGCTGCTCATTTCCATGTCTGGTGACCAGTGTTCTTAGGAGAGAGGGAAAGGGTTCAGGGGCCGTGTGGCCACACGTGCCACAATTAGACTTTCGCTCTGAATTACCGTATAAATCCATGTAAGCATTTTTGAGGCCTACCATAAGATAGAGCCAGCATTTAATTGATATCAAACTGATCATTGATCAAACGAACAACGCCCCACTAATCATTTCACTTTTTTTTTTCTTTTTCGTTTTTTTTCGGGGGGGGGGGGGGGGGGGGGGGGGGGGGGGGGGGGGGGGGGGGGGGGGGGGGGGAGGGGGGGGGGGGGGGGGGGGGGGGGGGGATTTCCGCCGATGATTCACAATCTTCAAAACCATGACCTACCCTTGGCTGACGTCACATTTCAGGCCTTCTAACTCGCCCGGGACTCTATCTTTGCGCCAGCTGGTTCTCCCAATAGTCCCATTCCTTTGATTTTAATCTGACTGCTTGGAACCACCTGGCTTTTACCTTGATTGGAATATGAAAGAAGAGAAGGACAATCAACTTTCAGACACAATGCAAATTATCAAAACAATCTAATTGTGCTTCTCTATCAATACTCGACTCCTTCAGCAATTCCCTGGGGCCTTAATGTTTGGTGTGCACCCTGTGCAAGACTGCAGTCCAGCAGTTGCTGCGAGTGACAGCCGATTTTACACCCATTTGTCCGCTCTTCCCCTAAGTCCAGCCCTACACCCCCCACCCTCCCACCCCCCACCCTGCCCAGTCGCCATGTCCCCCCATCTCTCCTATGGCGCCCATCACCTCTTTCCCCATCCCACGGTGCCTAGCTGCCCACGTGACATGTTTCCATGACAACACTGTGGGAGCTCTCCGTCTCTCACTGTGTGTCATCCTCCAGGCTCCCGGGCATCACTCACCTCAGTCCATGTCATCACTCACCTCAGTCCATGTCATCATTCACCTCAGTCCATGTCATCCCTCACCTCAGTCCATGTCATCCCTCACCTCAGTCCATGTCATCACCTCAGTCCATGTCATCACCTCAGTCCATGTCATCACTCACCTCAGTCCATGTCATCACCTCAGTCCATGTCATCACTCACCTCAGTCCATGTCATCATTCACCTCAGTCCATGTCATCACTCACCTCAGTCCATGTCATCACTCACCTCAGTCCATGTCATCACCTCAGTCCATGTCATCACCTCAGTCCATGTCATCACTCACCTCAGTCCATGTCATCATTCACCTCAGTCCATGTCATCACTCACCTCAGTCCATGTCATCATTCACCTCAGTCCATGTCATCCCTCACCTCAGTCCAATGTCATCATTCACCTCAGTCCATGTCATCACTCACCTCAGTCCATGTCATCACCTCAGTCCATGTCATCACCTCAGTCCATGTCATCACCTCAGTCCATGTCATCACCTCAGTCCATGTCATCACCTCAGTCCATGTCATCACTCACCTCAGTCCATGTCATCACCTCAGTCCATGTCATCACCACCTCAGTCCATGTCATCTCACCTCAGTCCATGTCATCACTCACCTCAGTCCATGTCATCACCTCAGTCCATGTCATCACCTCAGTCCATGTCATCACCTCAGTCCATGTCATCACTCACCTCAGTCCATGTCATACTCACCTCAGTCCATGTCATCACTCACCTCAGTCCATGTCATCACCTCAGTCCATGTCATCATTACCTCAGTCCATGTCATCACTCACCTCAGTCCATGTTCATCACCTCAGTGCATGTCATCATCACCTCAGTCCATGTCATCACCTCAGTCCATGTCATCACCTCAGTCCATGTCATTACCACAGTCCATGTCATCACCTCAGTCCATGTCATCACTCACCTCAGTCCAGTCATCTCCTCGTCCTGTCATCATTCACCTCAGTCCATGCTCATCACCTCAGTCCATGTCATCATTCACCTCAGTCCATGTCATCACCTCAGTCCATGTCATCACCAGTCCATGTCATCATCACCTCAGTCCATGTCATCACCTCAGTCCATGTCATCATCACCTCAGTCCATGTCATCACCTCAGTCCATGTCATCACCTCAGTCCATGTCATCATCACCTCAGTCCATGTCATCACTGCACCTCAGTCCATGTCATCACTCACCTCAGTCCATGTCATCACCTCAGTCCATGTCATCACCTCAGTCCATGTCATCACTCACCTCAGTCCATGTCATCACCTCAGTCCATGTCATCACACCTCAGTCCATGTCATCACCTCAGTCCATGTCATCACTCACCTCAGTCCATGTCATCACCTCAGTCCATGTCATCACCTCAGTCCATGTCATCACTCACCTCAGTCCATGTCATCATTCACCTCAGTCCATGTCATCACCTCACCCTGTCATCAGCCATCACACTCAGTCCATGTCATCATCACCTCAGTCCATGTCATCACCTCAGTCCATGTCATCACCTCAGTCCATGTCATCACACCTCAGTCCATGTCATCACCTCAGTCCATGTCATCACTCACCTCAGTCCATGTCATCACCTCAGTCCATGTCATCACCTCAGTCCATGTCATCACTCACCTCAGTCCATGTCATCACCTCAGTCCATGTACATCACCTCAGTCCATGTCATCACTCACCTCAGTCCATGTCATCACTCACCTCAGTCCATGTCATCACCTCAGTCCATGTCATCACTCACCTCAGTCCATGTCATCATCACCTCAGTCCATGTCATCATCACCTCAGTCCATGTCATCATCACCTCAGTCCATGTCATCATTCACCTCAGTCCATGTCATCACCTCAGTCCATGTCATCACTCACCTCAGTCCATGTCATCATTCACCTCAGTCCATGTCTCATCACCTCAGTCCATGTCATCACTCATCATGTCATCACTCAGTCCATGTCATCATTCACCTCAGTCCATGTCATCATTCACCTCAGTCCATGTCATCACCTCAGTCCATGTCATCACTCACCTCAGTCCATGTCCATCACCTCAGTCCATGTCATTCACCTCAGTCCATGTCATCACCTCAGTCCATGTCATCACTCACTCAGTCCATGTCATCACTCACCTCAGTCCATGTCATCACCTCAGTCCATGTCATCACTCACCTCAGTCCATGTCATCACCTCAGTCCATGTCATCACCTCAGTCCATGTCATCACTCACCTCATCCATGTCATCATCACCTCAGTCCATGTCATCACCTCAGTCCATGTCATCACTCACCTCAGTCCATGTCATCACCTCAGTCCATGTCATCATTCACCTCAGTCCATGTCATCATTCACCTCAGTCCATGTCATCACCTCAGTCCATGTCATCATCTCACCTCAGTCCATGCATCATTCACCTCAGTCCATGTCATCATTCACCTCAGTCCATGTCATCACCTCAGTCCATGTTATCACCTCAGTCCATGTCATCACCTCAGTTCCATGTCATCATCACCTCAGTCCATGTCATCATTCACCTCAGTCCATGTCATCATCACCTCGTCCATGTCATTATTCACCTCAGTCCATGTCATCACCTCAGTCCATGTCATTACCTCAGTCCATGTCATCATTCACCTCAGTCCATGTCATCATTCACCTCAGTCCATGTCATCATTCACCTCAGTCCATGTCATCACTCACCTCAGTCCATGCAATTCGTCACAGGGTACGGAAAAAGGAATCGGCTCAATGTGCAGATAAGCTGGGCAGACGGCAGGGGATACCACAGGGATGATAAGGGAGCAAGGGGCGAGGAAGGAGAGGGAGGGGAGGGGAATTCCAGTTCCAATTGATGCCAAGGGAGGAACCCACACAATCAGCAGTAATTCACTGATGAGTTCCAATCAGCGGATGAAAGGCCCGTGAGCAAGCGCTATGACTGGTTTTGCTTTCAAGATCAACCACGATGGTCCCCATAAACCGATAGTGAAATACTATATATTTGTAATCAAACGCCCTAATCTTTCATTCCCGTTTTCGTTCTCTCACAAATCCTCCCCTCTCCCCCTTTTGATTTTTTATCCCCCAAGTCGTTGTTATGATGATGCAGGAATTGTTAGCCTGCAACATTTTAAAAACAAAAGACACGTGATTTTATATGTGCAAAGACTCCAAAAGCAAAAGACAGGATTTCATCTCGCCAACAGTGTATAGGATAAGTTAAAACACAAAGGACATTATCTGGCCAGTGTTTTGTACAATAACTTAAAAAGAAAATGGACACAGAATTTCATTCGGCTGATATCAAGTAAGACATTTGTTTTTAAAGCAGACACGCAGGATTTTATATGGCCAAACAGTAAGTACGATAAATTAAATAAAAACAACAGTTTTATACGTCCAGCATAGTGTAAGATAACTTTAAAAACAAACGATACAAAATTTTGTTTGTCCAACGTTGTGTATGATAACTCAAATAAAAGACACAAGCTTTTAATTAGCCAACGTCGTGTAAGATACATTTTTAAAAAAAAGATGATCTTGTGTAAGATAACTCCCAAAACAAGGGACCCCCCCCCCCCCCCCTCCCCCCAGATTCCATTGGCCACCATTGTGTCCGAAAACCAACAAAACAAAGACCCCCCCCCAAAAAAAAAAAAATAAATAATAATAATAAAAATAAATAAAAGACAGATGATTCTAGCTGTTGTCGGGCCAGAAAAGTAGACAAAGAAAAACCACAGGACTTGGGTTCAGAGTGGGTAACTACAGGCGGAAATTGAAACAAACTTGACAAAAAAACTACTGTTCCACTGAACGAAAGAGACAAATGACAAGACAAAACACGATGCGTGTTGACCTCTTTGGTCTTCTTCAGGCAAGAGAAACAACATTCAAGACAATGAAAACGAAGAAGGAAGAACCTGTTGTCTCTTTAGATTGGACGCAAAATCGTTTTCGTTGTCCTGAATGTTGTTTGTGTTGCCTTCAGAAGACCAAACATGTCAAAACGCGTCGTTCTTTATTTTGTAATTTGTTTGTCTCTTTCGTTGGGCGGAACAGTAATTTTTCTTTACAGGAATGTATACTTGATCATGTCGTGGCTGAAATCCCCAGAAACATAGGTCCAGGACAGTAAATCGACTGATCTTGGTAAAAACAAAAATCCACAAACCGAAGACCCATGATTCTAGCTGCTAAACATTGTGTTAGCTACCCGCCTCCCCCCTCCCCCCCCCCCCCCCCCCCCCCCCCCCCCCCCCCCCCCCTGAAATAAGACATAAGAAATCCTCTGCCTTTGCCAGGAACCGAGTGACAGCAGTACTGAGGACGACATCAATACCAGAAAGCTTAGGCACTTTTGTCGGCAGACAGGGGAATGTAGGTCATGCCCTCCTAATCTTGTCATCGTCAGTACAGTATACCCTGATTTTTCCTTCAACCTTTTGCTCTCCACTCTAATGGTTTATGATTTTGCATCAGTCAATAACCCCCCTTCCCCCCCCCCCCCCCCCCTTCATCTAGGGCATTACCCTACTCTTACAAACGGTTTCCCACATCATCAGTATCCCATAATAACTTGTCTCTCCCCCTTCTGCTACTCCTCTCTCCTCCTCCTCCTCCTCTTCCTCCCACATCCGTCCTCGCCTTTGACCTAGTTTATTACAGTGATGCTGACAATTCCTTAGCATTTCTCATTCCTGAGAGGATATCGGATTCGACATGTTCAGTATCAGTATGACTCGTTGTTTCGATCAGACAAAAGCAAAACAGAAATGCTTTTACAGAGATTGCTTACTGACGTAATGTTTCCCTTTTAGCTGACGAGCGACTTCCTTTCTCTCTGACATCCCAGGATTGACATTAATAAGACAGAGAGCATGGGACTGGCGGGTCAGGCTGCATGAAGAAGACAGGACAGAGAGCATGGGACTGGCGGGTCAGGCTGCATGAAGACAGGACAGAGAGCATGGGACTGGCGGGTCAGGCTGCATGAAGAAGACAGGACAGAGAGCATGGGACTGGCGGGTCAGGCTGCATGAAGACAGGACAGAGAGCATGGGACTGGCGGGTCAGCTGCATAAGACAGAAAGGCATGGCTGGCGGCAGCTGCAGAAGACAGGACAGAGAGCATGGGACTGGCGGTCAGGCTGCATGAAGATAGGACAAACATGATGCAAAGCTAATCTCCCGTCCCGCTGTTATCATGGATTCTTTGTCAATGTAAAAGAAGAAAGAGAAACAAACAACACACACACACACACACCAC
>CM031596.1:18817327-18822327 GCA_018398815.1 Conus ventricosus | reverse complement strand
CAGACTGTTTACATCAATTTCATCAACTTTTTTTTTCTGTGGCATTGTGAACGTAAAAAAAGTGGTAGTAGTACTGCTGAGAGGTAAGATCACTGTACTGTCATATTTTCTTTGTGACAGAATTAACAGTGAATAAGAAATGCAATGGATCTCGTGGAGAATGTGTAATGGCTGAAACCTATTCTGTTTAAATTCTTATTCATTGAATCTTCTTAATTGTACATGTTTCTCTCTATTCGCAAACACAGAGACTTTTATTTCCTGTATATTGTCTTCTTTTATAAGACGTCTTTGTGTGTGTGTGTGTGTGTGTGTGTGTGTGTGTGTGTGTGTGTGTGTGTGTGTGTGTGTGTGTGTGTGTCGTGCGTGCGTGCGTGCGTGCGTGCGTGCGTGCGTGTGTGTGTGTGTGTGTGTGTGTGTGTGTGTGTGTGTGTGTGTGTGTGAGAGTGCGTGCGTGCGTGCGTGCGTGCGTGCGTGCGTGCGTGCGTGCGTGCGTGAGCGTGCGCACTCGTGTGTGTATGTGTGTGTGTGTGTGAGAGAGAGAGAGAGAGAGAGAGAGAGAGGTGTGTGTGTGTGTGTGTGTGTGTGTGTGTGTGTGTGTGTGTGTGTGTGTGTGTGTGTGTGTGTGTGTAGTGTGTAAGAGAGAGAGAGAGAGAGAGAGAGAGAGAGAGAGAGAGAGAGAGAGAGAGGAGAGAGAGAGAGAGTGAGTGCATGTGTATGTGCGCTCGCGCGCGCAGCATGAGAAAAGAGAGAGAGAGAGAAGAGAGAGAGAGAGAGAGAGAGAGAGAGAGAGAGAGAGAGAGAGAGAGAGAGAGAGGTTAGAAAAATAGAAGGTGGGGGGTGGTGAGAGTGGGATAAATAATGATGATGATGATGAAGATGTTTCAATATCCTGAATGCGAAAATAATGAGGGCACCTCTCTCTGTCTCTGTCTGTCTGTCTGTCTGTCTGTCTGTCTGTTTGTTCTCTCTCTCTCTCTCTCTCTCTCTCTCTCTCTCTCTCTCTCTCTCTCTCTCTCTCTCAGTGTACGCTCGGACGTGTACACGCACGTGTGTGCTGGCATGTTGATGAGACCTTGCATGTCTGTGCAAGTGTCTCCATAGACAAAATCAAAATCAATGCCTGCAAAAGACCTACAGAAGGCAACCTTCGCCTGGCCGAGGTAAGGCCATCGGCATTGGAACGGCGTTTTCTTCCCATCCAAGAGGCACCACTGTCTGTCTCTCTGCAGACTGCTGGCACTTTGTCACCTTCACAGTTTTCCCCCACCAAGAAACAACGCACAACAACACAACAGTACCGCGCATTATGACAGTGACCTTATTAGCCCAAAGCAAAGACATGGATTTTCGTCGTGTTTGTTCTCCACACACTGTTCCCGAAATACTAGACTCCTACTTTGCGTATGGTGTGGTCGATGGTTTCCATCAACAAACAGGGCCAGAGACAAATAGTAAGTGCTCTTCGGCTTGTCTCAAATAATTATGGCAGTTTTGGTGTTCCTTTGGAGACGTTTTTAACGGTTTCCTGTCATTTCTTCAAACAACAAAAAGGGAAAGGAAGAGACTCTGTGTGTGTGTGTGTGTGTGTGTGGTGTGTGTGTGTGTGTGTGTGTGTGTGTGTGTGTGTGTGTGTGTAGAAGAAAAAGAAGATTGAGAAGAGAGAGAGAGAAAGAGACAGACAGACAAACAGACAGACAAACAGACAGACAAACAGACAGACAGGCAGACAGACAGACAGGCAGACAGACAAGCAAAACTGAAAGTGTCATGACAAACGAACTAAAAGATGAAATGCCAAATGAATGTGTAATGACCGATGAACTAAAGGTGAAAAAACTGATGAACTAGAGGTGTAATGACCGATGAACTAAGGTGAAAAGACTGATGAACTAAAGGCGTAATGACAGATGAACTAAAGGTACAATGACTGACGGACTAAAGGTGTAATGACTGACGGATTAAAGGTGTAATGACAGATGAACTAAAGGTGTAATGACTGACGAACTCAAGGTGTAATGACTGATGAACTAAAGGTGTAATGACTGATGAACTGAAGGTGTAATGACAGATGAACTAAACATGTAATGACAGATGAACTAAAGGTGCAATGACTGATGAACTGAAGGTGTAATGACAGATGAACTAAAGGTGTAATGACAGATGAACTGAAGGTGTAATGACAGATGAACTAAACATGTAATGACAGATGAACTAAAGGTGCAATGACTGATGAACTGAAGGTGTAATGACAGATGAACTAAACATGTAATGACAGATGAACTAAAGGTGCAATGACTGATGAACTGAAGGTGTAATGACAGATGAACTCAAGGTGTAATGACTGATGAACTAAAGGTGTAATGACAGATGAACTAAAGGTGTAATGATAGACGAACTAAAGGTGTAATGACAGATGAACTAAACATGTAATGACAGATGAACTAAAGGTGTAATGACAGATGAACTAAAGGTGCAATGACAGATGAACTAAAGGTGTAATGACAGATGAACTAAAGGTGCAATGACTGATGAACTGAAGGTGTAATGACAGATGAACTAAAGGTGTAATGACAGATGAACTAAAGGTGCAATGACAGATGAACTAAAGGTGTAATGACAGATGAACTAAAGGTGCAATGACTGATGAACTGAAGGTGTAATGACAGATGAACTAAAGGTGTAATGACAGATGAACTAAAGGTGTAATGACAGACGAACTAAAGGTATAATGATAGACGAACTAAACATGTAATGACAGATGAAGTAAAGGTGTAATGACTGATGCACTAAAGGTGTAAATACTGGCGAACTAAAAGTGTAATGACAGATTAACGAAAACTGTAATAACTCACGAACTAAAGGTGTAATGACGTGTGAAATACAGCTGTAATGACGTATGAAACATAGCCACAATGACTGATGAAACAAAGTTGACAAACGATGTTACACTGTCAAATGAACTGAAACGGAACTAACAAGCGTACTTGATGTTCTACTGTCAGGTGTGTTCTTTATACGTTGGATGTATAGTCGAAGTAAAGACATGTTTCTAATATATGCATCTGTGCGCATCCATTAAGAAGGTGGTTTTTGTACTCCCAGTTCTTGTAGAACAGGGAGTACTTTACAATGGGAACGAAGAAATGCTGTCTGTGTGTCTGTCCATGGTCAAAATGTATTCCATTCGCTCCAGACAAAGCTGCTGGACCGATCTTTCTGAAAATTTGTAGACATGTTTATTATTATTATGGGTCACGGATGATGCCAGCTATTTTATTTTACCAGAATAGCCGTTACTAACGACTATAAATGATAATTTTGTGATGTACAGTTTAAGCAACAACGGTTTATAACCTTAAGTGTAACAAACGTTTGTGAGCGCCTCGGTAGTATAGTAGGTAGTGTCCCCACTTATCGCGCGGGAGACCCGAGCTCATTTCCCCGCCGAAGACAGCAGTTTTTTTCTTCTTTTCCCTTACATACAAAAGTTCTACCACCAAAAGGGAGAAAGTGCTATAGTGACTGATTTATACATACATTTCTTTTTCTTTTTCTTCTACTACTACTTACTGGGAATACGTTTATATGTTTTGCATCTTGTTTTATGTCTGTTTTTGTTTGTTGTGTGTTTCCTTTTGTTTTTGACCATATCCGCTTTTGGCCTCTGCTCTGAAGAAGCTTGCAACGATTTTGTGAAAGTGAAATCCGCCAGACGAGAAGATTAGAAATCATGTCAATTGCAATGTGCAATTCTTGCTCTCATGTCATTTTTTTTTTTTTAATTAAAGAGACAGTTACAATCGTCATCTTCTGTAAGTTCTTCTTTTTTTTTTGTTTGGTGTGTTTCTTTTTAGTTTTTCACCTTCTTTTAGTTTTCTCTCCCATTTCGTTTTTCACCTTTCTATGCGTTTTGCGTTTTCTCTTTGTGGTACTATTTTCTGCTTTTCACTTTCCTCTTTCGCTTACTTGCCGCCATTTCTTTAAAATCGATTTTCTTTCAATTTCCAGTTTCGCTTTCTTTCCATTTGTCCTCACATTCTGTTCACATCCATCTTCAAATTGTCTCCTTTTAGTTTTCCTGCAGCTTTTACATTCCCCCCTTTTTCATGCAAGTTAGAAAGAGAGTAAATCATGTTTCTGTCGTGTGTTGTGTGTGTGTGTGTGTGTGTGTGTGTGTGTGTGTGTGCGTGCGTGCGTGCGTGCGTGCGTGCGTGCGTGCGTGCGTGCGTGCGCGTGCGTGTATGCGTGTATGCGAGCGAGCGTGGCCGCACATGTGCGCGGCTTGCTTTTGTGATGTTTCTGCGTGCGTGCGTGAGTGCAAGCGTGTGTATGTACGTGTGAATGCGTGTGTGCATGCGTGTGTGCGTGCGTGCGTACGTGCGTGTGTCTGTGTGTGTGTGTGTCTGTGTGTGCCTGTGCGTGTGCGTGTGTGTGTGTGTGTGTGTGTGTGTACGCGCGCGCGTACGTGTGAGTGTGTGTGTGTTTCCCCTCTGTTCTTTCTTTCTTTTCTTTCTTTTCTTTCATTCTTTCTTGTGTCTGTCGGTCTTTCTTTCTTCGCTTTCTTTCCTTCGTTCTTTTTTCTTTCTTTTCTTTTTCTTTCTTTCTTTCATTTGTTCGTTCTTTCTTTCTGACCTTCTTTTTCTTTCATTCTTTCTTTCTTTGTTTCATTCGTTCTTTATTTCTTTCCTTCGTTCTTTTTCTTTTCTTTCTTTCTTTCTTTCTTTCTTTCTTTTCTTTTCCCTTTCTTTCTTCCTTTCTTCTTTCTTTCTTTCTTTCTTTCTTCTTTCTTTCTTTCTTTCTTCTTCTTTCTTTCTTTCTTCTTCTTTCTTTTTTCTTTCTTTCTTTCTTTCTTTCTTCCCTTCTTCCTTTCTCCCTTTCTTCTTTCTTTTTTCTCATGTACCATATGAATGCATTCTCTTATCACCTTTTGTCAAACCTTTACATCTAGTCTTGTTTTTGTGTGTGTTTGTGTGTTGTCCCTTTGTGTCTTCTCCTGT
>CM031596.1:18796483-18803983 GCA_018398815.1 Conus ventricosus | reverse complement strand
GGAGGAGATAGACAGAGAGAGGGGAAACGAAGGGGTACGGAGGTTGGCACATGATAAATTTTACAGACATTGAAGAAGGTAGATTAACGAACACACACACAGAACAAGAGAGTGAGTATAATAAGGAAGGAAGAGGAGATGGGGGGGGGGGGGAGGAAGGAGGAGCAGGAGGACAGGGGATGAAGAGGCGGAGAGAGAGACGAAGAAGATGAACTCATTACTAAGGGGAGTCCTAGACAAACATAAACCATGCTTTCCTTATACCCAGTCCTCGCCCAAGACAGTGTCAAATGGGAAAGTACGCAATCAACCAAATGTACCTTCACGGAAAACGGATATTAGAGCACATATCCAAAATAACACGCAATTTTCCTCTTCCACCACCCCCCCCCCCACCCCACCCCCCTTCCCCGCAAACAGCGAGAGAGACTGAGAGGGAGGGGGGGGGGAAGGGAAATGGATAGGAGGTGGTGTATGGATGGGGGGGAGAGGGGAGGAGAGGAGGAGGAGAATGAGAGACAGAACGGGAGAGACAGACAGGCAGCAGACAGACGGATTGGCTGAGAGACACGTTAAAGAGACACGGGACACAGACGACAGACAGACAGATGTACAGGCAATACCCACGCACGCACGCACGGGACGCATGCACGGCCACAATATTATTTAATATATATTTATATATATATAGAGAGAGAGAGACGAGAGAGAGGAGAGAGAGAGAGGAGAAGAGAAGAGAGGATGAGAGAGAGGGATGTGACGGGAGAGAGAGAGAGAGAGAGAGAGTGGACCAGATAGACAGAGCAGAGAGCGAGAGTGAAGAGAGAGAGAGAGAGAGGAGAGGGAGAGAAGAGTGGAGAGGAGTGAAGAGTCAGACAGACAGAAGGGACAGGGGACCGAGAGAGAGTGAGAGAGAGGAGGAGATGAGAGAGAGAGTGCGACGAGAGAGAGAGAGAGAGAGAGGTGAGAGGAGAGAGAGAGAGAGAGAGTAAGAAAGGTTTAGGGATTAAAGAATGGTTTACAGGCATATCACAGGCATGATGGAAGTAAAAAGAACGGACAAGAAAAAAAGGGAGAAAACGAGTGCTAGTGTGAGGAGTGGGGGAGGGGAGGAGGAGAAGGAGGAGGAGAAGGAGGTGGAAGAGGAGGAACAGGCGGAGGAAAACGATTACCTCGTTGCTGGAAGACAGTCATGAATAGATATGTCACTAGGTATAGTTAGATCTCGCCCAAGAGGGGGTCAACTGGAAAACATGCAAAGGGCGAATTAGTTACCTTCAAGGAAAAAATGATATTTGGACACTATCCTAAAATTATCCGAAATTATTTCCTTATCCCTAAATAGAAGAGAGAGAGTGAGAGAGAGAGAGTGTGAGAGAGAGAGGAGGAATAGTTGAGGAGAGAGGAGAGAGGAGGAGAGATTGAAGAGAGAGAAGAGGAGGAGAGACGAGAGAGAGATTGAGAGGAGCTGAGACAGACAGACAGAGAGCCAGACAGGGACAGACAGACCCAACGTAGAGACAGACAGAGACCCCAAAGATGTCTTGTGAATCCATACTGCGGTATGGACAAGTCGTATTCAGCTAGCAAAGAAACAACCGAAAGTCACCAACTATAACAAAAACACGTAAATTCCAGGCATTTTAAAAACCCTCATATAAAAGTCTTCTAGTTTATGGATGATGAGAACAAACTTAAAAGGCTTTACTTAATTTTTTGTTTGTTTGTTTCTTAAGTCAAATTTTAATCCATTAAGAGTTGAGAAAATAACAGGACACGTCCAACAGAAGACAGTGCGCGATTTCAACATATAAGGGACACGCACACCTGTTGGACACACAAAAATACATACACACACTATTCCATTATATTTACAACAATGTAAAGGAAAAATAAAAGACGAGAAGAAGTAAAAGTACATGAAAAACAGCTGACCTTACGATGCAAATGAGGTTTAGAATTTCAGATCAGCTCATTCTAACCGCAGGCCTAAGTTTCCTAAAGCCAGAAAAGAACCCTGCACAAACGATTAAAAGATTTAGCAAGGGATCACATTTTCTAAACAATTGTTTCAGTATGTGTGGTGTACTCATGAGCGAAATGGAATTCATTCGATTCTTTATTTGGTTTGTCACCAGTACTACACAGACACACACAGACAACACTGGACACACACAACAGGACAGACAGACAGACAGACACACCACACACCACACACACACACACACACTCAAGACCACACACACAGACACACAACACACACAGACAACACCACACACAGACACACACACACCACAAAGAACACTCAGGACCACACAGTCAACACACACACACCAGACACCACACACACACACCACACTCACAGGACACCCTCAGACACACACACACACAGACACACACACTCAGACACGCACGGACACAGACTCCAGGACACACAACACACACACACACTCTCACACACACACACACACACACACACACCACACAACACACACACTAGTCTGGGCAAGCCCTAATCTGTTTCGACTTCGTGATCAATGCATAGCTGCCTGCTACAAAGTCTAATTCTGGCTGTAGCTGACAATGGGATCATCGCCAGACCCTGATGGTCGCGGGGGGAGGGGGGGGGGGAGGGGGGGGCGGGCGATGAAATTGCGCAGTAAGTAATATCTATTCCTACAGGTCGCAATAGTCGGAAAACACAAGTAAAAGTAAATCTTTTGATTCGAAACATTATATCATAAAAGGGTGGTTATGTAGTGTTAGTTAATCAACGGGAGGTAGGATGAATCTTTCATTTCTTTAATTCGTGATAACTGATCTGATAACGTGAGATACTTTCTATCGGCAAGTGTCTTTATTGGGGATACTGCTTAGGACTTTCTCTCGGCAAGTGTTCTTTATTGGTGATACTTTCTATCGGCAAGTGTCTTCTATTGGTGTTATTTCTATCGCATGTGTTCTTTATTGGTATTCTTTCTATCGGCATAGAAGTGTTCTTTATTGGTGATACTTTCTATCGGCAAGTGTTCTTTGTTGGTGATACTTTCTATCGGCAAGTGTTCTTTATTGGTGATGTTACTGCTTAGGAAAAGCCTGGGAACTGCCGATTTAAACGATTTTTACACACACAAAAGAAAGAAAGGGAAAGTATGAAAGAAAGAAAGAAAAAAAATGAGTGAAAAAAAGAGAGCGAGAAAGAAAGAAGGAAAGAGGAAGAAAGATACAAAATAAGAAAAAGAATTAAGGAAAAGGAAAGAAGAAAAGAATACAAAAAGAAAAAAAGAAAATAAAGAAACGAAAAGAATAGATAAGAGAAGAAATGTCATCCTGAAAACATCACTATTCAAGTTCTGAAGGACTCTGTTATGATCAACTTCTGTTTGCAGTCAAGAAGAAAACTAAAAGAGACAATAAGATTTTTCCGAACACTGCTGACTCCGTGCGAGCATGGCGTAAACGCAGTGACAAACCCAATCATTCTTTTTTATGTGTTTTTTTTTTTTTGTTCCGTTACAGTGTAGATCATATATCGTTCTGTAAACGACGTGAGGAAGTGAAGTCCATACTGTTTTTATTTCTTCAGGCCAGAAAAGGTGTCTAACTACTGAAAGTTAAACACAAGGTCCACCATTACGACATGCCCTTCCTTCCTGACTTTCAAGTCTGCCACTTAAAAACCTATCTGGTTAGACGCCAGTTGCAGAATACCCCTGAAATACCCCTGAATTGTTCCTGTCTTTTGCACGTTTTTGCTCATGTAATGAATGACTGGTCACCATGTTATGCAGTGTATGTGTTGTGTTGTGTTGTGGTGTGTATGTTGTGTGCGTGCGTGCGTTCGTGCGTGGGCGTGCGTGCGGTGCGTGCGTGCGTGCGTGCGTGGTGTGTGTGCGTGTGTGTGTGTGTGTGTGTGTGATGGTGTGATGTGTGTGTGTGTTGTGTGTGTGTGTGTGTTGTGTGTGTGTGTGTGTGTGTGTGTGCAATTATATTATTGATTTGATTCTGGGAAAACTTGTAAAGTGCTGTAGCCTACGTAGCTAGGATAAATACTATAGAAATTGTCCTCATTAGTATTCTTTTTATAATTTACTACAGCGAGGCTCTCCAGGTTTTCTGCGTAAATCCGAGAACAAAATTGCCCCAACAGGTCCCTGAGAAGAAAAACTCTTATACGCAAAACAATGCACTTTTCAATTAAATGTGTTAGTCTGTCCTAAGACCCCGTACTGCAGATTGCCAATGAGTGTGTGTAGTCCAAGTCCTAAGACCCCGTCGTACTGCCAGATGCCAAATGAGTGTTGGTCGCATCGGTCCAAAGCAGTTAAAGAACAGTCTAGGGGGAACTGGTTTAACAAACTATCCATAGCAGTTTCAGGTGCCTAAAAAGCAGCTTGAGCTCTGACAGTATGTTCTTATAATGCTATGAAATACGGTGCAGCAATAGAAGACTTAATACATACCAGTAGAGTAGTGTCATGGATTCCATGTTTCGATTGCACCACATAAAGCCATTACGCTTTGTTGAAATGTATCTACTTTTCTGAACATGACTGTTTTAGACTTGTTTTTTAAAGTTAAGGTAAAGAATCAACGTGCTAGCTGTACAGTGGAGGGGGGGGGGGGGGGGTTCCTCGGAGGTAACATTGGTTCTGACTCCATTTCCATTACAGTCCTTCCAATGACTATAAACCGAGGTTTCTGTGTGTAAATGCACGCACAACATCTTGCACACACGTAAAACACCATCACCAACTTTCGGAAGAGAAGGGTAGTTTGGCGTTGGTATGGATGACACGTTATACATAGCATGCCCTTCTCCAAGTTGGAGTATGGCTGCCTTAATGGCAGGACCAAAAAAAATGTCTAACGCAAAATTCTCCACCTCCCTTTCTTGGGTAGATGGGTTTAATCTTGCCTGTCTATAAGGGAGTGTCGCAGGAGTATATCAGACTTCGTACGCAGAAGAAAGAAAAAAAGCTGTATTGTTTTCCAATGTTCAGTTGTTACTGAAGGCCGTCATAGAATCAGGAAGAAAGAATGACATCAGCAGAGACTAAAAAGGTTATCTGATCTAAAGTAAAACAGATAGAACTTAACAATATGTTTCTGTCCTTTTGGTTTAAAAAGTATGGGGCGCCGTTCTTTTTTTTCCCTCTGAAAATAAAGCTGAAAATGACGCCCTAAAAACCGTAAACATTTTTTTTTAATTTTTTATACATTTTTTTGGGGTTCGGGGGGAACTTCATAAAGAGCTTTTTTTCCTTTGCATGTGCTTCACACAAAACACACACACACACACACACACACACACACACACAACACACACACACACACAGAGAGGGAGAGAGAGAGAGAGGAGAGAGAGAGAGAGAGAAGGAGAAGAGAGAGAGAGAAGAGAAGGAGAGAGGAAGAGAGAATACTGAGTGAGAGAGAGACAAGAGGACAGAGAGAGCGACGAGCGGAGAGACATAAGAAAGACAAGACAGAATCAAGACAGACAGACAGAAGACGACGAGACAAAGGGAAAAGGAAGATAGTAATATTTGGGGGGGGAAAAAAACCCCTCAAACTCCCTTTTTCCTGTTCTGAGGGCCCGATGTGACATTCCAACGAGGCAACTCAACACTAAGGCATTTTCCACAAGCTAGAAGCCTTCCGAACGCTGAAGACCACCTGGTAAAACAGCAGACATCCTTTACACGCACAGCAGCGCGTTCGGGGGAACAAAGAGGAGGGATGACGCGTTTTTCTGACCTTTATCGTTCCGTTTTGGGTTACTGCCCTCGGCCTGGCTTCTATTGAGCAAACGACCCCAAACCCAGACAGTCCCGTTCTCTTCACATTCAACCCTTCAGTGCCCTCTGTCTTTAACCCCAGCAGAGGGCGCGCCCATCGGTGGGTGGTAGGAGGTGTCTTGGCATGTTAAAAAACGTGAAATGACCCAGATTGAGTCGACCTAACCCAGACAATTGGTGAGCATCTAACTGAGTCAGAGAGAGGAGGGGGGGAAGAGAGAAGAAGGGGGAGAGAGAGAGAGAGAGAGAGGGAGAGAGGGAGGGGGAAGGGGGAGGAGAGAGAGAGAGAGAGAGAGAAAAAGAGGGGAGGAGAAAAAGAGATGAGAGAAGTGAGAAAAGAGAGAGAGGGAGAGGGAAGAGAGAGAAGAGAGAAGAGAGAGAGAGAGGGAGAGAACAGAGAGAGAGGGGGAAAAGGGGAGAGAGAGAGGAGAGAGTAAGAGAGGGGAAAAAAAGAGAGAAAGAGAGAGAGAGAGAGGGGGGGAGAGAGAGGGAGAGAGAAGAGAAAAGAGGAGAGAGGAAGAGAGGAGAGAGAGAGAGAAGAGAGGAGAGAGAAGAGAGAGAAAAGAGAGAACAGAGCATCTAAAAACCCCTTTAGTGGGAAACCCAAAACAAAGTTCCCTGGGTGAACTTCTGAAACATTTTTTTCTTCATCAATCGTTGTCTCCCTTGCTTTCTTTCGTGCTTTTTTTGCTTTTTGTACATGTAGTTCCAATTTAAACACACACGCGCGCCACAAACCCCCATAGCCACCCACACACATACACACACACACACACACCACACACACACACACACAACACACACACGCACACCCACACACACACACACACACACACTCCATACACACACCACACACACACACACCCCACACCAACACACACACACCACACACACACACACACACAAACACACACACCTGCTGCCAAAACCCCTGACCTTTTTAGCAAATCCCGCTGTTCACACGAAGGCTTCCCTTTCCCAAGATATAAGAGAGAATCAAAACTGATGCAATACACCCTCACAGCCCCCCCCCCCCCACCCCCCCCCCCCCCCTCCCTCCCCCTTCCCCAAAATTGAGAATAAACCCCATGTTTCTGCAAAGCACCAAAGTTTTTGTTTTTGAATAAAATGTGTGTTTTTGACATAAATTTAGCTTATCAAATGTAAAGATTCTTGAAAAGGGGTTGGGTTTTCTGATTCCTCGTTTCGACGATGATTAAAAAGGCGGGGGAAAAAGACTGTGGGTTTTTTTGTGTGTGTATCATTGATTTGATGCGTAGATTTTTTATATGCCAGTAGCTGTCTAACAACGGTGGAAAAGGTCTTGACTTCGATGGAGTGAACAGAATGATGGTATGAGATAACTTAAGAGCCGAGTCATTTGAGTGTTTATAATGGTGATATATTTGACTGACACGTACGCGTGCATGCTTACCACCACCCCCTCTCCCCCCTTCCCCCACATAGAGACAGACACACCCAGAGATGCAGACAATGCAGACACAAACTCAGACACACAGACACACATAGAAAGATACAAGCACACGCAGACACAGACATAGTCAGAGACACGCGCAGATACAGACACAGACACACAGACACTCACAGACACACGCAAGCGCGCGCGCACACACACACACACCACACACACACACACACACACACACACACACACACACACACACATACAGACACACACACA
>CM031596.1:18781483-18788983 GCA_018398815.1 Conus ventricosus | reverse complement strand
GGTCTGCGTTAGGCAGTTCTCCTGTAAAGGGGGATAGATTTGACAGACCATGCCTAGTTCACCTTGCTGGTCTGCGTTAGGCAGTTCTCCTGTAAAGGGGGATAGATTTGACAGACCATGCCTAGTTCACCTTGCTGGTCTGCGTTAGGCAGTTCTCCTGTAAAGGGGGATAGATTTGACAGACCATGCCTAGTTCACCTTGCTGGTCTGCGTTAGGCAGTTCTCCTGTAAAGGGGGATAGATTTGACAGACCATGCCTAGTTCACCTTGCTGGTCTGCGTTAGGCAGTTCTCCTGTAAAGGGGGATAGATTTGACAGACCATGCCTAGTTCACCTTGCTGGTCTGCGTTAGGCAGGTCTCCTGTAAAGGGGGATAGATTTGACAGACCATGCCTAGTTCACCTTGCTGGTCTGCGTTAGGCAGGTCTCCTGTAAAGGGGGATAGATTTGACAGACCATGCCTAGTTCACCTTGCTGGTCTGCGTTAGGCAGGTCTCCTGTAAAGGGGGATAGATTTGACAGACCATGCCTAGTTCACCTTGCTGGTCTGCGTTAGGCAGTCCCCTGTAAAGGGGGATAGATTTGACAGACCATGCCTAGTTCACCTTGCTGGTCTGCGTTAGGCAGTCCCCTGTAAAGGGGGATAGATTTGACAGACCATGCCTAGTTCACCTTGCTGGTCTGCGTTAGGCAGTCCCCCTGTAAAGGGGGATAGATTTGACAGACCATGCCTAGTTCACCTTGCTGGTCTGCGTTAGGCAGTCCCCCTGTAAAGGGGGATAGATTTGACAGACCATGCCTAGTTCACCTTGCTGGTCTGCGTTAGGCAGTCCCCCTGTAAAGGGGGATAGATTTGACAGACCATGCCTAGTTCACCTTGCTGGTCTGCGTTAGGCAGTCCCCTGTAAAGGGGGATAGATTTGACAGACCATGCCTAGTTCACCTTGCTGGTCTGCGTTAGGCAGTCCCCTGTAAAGGGGGATAGATTTGACAGACCATGCCTAGTTCACCTTGCTGGTCTGCGTTAGGCAGTCCCCCTGTAAAGGGGGATAGATTTGACAGACCATGCCTAGTTCACCTTGCTGGTCTGCGTTAGGCAGTCCCCCTGTAAAGGGGGATAGATTTGACAGACCATGCCTAGTTCACCTTGCTGGTCTGCGTTAGGCAGTCCCCCTGTAAAGGGGGATAGATTTGACAGACCATGCCTAGTTCACCTTGCTGGTCTGCGTTAGGCAGTCCCCTGTAAAGGGGGATAGATTTGACAGACCATGCCTTTGTTCACCTTGCTGGTCTGCGTTAGGCAGTCCCCCTGTAAAGGGGGATAGATTTGACAGACCATGCTAGTTCACCTTGCTGGTCTGCGTTAGGAAGTCCCCCTGTAAAGGGGGATAGATTTGACAGACCATGCCTAGTTCACCTTGCTGGTCTGCGTTAGGCAGTCCCCTGTAAAGGGGGATAGATTTGACAGACCATCGTCCTTGAAAGTGGGAAGTATTTCACAGATAATCATATTGGAAGAGGTGGGCGGGGGGTGTATTTCATAGACAATTATCCTTGAAAGTGGGATATAATTCACAGGCAATCATCTTGGAAGGGGGTGTATTATACTCACAGTCATTCTTGGAAGTTGATGTATTTACAGACATCCTTGGAAGGGGGATATATTTCACAGACAATCTTTCTTGGAGAGGCTGTATTTCACAGATAATCTTAAAATGGATATATTTTTAACAGACAGTTAGCCTTGGAAGGGAATATATTTCACAGAGAATCATCCTTGTAAGGGACTATATTTCGCATACATATTCTCAGTCAATCATAATTGGAAAGGGCATGTATTTTACAGACAATCATTTTTTGGGAGGGAGATGCACTTCACAGTCAATCATCCTTGAACGGGGATTGTATTTCACAATCATCCTTGGAGGAGGAGACGCACTTTACAGACAATCATTTTTGAAAGCAGAATGCCTTTTGGACAGAAATATCTTTAGAATGGGATGTATTTCACAGACATTCATCCTTGGAACGGAGGGGGAGGGGGGGGGCTATTTCACAATCATTCTTGGAATGGGGGATGAATTTTACAGACATTCGTCTTTGGAAGGAAGATTAATTTACAGAAATCATCTGCAGAAGATGAATGTATTATACAGACAATCATCCTTGAAAGGCTAATGTATTTTACGAACAATCATCAAGATTTTACAATCATCCTTGGAAGGCGAATGTATGTTACAGACAATCATCTTTTGAAGGCGGATGCATTTTACAGACAATAATCCTTCGAAGGCAGATGCATTTCACAGACAATCATCCTTGGAAGGCAGCTGTATTTTACAGACAATCATTCGTGGAAGGCGGATGTGTCTTACAGACAATCATGCGTGGAGGGAGGATGTCTTTTACAGACAATCACCTTTCGAAGGCGGATGTATTTCACCAACATTCATCCTTGGAAGGCGGATGTATTTTACAGATGATCATCCTTTGAAAGAGAGTGTATTTTAGAGACAATCATGCTTTGATGGGCGGTGTATTTTACAGGTAATCATTCTTGGAAGGGCAGATGTATTTTAGAGACAATCATCCTTGGAGGGCGGATGTATTTTACAGACAATCGTCCTTGGAGGGGGGATGTATTTTATTTACAATCACCCTTGGAAGGCGGTTGTATTTCACGGACAATCCATCGTCCTTTGAAGGCAGTTTTAAGACAATTATCCTTGGAAGGGGGATACAGTTCACAGACAATTATCCTTGGAAGGGGGATACAGTTCACAGACAAATATCCTTGGAAGGGGGATACAGTTCACAGACAATTATCCTTGGAAGGGGGATACAGTTCACAGACAATTATCCTTGGAAGGGGGATACAGTTCACAGACAATTATCCTTCAACGCTGGAAATATCTCACCAGCGGGGCCGAAATAGCCCAGTGGTAGAGCGCCGCACATGTAATTCTGGTGATCCTTGGGTTTCGGGTTCGAATCTCCGCCGGGCTGTTTCGGTATAGGGGATTTTTTCCCTCGGAGTCAACATTAGTTCTCACTCCTTTTCCCATACAGTCCTTCGAGTGAGACTATAAACCGAGTTTCCGTGTATGAACGCTCGCATAACATCTTGCACACACGTAAAATCCCATCAACTTTCGGAAGAGAAGGCCAGTTTGGCCGTTGATATGGATGACACGTTACATTTAGCATGCACCTTCCCCGAAGTTGGAGTATGCTGCCTTAATGGCGGGATTAAAAAAAAAACGGTCATACACACAAACCTCCACTCTTTTTGTTGGGTAGATATGATTAATCGTTGCCTGTCTATACAAGGAGTGTCTGTGGGAGTATCAGCCTGCGTACACGAAAAATATATATCACCAGCAATCATCCTTAGAAGGGGGCGTAATTTACAGACAATCAGCTTTGGATGATTAATCAGTGTCCTAAGTGTTCTATGGGGTTCCATTTTCGTTAAAGACAGCCCATTCAGTGCTTTATTGAATGGTACCTTTCGTAACATTCGACGCCTTCACCCAGGCCTATGACAAACAGACATCCGCACTATTTGTCAGTAAACTGGAGTAACATATACAGATGTGAGTTAAAAACTCAACGGTGCGGTTCTAGACTTCCCGTGTGAAGCCATGAAATGCTGAACGACTCCGGCTAGATACCAGCCACACGTGCAGGAACTGAAGAATGAACACACGTCTGCCTTGATGGGACTGGACCCAACGACCTGCCATCCTGCATCCCTGAACACTGACCACTGAGCCACAGAGAAACTGGAGTGTTGTGTGGCTTACTTTAATTTTTTTTAACCAACTCGCTCATATGTTTAGAAAACATGACTGGCAAAACGAGCCCTGCCCATTTCCTCTACATTTTTCTTTTCTTTTCTAACGAACCCAGTCCGTCTGTTTTCATTTGCAGATTGGTTCTTTTTAATTTCCCACAGGTACAGTCAAACGTATGGTGGACAGAAAAGCAGACGACAGTTAGCGTAATGAAAAGCGGAAGCCAATATTCTTAAAATAAAAAGAGCTGTTTCCGTTTACCAGTGAAAAAAGAATTAACATGGAAGTGAAAAATAGAGTTGGGTTTTTTGTGTGTGGTTGTTTTTTTTTGTTTGTTTTTTTTTGTTTTTTTTAACTGATGTGTCTGTTTGTTACTGTTGATGAGTCCCGATTGGTGGGTCTTACATGCAGCAAATTGACTGGACAGGGAAGGTGGAAGTGAGTTGGCTTTCTGCCCACAGGAGAGAGGCTGATGCGCAGAGTACTGAGGGGCAGGGTAGGAGAACTAAAGGACAGACATGGAAGAACAGCCTTGGTAAATCAGGACTGAGGTTAAACCATCTCGGCTTCCTCCACCCCCACCCTCCTCTCTCTCTCTCTCTCTCTCTCTCTCTCTCTCTCTCTCTCTCTCTCTCTCCCCGAAGATACCGAATGGCTGCATATTCATTTGCTATTCCGTTGCCTTCTTTTTATAAAATTGGTTCCTGTATTTCTAAAAATAAAATAATAAAAGACAGCCATGGGCCCAGACAATTATGTACCTGTGTACTTGAAATTGCTGTAACGTGTATACATGTGTGCTTGAATTTGCTGTAACGTGTATAATTATATTTGTTGAAAGAATGTGGTCTGTCTTATGTAAAATCCAAACCGATTCCACTACCAAAGTCAGGCGATTTCACAGATTTACGCAATTTAGACGATATTCCTACCACCAGATGTACTTGAGCCTCTGGAAAAAGAAACTTTTTAAAAAAACATCTCATCAAACATATATAACAACAGAAACTCTTCCACCATACTTCAGGCTGACTTTAACCATTATTCCTACTACCATACAGTCTTTCTTCACTATGCTAATACATAGTTATCCATGATTAAACAAAGCAGGACTTTTGGAACTGTTTTCCTCGATTTCAAGAAGCAGTTGATTTGTTTCTTATTACAATATGTACAGCTAGGCATTGAGTGTCTACATTAAAAACCGCACAGTTGTCTCATTCTTGTCTTTTATATCTTGAGAAGAGACCCCAGTGACTTCTCATGAAAGGTAAGTATTCCTCCGAAGGAATCGTGGATGGTGAAGTGCCACAAGGTTCTATTTTCAGACCTCTTTTCCTTGGTATTTTGTTTTCTCCCCTCTGTATTTCTTCAGCCCGTGCCCATGTCACATAATCATGCTATTTGTGACCTGTTTGCTGATGACAGTGCTCTTCGCTAGGGACATGAAATCTGTGCAATCATCATTACAACAGAGTAGAAATGACGTCACCGAGTGGTGTCACCAAATGACACGGCTCTCGATCCGCAGCACACACAAAAAGTGTGGTCATCTCATTAAGACACAGACACAACGGGAGCCTCTCAATTCAGGCCTCACATTCAATGCACGCCAGCTTGACCAGGTCATTAAAGATCATGGTCCTGGCGTAATCGTGTGACGAAATGTCCACACGGCAATGACAGATCAATCATATCTGCACGCAGTTGACTCGCCATTTGCTATTGTTTGATAAATCCTGTTAACTATAATGTTGACACTAACGTCTGGAAGTTTTTTTTTTTTTTTAGATAATTGTCTGTGAGTGGTGCAAGTCATAATCACATCAAGAGAATTAACTCTATTGATAGACGGGCAGCTAACATGAATTTACCCTTTAGCTTTTAATTAATATGCAAAAAAAAAAAAAATATAATTTCAAAGCGAGGTGACTGCAGGCGAAAATTTAAACAAAATTGTTAAAAATTTGAATTTTTTTTTATAGGAAATGTGCCAGACAACAGGGACAAACAGTTTACAGGACAAAACACATGTTTTAGAAGCAACATTACGGGGGGAAAAAACTAAGCAAACAACGTATTACCGCTACACAAACAACTCGCCTAGAATTGAATAGCGTTAATGTTCAAAGCCCGTTCAAATATGGTGCCTTTATATCTCGTTGTCTGGATTCAAGAGGCAAAAAAGCTATAATCTCAATGAATACATTGTGCCATGGATTCCCTTTTTTTAATTCAGCTTTTTCTCAATTTCAAACCTTGTCTGGAACTCATTTCCGGTGTCTGTCGTAGTGTACAAAACCAGAAAAAGGTTCACATCGCCCACAATGTGGACACAATGTTAGTGTATAAAATCAGAAGGTTCATATTGCGCACATGTGGACACAATGTTCGTGTATAAAATCAGAAGGTTCATATTGCGCACAATGTGGACACAATGGGTATATAATACAAGAAGAAGGTTCAAAATGCCCCCACTGTGGTCACAGCGTCGGTGTATAAAGCAGGAGAAGGTTCATAATGCCCACAATGTGGTCACAATGTTGTTTATAAAACCAGAAGAAGGTTCATATCGCCAGCAATGAGGTCAAAATGTTGGTTTTGTAAAGTAGAAGATTGTTCTTAATGCGCTAAATTCGTGCATATAAACAGAGAAGATTCATATTGTTCACAATGTGGCCACAGTGTCGGTCTATAAACCGAGAAGGTTCATAATGTTCACAATATGTTTACAATGTTAATTCATAAACCGAGAATGTTCATATTGTTCTTAGTGTGGTCACAATGTTGGTTTATGATTCAAAAGGGTTGGTATTGTTCACAGTGTGGTCACAATGTTGGTTTATGATTCAAAAGGATTCATATTGTTATGAAATGTTTTGAAAGACTCATTCTAAAACAAAATTATTCTAGAAACTGCTCCGTATCAAGATCAAAATCAATACGCATACAAGCCAAACCGAAGTACTGATGATGCCACTCTCACCCTCCTCCACAATGCCTACTCTCATTTAGAAAAGCCTGGTTCTTTGTTCGCATATTGTTCATTGATTTCTCTTCTGCCTTCAATACTATCCAGCCTCACTTATTGGCCCAAAAACTGTTGTCTTATGATGTTAATCCTCATCTTGTTCTGTGGATAATTAGTTTCCTTGTCAATAGGTCACAGTCTGTTCGATTTCAGCAAGCTATTTCATCTATTTGTAACACATCTACTGGCTCTCCTCAAGGTACTGTTCTTTCACCTGTGTTGTTTACTCTATACACAAATGATTGTGCTGGCAATGATACTACTCCTCTTGTGAAATATTCTGATGACTCTGCTCTCCAGGATCTGTCAAACTCTCATTCTATGTACTGTGATCGTGTGAATATGTTTGCTGCTTGGTGTGAAGACAATTATCTCAACCTAAATGTTCAAAAGACAAAAGAATTGCTGATCGATTTTAGGAAAAATCCCCCAGATGTTCCGGACCTTTATATTAGTGGTGAGAAAGTTGAACGTGTGAGTGAGTATAAATATCTAGGTACAATAATTGATGACAAATTAAATTTTATAGCAAATACTAATTTTATCCACAAGAAATGTCAATCAAGGATTTTTTGCCTTCAGAAGCTCAGAAGCCTCAATGTAAATAAAAAAAGTGCTGCAAGGATTTTACAGATGTTTTATTGAGCCCGTGGGTGGTTATCTTAATTGTTG
>CM031596.1:18772067-18779567 GCA_018398815.1 Conus ventricosus | reverse complement strand
ACTATTTCATGTTTATCTATCCGGGAAAAAATATTACTGTGTCTGCGTTGTTTCACGTTTGTGTCTTGTAACATGCAGTATCTCCCCCGGGTAGGTTGCCTGTTAATGACTTCATTTGTTATTGCTCCGGTGGAGTGCATCGGTGAGTGTAATGGGGGGGGGGGGGGGGGGGGGGGGGGGAGGCGGAATGAACATGCTTGGGGCATGTCACTTAGGCAAACCCTAAAATGAGAGAGATGAACGACAGAGAGAGAGAGAGAGAGAGAGAGAGAGAGAGAGAGAGAGAGAGAAAGAGAGTGAGAGAGAGAGAGAGAGAGGGCAGAGAGAGAGAGAGAGAGAGAGAGAGAGAGAGAGAGAGAGAAGAGAAAGAGAAGAGAAGCGAATGAGAGAGAGAGGCTGAGAGACAGACAGCAGACAGACAGAGACAGACAGACGGACGTACAACAGACAGGAGAGAAAAAGTGATTGAGAGAGAAGAGAGAGAGAAGAGATAGAGAGAGTGAGAGAGAAGAGAAGGGCAGGGGCAGAGAAGACAGACTGATGTAGAGACAGAGAGATAAAGAGAGAAACAAGACAGAGACAGAGCGACAGACGACAGATAGACACAGACAGCAAAGAGAGAGAGAGAGAAGAGAGAGAGAGAGAGCGAGAGAGAGAGAGAGAGAG
Organism: Conus ventricosus; assembly: GCA_018398815.1. Classification (NCBI taxonomy): domain Eukaryota; kingdom Metazoa; phylum Mollusca; class Gastropoda; order Neogastropoda; family Conidae; genus Conus; species Conus ventricosus. The sequence continues at coordinate 18,778,901 of CM031596.1, read as the reverse complement.
AGACAGCGAGAGAACCTGAACTCAGAACTCTGAAATGTTTTCATTGTAAGGCCACCGACCTGTATACAATGGGAACACGTTTTGCTAAATACAATGCAAATGGATACGGTCATCAGCAAAGGAGTAATTTCTTCCAGAAACACATAAGAAACAATTAAAAGGAATAATTCAAGGAAGCAAACCAAGATAAGCGAAAAACCATTTTCACTTGCGTTTGAAAACCAATCACAACACCTTTCACATACTATTTCCTTTCATAAGTTACATGTCTATTTTCAGTGCAATAAAATATATTCAAAATGCAAAATTTCTAAGGATCATCATGTTTTCAATTGCCATCAAAATAAGCTATACAATGCCATTTGGATACGAATAGAATCTGATAAATATTTTTTCTCGCAATATGAGTACTTTAGACATTCAAGCAAAAATGAAATTCGTTTTCCAATTTATTATAAAATGGACAGTTTTTTTGGTTGTTTCGTCATATCTGTTATGAATTTTTAAATCGCATAATCCCAAACGAATCTCGAAAAGAGCATACCGAAAATTTACTAAGTGTGATAACTGAGAGTGAGAGAGAGAGAGAGAGAGAGAGAGAGAGAGAGCGAGAGAGAGAGAGAGAGAGAGAGAGAGGAGAGAGAGAAAAACTCGAACCGGAACTCGGAAAATTTTTAATTGGCAAAGGCCACCGACTATCTGCAATGAGGTCAAGAAACAAAAATGAAAACACACACACTGACGCTCTGGACATTCTACTGATCGCGCACATTTACAAAACGTGCTCACACCCAACCTATGTAATCGTAAATTGAGATACCGAAAGATAAATAAAAATCACAGAGAGAGAAGAGAAGAGAGAGAGAGAGGGAGGAGAGAAGAGGAGAGAGAGAGAGAGAGAGAGAGAGTACCGAGTACTTAACCGAGTCGTGATATACTTTGTCTTCCATCAGTGTTCCAATGGCTTAGTGGATGTTGGTCCTTGGCATTAACGTGAAATAGACCTGCCATATTAATCAGACTCTCTTGGCTTGTTTGGATGTCTGGTCTTGGGGAATTAACGTGAAATAACTGCCATTATTAATCTGACCTTGCTTGGTTTGGATGTCTGTTCTTTGGCATTACGTGAAATAGCACCACTGCCATTATTAATCTTACTTTTCTGGGGGGCTTGGTTTGGAAATTCTGGTCTGTCGCATTAAACGTGAAATAGACTGCCGATTATTAATCCGACCTTGGCTGGTTGGATGTCTGGTCTTGCACTAACGTCAGATAGACTGCCATTGTTAACCTCAGTCAACCTCATGTGGACATTGGGGTCGGCTGCACTCTGCCATTGTTAACCGCAGTCAGCCTTCATGAGAACCTTGGGTCCGCCTTGCACTCTGCCATTGTTAACCTGCAGTCAGCCTTTCATGTGAACTCCTTGGTCGGGTGCACTCTCCATTGTTAACCTCAGTCAGCCCTCATGTGAACTTGGGTCCGCTGCAGCTCTGCATTGTTAACCTGCAGTCAGCCTCAAGTGAAAGCCTTGGTCAGGTGCAACTCTGCCATTGTTAACCGCAGTCCAGTCCTTCATGTAAACCTTGGTCCGCTGCACTCTCCATTGTTAACCTGCAGTCAGCCTTTGTCATGTAACCTTGGGTCGCTGCACTCTGCCATCGTTAACCTGCAGTCAGCCTTCATGTGAACCGTGGGTCCGCTGCACTTCTGCCATTGTTAACCTGCAGTCAGCCTCATTGAACCTTGGTCGGGTGCCACTCTGACATCGCACCTGACTTTTGATTCCGTCGTTCGTCCGGTCTGTCTGTCTTTCTTTCTTTCCTTCCTTTTTCTTCTTTCTTCAAGTTCTCTTTCTATTCATTCATTCTATTCTTTCTTTCTTTCTTTCTTTCCTGTGACTATCTCGCGTCCTTTTTCTGTCCGAAAGCATATCTATCTACCCATCTATCTACCCATCTATTATCTACCCATCTATCTACCCATCTATCTATCCATCTATCTATCTATCTAGCTATCTATCTATCTATCTATCTATCTATCTTACTATCTATCTATCTATCTATCAACTACCCATCTATCTACCCATCTATCTATCTACCCATCTCTCTGTCATCTATCTATCTATCTAACTACCCATCTATGCTACCCAATCTATCTACACCATCGATCTATCATCTATCTATCTACCCATCTATCTATCTACCCATCTATCTATCTACCATCTATCTAGCTACCCATCCTATCTATCTACCCACTATCTATCTATCTATCTATCTATCGACCCATCTATCTACCCATCTATCTCTCTACCCACTATCTAGCTACCATCTATCTAATCTATCTATCGACCCATCTATCGATCGTACCCATCTATCTATCTCTACCCATCTATCTATCTATCTATCTATCTATCTATCTATCAACTACTATCTACCATTTATCTACCCATCGTATCTTCAACCCATCTATCTATCTACCCATCTATCTATCTACCCCATCTATCTATCTATCTATCTATCACCCATCTATCTACTCCATCTATCTATCTACCCATCACATCCTACCATCTTTTTTTACAAAAAAAATCTATCTATCTATCTACCCCTCTATCTATTCCTACCCATCTCTCTATCTACCCATCCTATCTACCCACGATCTATCTACCCATCTATCTATCTATCCTACTATATACCCATACTATCTACCCTCTATCTACTACCCATCTATCTATCTACCCATCATCTATCTATCTACTATCTATCTATCTATCTATCTACCCATCTATCTACCCATCTATCTATCTACCATCACTATCTAATCTATCTATCTATCTATCTATCTATCTATCTACTACCCATCACTACCATCTATCAATCTACCCACTATCCTATCGTATCTATCTACCCCTCTATCTACCCATCTATCTATCTAACCCATCTAGTCTATCTATCTATCTACCCTCTATCTATCTATCTAACTATCTACCCATCGAGCTAGCGATCTATCTAACTTCCTAATCTACCCATCTATCTATCTATCTATCTATCTATCTATCTACTATCTATCTACCCATCTATCTATCTATCTATCTATCTACCCATCTATCTATCCCCTCTATCTACCCATCGATCTACCCATCTACTATCTAACCCATCTATCTATATCTATCTACTCCCCCATCATCTATCTATCTACCTATTATCTATCTATCTAACTATCTATCTATTTTTCTATCTATCTACCCATCCTATTTTTATCTATCTATCTAATCTATCTACCCATTCAATCTACCCCATCCTATCTACTACCCGTCTATCTAACTATCTATCTCTCTTACCCATCTATCTATCTATCAATCTACCACTATCTATCTATCTATCTATCTATCTAGCGATCTATCTATCTATCTATCTATCATCTATCTACCCATCTATCTATCTAGCTATCTACCCATCTATCATCCTATCTACAATCATCTATCTATCTATCTATCTATCTATCTATCTACCCATCTATCTACCTCTATCTATCTACCCATCGATCTACCCATCTATCTACTACCATCTATCTACCCATCTATCGATCTCCCCATCTATCTCTCTATCTATCTATCTACCAACTATCTATCTATCTATCTATCTATCATTACCCATCTATCTATCTATCTATCTATCTTATTATCTTCTATCTACGATCTACTACTATCTATCTATCTATCTATCTACCTATCTATCTTCTATCTATCGACCCTCTATTCTATCTATCTATCTATCTAACTATCTTATCTATCTATCTATCTAGCTATCTATCTGATCATCTATCTTATCGATCTACCCATCTATCCTATCTATTTATCTATCTAGCTATCTATCTATCTATCTATTCTATTCTATCTATCGCTCACCTACCCATCTATCTATCTATCTACAATCTATCTATCAAGCTATCTAGCTATCTACCATCTATCTACCCATCATCTATCTATCTATCTACCCATCTATCTACCCATCTATCTATCTATCTATCTAACCCATCGATCTATCCTATTCTATCTATCTATCTATCTAACTTACCTATCTATCATCATCTATCTATCTATCTATCTATCAATCTATCTATCTACCTACCCAGCTATCTATCTATCTATCTATCTACGATCTATCTATCTATCTACTATCTATCTATCTATCTATCACCATCTATCTGTCTATCTATCTATGTATCGATCGATCTATCTCTCTATCTATCTATCTATCTAATCTATCTATCTACCCACTACTACCCATCTATTCTATCTATCTATCTATCTATCTATCTATCTATCTATCTATCTATCTATCTTTCTATCAACTATCTACCCATCTATCTACCCATCTATCTATCTATCTATCTATCTACCCATCTATCTATCGATCCCCCTATCTACCCCATCTATCGATCTTCTATCTATCTATCTACCCATCTTATCTATCTATCTATCTATCTATCTATCTATGCTATCTATCATCTATCTAACTATCTATCTATTATCTATCTATCTACACCTCTATCTACTATCTATCTAACGCATCTATCAATCATCTAACTATCTACCCATCTATCTATCTACTATCTATCTATCTATCTATCAGCGATCTATCTACCCATCTATCTATCTATCGATCTATCTATCAACCCCACTATCTATCTATCTATCTAACCATCTATCGATCTTATCTACCCATCTACTACCCATCTATCTATCTAACCCATCTATCGACCCAGATATCTACCCCATCTCTCTACGAATCGATCATCTATCTTCCTATCTATCTATCTATCTCTCTACCCATCTATCTACACAATCTATCTAATCTACCCCATGACTAGCTATCGATCTATCTATCTATCCTATCTACCCATCTATCTATCTATCTAGCGACCCATCTATCTATCTATCTATCTATCTATATATCTTCGTACCCATCTATCTACCCATACTATCTATCTACCCATCTATCTATCTATCTATCTAGCGACCCATCTATCTATCTACTATCTATCTATCTATCTATCGATCTATCTATGGACCACATCTAGCTATCTATCTATCTATCTATCTACCCATCAATCTATCCTATCTACGATCTACCCATCTATCGTAGCTATCTATCTCGCTATCTATCTATTCTATCTATCTACCAATATATCTATCTATCTATGCTATCTATCTATCCTATCTATCTATCTATCTATCTATCTATTCTCCCATCTACTATCGATCTATCTATCTACCCATGTTATGGGTTTTTGTTTTCTACTATCTATCTATCATCTATCTACCCACTATCTAGCTATCTATCTATCATCTACCCATCTATTCCCCTTAAACCATCTATCTAGCTACCCATCATCTACCCATCTATCTATCTATCTATTCTATCTATCTATCTATCTATCTATAAGCTATCTACCCATCTATCTACCCCATCTATCTACCCATCTATCCTACCCATCTATCTACCCATCTATCTACCCATCTATCTATCTAGCTACCCACTATCTACCATCATCTATCTACCAATCTATCTATCTACCCATCTATCTATCAATCTAGCTACTATCTACCCATCTATTCTATCTCTCTATCTATGCTACACAACCTCATCTATCTATCTACCCATCTATCTATCTATCTACCTATCTTACCCATCATCTATCTATCGATCTATCTACCCATCGATCATCTATCTACCTATCTACCTCATCTATCTATCTATCTACCTATCTACCCTCTATCTATACTATCTACCTATCTACCCATTCTATCATCTATCTACCCATCTACCCATCTATCTATCTATCTACCCATCTACCCATCTATCATCTATCTACCCATCTACCCATCTATCTACCTATCTACCCATCTATCCATCTCTCTTACCCATCGACTATCTATCTAACTATCTACCCATCTATCTATATATCTAACTATCTACCCATCTATCGATCTATCTCACAAAAAAAAAAAAAAAAAAAAAAAAAAAAAAAAAAAAAAAAAAAAAAAAAAAAATAAAAAAAAAAAAAAGATCTACCATCTATCTATCTATCTAACTATCCTACCCATCTATCTATCTATCTAACTATTCTACCCATCTATCTACCCATCTATCTATCTACCCATTCTATCTACCCATCTATCTATCTACCCATCTATCTATCTATCTATCATCTACCCATTCCATCGATCTATCTATCTATCATCTATCCAACTACCCCATCTATCTATCTACCTATCCATCTACCCATCTATCATCTACCTATCCATCTACCATCATCTATCTATCTATCTATCTACCCATCTATCTATCGATTATCTAGCTACCCATCTATCTTATCTATCGATCTTTCTATCTACCCACTATCTATCTATCTATCTATCTATCTACCCATCTATCTAGCTACCCATCTTTCTACCCATCTATCTAGCTACCCATCTATCTAACACCCATCTATCTAGCGATTCTATCTACCCATCTACCCATCTACGCGCATCTATCTATCTATCTATCTATCTATCTATCTATCTATCTATCTATCTATCTATCTATCTATCTATCTATCTATCGATCGATCATCGATCGATCGATCGATCTATCTATCTATCTATCATCGACTATCTACCCATCTATCGATCTATCGAGCTATCGATCTATCTAACCCATCTATCTATCGATCCTATCATCGATCTATCTACCCACTAACCTACCCATCTATCTACCCATCAATCTATCTAACTATCTACCCATCTATCTACCCCATCTATCTATCTATATATCTATCTTAGCTATC
>CM031596.1:18744567-18767067 GCA_018398815.1 Conus ventricosus | reverse complement strand
TCTTGTCAGTCTTTTGTCTGCCCTTCCATTCTTCACCCTCCCCGTATTCTCCCACTCTTGCCCCCTTCCCCCCCGTTTCTCCCCCCCACCCCCCCCCCCCCCCCCCTTTCATTTCAAGGTTTGTTCGTTTCTGCTTAAAAAGTTGTGCAGAAAAAAGTGGCCAATTTTGAAAGGGGGAGTCGCTTCACTAAACGCGAGTTTGTGAACAGAGTTTCCCCTGAGGCTTTGATGACAACAGACCCCCCCCCCCCCCCCAACTCCCCCACCCCCGCCCCACCCTCCTTCCCCACCCTCCCTGTCAGACCTCCACTATCCCCCCCATCACCACCACCCCCAAACCCACCCCAAAACCCTACTCCCCGTTTCGCGGAGACGATTTTCGGGCCTGTTTTTTTGTTTGTTTTCCCGTAACCCTTTTGTGTTTTCCGTGTTTTGCCGTTTATTTGTGTGTGTGTGTGTGTGTGTGTGTGTGTGTGTGTGTGTGAGAGAGAGAGAGAGAGAGAGAGAGAGAGAGAGAGAGATAGTTGTTGTGTGTGTGTGTGTGTGTGTGTGTGTGTGTGTGTGGTGTGTGTGTGTGTGTGTGTGTGTGTGTGTGCGTGCGTGCGTGCGTGCGCGAATTCGCGCGCGCTCGACTGTGTGTGTGTGTTGTGTGTTGTGTGTGTGTGTGTGTGTGTGTGTGTGGTGTGCGCGCGCGCGCCGCGCGTGTGTGATTGCTTTGTTGTTCCTGCTGGCTGTTTTGAACTTTTCACGTTTTCTGGTGTGTCGTTTGCTGTTTGGTGTTTGGTAGTCTCTTTGGAATTCTTTTACTGCTTTTGAATTTTCATTTCTTTTCGTCTTCTTTTCCTCTAAAAACCATAATTACTTTCTCGAGAACCAGCCCAAATTTCTCAGGTGAAATGGTCTGGAAATCTCCACCAGAGAACAGAATACAATAAATAGGTTGCATAAATGGACATTCAGGAACCAGTGTACAAATAAGTAGCATAAGTAGCATCCAAACAACAGTATACAAATAAGTCGTGTAAGTGGCGTTCGAGAAACAGTGAACATAAGTAGCATAGGTGACAGTCGAGAAACAAAATACAAATAAATAGCATAAGTAACACTCAAGAAAAAATAAGTAGCATAAGTGACGTTCAATAAAAAGTACACAAATAAGAAGTCCAAGTGACAGGTTAAGAAACAGAATACAAATAAGCAGCACAAGACTCAGACTCAGACTCGGCATAGACTTGGACTCAGACTTAGACTCACACTCAGCATAGACTTAGCTTAAATGAGCATTTAGTGTGAAAGTTGCAAGGTTAAAAACCCACAGCCTAGTGGCCATCGGGGCAAAGGAATGTTATAAAGATTCACTGTGTTAAGGGCATGGCATCATGTAAGACGGAGCCCATCTCTCTTGTTCCGCCGCCTTTTACCTCCCGTGACCTGCATCAGGTACCCATTCACTGCCGGATAGACAGAGGGTTTCCAAGCCGTCAAAATCCGATCCTACAAGAGGTTCGAACTCACGATCGCCGGCTCCATATTCGAACGTCTGACCACTGGACCAAAGTGAACACTGACATGTATTGTTGTAACAGAGAACAGAACCTGGATACATCTTTGATCATCACGAAGTAATACATATCACTGTCACACAAAGGGGCCGATTTAGCTCAGTGCTAGAGCGCCGGACTTGTAATCTTGGTGATCCTGGGGTTGCGGGTTCGAATCTCCACCCGGCCGTTTCGGTACAGGGGAATTTTTCCCTCCAAGTTAACATTGTTCTGATCCCATTTTTCTTACAGTCCTTCGAATGAGACTATAAACCGAGGTTCCGTGTGTGAACACTCGCATAACATCTTTCACACACATAAAATGCCATCACCAACTTTCGGAAGAGAAGGTCAGTTTGGCCGTTGGTATGGATGACACGTGACACACAGCATGCAGGAGGAATGGAAACAATGAAGGAAGTAAGGAAACAGAGTGAACGATACTGACTGGATGACACGGGAACGACTGAATGAAGCGCCATCTGGCACTGCCCAGGTAGGCAGCCCGTTGTGTAAACGAGTGTGGACTGTAAAGTTCTCAGAGCTTGGTCTCTAGCCGAGGATAGGCGCTATATATAAGTTTCCTAATAATAATAAGAAGAAGAAGAAGAAGGAGAAGAATGATAATGATAATGATCAAACAGTGATTTGGGGACCTTTACTTTTTTCGTAGTTTATGTACAAGACTGCTCTAGTTACCCCCCCCCCCCCTTTTCATCAGCCCTTTCTCGCCCCCCCCCCCCCCCCTTCCCAGAGCCCCACCCTCCTCTCCCCGTCACTTTTTTTTTCTCTCGATATTTGTGTGTTCGTTAAATTGTGATTTATTATTAGTCTCATGCGTTTTCATCATGTTGGTTGCACTTTGTTCACAATACATAGTGTAAGCACCAGATTTTTTCCCCGTGGTTCTGTGTTTATTACTCCTGCTCGACGTGCTATTGTATTATTCATAGACTTTGACCGGAGGGCAGAGTTCTAAAAGGCACGTGCAACTCACCCTTATCTCATACCTTCGACAGCATAGACATTAAACACTCCAATACAGTGTGCAGAGAAACGCTCACACACAAAACAGAGGGCTGCTGTGTGCAGAGAAACGCTCACACACAAACAGAGGGCTGCTGTGTGCAGAGAAACGCTCACACACAAAACAGAGGGCTGCTGTGTGCAGAGAAACGCTCACACACAAAACAGAGGGCTGCTTGTTTGCATGTTGGCTCCATTTTCGGTGTGTTGTCAGGAAAACGCGACGGTCTGTTTCTGTCATTACCCTGGTGACATACGTCTGTTTCTGTCCCATTACCCTGGTGACATACCAGTCTGTTTCTGTCCATTACCCTGGTGACATTTACCAGTCTGTTTCTGTCCCATTACCCTGGTGACATACTAGTCTGTTTCTGTCCCATTACCTGGGGACATACTAGTCTGTTTCTGTCCCATTACCACAGGGTGCATACCAGTCTGTTTCTGTCCCATTACCACGGTGACATACGTCTGTTTCTGTCCCATTACCCTGGTGACATACTAGTCGTTTCTGTCCATTCCCTGGTGACATACAGTCTGTTCTGTCCATTACCTGGTGACATACAGTCGTTTCTGTCCATTCCCTGGTGACATATGTCTGTTTCTGTCCATTACCTTGTGTGACCTACAGTCTGTTTCTGTCCCATTACCCTGGTGACATACTAGTCTGTTTCTGTCCCATTACCCTGGTGACATACTAGTCTGTTTCTGTCCCATTACCCTGGTGACATACTAGTCTGTTTCTGTCCCATTACCCTGGTGACATACTAGTCTGTTTCTGTCCCATTACCCTGGTGACATACTAGTCTGTTTCTGTCCCATTACCTGGTGACATACTAGTCTGTTTCTGTCCCATTACCCTGGTGACATACTAGTCTGTTTCTGTCCCATTACCCTGGTGACATACTAGTCTGTTTCTGTCCCATTACCCTGGTGACATACTAGTCTGTTTCTGTCCCATTACCCTGGTGACATACTAGTCTGTTTCTGTCCATTACCCTGGTGACATACTAGTCTGTTTCTGTCCCATTACCCTGGTGACATACTAGTCTGTTTCTGTCCATTACCCTGGTGACATACTAGTCTGTTTCTGTCCCATTACCCTGGTGACATACTAGGCTGTTTCTGTCCCATTACCCTGGTGACATACTAGTCTGTTTCTGTCCCATTACACTGGTGACATACTAGTCTGTTTCTGTCCCATTACCCTGGTGACATACTAGTCTGTTTCTGTCCCATTACCCTGGTGACATACTAGTCTGTTTCTGTCCCATTACCCTGGTGACATACTAGTCTGTTTCTGTCCATTACCCTGGTGACATACTAGTCTTTTTCTGTCCCATTACCCTGGTGACATACTAGTCTGTTCTGTCCATTACCCTGGTGACAATACTAGTCTGTTTTGTCCCATTACTCTGGTGACATCTAGTCTGTTTCGTCCATTACCCTGGTGACACTAGTCTGTTTCTGTCCCATTACCCTGGTGACATACTAGTCTGTTTCTGTCCCATTACCCTGGTGACATACTAGTCTGTTCTGTCCCATTACCCTGGTGACATACTAGTCTTTTTCTGTCCCATTACCCTGGTGACATATAGTCTGTTTCTGTCCCATTACCTGGTGAATACTAGTCTGTTTCTGTCCATTACCCTGGTGACATATCAGTCTGTTTCTGTCCATTACCTGGTGACATACTAGTCTGTTTCTGTCCCATTACCTGGGACATACTAGTCTGTTTCTGTCCATTACCTGGTGACATATGTCTGTTTCTGTCCATTACCCTGGTGACATACTAGTCTGTTTCTGTCCATTACCCTGGTGACATACTAGTCTGTTTCTGTCCATTACCCTGGTGACATACCGTCTGTTTCTGTCCCATTACCTGGTGACATACCAGTTGTTTGTCCCATTACCTGGTGACATACCAGTCTGTTTCTGTTCCATTACCCTGGTGACATACTAGTCTGTTTCTGTCCCATTACCCTGGTGACATACTAGTCTGTTCTGTCCCATTACCCTGGTCACATATAGTCTGTTTCTGTCCCATTACCTGGTCACATACCAGTCTGTTTTTTTCATTACCTGGTCACATACCAATCTGTTTCTCTCTCTCTCTCTCTCTCTCTCTCTCTCTCTCTCTCTCTCTCTTCACCTTTTAAACAAAATTAGTCTTTAATTCACCGTGTATGAAAATACTGTTGTTAAACAGTTGGCTTTTACCTGAATGCAGCATCCGGAGGCGAAGCGTTTATGTAACGTGAGGAAGTCTAGAGTCAAACTCCGACATGAATTCACAATGTATCTCTCTATTTAAAGGGGCTTTGGGCTTTTATGAATAAATCATTGGAGTCTTGAGCGTTGAGTCCTCTCTCCCCTCCCCTCCCCAGTTCTTCTCCACCCCCCCCCCCCCCCCGCCACTCACCCCCCCCCCCCTGCATGATTTTGCAAGGGTATTACATTGTGTAGCAGTAGTCTCACAGCTATCACGAATTTTCCGATTCAGTTCAATGTCATTGAGGATTTAGACATGCACTTTATCCAAATGTTATGCACATGAAAAGAACTATAAACACACACACACACACACACACACACGCACACACGCACGCACGCACGCAGCACGCAGGCACGCAGGCACGCAGGCACGCACGCAGGCACGCACGCACGCACACACACAGTAAGAAAGATTCAAGACAAAAGTTTCACTTTCCCTTTATAGTAAGCATTTTTTTTTATTCGTGAAAAAGACGATGTATCCCATTGCATTGCACTATAAGGAACCCCATGGTTATGTAATGTACGAGATAAACAAAGATAACACCGAGCAAGAAAAGAGTCAGACAGAAAATGACAGGGTGGGAAAAGATAGCAGGATGCATGTTAGGGTGCCTTTAAGGATGTTCGTCATCTTCCATCATTACCAGGAATATGAGTTTATATATACATGTATACATACATTTAGTAGTCTATGCAGACACACACACACACACACACACACACACACACACACCACACACACACACACACACACACACACCACACACACACACACAACACACACACGCACGCACGCACACACACACCACACACACAACACACACACAACACACACACACACACACACCACACACACACACGCCCCCATCCACACACACCACACACACACACACACACACACACACACACACACACACACACACACACACGCACGCACGCACGCACGACGCACGCACGCACGCACGCACCCCACCGGACGCACGCACGCACGCACATACACACACATATGGGGGCGCGCGTAGACAAACAGACAGACAACAGACAGACAAACACACACAGACACAGACACACAAACGCGCCCCACGCGCAAAAATCTCACAAAATATCGCCCACATGTCTCTGTATCTGTCAAAAGATTACCACGTGCTTGTATCTGTCGAAACATCCCAATATGTCTGTATCTATCAAAACATCCCCACTCATCTGTATCTGACAAACATCACCCAAATGTCTGTATCTGTCAAAAACTTCCCCACATGTCTGTATCTGTCAAAACATCCCCCATATGTCTGTATCTGTCAAACCATCCCCCATATCTGTATTGTCAAAACATCACCCACATATCTGTATCTGTCAAAACATCCATATGTCTATATCTGTCGAAACATCCCCATATGTCTCTATCTGTCAAAACACCCCCCACATGTCTGTATCTGTCGACCAGTCCCGCATATCTGTATCTGTCAAAACATCCCATATGTTTGTTTCTATCAAACATCCCCCACACATCTGTATCTGTCAAACACATGTCTGTATCTGTCAAAACATCACCCAATGTCTGTTTCTGTCAGAACATCATCCACATGTCTGTATCTGTCAAAACATCGCCCACATGTCTGTTTCTGTCAAAACATCACCCACATATCTGTATCTGTCAAAACATCACTCACATACCTCTGTATCTGTCAAAACATCCCTATATTTTCGTATCTATCGAAACATCCCCACACATCTGTATCTGCCAAAACAGCCCCCGCATATTTGTATCTGTCAAAACATCACCCATATGTCTGTATCTGTCAAAACATCCCCCACATATCTGTATCTGTCAAAACATCACCCACATGTCTGTATCTGTCAAAACATCACCACATGTCTGTAGCTGTCAAACATCCCCATATATCTGTATCTGTCAAAAACACATTACCCACACATGTCTGTATCTGTCCGAAAAAAACCACACATGTCTGTATCTGTCAAAACATCACCCACATGTCTCTGTATCTGTCAAAATCCCCATATGTCTGTATCTGTCAAGAAAAAACACCCACGTCTGTATCTGTCAAAACATCCCCCAATGTCTGTATCTGTCAAAACATCCCACATGTCTGTATCTGTCAAAAAATCACTAATATGTCTTGTATCTGTCAAAACATTCCCCATATGTCTGTATCTGTCAAAACATCCCCAAAATGTCTGTATCTGTCAAAAACATCCGCCACATGTCTGTATCTGTCAAAACATCCCCACATGTCTGTATCTGTCAAAACATCACCCACATGTCTCTGTATCTGTCAAAACATCCCATATGTCTGTATCTGTCAAGAAAAAACACCCACATGTCTGTATCTGTCAAAACATCCCCACATGTCTGTATCTGTCAAAACATCCCCCACATGTCTGTATCTGTCAAAAAATCACTAATATGTCTCTGTATCTGTCAAAACATTCCCCATATGTCTGTATCTGTCAAAACACCCCCCACATGTCTGTATCTGTCCAAAACATCCGCCACATGTCTGTATCTGTCAAAAACATCCGCCACATGTCTGTATCTGTCAAAACATCCCCACATGTCTGGTAGCTGTCAAACATCCCCCACATGTCTGTATCTGTCAAAAAATCCCCACATGTCTGTATCTGTCAAAAAATCCCCACATGTCTGTATCTGTCAAAACATCCCACATGTCTGTAGCTGTCAAAACATCCCCCACATGTCTGTATCTGTCAAAACATCCCCCACATGTCTGTAGCTGTCAAAACATCCCCCACATGTCTGTATCTGTCAAAATCCCCCACATGTCTGTAGCTGTCAAAACATTCCCCCATATATCTGTATCTGTCAAAACACATTACCCAACTATCTGTATCTGTCAAACATCCCCCACATGTCTGTATCTGTCAAAAACATCCCCCACATGTCTGTATCTGTCAAAAATCCCCATATGTCTGTATCTGTCAAAACATCTCCATATGTATGTATCTGTCAAAAATCCCCATATGTCGGGTATCTGTCAAAACATCCCCATATGTCTGAATCTGTCAAAACATCCCCCATATGTCTGAATCTGTCAAAACATCCCCACATGTCTGTATCTGTCAAAACATCCCCATATGTCTGTATCTGTCAAAACATCCCCACATGTCTGTATCTGTCAAGACATCCCCCATATGTCTGTATCTGTCAAAACATCCCACGTCTGTATCTGTCAAAACATCTCCATATGTCTGTATCTGTCAAAACATCCCCACATGTCTGTATCTGTCAAAACATCCCCCACATGTCTAGATCTGTCAAAACATCCCCACATATCTGTACCTGTCAAAACATCCCATATATCTGTATCTGTCAAACAATTACCCACACATGTCTGTATCTGTCCAAACATCCCCCACATGTCTGTATCTGTCCAAACATCCCCCACATGTCTGTATCTGTCAAAACATCCCCCAATGTCTGTAATCTGTCAAAAGATCCCCCACATACCTGCATCTCCCCAAATTATCACGCACAATTATTCTCTCTCTCTCTCTCTCTCTCTCTCTCTCTTCTCTCTTCTCTCTCTCTCTCCTCTCTCTTTCTCTCTCCTCTCTCTCTCTGATAAAAAATGTTAAAATATATTATATATATATATTTATATTTTAAAATATATATATATATATTATATATTTTTATATATATATATATATATATGTGTGTGTGTGTGTGTGTGTGTGTGTGTGTGTGTGTGTGTGTGTGTGTGTGTGTGGTTTGCGCGCGCGCAATTGTAAGTGCGAGCGAAATTGTATGTGCGAGCTGTGCGAGTCTGGGAGAGTGCTACATACGAGTGTAATTTTGTATGTATCTTTCGGTATACTCAATTTACGATTATGCAGTTGGTGTGAGCAAGTTTTGTAAATGATCGTGATCATTAGAAATATTTTTGTTTCTTGACCTCATTGCAGATAGGTCGGTGGCCTTTGCAATTCAAATTTTCCGAGTTACGAGTTTCTCTCTCTCTCTATCCTCTCTTCTCTTCTCTCTCTCTCTCTCTCTCTCTCTCTCCTCTCTCTCTCTCTCTCTCTCTGTTTGCTTATGCGTTTCTCGTCTGTTTTCTGTACCATTGATTCATGTAAATCTTATGTTTGTGCGTCTCGATTTGCTCTGGCGTGTTGATTTGTTTTTCTTTGTTCCTTTGTTTTGTACACTCTTTGTCTTTGTGTCCACAAAACAACGATCGATTGATGTCAGTCTCGGTGGATATCTGCCCTGGTGAAGACAGTGGGCAAAATAATGACAGCTTTGGCCTTCGCATTCCCTCAACAACATTCTGCAAATAGCCGCTGGGTGGACAGGATGGAGATTTAGACCTTTTTTGTGTGTGTTCAGCTTTCCCACTACGCCAAATGTGAGTGAGAGAGAGAGAGAGAGAGAGAAGAGAAAAGAGAGAGAGAGAGAGAGTGTGTGTGTGGGGTGTGTGTGTGTGCGTGCGTGTATGTGTGTGTGTGTGCGTGTGCGTGTGCGTGTGTGTGTGTGTGGTGTGTGCGAGTGCGTGCGTGCGTGCGTGCGTGCGTGTGTGTGTGTGTGTGTGTGTGTGTGTGTGTGTGTGTGTGTGTGTGTGTGTGGGGTGTGTGTGTGTGTAGACACTCGCGCGAGTGATGCTGCAGATCGCAGGTGTTAACTGTAAAGACATAGGACAAAATCCTGCATCAATGCTTCTTGTTGAACTTGATCGATCAGATTCTCCGTCCAGATTTCTCCATTTCATGAGTGATATTTCCGTTGTTCCTTGACTCTTGCTCGCTTTTCGCTGGGTGGTTTTTTTTTTTTTTTTTTTTTTTTTTTGTACAGCAAAGTGTTTACATCAATGCAATGCATAATAGCAGCGTGTATATCTGTAGGTGACAATCTGCACCCAAGATCGTTTTATCCGTAATGCAGATATTGTAAACCAGTGTATGTCTTCTAGAGTTACATTTCTGAATTGCAACATCAAACAGGCTTGGCCATTTTACTATCTAGCTTGTGCGTTGGTTAAATGATAGCGCTGTTGGTTGAAAGTCGTTCTGAAGGTATTTGTTCAACACCCTACTGGCTGACGCTGGCTGTTGTTTCAAGCCTGGATATACGAGGGTTTCACGCATTGAGTTAGTTCGGTTCCGACATTCCCAGTCGGTTGTCACTGATTTGCACTGGTTCCATGTGGCTCTGGCATGTTTAAGAACATGCCTATTTATTTTGTCCTCCTCTGTCTTCTATACTTTCATTCAGTTTGATATATAATATAGATAGATAGATAGATAGATAGATAGATAGATATAGATATATATGCACTTGTTTTCCGCCACTGCTTAATTGTTCAGCTTTATATTGTTTGGTCAATCGGTGGAGATTGCATCTCTTAGGAGATCCAAGTAAAGGTTGTTCTGCACAATTCTTAGCCACTGACAGTGCTTGGGTTATTGAACAGCAGTGCTGACCACTCGGACTGTTCCATATCTTTCGATCTCCCTTGCATCCTTGATTGGATCCTCAAGCATAGGCTCAAAGATTGTCCTCTACATTTTATACTGTTTGCATAATGCTTTTAGTTTTTCAGCAACTTTTTTCCTCTCCACATTTTTGCTTTATTCTATTTACTATCCTTCACTGGCTGCTTTGGGGGTGCTGTCGGATTCTTTTTTTCAACCCTTGGTGGTGAGAACACCGCAGAATTATGGACTGTGGTGTGTCTCTATTTGACACCAGGAGCGCAGACACGATCAGCCGTGTCTCCCTGATGAGTCCGATCCAGCGGACGAAAGGCATAGGAGCAGACAATACGAATAGATCTGCCTTTGAGAGGGTTTACGATGGTTCCCTCAGGCAGCTAGTGAAGGGTTTCTCATTATTTATAATATATTCCCCCCATTTTCTTCATCTTCATTTTTTTTTCTTCTAAAAGTTCAAATTTTTGCCAAGTCATTGCTATAAGGACAGAAGAATTGTAAGCCTGCACTTGTTTTCCCCCACTGCCTAATTGTTCAGAGAGAGGTATATATATATATATATATATATTTGTTTAGCCTGCAGTACATTAAACTGCTTGCTTCTTGCTGGCAATGTTCTTGGCTCTACGTCGCGTACAATGTATTAGTTTGATTCAAGCGGGCAGTTTCTTTGATAGCATCTACGCTGTGGTGTTTCTAATTCCATGTGTTGCCTCTGCCAAGAAAGCGGTTTATTTGAGCGGACCTAGTTTATGGTGTTTGCGCTTCCTTCTTGTTGCCTCCGCCTCGTGGGCGGTTTATATGATTGTACTTAGACTGTACAGGTGTTTCCGTTTTATTTTTGTTACCTCCGCCATGAAAAGCACCTTTTTATTCGCTTCCATTGACTTGTTGGTGTGTTGGACTGTCCCGCAAGATGACGTCGAAAGTACTGAACCGACTTGGAAGAAAGTTGTCGGAAAGCTGCAGAGGTGCAGAAAGAAAATTGTGGGAAAGGTGGATAGACGCAGAATGATACTTGTCGGGCAAGATGGAAAGCTGCAGAAAGATGGAAACATGCAGGAACAAACCCGTCGGAAAGATATTAAGATGCCGAAAGACACTCGTCGGAAAGATGGAAAAATGTGGAAAGACACTTGTCAGAAAGATGGACAGATGCAGAAAGAAAATTGTCGGAAAGATGGAAAGATGCAGAAAGAAAGGTGTCGGAAAGATGGAAAGATGCAGAAAGAAAATTGTTGGAAAGATGGAAAGATGCAGAAAGAAAATTGTCGGAAAGATGAAAGATGCAGAAAGAAAATTGTCGGAAAAATGGAAAGATGCAGAAAGAAAGTTGTCGAAAGATGGACAGATGCAGAAAGAAAGTGGTCGTAAAGATAGAAAGGTGCAGCAAGAAACTTGTTGGAAAAATGGAAAGATGCAGAAAGTCGGAAAAAAAATGGAAAGGTGTAGCCCAAGAACCGACTCACGAAATCTTAGAGTGGATCTATGACTGGATCCTCATCAAAAGGGAAGATAGATCCACGATTTGTTCACCAAAGCTTCAACGCCGATTTCAATGACACTTAATGGAGAGAAAATGGCGCCTAAAGCCGACATTGTCAAAAGCTGGTACGGATGCGGGTGACAAAAGGAAGGTTACTGGACAGAATCTGAGTTAGGGTTGGATCGATGTTCGGAACTGCTCCATCTTGTTTGGACTCCACGCTTTCTCCAGAACCCTCCACCCCCGCCCTTTGCCCCCCCCCCCCCTCCTTTCCACTCCCATCCCCTCGTAAGTAATGTGGATCGCTCGATTCCATCTCCCCTGATTAGCACATTGTAAGGCTGGAGATTCGAGCTTAATGGGGGGGCCCTTGGAACATAATCGGACGGTCACGACAACTGTCTGAGGACAGGGGAGAGTGAAAGCATCAGGAAGATGGCTCGTGCCAGGAGTCTGCGGGCTCTGGAGCCGGTAGTGCCACTGGGAGCTGACACGGGCGCGTATGTCTGCGGCTTGTCTTTGTTCTTCTGTCTGTAGTGTACGGTGAGTCTGTACCGCCTGCTCTGTGGTTCTGCAGTCTGTTTGTGGGTCGTGACTTTGTCTTCTTGTTGTGCCCTGTGTCTTCACGTTGTGTGTGTATACCTTGTGTCTGCTTTGTGAAGGCATTTTGTCATTATTGGTGCTGGCCTTCTAGCACATAAACTTTTATATATTTGATTAAGTACATTTCTGAGTCGCTAAAACTATTAGTTTTGAAGAAGAAGAAGAAGAAGAAAAGAAGAAGAAGAAGAAGAAAAATGTGAATGATATGATGATGATGATATGATGATGAGATGATGATGATGATGAAAGCGATGACGACGATGACGATGACGACGACGACGACGGTGACAGCGACGACGACGACTATGATGATGATGATGATATGGTGATGACGACGATGACGACGATGACGACGACGACAACGACGACGACGACGCGATAGATGATGATGATGATGATGAGATGATGTGATGATGATGAGATGATGACGACGATGATGGGATGATGATGACGACGACGACGACGACGAGACGACGATGAGATGATGATGATGATGATGATGATGATGATGATGATGTGATGATGACGACGACGACGACAACGACGACGATGATGATGATGATGATGGTGATGATGATGATGATGATGTGATGATGATGAGAGAAGGAGATGATGAGATGATGATGATGATGATGAGATGATGGTGATGATAGATGATGATGATGATGATGATGATGATGATGATGATGATGGTGATGATTGATGGTGATGATGATGATGATGCAAAGGGAAAAACACAAGTTCAATACAAGGAACACTCCTGCTTTGATCTTCTCCATACCCATCTCATCCCCCTCCCCTCGCTACTCCCCCTCCCCTCGCTACTCCCCTCCCCTCGCTACTCCCCTCCCCCTCGTACTTTCCTTCGCACCACTTCCCTTTCTATTTGTCTTCACCCACCCACCCCTCAATTCTACCTCAACTCAACCCCCCCCCCCCCCCCCCTCCACCCTTCCCCAACTTTGCAGCAGAGAATGACAGGTGATTGGCCTGCAGGGTTGAAACCCAAACACACGCTGCTGCTAATAGCTTCCAGATTTGGTGCCATCTTGACACCCCCCCCCCCCCCACACACACACACACACCCGCCCCTGCCCTCCTTTATTGTCTGGCCACGTTTCCATGGAAACGAAGAGTGACGCTGAACTGTAACGATGAATGCTACGGGCACTGAAAGGGTTAAAAGGGAACTGAGGAGGGAGAGAGAGAGAGAGAGAGAGAAAGAGAGAGAGAGAGAGAAGAGAGAGAGAGACAGACAGACAGACAGAGAGAGAGAGAGAGACAGAGACAGACAGACAGACAGAGTAATTGAATGGGGGATAACTGCTTTTGTTTACATCCAGCCCTCTTACCCGAGAAGCTAAAACGGGGAATGGAAGGAAATAACAAGTGAAGAAAGTGGAAGATATATTTACAAATTCTAACAACCAGTAGAACATTTGCGTACAAGGTGACACAGTAAGAAGGAAGGAGATAGGGGTAAGGAGCATTGGAGGGGTGGGGGTGGGGTGGAGGTGAGAGTGTTTGGGATTAGGGAAGACAGAGATAGGGGTAAGGAGTACTGGGGAGGGGTGGGGGGGCAGGTGAGAGTGTTTAGGATTAGGGAAGACAGAGATAGGGTAAGGAGTAATGGGGAGGGGTGGGGGGCAGGTGAGAGGTTTAGGATTAGGGAAGACAGAGATAGGGGTAAGGAGTACTGGGGAGGGTGGGGGGGGGGAGGTGAGAGTGTTTGGGATTAGGGAAGACAGAGGTAAGGAAATGAGACTGTAAGTGATATCGATCTCGCTGAACATGTAGGAATAAAGCGAAGTCACACCAGACAAAGTCATCATGTCGCTTTGAAAAAATCAGTTTTGATTATTTGGCCATGGAAAACAAAGAGTACAAGTACACTGTGCCGTATACAGCGGATTCTAATACGTTTCCAATGGTTACGAGGCGAAGGTTTCAATGAATGATTAGGATGAATGGACCACGCTGACAAGATTAAAGAAAGAAAAAGAAAAACTGACACATCAAAGGATTCAATTGTTTGGGTCCCACGTGTGTATGTGTGTGTGTGTGTGTGTGTGTGTGTGTGTGTGTGTGTGTGTGTGTGTGTGTGTGGTGTGTGTGTGTGTAATGTCGATAAAATTCGCCCAACATTTGAACAGTTTTACCTTCATCGAGTATTTTGCCATCACTGGAAAAAAAAAAACCAACCCTGTCAATTCCATTAACACTTTCACTCAGATTTCTGTGTTTTAAGGGTTTTTTTGTTGTTGTTGTTGTTGCTTTTTGTTGTTTGTTTGTTTTTGTTGTTTGTTTGTTTGTTGTTGTTGTTGTTTTAGCTGAGTTTCAGTCCTAGTACTTTGTGTGTGAATTTTGTTGTGTGGAAATTCTCTTCTTCTAAATGTCATTTACAGACGGAAACACTATGTTCTCACAGTTTATGAGAGTATACTAATAACTTCAACAGTTGTTGTTGTTGTTGTTTTTCTTCAGATGAATGGCGCTTGTACTGCACGAAAACAGGGTTAACCTGACATTCCTGGGGAAGTACAATTGTTTTCCCAAGGATGTCTTCCATAACGATCACACCATTTTCCCTATTTCCCCCCCCCCCCAGGAAAACAGTTATTATCGGTTTTTAACCTAAAGATCACAACATTTTCCCCCAAGAAAACAATTATCATCGATATTATCCTAAGGATCACAACAATTTCCCTATCTTCCCCCAAGGAAAACAGTTATTATCGGTGTTAACCTAAGAATCATAACATTTTCCCCAAGGAAAACAGTTATTAACAGTTTTAACCTAAGGATCACAACAATTTCCCTCTCCCCCCCCCCCCCCTGGAAAACAGTTATTATCGGCGTTAACCTGGGGATCACAACATTTCCCTCCCCCCCCCCCCCCCCCCCCCCCCAAGGAAAACAGTTATTATCAGTGTTAACCTAAGGATCACGTTTTCCCTTTTTTCCCCCAGAGATCACAGTTATTATCGATATCATCTTAAGAATCATAGCATCCCCCCCCCCCCCTCAATCTTCTTCGCAAAACATTTATTGTCGGTGTTAACCTAAGGATCACAACATTTTCCCTATTTTCCTCAAGGAAAACAGTTTATTATCGGTGTTAACCTAAGGTTCAGAACATTTTCCCTATTTTCCCCCACAGAAAACAGTTATTATCGGTATCATCGTAAGAATCATAAAGTTACCCCTATTTTCACCTGCAAAACAGCGATTATCGGTGTTATCCAAAGCATCACAACAGGTCCACCTGTTTTCCCAAAGAAAAAACAGTCACTATCGGTTGTGTTCCTAAGAATCACAAGACCCTTGCCTATTTTGCCCGAGGAAAACAGTGTATTATCGGTGTTATACTACGGATCAGACTGCTTTCACTCTTTTGGCGTGGGAAACCGTTATTGTTCTTCAGAAAACAACGAAAAGAGGGAAACAGTGAGGGTCCCGGGGATCTCCACTATTTTCCATTGTTTGCCGAGCCCATTAGCGCTTGCCGTGGTCAACAGTCGTCACAGTTGTTTCCCCTTATAACGACGTTTTGATTAGAAAAGTGCCCGCTTAGTCAATACTCGTCACAGTTGTTTCCCCTGTGAACGACGCTTTCATTGCCAAAGTGTCCGTTTGGTTAACAGTCGTCACAGTTGTTTCCCCTTATAACGACGTTTTCATTAGAAAAGTGCCCGTTTGGTCAACAGTCGTCACGGCTCTTTCCCCTGGTGACGTCGTTTTCATTGGAAAAGTTCCCGTTAGGCGTACAATGGTCACAGTTGTATCCCCTGGTAACGACGTTGTTATTCCAAAAGTGCCCGTTTTGTTCAGGAAAACAAGGAGAACGGTTCTTTTCCCAGAGGAAATCAGGAAACCAGTCGTGATTCTCAGGGAAAAGAAACAGGGAAAAGAGAAGGGGAGAAGAAATAAAGAGAAGGGGAGAAGAAATAAAGAGAAGGGGAGAAGAAATAAAGAGAAGGGGAGAAGAAATAAAGAGAAGGGGAGAAGAAATAAAGAGAAGGGAAGAAAGAAGAAAAGAAGAAGAAAGAAATTCACAAGGACGGGAGAGAAAATGGAGAAGAAGGAAGAGGAAAGAAGAGGAGAGAGAGAGAGAGAGAGGAGAGAGAAGAGAGAGAGAGAGAGATAGAGAGAGAGAGAGATTAGGGGAGACAGAAGACAGCAGACAGACAGACAGAATGAGACAGACAGACAGACAGACAGACAGACAGACGGACAGACGGAATGAGAGAGACAGACAGACAGACAGACAGACAGACGGACAGACAGACAGACAGACGGACAGACAGACAGACAGACAGACAGACGGACAGACGGACAGACAGAATGAGAGAGACAGACAGACAGACTGACTGACAGACAGAGAGGGTGTGGAGTTGGGGGTATGAAGGGAAAGAAGGAGTTGAAAATTAATTGTTATTGCTTTAAAACGGATTAGCAATCTCTGGCCAATTTGAACATTCGGAACTGGCGATTAATGTCATAAAAATTGAGCACCATACGACAGTATGAAAATCTCTCTCTCTCTCTCTCCTCTCTTTTCTCTTCTCTCTCTCTTCCCCTCTCTCTCTCTCTTCTCTCTCTCTCTCTCTCTCTCTCTCCTTTAAGACTGAAAAAAGAGAATTCGTACCCCATACAGTATGTAAAATTATTTAGTTGCCATCATAAATTAGCATTATTAGTACATCGAAAAATATACTTTTGTTGTCATTTCTCTTTTTTCTCTGTATGTGTGCACTGCACTCACATTGTTATAGGCCGGAGGCCTGAAACTTTAAAATTGTGTTCAATTGTGTTCGGTTGTGTTCAATTGTTCTCTCTCTCTCTCTCTCTCTCTCTCTCTCTCTCTCTCTCTCTCTCTCTCTCTCTCTCTCTCTCTCTCTCTCTCTCTCTCTCTCTCTCTGTGTCCATGGCGGATTGTCCCACAAAGCGGATTGACGGAGCGGTCAGCGGCTGAGCGGCAGTGCCCGATCAGACAGACAGGCCACCAGTCTGGCACTCTGGAACTGACCAGACGTTCTTAGCGGAGGCTGAGTCCTTACTGTCCATCATGTCCTTACATGGATACCGTCCACACCTTACCACAGAGTATGCCACCTTGATTGGTGAAGATCCTGTCTATTGATGATGTTTTATCATGGCTGTTGTCCTCCTCTGCTGATAACGTCTTTGTCACTGATGTGTACGTCCTCCAAGGACGATGTTCTGATGGTGGATGACGTCATGTACTCCAAAGCTCTTGTCTTTCAAGGATTGTGTGCATTTCTTCTTCGCCTCCAACTCACTTGTTGATCTTTAAAACGATCTGCACGGATTTCGTTCCAGTTCATCCTCCCCGCCTCTTCTGTAACTCTCTCTCTCTCTCTCTCTTCTCTCTCTCTCTCTCTCTCTCTCTCTCTCTCTCTCTCTCTCTCTCTCACCCAGAGAGAGAGACAGAGAGAGAGGGGGGATGATTTACAGAGAGCGTGAGAGGTTCAGGGGGAGCGAGAGAGAGAAAGAGAGGGTCAGAGAGATACGGAGGGGGAGGGGGGTCAGACAGATGAGAGACAGACAGACAGACAGACAGACAGACGGACAGACAGACACACAGACACACAGACACACAGACAGAGGGAGGATCAGGGAGCGAGGGAGATCGGACAGTATGAGAGAGAGAGAGAGAGAGAGAGAGAGGAGAGAGAGTGAGAGAGAGGAGAGAGAGAGCAGAGAGAGAGGGGGAGAGGTAAGAGAGAGATGGGAGGGGGTTCAGAGAGAGAGAGAGGAGAGGGGAGAGAGAGAGAGAGAGAGGAGAGAGAGAGAGAGAGCAGAGAGAGAGGGGGAGAGGTAAGAGAGAGATGGGAGGGGGTTCAGAGAGAGAGAGAGAGAGAGAGAGGGAGAGATGAGAGAAGAGAGAGAGAGAAGAGTGAGAGAGAGAGAGAGTGAGTGAGTGAGTTCATTAATTCAGAGTCTGTTCACACTTGGTGACATTAGACTTTAAAAAAAAAAAGCAAGGGGAAAGGAAGCGTTTATAAAAAATCTATTAATTTGATGCATGGAAAGCACTTTTGCTATTTGCACGATGTCTGGTTTGTGGGTTATTGTTTTGATAGAATCGTGTACAGTCACATCCACGTTCGATTCTTTATACAATGAAGTTAATATTGAACAATGAAAAAGAATATGGTCCACTGATAGAAGATTTGAACATTCACATGCTACACTTTGGGGGAAAATTTGGGTTTTTCCCACGAATTGAGACGAAGCTTGTATATTAAAGATGACAAATATCGTGGACATGATAAGATTTCATACTTCTCTGGAAGGTGTTCACTGTTCACGCATTTTTCTAATAGCGAATTAATTTCTTGTACGTCAAGCTTTAAATTACTCTCAGGTGCTTTTCTTAACGCACATCTCTCGCTAATTTATCTGCTGTTTCATTACCGGATATTCCAAGTGTGATGGAATCCAGCAAAACGATCCCCCAATTCCTTTCAACATAATAACATGTATGTAATGTCTTATTTCAAAAAGTAAATCTTTTCTTGTTTTGATTCCCAATTTTGCAAGCTATATAGAACTGCCTTGGAATCAAAGCAAAAAAGTATATTATAGACAGCAGTGTTATCGCCACACATAAAAATCAACGCCATAAGAATAGCATACAGTTCTCCCGTAAATATGGAGGAACCCTTTCCTAGAGAAAAAGATCTACGAAACTTCAGCAATGGAATCACAAAACAGACCCTGCATACGAGTCTAAAATCGAGCCATCTGTAAAAATCTTCAGATGATAGGGAAAATAAGGGTTTTTCAAGGTGTTCTTTTGCTTCACATGACAGAATATTAATGTAATAACCCTTCTTCATGTCAGTGTAATCTATATCGAATTTAGCTTGGATATGCTCCCAATGAGGTATGCTTGAAACTATTGGGATATCTGAAATAATTTCAATATCAATGTTACACTTTTCAAATATTTCATTTGTATAATCCTAACAGGCTGGAGAGAGGTATGGTGTTGAGCTCTTTTAGGATAGTCCTTTTCAGAAATTACTAATACATCATTTTTTGACAGAATTTGAAACATGTAGGCTTCTGGCAAAAATATTTAGCCGTTGCCAGTTTTCGTTGATCTGACAGTGGTAATAAGTTCGCTTCTTTGTAAGTATTTAACGAATTCGTGTGTACGGGGACACCCAAGTGCTACCTTAACAGTTTTACTGTCAGTTGACTGTAATTTCTTCAACAGGGTTTCTGGGCGAGAGAGAGAGAGAGAGAGAAGAGGAGGGAGAGAGAGAGAGAGAGAGAGAGAGAGAGAGAGAGAGAGAGAGCGAGAGCGAGGAGAGAGAGCGAGAAGAGAGAGAAGAGAAGAGAGAGAAAAGAGAGAGAGAGAGAGAGAGAGAGGAGAGAGAGGAAGAGAGAGAGAAGAGAGAGAAAACATGGGATGACCATGCGTTCCCATACATAAAGCCCTCAGCCCAAGATGCTCTGAGAAAAGTCGACAGTGAGTGCTCTTCAGGAGTGATCGCCCTGTCTAGAGGATTGTACGAACAGCCGCACGGTGGGAGAAGGACAGAGTGGGGATGATGGGTGATAAGGATGGAGGAAACGGCAAGGGGGGGGGGGGGGGGGGGTGGAGGAAGAGGGCAGAATCCTTGCTTTGAGGATTTTGTTTCTCACGGGAGACAGATGACAAATCGCAACATTTCGCGAACCGTATAGAAGGTAATGTTGTAGAGAGAGATGTAAACGTTTGCAAAAACTCACACACACACACACACACACACACAACACACACACACACACCACACACACACACACACACACACACACACACACACACACAAAACACACACACGCGCGCGCGCACTCACACAAAAACACACACACACACACACACACACACACACACACCACACACACACACACACACACACACGCGCGCGCACTCACACACACACACGCACGCACGCACGCACGCACGCACGCACTCATGCACGTACGCTTGCACATAGCACTCATGTACCTGCACACGCACGCCACACGAATACGCGCGCGCATGCACACGCACACACACACACACACACACACACACACACACCACACACACACACACACAACCACACACACACACACACACACACACACACACACATTCAGGGAGAGAGACAGACAGACAGACAGATAGACAGAGACAGAGAAACAGAGAGAAACAGAGACAGAGGCAGAGAGACAAGAGACAGAGAGAGAGAGAGACAGGTAGACAGGTATATATACAGGTAAGTTGCTGGAACGGTGCGGTACTTATCCTTGGAATTTATTAGTTTGTTGTATTTTAGTCCCTTGCGGATTCATTCCAAGAACTTGCCCTCAGCACTTGTGTCTTAGAGGATATCGTTTATATTTTTTACTTTTCACAAGAAAGTGTAGCTTGTTTTGCTTTTTTATGTATTTTCTTTTGTTCTTAGATGGCACCTTTGGTTGGTTTTTTGAAAAACTCAACAAACATACTACGGTAATTGCACACCAACCATTTCTGCGATTGTATTCTTCTTAAAACTGAAAAGGCAGAGGAGTCAAATTACCACTTTCCGCGGTCACTGAGGAGAAACCACCAAGTTTCGAAAATATCGGTATATGACCAGGAGTTATATGTTAGTGAGTTTCCCTCCCTATTGGAGGATGTTCTCCCTTTGGAGAATATAAGCTTGCTGAAGGCTCTTTTTGAGAAGCATTTATTTTATTTCCCCATTCACCCACTCAGCACATACTGTTAGTTAGGCAGAATCATCTACCACTGCAGATATGAATGCGTATCTCCCCTATTTCTTCAATCTAAGACATAAGAGCAAGCTTTGTTTATAATTCAATATTTCTTGCAGTCATTGCAACACCAAGCTGCTCTGTAAGTTGCTGGAACGGTGCGGTACTTATCCTTGGAATTTATTAGTTTGTTGTATTTTAGTCCCTTGCGGATTCATTCCAAGAACTTGCCCTCGCACTTGTGTCTTAGAGGATATCGTTTATATATTTTTTACTTTTACAAGAAAGTGTACTTCTTTTTGCTTTTTTATGATTTTCTTTTGCTTCTTAGATGGCACCTTTGGTTGGTTTTTTGAAAACTCAACAAACATACTACGGTAATTGCAACCAACCATTTCTGCGATTGTATTCTTCTTAAAACTGAAAAGGCAGAGGAGTCAAATTACCACTTTCCGCGTCACTGAGGAGAAACCACCAAGTTTCGAAATATCGGTATATGACCAGGAGTTATATGTTAGTGAGTTTCCCTCCCTATTGGAGGATGTCTCCCCTTGGAGAATATAAGCTTGCTGAAGGCTCATTTTGAGAAGCATTTATTTATTTTCCCCATTCCCCCACTCAAGCACATACTGTTAGTTAGGCAGAATCATCTACCACTGCAGATATGAATACGTATCTCCCCTATTTCTTCAATCTAAGACATAAGAGCAAGCTTTGTTTATAATTCAATATTTCTTGCAGTCATTGCAACACCCCAAGCTGCTCTGTAAGTTGCTGGAACGGTGCGGTACTTATCCTTGGAATTTATTAGTTTGTTATATTTATTATATATAAATTAATATATATATATAAATAAATATGTTTATATATTTTATTTATAGAAGCAAATACAAATTATTTGTATTCGTTATGAGAGAGGAGAGAGGGGAGTGAGAGAAGAGAGAGACAGAAGACAGACAGACACACAGACAGACGCACGACACACAGGAATATGGATATAGATGATTTAATCATTGTACCATGGTCCATTACGAAGGAAGCGAAGCGATTAAAATAGGTCGAACTTATTTAATGTCAGCATATTGAACAAAATGAAAACAGCACATAATCAAGAACTTTCTATGCTCAGAGAGAGAAGAGAGAGAGAGAGAGAGAAGAGCGAGTGAGAGAGGAGAGAAGCAGGAGAGAAGAAAGGAGAAAGGGGGGAAATTTGAGAAATTTGTTTAAAGCAAACTTGAGAGACAGCACGCGATGAAGAGTTTATTTTTCTAATAGTTTTTTTTAAATTTATATATTTTTAATTAATATTTAACCCCCTTTTTTTTTTATTTTAATTAA
>CM031596.1:18739412-18741912 GCA_018398815.1 Conus ventricosus | reverse complement strand
CTTTTGCTATTTGCACGATGTCTGGTTTGTGGTTATTGTTTTGATAGAATCGTGTCCAGTCATATCACGTTCGATTCTTTATACAATGAAGTTAATATTGAACAATGAAAAAGAATATGGTCCACTGATAGAAGATTTGAACATTCACATGCTACACTTTGGGAAAACTTGGTTTTCCACGAATTGAGACGAAGCTTGTATATTAAAGATGACAAATATCGTGGACATGATAAGATTTCATACTTCTCTGGAAGGTGTTCACTGTTCACGCATTTTTCTAATAGCGAATTAATTTCTTGTACGTCAAGCTTTAAATTACTCTCAGGTGTTTTTCTTAACGCACCATCTCTCGCTAATTTATCTGCTGTTTCATTACCGGATATCCCACAGTGTGATGGAATCCAGCAAAACGATACCCCAATTCCTTTCAACATAATAACATGTATGTAATGTCTTATTTCAAAAAGTAAATCTTTTCTTATTTTTGATTCCCAATTTTGCAAGCTATATAGAACTGCCTTGGAATCAACGCAAAAAAAGTATATTATAGACAGCAGTGTTATCGCCACACATAAAAATCAACGCCATAAGAATAGCATACAGTTCTGCCGTAAATATGGAGAACCCTTTCCCTAGAGAAAAAGATCTACGAAACTTCAGCAATGGAATCACAAAACCAGACCCTGCATACGAGTCTAAAATCGAGCCCTCTGTAAAAATCTTCAGATGATATGGATAAACGGTTTCAAGGTGTTCTTTTGCTTCACATGACAGAACATTAATGTTATCAGCCTTCTTCATGTCAGTGTAAGCTATATCGAATTTAGCTTGGATATGCTCCCAATGAGGTATGCTTGAAACTATTGGCATATCTGAAATAATTTCAATATCAATGTTACACTTTTCAAATATTTCATTTGTATAATCCCTAACAGGCTGGAGAGAGGTAAGGTGTTGAGCTCTTTTAGGATAGTCCTTTTCAGAAATTACTAATACATCCTGTTTGACAGAATTTGAAACATGTAGGCTTCTGGCAACATATTTAGCCGTTGCCAGTTTTCGTTGATCTGACAGTGGTAATAAGTTCGCTTCTTTATAAGTATTTAACGAATTCGTGTGTACGGGGACACCAAGTGCTACCTTAACAGTTTTACTGTCAATTGACTGTAATTTCTTCAACTGGGTTTCTGGGCGAGAGAGAGAGAGAAGAGAGAGAGAGAGAGAGAGAGAGAGAGAGAAGAGAGAGAGAGAGAACATGGGATGACCATGCGTTCCCATACATAAAGCCTCCTCAGCCCAAGATGCTCTGAGAAAAGTCGACAGTGAGTGCTCCTTCAGGAGTGATCCGCCCCTGTCTGAGGATTGTACGACACAGCCGCACGGTGGAGAAGGACAGAGTGGGGATGAGTGGGTGATAAGGAATGGAGGAAACGGCAAGGGGGGGGGGGGGGGGGAGGAGGGGGGGGAGGGGAGGGGAGGAAGAGGACAGAATCCTTGCTTTGAGGATTTGTTTCTCACGGGACAGACAGATGACAAATCGCAACATTTCGCGAACCGTATAGAAGGTAATGTTGTAGAGAGAGATGTACACGTTTGCAAACACTCACACACACACACACGTTTGCAAAAACTCACACACACAACACACACAACACACACACACACACACACACACACACACACACCACACACACACACACACACACACACACACACACACACACACACACACACACACGCGCGCGCGCGTGCGCGCGCGCTCACACACACACACACGCACGCACGCACGCACGCACTCATGCACGTACGCTTGCACATAGCACTCATGTACCTGCACACGCACGCCCACACGAATACGCGCGCGCATGCACACGCACACACACACCACAAAACACACACACACACACACACACACACACACACACACACACACACACACACACACACACACATTCAGGGAGGGGAGACAGACAGACAGACAGATAGACAGAGACAGAGAAACAGAGAGAAACAGAGACAGAGGCAGAGAGACAAAGAGACAGAGAGAGAGAGAGAGAGAGACAGGTAGACAGGATAAATATATATATATATATATATTTTATAATATATATAATATATATATATATATATATATATTATAATATAAATATATATGAAGACAAATACAATTATTTGTATTCGTATGAGAGAGAGAGAGAGAGAGAGAGAGAGAGAGAGAGAGAGAGAGAGAGAGAGAGAGAGAGAGAGAGAGAGAGAGAGAGACAGACAGACAGACAGACAGACAGACAGACAGACAGACACACAGACAGACAGACAGACAGACTCACAGACAGACGCACAGACACACAGGATACGGATATAGATGATTTAATCATTGTAGGCCATGGTCCATTACGAAGGAGAGCGAGCGATTAAATATGGTCGAACATATTAATGAAACATATTGAACAAAATGAAAACAGCACATAATCAAGAACATACTATGCTCAGAGAGAGAGAG
>CM031596.1:18729412-18734412 GCA_018398815.1 Conus ventricosus | reverse complement strand
TCCACAGTCTAACTAGCAAACTATTTCCAAGCCTTTTCAAATATTCGAACTATCAAACGTCCTTTGGTCTAAGTAACTGGCTATTCACAAACCTTTCTACAAGTTCGAACGTTCTTTCAAAGTCTAACTAGCTTGACCTATGAGTTGACTTCAATGCGGTGACAGCCCTGATATGGCCCTTTGTCGTCGGCTGGGATTTTAGCAACATTACCTTACTAAGTAACTGGCTGTTCACAAGCTTTTGAAATATTCAAACCATTAAAAGGTCTTTTCACATTCTAACTAGCTAGCTTTTTTACGAGCCTTTTAACATGTTCACGCTATTAAAAAGTACTTTCACAGTCTAACTAGCTAAATATTCACTGTGGGACGTTCTTGCACAGTGTAACTAGCTAAATATTCACTGTGGGACGTTCTTTCACAGTGTAACTAGCCACTCGAAGTCCCGTCAGCGAACGTGCAATGTATGTCGGGACACAGTATTTGATACCATTTCACACCTATACCCCATCCTTGGCGTTTTGAAAACAATGTGTTGTACAGAGTTAGGTTGGCGCTCTTTAGGATAATCAAGTGAACTAGAACCAGTCCTGTCTGCCTCAGGCACACTGGCACTGAAAGGAGTGGCAACAGGGCATCGGTCACAGCACATTATAGTTCCAGACCTAGTCTGGCACCAACCGTTCCAGTCCATCGATTGCTGGTTTCGAAAATAGAACGTAGCCGGCAGATACTGTAGTGCTGAAACTGAGAGGACGCTAAGGGCTGGGGTTTTTTTTCTTTCTGTTATCCTCATGCTTTTCTTCTCTTCTTTCTCCTTCTCTCTGTCCTTCTTCTCCTTCTTCTTCTGTTGCTCCATATCCTTCCATTCGCTTCCTTCTCCTCGTTCTCCTCCATTTCTTGATCCTCCTTTCTTTTGTTTTATATATTGCTGCCATCATCTTGTTCTGCCACAAATGTTTGTTTGACTTTTAGTCTGTTCATCCTGGGTTTAATTCAGGGTTGATTAATGCGGAGAATATTAAAGGGCTTTCAACGTGCCTGCTAATGGTGGCTTTTATGTGTTAAATGGTATTAAGAAACCGGACAAACAAACAAACAAACAAACAAAACCCTTTATTGATCCTGGCGATGTCAGGCTTTGTGTGTTGAAAGATAAAAGACTCAGGCAGTCCATCGTTTCCTCCTCCTCTCCACCCTCATTATTTTGTTATTCTTCTTTGGTCGGTTCATACATTTTTTGCCATGAGTGGGACGTGTAGAAGTATGCGTGGCTGTTGACACTGCATAGAAGGATGGTCGTTGAACGTGTTTGTCTGATCACCTTTGATGCAGTTCACTGGGTTCTACCACTGGTAGATCTGCACATACACTGAGGGAAACGATGGGACTCTCTCTCTCTCTCTCCTCTCTCTCTCTCTCTCTCTCTCTCTCTCTCTCTTCTCTCTCTCTCTCTCTGGCTTTGGTTCTGTCTGTGTCTGTCTGTCTGTCTGTCTGTCTGCCTCTCTGTCTTTCTCTCTGTCTGGCTTTGGCTCTCTCTCTCTCTCTCTCTCTCTCTCTCTCTCTCTCTCTCTCTCTCTCTCTCTCTCTCTCTCTCTGTGGCTTTGGCTCTGTCTCTGTCCCTCTCTCTGTGTCTGGGTTTGGTTCTGTCTCTGTCTGTCTGTCTCTCTGTCTGGCTTTGGCTCTGTCTTTGTCTGTCTGTCTGTCGTCTGTCTGTTTGTCTGTCTGTCTGTCTGTCTGTCTCTCTCTCTCTCTCTCTCTCTCTCTCTCTCTCTCTCTCTCTCTCTCTAAAGCTGTGGCCTTTGAATAGATTCTCTGCCCGCCTATCTGTCTGTCTGTCTCTCTCTCTCCCTCTCTCTCTCTCTCTCTCTCCTCTCTCTCTCTCTCTCTCTCTCTCTCTCTCTCTCTCTCTCTCTCTCTCTCTCCACTCTATCACCAAACAGCATTTGGATTCGAACTGCAGATCTCAGGAACTGTCGACAGTGGAGATGACTGTTGGGCCCATTGCTCTGCTGACCTGGTCGAGTCAGCCTGTCAGTCCTATCTCTGGCATCTCTCTGCCAGAGAGTCCGGCATCCTCAGGGTGTGCTTGCAGACTCACTGTCTGGCACAAGATGAGAGACGCCGTTAACTGGACTCCACTATCCCCTTGATATGACCCCTTCCTCTTTCCCCACCCACTTTTTCCCCTGGGGAACCTCTAATGGCTTCACCGAGCCGGCGCTATCTGCCTCCGCTTCCCCGTCTGTCTTAGCTGGATTGAAAGCAGGAAAGAAGACTGGCTTTCTTCGTGGCCTGTTACTGTTCTGCTGGAGAGCTGATCATGATTGGATCATTTCCCCCTTGGGTGCAAAATGGGAATGATGAATTACGTTCTCTGGTAGCAGGAAGTTGTCTGTTTTCAAGCATTAATTTTCATGATTTTTTTTGTGTGGTATGCATTGAGCATCTACTTCATAATTTTTATATGTGTCTTTTCTTTAGCGCACGTGTGCGGAGAGAGAGAGAGAGAGAGAGAGAGAGAGAGAGAGAGAGAGAGAGAGAGAGAGGAGAGAGAGAGAGAGAGGGCAAACGTTTTACTAAGCAGGGTAAGAAAGAGACAGACACAGAGACAAAGAGACCAAGAGAGACAGAGAGACAGAGAAAAAACAAACTTTTTATTAAACAGAGAGAGGGGGGAGAGAGAAAGAGAGAGAGAGCAAACGTTTTTTTTTATTAACCAGGATAATAAATGAGAAAGTTCTTGCTCTCTTTTTTACACCCAGCCCTTTGGCCTACATAGAGGAAAATATGAACAAAGTTATAATGTGAGAAAAGTTCATGCATAAAAAAGAAGCATAAGAACACGCATCAAAACTAACACCGCCCTTAATAGAAGAAAGACATGTGGAATAATGAAAAGCGAACGAAACGAACAGAACTGATTTTCAAGCATAGTGTTCTTTCTCCATAATTATATGTCTCTGCCCATTCACCAAGCTCACCTTGTCTCCACTCCAAGTCTCTAAGTATATATGCCAAATTACACACACACACACACACACACACACACACACACACACACACACACACACACACACACACACACAATCTCGAGAGCGCACATGCGCCAGTGCGCATTGGCTGAAAAGAGAAAGAGAGAGAGAGAGAGAGAGAGAGAGAGAGAGAGAGAGAGAGAGAGAGAGAGAGAGAGAGAGAGAGATGGACAGAGACAAAAAGACAGACATATATATATATATATATATATATATATATATAAATATATATATATAATATATATATATATAATACAAGAAACTAATAAATTCCAAGGATAAGTACCGAGCACCGTTCCAGCAACTTACAGAGCAGCTTGGTGTTGCAATGACTGCAAGAAATATTGAATTATAAACAAAGCTTGCTCTTATGTCTTAGATTGAAGAAATAGGGGGAGATACGCATTCATATCTGCAGTGGTAGATGATTCTGCCTAACTAACAGTATGTGCTTGAGTGGGTGAATGGGGAAAAATAAAATAAACGCTTCTCAAAATGAGCCTTCAGCAAGCTTATATTCTCCAAGGGGGAGACATCCTCCAATATGGGGGGAAACTCACTAACATATAACTCCTGGTCATATACCGATATTTCGAAAATGGTGGTTTCTCCTCAGTGATATACATATTCAATTATAATATTCATATATACATATTCAATTATAATTTTCATATATACATATTCAATTATAATATATATATATATATATATATATATATATATAATATATATATACATACATATTCAATTATAATATATATATATATATATATATATATATATATATATATATACATACATACATACATACATATTGAATTATAAACAAAGCTTGCTCTTATGTCTTAGATTGAAGAAATAGGGGGAGAAAAGCATTCATATCTGCAGTGGTAGATAATTCTGCCTAACTAACAGTATGTGCTTGAGTTGGTGCATTGAGAATAATAAATGCTTCTCAAAATGAGTCTTCAGCAAGCTTATAGTCTCCAAAGGGGAGACAATCTCCAATGGGGAGGAAGCTCGCTAACACATAACTCCTGGTCAGATACCGGTATTTCGAAACCTGATTGTTTCTCCTCAGTGACCGCGGAAAGTGGTAACTTGACTCCTCTGCCTTTTCGGTTTTAAGAAGAATGCTATCCCAGAAAAAGGCTGGTGTACAATACTGTAGTATGTTTGTTGAGTTTTCAAAAAAACCCACCAAAGGTGCCACCTAAGAAGCAAAAGAAAGAGAGACGCCGTTAAGTGGACTTCACTGTCCACTGGATATGACCCTCCATCCCCGCCTCCCTCCCCCCACCCTTTATTTCCCTGGGGAACCTCTAATGGCTACACCAAGCGGGGCTATCTGCCTCCACTTCCGCGTCTCAGTCTTAGCTGGATTGAAAGCAGGAAAGAAGACTGGCTTCCTTCGTGGCCTGTTACTGTTCTTCTGGAGAGCTGATCATGATTGGATCATTTTCCCCCTCTGGTGCAAAATGGGAATGATGAATTGCGTGCTCTGGTGGCAGGAAGTGGTCTGTTTTCTAGCATGGATTTTCATGGTCTTTGAACATATGTATTGAGAATCTTATTAACTACCTTTCATTCGTTTCTTTTCTTACTTTCTCTCTCCTCCTCTCTCACATGCAGTTATGTCTGTAAGCGCTCATTTATACACAACATGCAGACACACAGACGCACACACACACTAAAAGAGATTTCTGTGCTGTTCTCGTCAGTGCTGCTGCTCTGAATGACAACCGACAGCGTACGGTTGATGGGTTGCTCCTTTCAAAGATGATTGTATGTCACTGTACCTATATCTGTCTATGTGTGTTCCTTGTCTGTGTGTGTGTGCGTGTGTCCCCCCTCTTTGTCGTCCATCCAAGACTGTCATGGTCTGCCTCTGGGGCATCTGCCCTACTCTGTACCTTGTAGAATGGATCTGCACAGGGAGTCGTGGGGAGACACATGACCACCCTT
>CM031596.1:18711912-18719412 GCA_018398815.1 Conus ventricosus | reverse complement strand
AAGCAGAAGCAGAAGCAGAAGCAGCAGTAGCAGCATCAGCAGCAGAAGCAGAAGCAGCAGTAGTAGCAGCAGCAGCAGCAAGAGTAGTAGTAGACGCAGCAGCAGCAGCCGAAGTAGTTGCAGTAGTTGCATTGGCAGCAGAAGTAGGTATGCAGCAGTAGCAGCAGCAACAGTAGTAGCAACAACAGCGGAAGTAGTAGTAGTAGTAGTAGTAGTAGTAGTAGTAGTAGTAGTAGTAGTAGTAGCAGCTGCAGCAGCAGCAGAAGTAGCAGAAGCAGCAACAGCAGTAATAGTTCTAGTAGTAGCAGCAGTGGTAGTAGTAGTAGGAAGTAGTAGAAATAGTAGCAGCAGCAGCAGTAGTAGTAGTAGCAACAGCAGCAGGAGTAGTAGTAATAGTAGTAGCAGAAGCAGCAGCAGTAGCAAAAGCAGTATTATTCTCTCAGAAAACATAAAGCACAAAAGACTTGTACTGAACAACCAGTCATTTCTTATAGGCTATCTACCAAGAACTGACCTCCACTTGGTTCGGGATGCACATATTCAGTTAAGACATGACCCATCCTGACTGATTAGTTCAATGCGATGCCCTGGAGCAGTGAGTGGACAGTGGTGGACAGGGCAGCCAGGTTGGCTGAGTATTGGTGGTCAAAGCCGCTGACCATGGTACCTGGCAACTTCTGCACTTAGGCTGATGAGGTCCTCTTCAGTGCAAAGTGAACAATGTGCTTTTTTTTCACCCCTCTCAGGATGTGTTAAAAATCAGGAGATTTACAGCGAAGACATGGCGGTTATTTTGAAGAACAATATTTTTGGATTGTGTTTCCCAGTGACAAAGGAGACAAACATTACAATTACCCATTTATTCAGGTTCTTTTTGAAAAGTTTGCTCTGTTATGCGTATCAGTTGTTCAGCTCAAGTTGATGAAGATTATGCATTTGCGCCGTTCGACTCGCTTGTGTACGAATAAACACAAAAGGCTGCTTCAAAAAGAAAACACACAGTCGTACTCGAAGAACTCAGCCCTGAATCATTTGCTCAATACTTGCTACAGAGTGTGACCTCCGTGTGTTGTGGAACATGTTCAAACCACAGGCATGTCAGCTGTGTGTCTTACTGTATGGCTCCTGCGTGTTCCCCTTGTCCTGCCAACGCCAGCTCCACATGGTCTGTGGAAGGATGGAGATGACTGAAGAATCCAGCGCCACGGATCGGGGCGGCCGCTTTCTGTTTTTTTGACCCCTTGACAACCTGACAGTCTGTTGAAAGTGTTGAAGTCGTGAATGTTGAAAGTGTTGAAGTCGTGAAGTTGAAAGTGTTGAAGTCGTGAAGTTGCAAGTGTTGAAGACGTGAATGTTGAAAAGTGTTGAAGACGTGAATGTTGAAAGTGTTGAAGTCGTGAATGTTGAAAGTGTTGAAGTCGTGAATGTTGAATATGTTGAAGACGTGAATGTTGAAAGTGTTGAAGACGTGAATGTTGAAAGTGTTGAAGACGTGAATGTTGAAAGTGTTGAAGACGTGAATGTTGAAAGCGTTGAAGACGTGAATGTTGAATATGTTGAAGACGTAAATGTTGAAAGTGTTTTAAAGACGAGAAGCTCACTCTGGCTAAAACGTTCACACGAGTTGACCAGCTCAATGATATATGACCTTCACCCTGTGTCTGTTTTTTTTTTCCTCATGTATGACTCAAGAGACTTTTTTTTTTAATTTCTTTTTAGCTTTTTGGTGCTTTTATTGAGCATCTGAACTACCCAGCTTTTCCAGACCCATTGCATGTATGTGTGCGTTGTTTTTTTTCTTCTTTTTTTTTTTTGAGTGTTGAGTGGATGAGAAGCTGAGTATCGTTTTTGAGTCTGTGGAGACCTGCCTGCGGCTATGTTTTTTCCGGAGAGGATGTACTACCGGTACCACCGCCGTCGGCCCGTGCTGCAGCGCTACTCATCGCTGATTGTGCTTCCTTGCAGCCTCAAGCAGATCCCCTTCACCGTGCCCTCCCACGCCCCCTCCCCCGGCTACCGGCGCGCGGAGGTGGGCACGCGGTCCCTGGACGAGAGTCTGATTGCCGGGGGTTCGGAGCCCGCCACGCCCACGGTCAAGAGGCCTTCAGTGGAGATCCCTGGTGAGTAGGGTGGGGGTGGGGGGTGAAAGGGAGGGACGGGAGAGGGTGGGGGGTGGGAGGAGGGGACGGACGGTCAGGGTTGGTGGGGGTGGGGTCACTGGTGTTTTGTCGTCAGGTTTGTATGTCTGTTGGTCTGCGTCTGTCCTTTTTCTGTGTGTGTTTGTTGGACTGACTGTATTGCTTGTCTGTGTGTCTGTGTGTCTCTCTGCTCTGCTCCTTCTGTCTGTCTATCTGTCTGTCTCTCTCTGTCTCTCTGTCTCTCTGTCTCTGTCTCTTTCTGAGTTGTGTTTCTCTCTGTTCCACACACACACGCACGCCACACACACACACACACCACACACACACACACACACACACACACACACACACACACACACCACACACACACACACACACACACACACACCACACACACACACACACACACACACACCACGCACGCACGCACGCACGCACGCACGCACGCACACACGCACGCACGCACGCACGCACGCACGCACGCACGTACGCACGCACGCACGCACGCACGCACGCACGCACATTTTTCTCTCTGTCTTGATTCGAAGAAGGCATTCAAGTCTGGTCAATGACAAAACATTCCTTAAACATGAACATGACATCTCTTAGGAAAGGCACCTATTCCACCAACAAAACACAGTAAATCTAAAGCAATAATAAACTCCCGTGTATTGAGAAACTTTAAAAAAAAAAAAAAACAGAGTGCCCGAAGGGTTTATTCAGGGGTCACTCCTTTTGTTCCCACTTATTCATCTTTCAACGTTCTGTGTCTTTATGTGCTTTAGCTTTTCTTTTATGAAGTCACTGTCCCCCACTCAAGCGCAGCAGACGTACTTTCGGTCAAACAGTCTTTCTATTCAGCTTTAAAAGATCTTTCCAAATGGTGTCATCAAAATTCGATGGCTCTGTGTGCCTTGGAGCAAACGTTTCGAAAATTGTGATGTGTGCCGGACAGATTGCTAACAGTTTACCGAAGGACCGAAAAGATGGAGAACTGATGACATAGCCAGAACATACACAGTGGGTTAAAGCGGGAACGGTCATTCCACAACATGCTAGTTACGTTCACACGGTGAAAAATAATAAATATTACGGAAAACAACATGGAAAGGAACCTAGCTAGTGATTCCACTGAATCCAAGAAAGAAAAATACAAAGAAAAAAAAATTACTGTTGAATGTATGGGTACATGCGTGCACGTGCATATGTGTGTATGTGTGAGCGCGGATGGATGAAAGCAGAGAATGAGTGTAAGAAGAGTGGTGAGGTGGAAAGATAATTGAGTAAGATGTTCTTCAGCATAACCGGCGTGTACTCTCTCTCTCTCTCTCTCTCTCTCTCTCTCTCTCTCTCTCTCTCTCTCTCTCTCTCTTTGCTCTCGTTCTCTCTCCTCTGTCTTACTCTCTCTCACCATAGAGGTGTACGATTCTGCATATAAACTCTCTCTGTGTGTGTGTGTGTGTGTGTGTGTGTGTGTGTGTGTGTGTGTGTGTGTGTGTGTGTGTGTGTGTGTGTGTGTGTGTTGTGTGTGGGAGAGAGAGAGAGGGAGAAAGAGAGAGAAGAGAGAGAGAGAGAGAGAGAGAGAGAGAGAGAGAGAGAGAGAGAGAGGAGAGAGAGAGAGAGAGAGATATAGACGTTTATCAAACACTGTATGAGAGTGTGATTGTGGTGGTTAAGGATGGTGTGTGGTAAAGGAGACTGATTGATATCAAAATACCACCTGTTTGTCTGTCAAGGCATTGTTTATACCCCACTTGATCGTGGTGGTTCAATGAAACCTGCTGTTGTCTGTCTTAGACAGAAATTCCGATAAGTCAGTGTAGAATGAAAAGTATATTCCATTCTTGAGTGTGTGTGTGTGTGGTGGTGGTGTGTGTGTGTGGTGTGTGGTGTGTGTGTGTGTGTGTGTGGTCGCGCGGCGCGTGCGTGCGTGCGTGCGTGCGTGCGTGCGTGC
The DNA here is from genome assembly GCA_018398815.1 of Conus ventricosus. Classification (NCBI taxonomy): domain Eukaryota; kingdom Metazoa; phylum Mollusca; class Gastropoda; order Neogastropoda; family Conidae; genus Conus; species Conus ventricosus. Next base: position 18,715,320 of record CM031596.1, on the reverse strand, counting down.
GTGCGTGCGTGGTGGTGTGTGTGTGTGTGTGTTGTGTGTGGTGTGTGTGTGTGTGTGTGTGTGTGTGTGTGTGTGAGTACAACACTATGTTAATCTGACAGTAAATGGTTTCAGTCAGTCAGTCAGTCCAGTGTGTGTGTGTGTGTGTGTGTGTGTGTGTGTGTGTGTGTTGTGTGTGTGTGTGTGTGTCTGTGTCTGTGTCTGTGTGCGTGTGTCTGTGTGTCTGTTTGTGCGTGTTTCTTTTAAGACATGGGTTGAAGAAAAATATGTTAGATTTAGCATCTGTAACCATGCCGAATTTAGAAGAACTGATTTTTCTAGACACAGTTGTTTATGCGTTTGATGCTCTGCGCAATAAATTATATTTCTGCTTGTGGCATTTATGAAAATAACAGTGTGGTTTATTATACATCTGTAGTCACTAATCGGTGATGCTCAGACTCGTAGCTATGGAATGTCACTACGTTTAAGTGTTCGTCAGAAAGGGGGTGGGTGGAAGAGAGCAGTGAAGTTTTCTTTTAAACAGAACTTTTATTGTGTTCTATATGATAACAGTCTATGTTCTATTCGACTTCACACACAGACGTGATTATAGACATGCGCTTGTTTTCTGTTGGTTGGATCATTATTGTGAATCAGCCAAATGCAGCAGCATTTAAGCAGCAAATAAAACGTTCTTGTTTCAAAAAGAGCAGATCTTTACAAAAGAAAAAGGTATAGAAACACACTGGAAACCATCTTTTCGTTGCCAAAAATCATCGGAGAACACAAAATGGCTGCATCAAGTAGTGTCATGTATGTTACGTCAGAGTATTACGCCATACGAATGTCAGTTGGTTGATGATGCACATTTAGAACACATAGGGCGAGCTGTCAGTCAGACAAAGGAATTGCAGAAAACAGAACGTCTGATTGCACAAGACCTCTGAATTGAACTTTTTACGTAGAGGAGCATGAAGGTGTCCATTGCGTATAATCAGAGAGAGAGAGAGAGAGAGAGAGAGAGAGAGGAGAGAGAGAGAGAGGAGAGAGAGAGAGAGAGAGAGAGGAGGTCAGCAGGGAGAGAGAGAAAGAGAGACAGAGTCAGAGATGACAGAGAGAGGACAGAGAGAGAGAAGGGGAGGAGAGAGGGAGCTAGGCAGAGAGAGAGAGAGAGAGAGAGAGAGGAGAGAGAGAGACAGACAGACAGACAGACAGACAGACAGACAGACAGACAGACAGAAAGAGGCAGAGACAGTGAGACATAGAGAGACAGAGAGAGACAGTCAAAACACTGTAAATAGAAGAGAGAGAGAGAGAGAGAGAGAGAGAGAGGAGAGAGAGAGGAGGAAGAAGGGAGGTTAGCAGAGACAGACAGACAGACAGACAGACAGACAGAGATTCAGAGACAGATTCAGAGACAGAGTCGAGACAGGGACAGACAGAGAGACAGAAGGGGAGAGAGAGAGAGAGAGAGAGAGAGAGAGAAGGAGAGAGAGAGAGACAGAGAGACAGAGAGACAGAAGGGAGGAGAGAAAGAGAGACGAGAGAGAGAGAGAGAGAGAGAGAGAGACAGACGACAGACAGACGACAGACAGACAGGCAAGACAGAGAGACGTAGAGGAGAGAGAGAGGAGAGTCAAAACACTATAAAGAGAGGAGCAGAGGAGAGAGAGAGAGAGAGGAAAGAGAGGAGAGAGAATATGACATCGTTTATATATATATATAATATTTATATTATTATATATTATATAATATGATAGTAAAAACAAGTATTAAAAGGAGTGCTAAAATTATCTACAAATTTGTTTCAGCAAGCCTGACGATAGCGGCTTGCTTGAAACAATTTGTAGATAATTTTAGCACTCCTTTTAATACTTGTTTTTACTAATGTGCTCCCAGGGGTTGAGCACTGTATAAAATTGTTTTAGGCATTTTAAAATATGATCCAATATATATTATATATTATTTATATATATATTTATATATATATATATTAATTTTATATTATATATAATTAGAGTTAAAAAGCCATGGGGATGTACTTTAAGGTGTTATGAGCTGCATCTGTAGTCTAATTTACTCTGTTCAGGAGCAGTTATGTCCTTGTATCTAATGGAGGTCTGCACGTGCTGTACCATCGTCAACACAGCGCAGGCCTCCAAGGGGTGGTACAGGACTGCTCTAAAGGCAGGTGAAGACAGTGCTTCTTGGGTCCATCCCCAGCACTTTCGGGTGTTTCTTTTTCTTCTTTGCCTAACTAGGCTGACCTGGAGAAAGGTCCAGTGACGGGAAGGAGAAGACCACTGACCACAGGGAAAGTCCTGTTGACAGTGGAAAGACTACAACTTGGATTCTCTCTTGAGGGCAATAAGACCGTATGGCGAAAGCTTGGCTGTGTCTGGAGTGCACTGTCTTCATTCTGTCCGTGGGCAGGGAGTGGCTTGGGTCTGTGGGGTGTGCTCGGCAGTGGAGGGTGGTGTTTTTTCGCCGGTGGCTCCGCGTCATGAATACGGGCTGGTACACCATGGGATGCTACTTTAAGGCGTTATGAGCGCATCCTGTAGTCTAATTTACCTCTGTTCAGGGCATTATGTCCTTGAATCTTAATGGATGTCCTGCACGTGCCTGTACCCATCGTCAACAGCGCAGGCTCAAGGTGGTACAGGATGCTCTAAGGCAGGTGAAGACGTGTTCTCTGGGTCCTCCCCAGCACTTTCGGGTGTTTTTTTTCTTCATATATATATATATATATATTAGAGTTAAAAAGCCACTCAGAATGATAAAAATGCTCAACCAAGTAGGGAGCGGCATACCAGTTTAAAATAGAATTTTAAAATGGAAAAAGTAAAACCAACAAATTTGTTTCGAGCCGGCGCTTCGTCAGGGTGTATACAATTTGGGCGCGCCACCGGTTTTATATGGTGTGGTGTGAGCCTGAGCTCTGCGCGTGTGGCACGTGGCCTGCAGATTTTTTTAATCTTTTTGGGGGCACGTTCGGGGGGGGGGGGGGGGGGGGGGGGGGGCGTGCTAGGGAATGGTGCATTGACAAGGATTTCCATTTATGCTGCAATTGATTATCATTTCTACTTTAGAGTTCAGAGATGCTGATGGGGTTTACATATATCAGCCACTTTTCTGTAGTACACAAGTTGCATTTTTTAGAAATGTTGTTGTATGGTGTTGCTCTTACCATTTTAAAATTCTATTTTAAACTGGTATATTATATATATATATATATTATATTATATATTTATATATATATATATATTATTATAATATATATATATATCTTATTCATATTTCTCTGTTAGTGGTCCTGACGACGCCCACTGAAGACTGTTCACCAGATTCACACACCTCTGTCAACTCAGTGCTGATACTTTCCTGTCCACTCCCGCCATTTTTTGCTGTTCGTCCTCTTCTAAC
>CM031596.1:18700716-18710912 GCA_018398815.1 Conus ventricosus | reverse complement strand
GTTCCGATGTCCGATCCAGCGGTACGAAAGGCTCGGAGCAGGCAATACAAATAGATGTGCCTTCGAGAGGGATTACGATGGTTCCCTCAGGCAGCTAGTGAAGGGTTTCTCATATTTATAATATATTCCCCTTTTTATTTTTTTATTTTTTTAAAAGTTTAAATCTTTGCCAAGTCATCACTATAACGACTGAAGAATTGTTAGCCTGCACTTGTTTTCCCCACTACTTAATTGTTCAGCATTATATATTTTTATATATATAATTATAGTCTACGCCCACTGACGGAGGCATTAAAGCCGAAACTGTTAGGCATTTCAGACTTGTTTAGATTTTTATCTATATCCTCTTCTCCTCCTCTTTCCTCCTGCTCTTCTTTCTTTTTTCTTTTTCTCTTCCCCTCCTCCTTCTTCAAGGGAAGTCATTGGGGCACCGCACGGAAGAACAGTTCACCAGGTTCCTCCAGTTCTGTCGGTTGTGCGCCAAGGCCTGGGTCTCCGCCAATGGGTTTCCCTGTCCACTCTGCCCGTTGTTTCCTGTCCCCCACTGCCCCGTTGTTTTCCCTGTCCACTCTGCCCGTTGTTTCCCTGTCCACTCAGTCCGTTCCGTGTTTCTCTCTGTTTCTCAGCAGTTTTCTGGGGGATTGTTTTAGAAGCGCCGTTAAAACCAAAGACCACCACACACAAACTGCAGACCTTCATTAACAGCTGCCTGCGAAAGATCCTCCACATCCACTGGCCAGAGACCATCAGCAACAAAGAGCTGTGGGAAAGAAGTCACCAACTGCCAGTAGAGCAAGACATCCGTAAAAGAAGGTGACGGTGGATAGGACACACGCTCCGAAAGCCCCCGGACAACACACCAGAAAAGCTCTGACCCGGAATCCTCAAGGCAAGAGAAAGAGAGGAAGACCGAGAAACACCTGGAGGCGGGACCTGGAGGCGGACACCAGGCAGATGGGTTACAGCTGGGGCGAAACAGAAGAGATTGCCCAGGACCGTTGTCGTTGGCGTGCAGTTGTCGATGGTCTATGCTCTGGCAAGAGCAATGGGCCTAAAGTAAGTAAGTAAGTAAGTAAGTGGGTTCTGATTGCAAGACTATACCAATCTAGTCTCAAAGTGAGATGACTGCAGGCGGAAACGGAAACAAAAGTGAGAAGGAAAAAAAACACACTACTATTCCGCCGGAAATAAAGGGACACGTACACACAAGATTCGTGATGGTTCCTCCGCCAATGTGAATGCGCTGTGACCTACACGTGTTCCAGGAATATGCATCAAAGTACAGGAGAATAAAGTCAGCCCAGATTGACTGCATCTGAAAGGTGGAACCATTGTTCAACAGCACCTAATGTAGGCTCCGTACAACAATTCACATGGATAACATGCAGAAAGAGGCAGAGCTTGGGGTCTATGCTGCACGTGGTCGTTTTGAAGAAAAGTGTGCACTGCATGGAGAGACGGTTCTGTGGGAGCTGCATGACGAAAAGGGGTGGGGAAAGGGTGTGCATGGAAGGGGGGGGGGGGGGGGGGTGCTGAAGAGAGAAACTAGGATAGAGGAGGAGGGAGGTGGGGAGGCTTAAGAACAGGACGTGCCGCTGGATCTGGGTTTAGGCATCGCATTTCTCGCTTATTTCCCCTGAGTTAGGGACAACATGTGTGGTGTGGTGTGTGTGTGTGTGTGTGTGTGTGTGTGTGTGTGTGTGTGTGTGTTAGAAAGGCCACACTGCAGAAGCAGTGGGAGGAAAAGAGTGAAATACCTGACAGCTGAAATGAAAAAAACAATGGGGACAAAAATGTGCCTGTCAAGCTGTCTCTTCCTGTAGCCTTCACCCCCCCCCCCCCCCCAGCACACCGCCATCTCTCTCTCTCTCTCTCTCTCCTCATCCTCTCTCTCTCTCTCTCTCTCTCTCTCTCTCTCTCTCTCTTCCATTTCATTTCTCTTTTCTCTTCTATGTCTCACTTTTCCTTCAGCTTTTCTCTTTAATTCCCAAACCCACGCCTCCCCCCTCACCCCATCCCCCGCCCGCACTACCTCCCTCCGCCCCCATCCACTCCTCTTTATTTAAAAAAAAAATTCTTTCTTTTGCTTTCAGAGCTACAACGAAAAAGAGACAGACGAACAAACGCTAAGAATGAGTGTTAGATAAAGTCACAAAGACAAAAGCAAAGTATTTGAAGAAACTAATCCATGCGAACAAAAACATAGCTGTCATTTTGCCCTTCTATCAATACAATAACAGACGAAAAGGAAATCAGATATCACTGCAACTATGCAGTCCACTGACATTTTTCAACAACCAGTCTTTACTTCCCCGGACAACCTGTCTCTGGTCGTTCTGTCCATAATGATTGAAGTTGACAGATGCTTGTAACGTTCTGTTGCTTGCACTTCATGACGTTGAACGCTGAATTTCCGACGAGATGGGTTTACCAGCCCAGTATGTGGTTTCTGTCATTATGTGAACGCTTGATTCTGTTCCCAGTAAGAACGCTGCGATAAGTGTGACAGCATTTACAGAGATGAATTCATACGTGCACGTTCCTGGCCTCAATCCCTTTCTCTCTCTCTTTGCTCTCCCCCCCCCCCCCCCCCCCCCTTCTCCGATCACCCCTCTTCTTCTTCTTCTGACCTTCTCCCACAGGCATTCTTAAGCTCCAACCCTTTGAACACATATACGGTCTCTCTCTCTCTCTGTCTGTCTCTGTCTCTCTGTCTCTCTCTCCTTCTCTCTCTCTCTCTCTCTCTCTCTCTCTCTCTCTCTCTCTCTCTCTCTCTCACACACACACACACACACACGCACACACACCACACATATACACACACTCATACCAGAGAGGGAGAGAGAGAGAGGCATATTATATATATATATATAATATATATATATATATATATATATATATATATATATATATATATATATATGTGTGTGTGTGTTATATATTGTGTTATATATATATATGTATATATATATATATATGTATGTATATACATATACATATACATGTGTGTGTGTGTGTGTGTGTGTGTGTGTGTGTGTGTGTGTGTGTGTGTGTGTGTGTGTGTGTTGTGTGTGTGTGTGTACACGCACATACAGCTATAATGAAAACAGCAGACTCATCAAATATTCCTAATGATATAGCCTTCCAAGTCTTCCTCAGGAGGATTTAATGTATACACTAGCGCCAGTAGAACACGTGGGACTCTACGGTACCTATGAATAAAATATACAGAACCATTAAAGTCTTACAGAAATCGTGAGCCTGGATCTCACGGGGGAAAAGAGAGAGGGGGAGGGGGAGGCAGGGTGTAGAGTGAGTGAGAGGGGGGAGGGAGTGAGAGGGGGGGGGGCATAGAGAGAGAGAGAGAGAGAGGAGAGAGGAGAGGAGAGAGAGAGTGAGAGAGAGAGGGGGGGGACAATTCACAACCTAATAGCGACGAGTAGAAAATAAAGAAGCATTACTCCCCAAACATGTCTTGTGAACACACACACAGACACACACACACACACACACACACACACACACACACACACACACACACACGCACACTCGCACGCACGCACGCACGCACGCACGCACGCACGCACGCACGCACGCACGCACGCACGCAACGCACGCACACGCACCACACACACACACACACACAAAACACACACACACACACACACTCATGTACTCGTGCGCGCGCACACAATCAAAGAACTACTTTTGCGACAAACAATTTTTTGAGATAACATTCAACATCCATGGATGCACTCACACACGAAAATACAATAATAAATGCCAGACTCTCACACCCATCGATGACTCCTTTAAATGTATACGTTCATCACTTATTGACATTTCTCGTAAAATGGTTCAAGTTTTCCGTTTATGCCTTTTTCTTTCACCACAACTCGCAATGTACACACCACGTTTCCCTCTTTCCACTTCAATGTGTTGCCATAGACTGGCCTAGTCAGCGCTTCAGCTGAAAAAAAGAGATCTCAGTAAGTAATATGACAGAATAAACAAACAAGCATAAACGAACACCTGCATACCCGGCCTTCAGGTCAACAAGCGAACGTTACAATCGTGGCATTACTGACAGGTGCTGTTTCGGTTAAAACATCATACTTTGATGCATGTATGCAGATCATGGTAGGAATGAAATTCCCTGCGATTTAAACTCAACAAGAATACGCCGTCTGCAGAAATGTAAAGAAACGTCTTCCTGGCTGTAATATAACACTTAACGCCTTCATTATCAATGAGAAAGAAGCCTTCAACTTTTGTGAAAGAGAGCAGTCTGGCTCACAATGATTAATTTGTGAGGAGCGGAAGCTGAGCGGCACAGGATGGCATTCTCCCCTTACGTCTGCTGTCTGCTGCAGGTTCTGCCAGGACAGGGATGACGTCATCAGGTTCCGGTACCATTTGGGTCCGCGTCCTGTCTGCTGGCATGCAACTACAGACTTCACGGGGAGGGGGGGGGGGGGGGGGGGGGGAAGAACGTCGCGACGAAAATGAGACTGCACTGGTCCTCCACTGGGTTGTGTCTGGTACAGGCCGTAATGAGATAAACCCGACATAACTATGATACATTGCTGCGTGGCGTGTAACCCAACCGTGTAACCACACCCTTTACTAGATGTTGCAAGCTTTCAGTGTGAGGTGACTGCAGGCGGAAATTGAAATAAACTTAAAAGAAAACGTACTGTTCCGCCGAACGAAAGAGACAAACAAATTCAAAGACAAATCAGGACGCGTTTCGACCTCACTTGTCTTCTCCAGGCATGTTACAGGTAAAACAGCAAAGCTACAAGATCCATAGGTTAGTCAGTCCAGAAGATTTCCTGAGGGTACCTGATGCCAAACAAAAAATGTCATCATTTTGATGAACCTAAATTGCGTTCTATCTGGCTTTTCACTAAGGGACAATATGGTATGAACTGCGCCATTCATTTCTAAAATGTTTAAAGTTGCCTCTTGGAATCTGAAAAACACTGAGTGCTGAGTTGAGAAATGCGGATATATGAGCCCACATGGATCACACACACACACACACAACACACACAACACACACACACACACACCACACACACACACACACACACACACACGACGACAACACACGCGGACGGACGGACGGACGGACGGACGGACGGACGGACGGACGGACGGACGGACGGACGGACGGACGGGACGGACGGACGGACGGACGGACGGACAGACAGACAGACAGACAGACAGACAGACAGACAGACAGACAGACAGAAGAAGACAGACAGACAGAAGACAGACAGATAGATAGATAGATAGTACCGGATATATTGATCCATAAAAAAAAACCACCTGAAAATGTTGCAGCATTTGCAAGTACACAACCATTTTAAAACCAGCATAACCGAAACCCCGGAGTCAGACAGTTGCAGGTTACAGCTACCAGTTCCATGAATGGGTCAACAGCCCGCATGAACACGCCATAGGGATTGACTTCCACTGTGATTGATTAGGTCTGTTTCTAGGGAAGGTTAACCCCTTCATAGCCAACTCCAATGTCATTCTGAGTTATCATATACATTTCCTTGCCGTTGGAACCATGAAAATGAAGAGAGAAAAAAAACGAGAAAGCTATTGGCCCGTACAATTTAAATGCATCTATGCTTCATTTGTACATTATGTTTTGAATTCTCGATTGTATGCTTACAACCGATGTGTTGAACATGATGTTGTACCGTCTGCCATAAAATCAACAAAAGTGATCGTATAAACGATCGTAGAGATATAGAGAACTTGTTGACCGATTGTTAGGCGTACAAACCTCTTGACAAACGGGTTTACAAATACCTAACGTAACACGGAAGAAAACAAGCTTTTCCTTTCATTTCGATCAGATGTAGTTGTATTTGTCGGGTAGAAATTAGGTGTTTTAGAAAATGTTATTCGTGGTTGTGATTTTATGCTGTATTTCTTTCTTTTTTTATGAGGGCAGGATGTAAAAAAGAAAAGCTGAAAAGCTTTTCTTCCCCCCTCCCCCCCTAAGGATAATTTTGACTTGACTTTACTTCAACTGAATTTTGCTGTTGTCACTTCTGCCATACTGCTGCGGATGACACCGAAACGACCAGCAGGATTCTCCTTCGATTTGAAGAAAACCTTTGATGTTGAGGACACCGGCATGTTACTGAAGAATGAGTGTGAGTGCCCAACGTCCAAGTGCTCTCCTTCTCTGTGACAGGTTGAGGACGGAATTCAGCGTGTTTGTCCTGAACCGGACAGATTCCAGTGACGTAATTCCTGGCTATGGTGTCACCTGGCAGCACGAATCTTCTTCTTCTGCGGTCGATTTTCTTTCTGTGTGTGTGTGTGTGTGTGTGTGTGTGTGTGTGTGTGTGTGTGTGTGTGTGTGTGTGTGTGTGTGTGTGTGTGTGTGTGTGTGTGTGTAAGAGAGATCTTCAATTCTGTCGCCATGATGAATCCCACAGTCTTCTCGATGTCTTTGACAGCTGCCCTAAAGCTGCATCTGCAGTTCTGCGCCCTCTGGCCAGGTTTGACGCCGTAGTAGAACACCATGGGCTGGACAGTGCTGGGGGATGTGTTCTGGGGTCTGAGATCCAGTGCCACACGGACATTCGCCTGTGTGCGCAATCTAAATTCAGCTGGGGTGGCTCAGCAGTCGGCAGTGGCGAGTTCTCAGTCTGAAGAGGATTGTTTGCTGGTATCTCTGGAGCCGATGTACTGGATTAACACCACCGTCTGCACCCAGCTTTCTCTTCCACTGGTTTTGGTATTGGGTGTGGACGATAGTTTTGGAATCTGTGTAGAGCACCGGGTTGCTGAACTGCTCCATATTTCTGCCTTCCTTGGACAGAGCGTCAGCCTTCTCATTTTCGGTGATCCCACAGTGGGATGGAATCCACTGAAGTACAATGGTACATCATCTTGAAAGATCATGGAGGGCTTTTTTTCATGTTGTTCAGCTGCTGTTCGTTCTGTTGCTCTGATGTCCCTGCAGCAGGGGTCTGCAGTCAGTGAAGAAAGCATCTTGGGTGGTGGCTTGTGTGACCCACTAATCGTCTCAGCGGTGACGGGAGCCACGTGACGTACAAGGTCGCCATGGCGACGACAAGCGGGTACGACTAGGAACTCGAGCCTAGTAGTGTCTGCCCTGCCCATAACGACATGTCTAGACACTTGTCGAAAACCGTTCTGAAAATGTCGTCTAGCGCCACTGGAAGAACGAAGCGCTAAGCAGACAAAACATCTTCCAGCCTGTACTCATTAAAGACTGGTCTTCGACCTTCCCTGAAACGGAGGGGGTGCGTGAGCGCCGCGGGAGAAGGGTCTGAGAGGGGGGGGGGGAGGGGCAGGGGCAGGTGGAGGGGGGTAGAGCGGGGAAGGATGAGGAGGGTCTGTGGAAAGAAAATTAAGGAAAGTGGGGGGGGGGGGGGGGGGGGGGGGGGGTAAGAGGGATAACGCTTTTTTTTCAAACTCACGTTTCTTCTCCCTTTACCGTTCCAATCAGTTTCAAAGACCAGCGCGCTCTCATGTTTCCGTTCCCAGCCTCGTTAATAAAAAGAGGGAAATGGTGTATTATGGTCTGTCGTGACTTGCTATCGTTGGTCAAATGTTTCTCCTCGCCCGTCACTTCAATAACGAAGACTCTCTCTCTCTCTCTCTCTCTCTCTCTCTCTCTCATCTCTCTCTCTCTCTCTCTCTCTCTCTCTCTCTCCAAAGAGGTGGAGTCCTGTTATTTATAGTAGATGTCCAGATGTATTCAAGACATCGAAGCAACACACAGCTCTTAAGGCTGACCCGTTTATATCGGATTTCCGTCTACTGTCTGGAAACAAGAAGTTCCCCCTCTCCCACTCCGCCCCCCCCCCCCCCGCTCTTTTCCTCCCCTCCCTCCCCCTCTCACCCCATCCCCGCTGGAGATGCCTGGCATTCTGTCACATCTCGGTTGTAGTCCCTGCTCCTGGAAATCTGGAGCTAGAAATGATCCCTTCTGCTACGCCCTCTTTGTCTGCCTGTTGGCCTTCTTTGCACTTCATTTCATCATCACTGCATTATGACGTAATGCATGTGAACGTAAATAGTGAGAGGGAAGGGGGTGGGGGGAAAGAGGAAAACGAGGGGGAGGGGAGGAAAGGGGGAAAAGGGGGGACGGGGGGGGGGGGGGGGGAGCTGTGATTTGGTTTAGTCTTTGATTTTGAGGCCATCTGGTGTTTGTAGTACTTACCGAGATGGTGGATGATCTGTTTCTCCATGTTCTTTCTCTTGAAGGAGTCACCAGTGCTGTTGCGCCAGACCTCTGATATGGAGAAGTGGGTTATGCTGTGGGGTTTATACCAATCTTGTTCTAGACAGATTTGTTTTAGCGTTTCTCTAAATGTTATGATTCGTAGCATTCTAGCTCTATCGTTGTAACCTAGCCATTTTTTTATAATGGGATAAGAGACGACAGAAGTACACCACTGGCTATCCCCCTTCTTCTTTGCTGTTTGTCACTAGGGTTTGTATTTGCATTTTTTTTTTTCTGTGGCGCTGACATTTCCACTATTGAATGAGTTGTTTGTTTTCTCAGTGTGGGAGAAAACCCCAACGTAGCAGACTGGTTGAGGCATTCAGCAGAACGCAGTGTTGTCAGCTTTCAGGTCGTCGATCGTACTGTTTTGCTGTGAATGGTTTGTTGATTTTGTCTGTGAAATCTAGCTAGCTAGCTTAGCTAATTAGCTGTGTGTTGTGGTGTGTGTGGTGTGTGTGTGTGTGTGTGTGTGGGGTGTGTGTGTGTGTGTGTGTGAGTGAGTGTGTGTTTGTGTGTGTGTCATACATGTGTGTCTCCTTTTGTCTGTCTGTCTGTATGTATGTCTGTCTGTCTGTCTGTCTCTCTCTCATTCATTTTTTATGCCTTGTAGAAACATTTTTTGAAGAATCTTCTCTCTCTCTCTCTCTCTCTCTCTCTCTCTCTCCCCTCTCTTCTCTCTCTCTCTTCTCTGTTTTATTTTATTTATGCTTGGGTAAGAAACATTTTTGAAGAATCTCTCTCTCTCTCTCTCTCTCTCTCTCTCCTCTCTCTCTCTCTCTCCTCTCTCTCTCTCTCTCTCTCTCTCCGTTGTTTTATTTTCTTATGCGCGGTAGAAACATTTTTGAAGAATCTCTCTCTCTCTCTCTCTCTCTTCTCTCTCCCCTCTCTCTCTGGCTTTATAGTCCTGAAGTGACCTTTAAGTTCGGGTTGTTTCTTTAAATCCAGCGGCCTTTGATTTTGCTTAACCTTTCATTTTTGTTAGTGCTCTGGCGTCATTACTGCTGAACCCATCTCAAGGCACCTCCACCACCCCTCGCCAACCCCCCACCCCCACCCCCCCCACCCGAACCCACTCTCTTCCTCTGCACAGCTGTGTACACTGACAGCGAATGAGGCGAAAGTCCATGATGGTTCTGTCCCTTTCCTACGGGCACAATGGGCAGGTCGAGTACTTGAAAGCAGTCCAGAGGAAGGAAGCCCTCTCTCTGTTACAAATTCTTTCCATTGTTTACGGTGAAGTTTTTAGAGACGGAAGGCAATTCGTTTGTAATATTAAAAAAAAAAAAAAAAAAAGAAAGAAAAACTCGTTCTTGACTTTAAATCATACAAAGACGACATATCATACTGACGCTGAAAGAAAAAGGAATCATTTATAACGAAAGAATAGAAAGAAAACCCTCTTTCTGTACTATCAATGACACAAAGAGGAAAATATCATTGTTTACGGTGAAATTATAGAGAGGACAGGCAATTCGTTTGTAATAAAGAATAAAAGAAACCCCCCTTCTTTACTTGAAATGATACAAAAGAGGACAATTCCATTGTATCGATGATAATCATAGAGAGGAATGATAATTCGATTGTAATGAAAGAATAAAAAGAGGAAAATCCCTTTGTTTACAATGAAATCGTAAGTAGAATTCTGTTGTTTGCAATCAAGAAATTCCCATTGTTTACAGTGAAATAATAAGGAACGTCCCCATGTATACAGTGAAATGATATTGAGAGGAAGTTCATATTTCCATCGGCTGATAGTCAGGAAAATTCTTGTTGTTTACAGTAGAAACAGAGAAACAACACAGTGAAACAACACAGCTGAAAAGTCCCTGTGTTTACGACGAAATGAAGAGAGAGAAGAGAGAGAGAGAGAGAGAGAGGAAGAGAGAGAGAAGAAGAAGAGAAAAAA
>CM031596.1:18691371-18699716 GCA_018398815.1 Conus ventricosus | reverse complement strand
AAAACGAAATGGATTGGCTTTTTTCCCTGGAGGCACGGCAGCCGGCGCTCGGTGTGGCCACTGGGTAGTCCCGGGGCCGGAGGGCGTCGTGGGCACTATATCCTCCTCCCGTGTCGTGATTTCACCTCATTGAATAGACGAAGACACTCGTCAGTACAGTTTTCGTCGGATGTTTCTTTGAGTCCAAACACCCTTAAGTTCCACCTCCTTGAATACTGTTCTTGTTCGTTTTGGTTCTTTTCTATGTTTCTCGTTAACGTTTGAAGCTGTTGTTTCAGTTGACGGTTTTCGTTTTTAGTTTTTTCCACCTCTGTACGAAAACTGTCTTTTCAATTTCCAGCGCGGACGATTCTTTCTTCCATTCGTTTCTAGTTTCTCCGTTAGAACTGTTGTCAGCGACACTAAGTCTTCCTTCGTTGCTTGTTGTTTCAGTTTTTTCGTGATTCTCTCTTTTGTTGGCATTTCCCTCAATGTCTGTTTGATTTCCTCGAGTTGAATCCTTGGTGACTTGCTAGTCGCCATTTCCTCTGTTTTCGTCTATTGAGTTTTCCGTTTCACAATCACTTAACGCAGATTTTTCTCTTTTTCGCTACTGATTTAACAGTTTCTTCTTTATCCGGACTGTATTCGTTCGAGGAGCTGGATGACGTTTTTCTCTTAAATCTCTGGAGGTATTGATGAATGCCGGAGCTCATAGTAGTGATCGGCAGACACTAGTAACACATTGCTGCATCAGTCAAAAATGGTGGCGCCTCTGCATGCTCCAGAAAAGAAACTACAACTCGGTTTTCACAATAACTAGGATATGCAGAGTCACCAAAATTTCCACAGTTGTTCCTTTACAGATGGACGAACTGTCAGCTTACATTCCTGGTTCAATTAATACCGGGAAGTCCACTAATTCGCTCACAATTACACAGATTTACGGAGCTGCGTAAAGGTCCGTCCGTCTTGTACGGGTGAGCCAGAATGGAAATTCTTGTTGTCTACACTGAAACAACAGAGAATAGAAATCCATGTTTGTTACAGTGACATAATACCTCAGACAGAGTGCATTGAAATCTGCATTCGTCTGTATTTTGCTCCAGTTTTGACTACTTCTGTAATCATTTCGCACAACTCTCTGTTCCATGTGTGTTTCTAATGTTCCAGTTTAAATAACATTTTTGTTGAATATGTGGTTCTATTATGTTCCAGATTTGACTAAATTATGCTAATTGTGTTTGAACGAAGATTTCTCTGGCACTGGATCTATGTTTCATACTTCGGTAAGAAACGAACGGTTTATTGTGTTAGTAAGAAAAGAGCATCCTTCGGTGACTTCGTGTGCGTTTACTATGTGTTTATAAGAAACGATGCTTCTTCAGACATAATGGAAAACATATTGTCCCGCCGAACAAAAGAGACAAACAAAATACAAGACAAAAAAACCACGACGTGTGTCGACCTCTTTGGTCTTCTTCGGGAAGATAAGCAACATTCCGGACAATAAAAAACGAAGAACGAGCGATGTTTCCTCAGTCACTGCTACTTATGTTCATCACGTTTATAAGGAACACAATTTCCTGAGTGACTACATCTACGTTCCTTGCGTTTCCAAGCAAGCTAGCAACGAGAATTCCTCAGCGCCACAAGAGAAGTAGGTCAGCGTCATGGCGTGATCGTGGGCTTCGTTTCATCCCAAAGACATGCCATCGCTGCTTCTCTGTGGATTTTTTTTTTGCCCCCCCCCCCCCCCCCAACGTTTTCTTTGACCCCCCCCCCCCCCCCCCCGAAAAAAGAAAAAAAAAAAAAAGTCCACTTGCCAACCCATTGCCAAAAACAGCGTCATTTTGTTTTTAAATCGTGAAGTCTTTGATGTGTGCGGCCATTCGCTGTCAAAGAGAATGCAGGTTGTCTGACTTCATCGACAGTCTGATAGGCCCAGAAGCGGGTAAAGCTCGGCACTTTCATCCTTAGTGTCTCTAGCGCTCGGATTTCCTTCGTCACCCCTTCGATCCTAGCCAGTTTACACTGTAAAGAGTGGATTTGAAAATAGCATGTGCAGTATTTTGCAACGTCGCCAGCAGTCTACATTAGCTTGCGGCTATTCTTGTGAGGCCTGCGTTTTGTTTTGGAAGCACAGCTAGAGGGAGAGTAAGCGTAGTTGGGAGAACAGGAATAATTGTCTGTGACCTCCTGAAGGACAGCCTGAAGTAGTTTGTTGTGGATGAAGCTTGGAGGTCGTCCAGGTGAACCTGGATGTGAAGACCTTGCGGTCACTGGCTGACCTTGACCTGTCAACACCTGCCAGAGAAGAAATACCGGAACAATGAAGAAAATTTTAGTACTCTGCGTCTGAGCTATTCAATGGATTGTAGAAATACGAACCTACAACAGCTTGCATTTTCACGTGCCACTCGTGCTGCAACTGCTGTGTAAAAAAGGTCAGTGTATAAGCGTGTGGAACCCCTCGCAGAGATCGGTTCATCAGACGTTGTAGATTTTGGATGTCTGTTGAGTTTTTCATCACCGCCACCCCCACCCCCCACCCCTACTGCGCACCTTCTCTCTCTCTCTCTCTTCTCTCTCTCTCTCTCTCTCTCTCTCTCTCTCTCTCTCTCTCTCTCAAGACACGCAGGCACGCACGCACGCACACACACACAACACACACACACACACACACACACACACACACACACCACACACACACGCGCGCGCGCGGGCGCGTGCGCGCGCGCGCGCGCTACACACACACACACACCACACACCACACACACACACACACACACACACACACACACACACACACACCACACAACACCACACACACACGCACACACACACACACACATACACACACACACACATTCACTCACTCTCATATACACACCCAGTCACACACACACACACACACACACACACACACACACACACACACACACACACACACACACACACATACACACACTCACAGATGCACATGCATACACGCGGTCGCGCGCGCGCGCGCGCGCACACACACACACACACACACACACAGCGCGCGCGCGCGCGTGTATTTTATGTGTGTGTGTGTGTGTGTGTGGTGTGTGTGTGTGTGTGTGTAGTTGTGTTGTTTGTTTGTGTGTGTTTTTGTTGTTGTTGTGACTGTTGTTGTTGTTGTTGTTGTTGTCGTCGTCGTCTTCGTCTTCGTCGTCGTCGTCGTCTTCGTCGTCGTCGTCGTCTTTTATCCTGTTAATGAATCTTCTTCTATTAAAGTTTGCATATCTTTCACATCATTACGCCCAAGATTGCCCTACAAATGCTCTATGTCAAATATGAAGAAGTGTTGCTTTACATTAAACCACTCAGATAGTAACATCCCATTGCAGATGGAGTAGTTCAAGTTCACACCAGGGGGTAAAATATAAATGAAATGTGTATAATTTACAAGCAAAAAGAAGAAGCAAAAACACACACACACACACACACACACACACACACACAAATAGTCAGTCAAAATGCCGTGTGGCCACATGCCACAATTGGGATTTTGCACTCAGTCACTGTGTAATCCATGTAAGTGTTTTGAGGCCTGCCATAAGTTTGAGCCAGCGTTTAATGTGAAACTGATAATGGATCAAAGAGCAACTCCCCCCACCCCCACCCCCAATCATTTACTTTTTTGTGGGGGAAGGGGGGGGGGGGAGGGATTTCCACCGATGTCATCAAATACAATCTTCAAATGTGTTACCTTCCTCTTAGTTGACATCGCTTTCCAGTCCTTTGCACACACTAGTGATCCTATCTTTACGCCAGGTAGTAATCCCCATATAGTCCCATTCCTCTCATTTTATTCTGTCTGTTTGGAACCACCTGGTTTGTACCTTGATGGCCTGTAAAATCTTGGGGATGCTAAATTCCTGTTTGGTCAGCGGCTTGTTCTGGAATATAATTATTATCTTTCTGTTGTCCATGTAGGGGACAGGATCACGTCCTTTCTGCAAGGTATCCTTCTTGGGACTGTCTTATGTCACCGTTATTTTTTGTTAAATACCTTTGACCACGCACATACAGACACACAAACAGACACACAGACACACAGACACACAGACAGACACACACACACACGCACACACACACACACACACACACAACACACACACACACACACACACACACACACACACACATACCACACACACACACACACACACACGTCTATCTATCTATCTATCTATCTATCTATCTATCTATCTATCTATCTATCTATCTATCTATCTATCTATCTATCTATCTATCTATCTGTCTGTCTATGATATCCATCTATTTTATCTGTGTGTATCACAAAACAGACATCTTCATAACGTCAGTCAATCCCAAGCGAGCAAACAACAAACAACAAACAAAAAGCAAAACAAAAACCTCCACACTGTGGCAGTACCCCTGATGACGTCACTGCGTCCTCTTTCAGGGGCCTACGCCCTCGGCTCCATCGACCCCAGCCTTTACAAGATCGCGGATGAGGACGACGAGTACGAGATCCCGCGAGAGCACCTGGGGCGGGTGTGGTTCGCCATCGAGTATGAGAGGGAGACGGAGAAACTTCTGGTCACGCTCATCAAGGCCAAGAACCTGCCCAGCCGACAGGTGGGCCACGACAATGGCTGTGACCCCTTTATCAGGTTAGATAACTCTCCTCTGTTTGTCTCTCTGTCTGTCTGTCTGTCTGTCTGCTCTGTGTGTGTGTGTGTGTGTGTGTGTGGTGTCGTGGTGGTGCGTGCGTGCGTGCGTGCGTGTGTGTGTGTGTGTGTGTGTGTGTGTGTGTGTGTGTGTGTGTGTGTGTGTGTGTGTGTGTGTGTGTGTGTTGTGGCGCACGTGTGTGCGGATGTCTCTCTCTCTCTCTCTCTCTCTCTCTCTCTCTCTCTCTCTCTCTCTCTCTCTCTCTCTCTCTCCTCTTTTCTCTCTCTCTCTCTCTCCCTCTATTAATATATGCATATATATATATTATAAATATATATATCATTATATAATTATATATACATGTTGTAATTAATTATATAATATAATTATATATATATATATATATCCTTACTATCGATTCACCAAACCTATATCCTTACACGATTCTATCCAAACCCCTGAAAACACATACACACACACGTATCTCAGTTCATGGAGAAAAACAAACTATTTCACCCACTCCAATCTGGATTCCGATCTAATCATTCCTGCCACACAGCATTATCACGAATGTGTGACTCATGGCTTTCAAATATGAACCAATCACAAATGACAGGGGTTGTCTTTCTTGACTTCAAAAAGGCGTTTGATCTTGTTGATCATTCCATTCTTCTAAAGAAACTATCTGTCTACTTGAACCATACCCAGACAATCTCATTATTCCAATCATACTTGAACGATAGGACTCAGTATGTGGCGCTTAATGGCAAAACCTCCACTTTAGACTTTGTCAGACATGGAGTCCCACAGGGCTCTGTACTAGGCCCCCTACTATTCTGCATCTTCATCAATGATTTACCATTGTCCGTATCAGATGAAAAGGTCACGACAGATTTATTTGCTGATGACTCGTCGCTCCAAGCGAATGGTAGTGATCTACAGACAATAGAAACTTCTCTCCAGGAAAGTCTACACGACGTGTCAGACTGGTGTCATTCAAACTCAATGGTCATACACCTAGCCAAAACCAAATCTATGATTATAGCTACCCGCCAAAAACACCAGTTGACTCCTCTTTGCCTAAAACTTCAGTTGAATGGCACTTCTATCGAGCAGGTAGACGAGCATCGTGTTTTAGGGTTAACGATCGATAAAGAATTGAAATGGCAATCTCATCTAAATAACGTATGCAAGGTAGTCTCAAAACACCTTTTCCTGTTATCTCAATTAAAGCGCTACGTCAACAGTAATGTGCTTAAACTTTTCTTCAATGCACACATAATGTCACGTATAAATTACGCCTCAACAGTGTGGGACGGCAGTAGTGACGTCCACAAAAAAGGCTGAATTCTCTCCATAGACGTGCAGCAAAGCTACTCCATCCAGCTGTATCTCTAACAACAGACGAAAAACTAAAAGCGCTGAACATACTTCCTCTGAATAGGCAATTGGAATTCAACAAGGCATCATTTATGTTTACAATCTTGACAGATACTATGCCATGTTATATCAATGCCCTTTTTACAAGATCGAACAGCTTTTCTGGCTCGACGAAATTCCTTCTTCCCTACCCACGCATTGATCTATACAAAACAAGCCTAGCTTACTCTGGACCATATGTCTGGAACTCACTTCCACCGAATCTACAAAACATGAATACTTTAAAACCTTTCAAGGAACATTTGCATAAACATTTTATGTCTCAGTAGTTAATATTAATTATTCGATTACAATGATTAGCGTCCATTCGCTAAGTCTTCTGTGAACCATACTTTGAATAAATCGTCTCAACATAAAACCTACTCCGTTAAAATCGCTCATCCCCACTCCCACTCTGTCTACCATCCCTTTCTCCTCCCCCTACCTACCATTCTCTCTTCCCCACCCTCCTCTGACCTCTCTCTCTTGTAGTTTTTGTTTGTTTGTTTGCTTGTAAGTTTCCTTTTGTTTTACCATCCCCCATCTCATTAGTGCTTTTATGAGCAGTTTGCTTATCATTGTAGAATTAGATTATCATGTTGGTATGTTGAATTGTCTGTATGAATGATATGTGCTGAAATAATGTATGCATGACAAGGACAGATTGTAAGACTAGGCTTTGGCCTAAAATCTTCATCCTTGGGTATTAGAGATCAATCAACAATCAATCAATCAATCAAATCAATCAATCAATCAATAATATATATCATCTCTCAACTCTCTCTCTCTTCTCTCTCTCTCTCTGTCTGTCTGTCTGTCTGTCTGTCTGTCTGTCTGTCTGTCTGTCTGTCTCTTCTCTCTCTCTCCTCTCTCTCTCTCTCTCTCTCTCTGTATGTGTGTGTGCGTGTGTGTGTGTGTGTGTGTGTGTGGTGTGTGTGTGTGTGTGTGTGTGTGTGTGTGTGTGGTGTGTGTGTGGTGTGTGTGTGTGGTGTGTGATTGCAGTGGTGGGAGGTTAGAGACATGGCTATATTTGATGTTCTCTCTCTCTCTCTCTCTCTCTCTCTCCTCTCTCTCTCTCTCTCTCTCTCTCCTCTCCTCTCTCTCTCTCTCTCTCTCTCTCTCTCTCTCTCTCTCTCTCTCTCCTCCTCCCTCTCTTCTCTCTCTCTCTCTCTCTCTCTCTCTCTCTCTCTCTCTCTCTCTCTTCTCTTCTCTCCTCTCTCCTCTCCTCTCTCTCTCCTCTCTCTCTCTCTCCTCTCTCTCTCTCTCCTCCCCCCCCCCCTCTCTCTCTCTCTCTCTCTCTCTCTCTCTCTCTCTTCTCTCTCTCTCTCTCTGTGGTGTGTAGCTGGAAGGACACCTCCCACTAATTCTCATGTCATCAGTGCCAGACCCAGTGCCGTATCGATCACTTAATGACTGATGAGTGGACTTCTAGCCAATCACAGAGGGACTGCTGCAGTCACGCGGCTAATGAGCGGCTTTGTCTCCTGTATAGCTCTGACAGGAGGGTCTGACCAGAGGAGGGGTGACTGCAGGGAAACGAGTGGTGTTTGTACAAGAGAGGTTTCTCCTGCCCTCGCCCGGGAAGAAAACCACAGACACTAGAGTGACAACACTCGAAACAAATGAGAAAGGGAAGGAGATGTCATGACCTATTGCAACATGAGAATCAATCCCAAGAAAAACAGAAAAAGGGAAAAAAATTGCAGAGAGAGAGAGAGAGAGAAGAGAGAGAGAGAGAGAGAGAGAGAGAGAGAGAGAGAGAGAGAGAGAGAGAGTCATATTGGTATGTGTGCCAGTCATGTCCACGTGTCAGACAAGGAAACAGATATATGAGAGTCCCATTACCGGCGGGTTATGTTTCTTTCTGAATCAAATCGTTAATGTCTGATGAGAGAGAGAGAGAGACAGAGACAGAGACAGAGAGAAAGACAGAGAGACAGACAGAGAGAGGACACAGAAAAAAAAGAAGAAGAGCAAGATAGAGGGGACAAAGAGAGGCAGAGCGAGAGACAGACAGGGAGAGAGACACAGGACAGACAGGGGGACAGAAAGAGAGACAGACAGACAAAAGAAAGGGGACAGACAGACAGAAACTCAGAACAAATCCTTTATTCAAGAATTATCATTTTAGGCAGAGCCTATTCTTCCAGTCTGTCCTCTACACACACGCACGCACGCAACCACGCACCACACACACACAGATTTGTGTTCACATTGTGGAGTGTTGATGATGACTGTTCTGTCGTGGCTTGGCGTCTGATACTGAGAGGGTGGAAAGTCTT
>CM031596.1:18678871-18681371 GCA_018398815.1 Conus ventricosus | reverse complement strand
TTGTGAACATTACTGTCATCATCCATGACGTCGTGAATCCTGTGACACTTGTCAATCCTCTGATCGCTACAAGTTAAAGAGAAGAAGACGTCACTGGCTAAGTAGTATATATTGCATGTTTGTATGTGTGGTGTCTAGTCCCCGTACAGTGAGTATTGTGCTGTGTATTGTTTAATCCATCATCATCATCATCATCATCATCATCATCACAAACATTCTTTGATTCAGTTATAATTTTGTTCCCTTACTCGCTCTTTTGTTTCATTTCTTTGGAAGAAAGCTGGAGAGTGGGGAATGGTGGTTGGTGTCCAAAGAACATCATAACAACACAGAAAGCTGGAGAGTGGGGAATGGTGGTTGGTGTCCAGAGAACATCATAACAACACAGAAAGCTGGAGAGTGGGGAATGGTGGTTGGTGTCCAGAGAACATCATAACAACACAGAAAGCTGGAGAGTGGGGAATGGTGGTTGGTGTCCAGAGAACATCATAACAACACAGAAAGCTGGAGAGTGGGGAATGGTGGTTGGTGTCCAGAGAACATCATAACAACACAGAAAGCTGGAGAGTGGGGAATGGTGGTTGGTGTCCAAAGAACATCATAACAACACAGTCGCAAAAATATAATTGCCTTTACACATTTATAAACGGAGCCACTGCACAATACCATCCACAATGCCCTAACGTTGCGAGAGAGAGAGAGAGAGAGAGAGAGAGAGAGAGAGAGAGAGAGAGAGAGAGAGAGAGAGAGAGAGAGAGAGAATGGCGTAGTAAGTGCAAAGTACAGATGTTAAGGAATCCAAACTCTGATGTCTTCTATCCTCCCCACCTCCACCATCCCACCCCCACCCCTCCCCCACTCACCCCTCCCCCCACTCACCTACCCCCAAATGCGACCGATCCTGCAGGCAAGACACAAGGTGCAACAACTGCAGTGGAATCCTCGTTTCTCCCAGAGTTGTCTTCTCTTTTGCATGGCGCACAGGCTGAGACCTGACGGACTCACAGGGTATGGGCCTGGACAATGACGTTGACGTCTTCCTGATGAATCTTTAATAAATGTTCGCGAACCGCCAAGAGAAACGCGGACAAACGAGTCACAAGACAAAACACGACGCGTTTCGGCCTCTTAGGTCTTCTTCAGGCAAGACACGAACAAATAGGACCATGAAAATGAACGAGTTTGTCACTTAGCTTTGATCTCTTCAGCGCAAGGTAGGCGTGAATGAGAACGAGGCTGTTAGAAGGGAGATAATGTGCGAGTCAAGGTAGTAATGATGATACTTGTATTACTGAGAAGGATACTAATACAGGTCAAAATATTGAATTTAAAAAAAAAAAAAAAGACAGGAATTCGTTCGTTTTCATTGTCCTATTGTTTGTGTCTTGCCTGAAGAAGACCTAAGAGGTCGAAACGCGTCGTGTTTTGTCTTGTGACTCGTTTGTCCACGTTTCACTTGACGGTTCGCTAAACATTTATTTAAGATTTGTTTAGATTTCCGCCTGCAGTCGCCTCACTTAGCAACTAGGTCTTTCTGATGGATAGGGTTCACTCCATGGCTCGCTCTGAAAACGATAGTCCGGGGGGGGGGGGGGGGGGGGGGGGGGGGGGGGGGGGGGGGGGGGGACGGGTTCCTATCATTACTCCGGGAGGCGCTGACCTCGGGCAGCGTCTGACCAGCTTTTTTTTGTATCGCTGGATAAGTGGAACATCCAGTGGAAAGAGAACAACCTGTTTCCCTCCTCCCCCCACTCTCTACCCCCCCCCCTCCCGATTGTAACATTGATTCGGGGGGCCCAGCATTCCGTCACGTTCGGGAAAGTTTCCTGGCTCACTGTTTGGCATAGTATTCGTAAGGATATTTCTTTGGCGCTCGGAAGTGGGTCCCTGGGATTGCTCCGGGGGAACAGCTGGCTGCGTGTTCTGGGTGAGGGAGGGGGGGAGGGGGGGGGGGGGGGAACTGAACGTGCCCATACTTTTTTCCCCCACCCGCCCCCCCCCCCCCCCCCCCCCCCCCCCCTTTTTCCCAGTTTTCCCTGTCGGCGGTGACTTTCACCTGCGTCTACATTGATCCCACATTCCTGGAGGGGGCAGGGGAGATTCGATACGGCATCTACAAAAAAGTTTAGGCGCCAATCATGAAACATACCCTGTGTTTACGGCACACACACAGGATGCTGCCAAACGCGCAGACACGACCACGCACGATAACACAACACACACACACACCACACACACACCACACACAAAACCCACCACACACACACACACACACAGAGATGCACGCTCACAAACGGACACACACAAGGGGACAAAAACACACACTAAACGCTGTGGGGTTAAAAAAAAACCGCCGCGCGCTTTTCACAAACACACACCCCACACACAACACACACACACACACAAAAAAAGAAAGAGAGAGAGAAGAGAGGAGAGAGAGAGAAGGGAAGAGAGAGAAGAGAGGGGGAGCCAACAGAAAAAGTCCCGCAGAAAACTGCCG
>CM031596.1:18661371-18666371 GCA_018398815.1 Conus ventricosus | reverse complement strand
TCTGGTTAGTGTCTTTCTTAAGAGTTCTATCATGTCTTTAGATCAGTGCATTGTCTGCTTAGTGTCTTTCTTAGAGTTCTATCATGTCTTTTAGATCAGTGCCATTGTCTTGTTAGTGTCTTTCTTAATAGTTCTATCATGTCTTTTAGATCAGTGCCATTGTCTGGTAGTTGTTTGTCTTAAGAGTTCTATCATGTCTTTTAGATCAGTGCCATTGTCTGCTTAGTGTCTTTCTTAAGAGTTCTATCATGTCTTTTAGATCAGTGCCATTGTCTGCTTAGTGTCTTTCTTAAGAGTTCTATCATGTCTTTTAGATCAGTGCCATTGTCTGCTTAGTGTCTTTCTGAAGAGTTCTATCATGTCTTTTAGATCAGTGCCATTGTCTGCTTAGGTGTCTTTCTTAAGAGTTCTATCATGTCTTTTAGATCAGTGCCATTGTCTGCTTAGTGTCTTCTTAAGAGTTCTATCATGTCTTTTAGATCAGTGCCATTGTCTGGTTAGTGTCTTTCTTATGAGTTTATCATGTCTTTTAGATCATGCCATTGTCTGGTTGGTGTCTTTCTGAAGAGTTCTATCATGTCTTTTAGATCAGTGCCATGGTCTGGTTTAGTGTCTTTCTTAAGAGTTCTATCATGTCTTTTAGATCAGTGCCATTGTCTGCATAGTGTCTTTCTTAAGAGTTCTATCATGTCTTTTATATCAGTGCCATTGTCTGGTTAGTGTCTTCCTTAAGAGTTCTATCATGTCTATTAGATCAGTACCATTGTCTGCATAGTGTCTTTCTTAAGAGTTCTATCATATCTTTTAGATCAGTACCATTGTCTGCATAGTGTCTTTCTTAAGAGTTCTATAATGTCTTTTAGATCAGTACCTTTGTCTGGTTAGTGTCTTTCTTAAGAGTTCTATCATGTCTTTTAGATCAGTACCATTGTCTGGTTAGTGTCTTTCTTAAGAGTTCTATCATGTCTTTTAGATCAGTGCCATTGTCTGTTAGTGTCTTTCTTAAGAGTTCTATCATGTCTTTTAGATCAGTGCCATTGTCTGGTTAGTGTCTTTCTTAAGAGTTCTATCATGTCATTTAGATCAGTGCCATTGTCTGGTTAGTGTCTTTCTTAAGAGTTCTATCATGTCTTTTAGATCAGTGCCATGGTCTGCTTAGTGTCTTTCTTAAGAGTTCTATCATGTCTTTTAGATCAGTGCCATTGTCTGCATAGTGTCTTTTAAAGAGTTCTATCATGTCTTTTATATCAGTGCCATTGTCTGTTAGTGTCTTTCTTAAGAGTTCTATCATGTCTTTTAGATCAGTACCATTGTCTGGTTAGTGTCTTTCTTAAGAGTTCATCATGTCTTTTAGATCAGTACCATTGTCTGCATAGTGTCTTTCTTAAGAGTTCTATCATGTCTTTTAGATCAGTACCATTGTCTGGTTAGTGTCTTCTTGAGAGTTCTATCATGTCTTTTAGATCAGTGCCATTGTCTGCTTAGTGTCTTTCTTAAGAGTTCTATCATGTCTTTTAGTCAGTACCATTGCTGGTTAGTGTCTTTCTTGAGAGTTCTATCATGTCTTTTAGATCAGTGCCATTGTCTGCTTAGTGTCTTTCTTAAGAGTTCTATCATGTCTTTTAGATCAGAAACCATTGTCTGTTAGTGTCTTTCTTGAGAGTTTCTGTCATGTCTTTTAGATCAGTACCATTGTCTGCTTAGTGTCTTTCTTAAGAGTTCTATCATGTCTTTTTGATCATGCCATTGTCTGCTTAGTGTCTTTCCTTAAGAGTTCTATCATGTTTTAGATCAGTGCCATTGTCTGGTTAGTGTCTTTCTTGAGAGTTCTATCATGTCTTTTAGATCAGTACCATTGTCTGCTTAGTGTCTTTCTTGAGAGTCTATCATGTTTTTTTGATCAGTGCCTTTGTCTGTTTATGTCTTTCTTAAGAGTTCTATCATGTCTTTTAGATCAGTGCCATTGTCTGCTTAGTGTCTTTCTTAAGAGTTCTATCATGTCTTTTAGATCAGTGCCATTGTCTGCTTAGTGTCTTTCTTAAGAGTTCTATCATGTCTTTTAGATCAGTGCCATTGTCGGGTTAGTGTCTTTCTTAACAGTTCTATCATGTCTTTTAGATCAGTGCCAATGTCTGGTTAGTGTCTTTTTTAAAGGGTTCTATCATGTCTTTTAGATCAGTGCCATTGTCTGGTTAGTGTCTTTTTGAGATTCTATCTGTTTTTTTGTCAATGCCATTGTCTGTTACTGTCTTTTTTTGAGAGTTTTAATCATGTCTTTTAGAACGTGCCATTTTTGGGTTTAGTGTCTTTCTGAATTTATCATGTTTTTTAGATCATCCCATTGTTGTTAGTTCTTTCTTAAAAGTTCTTCATTCTTTTAGATCAGTACCATTGTCGGGTTATGCTTTTTTGAGAGTTTATACCCTTTTTAGATCAGGTCTTTGCTGGTTAGTGTCTTTCAAAGAGTTCTATCATGTCTTTTAGATCTGCCTTGCCTGCTTAGTTCTTTTTTAAAGTTCTATTGTCTTTTAGATCATACCATTGCGGGTTAGGTCTTTTTTAAAGATTTCTGTCTTCTTTTAGATCATCCCATTGTTGCTTAGTGTTTTTCTTGAGAGTTCATCTGTCTTTTAGATCAGTCCCATTGTCTGCTTAGTGTCTTTCTTGAGTTTTCTATCTGTCTTTTGAATCCCTTGTTGGTAGTGTCTTTTTAAGAGTTCTATCATTTTTTTGTCATCCCATTGTCTGCATATTTCCCTTTCTTAAAGTTTCTTCATGTCTTTTAGACAGGCCATTTCTCTTAGTGTCTTTCTTAAGGTTTATCATGTCTTTAATCGGTACCATTGTTCTTAGTGTCTTTCTTGAGTTTTTCTGTCATGTCTTTTAGATCTGCTTTGTCGGTTAGTGTCTTTCTTGAGAGTCTATCTTTCTTTTAGTCATGCCATTGTCTGCATAGTGTCTTTTTGAGAGTTCTATATGTCTTTTAGATCAGTGCCATTGCGGGTTTAGTGTTTTCTTGAGAGTTTACATGTCTTTTGATCATGCCATGTCTGGTTACTTCTTTTGAGATTTCGTCATGTCTTTTAGATCTTCCCTTTGTCTGGTTAGTGTCTTTCTTGAATTCTATCTGTTTTTTTAGATATGCCTTGTCTGGTTATGTCTTCTTTGAGGTTCATCAGTTTTTTAGATCAGTGCCATTGTCGGGTTAGTGTCTTCTTGAGATTTTATATTCTTTTAGATCATGCCATTGTTGGTTAGTGTTTTTCTTGAGAGTTTATCATGTCTTTTAGTCATGCCATTGCTGCTTAGTGTCTTTCTTGAGAGTTTATCATGTTTTTTTGATCAGTGCCATTTTTGCTTAGTGTCTTTTTAAATTCATCATTCTTTTAGATCAGTGCCATTGTTGCTTAGGTCTTTCTTAAGAGTTCAATCATTTTTTTAGATCATCCCATTGCGGGTTTTGTGTAACGATATTTTTTTCAAAGTAAGGGACTGCACGGGGAAACTGAAACAAATGTTTTAAAGGAAAACCCTTTTAATCAGTACCATTGTTGGGTTTAGTGCTTTCTTGAATTTTCTGTCATGTATTTTAGATCAGTACCTTGTCTTTTTAGTGTTTTTTCTGAGATTTCTATCATGTAATTTTAGACAGTGCCTTGTCGCTTATGTCTTTCGAAGTTCTATCATGTCTTTTAGATCAGTGCCATTGTCTGGTTAGTGTCTTTCTTGAGAGTTTTATCATGTCTTTTAGATCAGTGCCATTGTCGGTTAGTGTCTTTCTTAAGAGTTCTATCATGTCTTTTAGATCAGTGCCATTGTCTGCATAGTGTCTTTCTTGAGAGTTCTATCATGTCTTTTAGATCAGTGCCATTGTCTGGTTAGTGTCTTTCTTGAGAGTTCTATCATGTCTTTTAGATCAGTGCCATTGTCCTGGTTAGTGTCTTTCTTGAGAGTTCTATCATGTCTTTTAGATCAGTGCCATTGTCTGGTTAGTGTCTTTCTGAGAGTTCTATCATGTCTTTTAGATCAGTGCCATTGTCTGCTTAGTGTCTTTCTTAAGAGTTCTATCATGTCTTTAGATCAGTACCATTTCTGCTTAGTGTCTTTCTTGAGTGTTCTGTCATGTCTTTAGATCATGCCATTGTCTGGTTAGTGTCTTTCTTGAGAGTTCTATCATGTCTTTTAGATCAGTGCCATTGTCTGCATAGTGTCTTTCTTGAGAATTCTATCATGTCTTTTAGATCAGTGCCATTGTCTGGTTAGTGTCTTTCTTGAGAGTTCTATCATGTCTTTTAGATCAGTGCCATTGTCTGGTTACTGTCTTTCTTGAGAGTTCTGTCATGTCTTTTAGATCAGTGCCATTGTCTGGTTAGTGTCTTTCTTGAGAGTTCTATCATGTCTTTTAGATCAGTGCCATTGTCTGGTTAGTGTCTTTCTTGAGAGTTCTATCATGTCTTTTAGATCAGTGCCATTGTCTGGTTAGTGTCTTTCTTGAGAGTTCTATCATGTCTTTTAGATCAGTGCCATTGTCTGGTTAGTGTCTTTCTTGAGAGTTCTATCATGTCTTTTAGATCAGTGCCATTGTCTGCTTAGTGTCTTTCTTGAGAGTTCTATCATGTCTTTTAGATCAGTGCCATTGTCTGCTTAGTGTCTTTCTTAAGAGTTCTATCATGTCTTTTAGATCATGCCATTGTCTGCTTAGTGTCTTCTAAGAGTTCAATCATGTCTTTTAGATCAGTGCCATTGTCCTGGTTGTGTCAACGATATAGTTTCAAAGTAAGGTGACTGCACTTGGAAACTGAAACAAAATGTTTTAAAAGCAAACCCTGATAAATCCGCCAGAAATGTTTCAAGGCAAACCGTGATAAATCCGCCAGAAATGTTTCAAGGCAAACCGTGATAAATCCGCCAGAAATGTTTAAAGGCAAACCGTGATAAATCCGCCAGAAAAAGGGTACAAGCAAATGGCAAGACCAAACACCACGCGCTTCGACCTCTTA
>CM031596.1:18653871-18656371 GCA_018398815.1 Conus ventricosus | reverse complement strand
TTTAGTTATTTCATTTTTGAACAGTTTTGAAAATAGACTTGCAGACTCCCCCCCCCCCCCCCCCCCCCCCCCCCCCCCCCCCCCCCCCCCCCCCCCACCCCCCCCCCCCAGATTGCACCACAGATATACGTTGGAAAGGAAAAGGGGGGGGAGGAGACAAAGAAGCATAAATTTAGCGGAAAAAAGCATTATATATATATATGAGAGAGAGAGAGAGGGAGAGAGAGAGGAGAGAGAGAGAGAGGTGTTCATAATCCTTTTCTTAATTCTTCAGTGCAAAATCAAAACAGCTCCACAAGGCTGTTCTGTTTTATATGTTTTAAAACCAGTGATTTGTGGACTCATGGACTAGCAGATGGGTGAGTTATATGGACCAGTCCACACGCATGGCTCGTTCATGAAACTAACCCTGCCACTGTCATAATAACCGGCCACACGCAGAAATCACATAGCTGGCTTCACTCGTTCTTCATTCCTTCTTCAGTCCATGGGGGACCAGTGAGTGGCCTGCAACAAGCTATCTTGGCAAGACCTGGAGTTTAGGAACCCTGTCTTCTGACACACTCGACTTCGGACATTTTTTTTTGTCTGTCCCTTGTGTTCTATTCTTGCCGAAAATCAAAGTGATTGAATTGGACAACACTCTAACTGTTGCATGGGAACCCCTTCTTCCGACACACTTGACTTCAGACTGTAGTCCGGGATTCTGTTCAAACATCATGTAAGACCTCATGGCGAAAGCTTGGCTATGTCTGGAGTTGTACTGTCATCACCTGTCAATGGAACAGCAACGAGTGAGGCTATGGGATGCACACGGCAGTTGTTTCACTGTGGCGTTTTTCGCCGATGGGCTCTGCAATCTTGAAAGATGGGCTAGTACACCCATGGGAAAGCTCATGTAGAGGTTCTGTCATGTCACATTCAGTAGGCATTACACAAGGGCTCTGCCAGGGAGCAATTATGTCGCTTGATGTCTTAATGGAATGCCTGTGCATGCCTGCTGTGTGAACACGGCACAGGCTTCCAAGGGTGGTGCAGGATTGCTCCAGCTGGTTTGTTCGGCAGTTGAGGACAGTACTTCTCTGGGTCCCACCCGCACCTTATGGTGTATCTTTTCTTGTCTGCCTTTTGGTTGACACTGGGGACAGGCTTGTGACGGTGAGGAAGGACCCACACTGACCGCAGGGAAAGTCCTGTTGACAGCGGGAAAGAATGCAACCCGGTTTTTTCTTCATAGAGCATGTAAGACCTGATGGCGAAAGCTTGGCCATGTCTGGAGTTGTACTGTCTCCAATTGCCAGCGGAGCAGCAGACGAGTGAGGCTGCGGGATGCACATGGCCGTAATTTCAAGGTAGCGTTTTCTGCCGGCGGACTCTGCAGTCACACGAGCTGGTACACCCAGGGGCCACTCAAGTGGAGGTTCTGTCATGTCACATTCAGTGGCCATTACACAATGGCATTTGCCAGACAGCATTCATGTCCATTGACATTTTAATGGAATGCTCTGTGCGTGCCTGCACCCTATGTGAACACAGCGCAGGCTTCCAAGGGTGGTGCAGGATTGCGCTCAGCTGGTTTGTTCGGCATTTGAGGACAATACTGCTCTGGGTCCCACCTGCACCTTCGGGTGTATCTTACTTCTTTCTTGTTTAGTAGCTCTTCTTTCAACACTATCGACTTAACTTATTCTTTTTTCCTGTACCACGTGGTTCATTTTCGCCGTTAATCAAAGGGACTGAATTGGACACCTTAACTGTTGTATACACACCCCTTCTCCCAATACACTCAACATTAGATATGTTCTGCTGTCCTAGTGATTTATCTTTGCCGGAAAACAAAAGGGACTGCTTAGAAAACACTCTGTTCTTCAAATGCCAGATAAAGACGCGAGTTGGTATATTTCAACCAGTCAGGCTTTTAGCATTTGAGGAACAGAAACTGCCTTGGCATTTTGAACAGGGGTCAATAACTCTATGACCGTCCATTCCATTCCTGGAAGTCGGTACTTCACTTTCATCGGAGTATGCGTTGTCCATTTGGAACAATTTGGCAGAGTCCGGTCAATCGGAGCCCCTTGACCCAAAAAAACCACCTCTGTGTGGTCAGTGTCTTTCAGAGTACATGGCATGGACATGACCACTGTCTGGAACCCGACCTACGGCATCAGCAATGGCAGACATGATGCAGTGCAGACATGATTGTATGTTTCATGAGGTATTGCCATGAGTCTGGAATCCTGGGTATTCCAGAGCAACGCTAGTGCACACACACACACACACACACACCACACGCACACGCACACACAAACACACACACACACACCACACACACACACACACACACACACACACACACACACCACTTCCCTCTGGCCTCGAACGATATCACTTTACAGATCCCCTGACAGACGGGAGAGCATGCCACACACTGTGCACAGTACCTGACAACACCGCGTGTCTCACGTGCCTCAACCCCTGACGGTTGTCACCCTTCTCTGTG
>CM031596.1:18644037-18653771 GCA_018398815.1 Conus ventricosus | reverse complement strand
ATTATATTTTTAAATGTTTCTTTATTTATTATTGATTTAAAAAATTATTTCAAATATATTTCTGTACATGCTTTCGTACCTTAACCTCACTATCGTGTTGCAATACCATTCAGTAATACATTGTAGTATCATACACCCCCCTGACATCCCATCCCTCTGGACTGTTGCCACGCCCCCTGCTGCTAAGAACCCTAACCCACTCTCCTTTCTCCCTTACACTACTTATTGACACAAGATTGATCTTTTTTTTCTTTTTTTTTTTTTTTTTCCCCCCCCCCCCCCCCCCCCCCCCCCCCCCCCCCCCCACCCCCCCCCCCCCAATATTTTGACCATTAATAGTATTCCTCAGTAATATTATCATCTTTAAACGACTTTGACTCGCTCCTATTTCCCCTTCCCAACAGCCTCGTTCTCATTCAACGCCTTTTTCCCTTGCGCTGAAGCCTGAGCGATCTGAAGCGACCAAAGCTAAGTGAATTTTCGTTTTTTTTATTCGTTTAATTATACCAGACGAAGCCCTAAGAGGTCGAACGCGTCGTGTTTTGTCTTGTAACTCGTTTGCCCACGTTCTCGGGGCGGTTCGTTTAACATTTATTTAAGTTTGTTTAGTTTTCCCGCCTGCAGTCGTCTGGCTTTGAAACTAAATGTTTTTTGTCATAGCATTACGCCTTAAGACAAGGGGGTAAACATGAACAATTGTGTGCACATTTCAATATTATTTACTGATTTAAACCCCATGCAAAAAAATACACGCACACACAAACGCACGCGCGCCCAAACTGCACACACACACACACACCCCACACACACCACACAAAACACACACACACACACACAACACACACACACATTGTTTACAGGATATCTTGACTAGTTATTATTTTTTTAAGTTAAATGTTATCGCACATTAATTCAAATTTTCTCTTTCTTATCTTCATTCCCTGTGCTATAAATTTAGCAACAGATTTAATACAGTTTCATTACTACTGGAAAGGATTTTTATAACTTTGTTCTGATCGGGAATGTTGGGGAAGGATTCCAGTATGGCACATTTTTTACGGATATCATCATCGTGGTACAGTAAAATAAAAACATGAGTTTCATTTTCGAATCCATTTCCACATGATGGGCAATTAATATCTGTTTGGTCATTTCGAAAACCACTGAATACAGTTTTTAAAGGGCCACAACTCGGAGTCGAAATCTTGAGAAGCTGTCTCTATCCCACTTATTAGTAACACATGATAATATTTTTTCAGGTTCAAAGACATTTTTGAAAGATGTGAAACCATCTACAATTATCATTATCCTCCAACTTAGAATGCCAGTTCTTTTTTTAAAGCGGGAAAAATAAGCGTTATCTTTCAACTCTAGAATAAAAGCAGATTCACCCCCAACCTTGACTAAAACCAACTATGCCATCCCCATTTTCCGTCAAAACGTTTTGTACTTTGATGCCCAATTAAAGTGCCCAAGATTCTTTGGCTCCCCTTAACAGCATTTCATAACCCTTTGTCTACATATTCTTGAAATGGGCAGTGACACGAGTTTAACCAGTATTTAATACACTTATATTGACCCTAAGATACAAGGGGTTATTTCCGGTTTCTCCAAACACCAGATTGTTTGAGGCAGCAGGGGACATTTAGGAATCTTTTTAGGGCAAAGGTGTGTACAGTTTCGATTTGTCTACAATCTTTTTCTAGACCCGACTTCAGTGCATATGTTAAGATAGGTTCAATTTGCGAATCAAAGAGTTTCCAGAACAAAGTGCACCCATTGATCTCAGTTTTTTCAAAGACTTTATGATTTCTATAAACTCCTTTTTTCCCTTTTTTACGGGGTTTTCCGACAGAGCAGAACTTACACTTAATTTTGTCTTTAAAGAGCATCCCCAAGTATTTATAAGAATTCGTTACTTTAACCACTTCTCCCCATAGTACCACTTTTCCACAGAGGCTAAATGTCCCCCTTCCTAAAAAATCATTAGTTTGTCTTTTCAGGTTAACAGTTAAAACCAAACGGTCAGCTTCTCTTTTAAACAGTTTAGTTGATTTTGAAGTCCAATGACTGTATCAGACAACAGAACAACATCATCCGCAAATAACGTAGAAATATTTCAGTAGCACCAGGTATTAACTGAATACCATGTTTTCCGCTTTTTTGGAAAATCGTAGCAGTTCATTTATAAAGAAAAAAAATAATTGGGGACTCAGCAGACAGCCTTGTTTCAACCTTGGGGACATTCAAAGCAATCAGAATAATTACACTTGTCACGCACACATGCCAAAAACATTATCGTATATGCTTCAAAGGGGCATTATACAGTTTCCCTTTTACACCATTTTCCTCATTATCGCCCAAAGCACATTTCTGTTTACTGAATCAAATGCCTTTCTGAAATCGACAAAAGCAAAAATATATTTTAGGTGTTTTTTTTTGCAAAAACTTTTCAACAATTGATACAATGTGAAAATATGATCGACAGTACTGTACCCCGCTCTAAAACTGCTTGCTCTTCAATGATCTTGCTTTTTTTCTTCTGCCCCTTTCGTTATTATTTTATTTAGTAAATGTGTATAAACTTTACTAACAACACTTGTTAGGGCAATACCCCGATAATTGTCTGGCTGGTTTACGTCTCCTTTCTTATGCAAAAGGTACAATAATAGATTTAGACCATTCAATCGGAAAAAATTCCCATATCACAGCTTATTAAAGTAAAAGAGGAAATCAACAACTGAGGCATCAGCATGTTTTAACATTTCAGTGACGATTTTGTCTGGCCTGCGCTTTTCCGGCTTTGGGTTTTACCTATACTGGCGACGACCTCCTGCGTGAAATAAAGGGTATTAAACATTATGTCGATGTGTTTTCATTAGTATCTTCCGTGACATCAATTTCCCCAGTCTGTTCCTCGCCATTTGTTTCATTTTAATACACTAAAGAAGTGTTTATACCATTGTTCTGAAGTGATTGTGTTATAGATAGCCCATTTCTGTTCACTGATCGGAAATTTTTTGCCAAAAACCGCTTTTGGATCGT
This sequence comes from Conus ventricosus, assembly GCA_018398815.1. Taxonomy (NCBI): domain Eukaryota; kingdom Metazoa; phylum Mollusca; class Gastropoda; order Neogastropoda; family Conidae; genus Conus; species Conus ventricosus. Next base: position 18,650,726 of record CM031596.1, on the reverse strand, counting down.
TAATGGACTGCTGCAATTTTTCCAATCTTGCTTGATCAAAATCATTTTTCTTTTTGTTAAGCAAATATTTATATTCTTTTCTTTCTTTAACATAGGCTTCTTTCTTTTCATGGTTATATTTTCTTTAACCGTTTTAAATGTACATAACGATTGTCTTACCCTTTTTCTTTTTCCTCTCACATTCGTCATCAAACCAGCTGCTTTTCTTTTTGCCCCGTTCATACTTTTGATCATGCACGCAGCAGCGCTGCACAGTGAACTTGTAAATGTTACAATAGAACTATTAAAGTCAGTATCGAGTTGTTCGTATAAGCATTCTGTTTGACATGTTTAAAGTGTACAGACTGTTGTTCTTCTTGTACTGAAATGCATAGTATTCAGACCATATGATGCTATTTTAGTACTACATTTTCAAGAGAGAGAGAAAACAGGGGGAGAGGAGAGAGAGGAGAGAGAGAGAGAGAGGAGAGGGGGGAGAGAGGGAGAGAGAGAGAGAGAGGAGAGAGAGAGAGAGGCAGACAGACAGACAGAGACAGAGAGAAAGATAGAGAGAGAGAAAGAGAGAAAGACAGGAGAGAGAGGGGAAGATGGAGGGGAGGAGAGAGAGAGAAGAGAGAGAGAGAGGAGAGAGAGAGAGAGAGGAGAGAGAGAGAGACGGAGAGAGAGAGAAGAGAGAGAGAGAGGAGAGAGAGGGGAGAGAGAGAGAGAGGAGGAGAGAGAGAGAGAGAGGGAGAGAGAGAGGAAAGGGAAAAACAGACAGACAGACAGACACCACACACACACACACACGCACACACACACACCCCTCACACACACCCACACCACACACACACAACCACACCCACACACACACACACACCACCACACAAAACACACACACACGCGCGCGCGCACGGACGCACGCACACATGCACGTGCCCCCCAGACAGTGGCAGGAAAAGGACGGAAAGATACGTTCATAGAGAAGTTAAAGTAAAAGAAATAATGTATAAACACATCTATACTAACACAACAAGGAAAAATAAAACACGGGCAAAGTATCTACAATTTTGAGAGTGTGTTTTTCTTGAGAGCTCTATGAAACCCAAAAAAAATCAGCAGCACGGTGGTACAACAACACAAACAAAAGACCAAAAAACCGACCCTTGATTTAGAGATCGACCATGCATGAACACTGCCCGAGAAAAAAAAAATTTCGCCACCAAAGTTCCCCAACGACGTCTTCAAAACGGGAAAAGGGGGCACAAAACATGGCTGGAACCGTTATACTTCAAGAGCAGGAACAAAACGCGTTAACTGAAAGCAGGGGAAAGACTGGGGAAAAAGGGCCGCAGACCTTTCCTGAAAGGGAAAGCAAGATTATAGAGAATTTTTTCGGAAAGACGGCAAAGGGGAACCATATTGAAATCCAAATTAAAAATTTTAAAAGAACTTTGGAAAAAACCCGGCTAGAACGGAAAATTTTTTACTCCACTAAAATTATAGAGATCCCTTTGGGAAAAACGGGAAGAGAAAAGGATATTGTACTTTCCCCCAAAAGATTGAAAAAGATTTGGATTGAACTGACGGGGGCATACGAAACGGGGGGGGGGGGGAAAGGGGGGGGGGGGGGGGAGACGTTCTTCTCTGAAGACCTCTTTCAGGGTGCCCCCGAACATCTTTCCTTTACAAGACAGAAAATACCGGGCAGTCGTCCCCAGAAAATCTTCCCCTTTACAGAGACAGCAGTACCGCAGTCTGTTCCCCCGAACATCTTCCTTTACAGAGACAGCATACCTGTCATCTGTCCCCCCCGAACACTTCCTTTACAGAGACCCGCATTTCCTGTCATCTGTCCCCAGAACATCTCCTTCACAGAGACAGCCGTACCTGTCATCTGTCCCCCCAAAAATCTTTTTCACCGAGACAGCGAAACCCTTCCCGTCTGTCCCCAGAACATCCCTTCCCCCGAGACAGCAGAACCGTCCAATCTGTCCCCAGAACATCTTTCCCTTTACAGAGACCCAGTACCCCGTCAACTGTCCCCAGAAAAAAAAAAAAAAAAACTTTCCCACACAGAGAAAAGGGAGTACCTGTCAGGCTTCCCCCCGAAATTCTTTCCCACAAAGGACAGCAGTACCTGTTTTTTAATTTTTCCGTCCCCAAACATCTTCCTTTTACAGAGACAGCAGTACCTGTCAGTCTGTCCCCCCGAACATCTTCCCTTTACAAGACAAACAGTTTCCTGTCAGTCCTTCCCCCCAAAAAATCTTTCCCTTTACAGAGACAGAGTACCTGCAGTCTGTCCCCCCGAACATCTTTTTTACACAAAAGACATCGTACCTGCAGTCTGTCCCCCAGAAAAATCTCCTACACAGAGACTCAGAACCCGTCAGTCTGTCCCCAAACATCTTCCTTCACAGAGACACATACCTTTTTAGTCCCTTTCCCCCAAAAATCTTTCCCTCACAGAGACAGGGGTACCTGTCAGGGCGTCCCCCCGAAAAAATCTTCCTTCAAGAGACAGCATAAAACCCTTTAGGCTGTCCCCAGAAAAATCTTCCTTCAAAAAGACAGCAGACCTGTCCGGCTGTCCCCAAACATCCTTTCCCTTTACAAACAAACAGGACCTGTTTAGGGTGTCCCCCGAACTCTTCCCTTTAAAGAGACAGCATAACCCGCAGTCTGTCCCCAGAAACCCCTTTTTCCATGACACATAAACCCGTAGTCCCTTTCCCAAACATCTTTCCCTTTACAGAGACAGCTTTCCTGTCCCGTCCCGTCCCCCGAACATCACCTTCACCGAGACACAGTACCCGTCAGTCTGCCCCCCGAAAATTTCCTTTCAAACAGCCCTACCCCGGCTGTTTCCCCCAAACATCTTCCTTCACAAGACACAGTTAAACCCGTCAGGCTTCCCCAAACACTTTCCCTTTACAAACAGCAGAAACCCTTTCCGGGTGTCCCCAGAACATCTTCCTTCACAAGACAGCAGAAACCGTCCCGGGTGTCCCCCCAACATCTTTCCTTTACGAGACAGCAGTACCCGTTCCCGGCTTTCCCCCGAACAACTTTCCCCCACAAGACAGCAGTACCTGTAGGCTGCCCCAAACAAAAAACCTTCACAAAAGACAGCCTACCGTCCGGCTGTCCCCAAACATCTTTCCTTTAAAAAGACAGCAGTAACCCGTCATCGTCCCCAAACAACTTCCTTCACAGAGACAGCAGTACCTGTCATCCCTTTCCCCCAAAAATCTTCCCTTTACAGAGACAGCAGTAAAAATGTCTGCCCCAAACATCTTTCCCTTTACAGAGAAGCAAACCTGTCAGTCTGCCCCAAAAACCTTCCTTTACCCGAGAAAAGCAGTACCTTCCCCGTTCCCCCCGAAAATCTTCCTTCACAAGACAGCAGTACCTGTCAGTCTTCCCCAGAACATCTTTCCCTTTACAAGACAGCAGTACCTGCTTCGTCCCCCAAAAAATCCCTTCCCACACAAGACAGCATAAACCCTTTATCTGTCCCCCCGAACATCTTCCCCTTTACGAGACACAAACCCGTCATCTGTCCCCAGAACATCTTCCTTTACAGAGACGCATTTCCTGCAGTCTGTCCCCCGCAACTTCCCAAACAAGACGCAAAACCTTCAATCTGTCCCCCAGAACATCTTCCCTTTCCCCAAACAGCATACCTGTCATTGTCCCCAAACAACTTCCCTTTACAAAACAGCAGAAACCCGTCATCCGTCCCCCAAAAAACTCCTTCACAAGACACAAACCTGCTTCCCGCCCCAGAAAACACTTTTCCCTTTACAAAAGAAAAACAGTACCTGTCAGTCGTCCCCAGAACATCTCCTTTACAGAGACAACAAATACCTGTCATTCCCGTCCCCAAAAATCTTTTCCCACACAGAGACAGCATTTCCCGTCAGCCCGTCCCCAAAAAATTTTCCTTCACAGGACAGCAGTACCTGCCCGTCTGTCCCCCCAAAAATCTTTTCCCTTTACAGAGACGCCGTAACCTGTCATCTGCCCCCCGAACAACTTCCAACCCCAGAACAGCAGTACCTTCCAAACTGTCCCAGAACATCTTCCTTCACAGAGACAGCATACCTGTCAGTCCCGTCCCCCAAACCTCTTCCACACAGAGACAGCATTTCCTGTCAGGTGTCCCCAGAACTCTTTCTTCACCGAGACAGCAGTACCGTCATCTGTCCCCAGAACATCTTCCTTCACAGAGAAAAGCATACCCGTCAGTCTTTTCCCCCGAACATTTTTCCTTCACAGAGACAACAAGTACCTGCAGTCTTTCCCCCCAAAAAAAACTTTCCTCACAAAAGACAGCAGTACCCCGTCAGCCCCCCCCAGAACAACTTCCCTTTACCGAACGCATACCTGTCAGTCGTCCCCAGAACATCTCCTTTACAGAACAGCATTTCCTTCCCTCTGTCCCCAGAACATTTCCCAAAACAAAAACAGCAAACCCCCTTTTTTTTTATTTTCCCCCCCCCCCGTCCCCAAACTTTTTCCTTTACGAGACAGCATACCTTCAGGCTGCCCCCGAGAGAAAAGCATTTCCTCCGTCTGTCCCCAGAACATCTTCCTTCCCCAGAGACAGCATACCCTTTAAGGGGGTCCCCCGAAACCTCTTCCTTCACAAGAAAGCAGTACCTTCAGGGTTCCCCCCGAACATCTTTTCCCTTTACAGAGAACCCGCTTTCCTGTCAGGGTGTCCCCCGAACATCTTCCTTTTACCGAACAGCAGTCCCTTTTCAAGGGTTCCCCAGAACATCTTCCTTTCCCCGAGACAGCAGTACCTGTCAGCAGTCCCCCCGAACATTTTTCCTTCACAGAGACAGCAGCCTTCAGTCTGGCCCCAGAAAAAACTTCCTTTTTCAGAGACAGAATACCGTCAGCCCGTCCCCAAACATCTTCCTTCACAGAGACAGCATACCTGTCAGTCCTTTCCCCCGAACATCTTTCCTTTAAAAGAGACAAAAAAATACCCCGTCAGGTTCCCCAAAACTTTTTCCTTCCCCAAGACAGCAGTACCTGGGCAGGCTGTCCCCAGAACAACTTTCCCCCCCCAGAACAGCAGACCTTTAGGCGCCCCAAAAACCTTTCCTTCAACCCGAGACAGCACCACCCGTCAGGGGTCCCCCCAACATCCTTCCCTTTACAAAAGAAGCAAGTAACCTGTCAGGGGTCCCCAGAAAATCTTCCTTCACAAGACCGCAGTACCTTCAGGGGTTCCCCCGAACATCTTCCTTCACAAGACAGCATTTCCGTCACCCGTCCCCAAAACCAAACTTTCTTCACCAAAACAGCAGTACCTGTCTCTGTCCCCCCGAACAACTTCCTTCACAAAAGACACAAACCTGTCATCTGTCCCCAAACATCTTTCCTTCAAGAGACAGCAAATAAACCCGCAGTCTGTCCCCAAAACATTTCCTTTCCCCAGAGACGCCGTACCTTCAGGCGTCCCAGAACATCTTCCTTCACAGAGACCGCAAACCGTCAGTCCCCGTCCCAAACAACTTCCTTCACAGAGACAAACAGTACCGCATCCCCGTCCCCAAAACAACTTCCCTTTACAGAGGAAAAGAATAAACCCGGCCGCGCCCCCAAAAATCTTCCTACACAGAGACAGCCCAAAAAAGTTCCCGTCGTCCCCCCGAACATCTTCCTTCACAGAGACAGCAGTACCCCGCAGCGCCCCCAAAAAACTTTCCCTTTACAAGACAGCGTACCTGTCCGTCGTCCCCCCGAACAACTTTCCCACACAGAACAGCCGAAACCCTTTTAATCGTCCCCAGAACACTTTCCTTTACAGAGACAGCAGTACCTGTCATCCCGTCCCCCAAAAATCTTCCTTCACAGAGACAGCAATACCTGTCAGTCTGTTTTCCCCGAACATCTTCCCTTTACAGAGCAGCAGTAACCCGCTTTTGTCCCCAAACATCTTCCCTTTACAAGACAGCAGTACCTGTCAGTCTGTCCCCAGAACATCTTCCTTTTACAAACGCAACCGTCAGTCTGTCCCCCAAAAATCTTTCCCACACAAAGCCCGCATACCTGTCATCCCCTCCCCCAAAAACTTCCCTTTCCCGGGGACAGCAGTACCTGTCAGTCTGTCCCCCGAACATCTTTCCCTTTACAAGACAGCCGTACCTGTCATCTGTCCCCAAACAACTTCCCACCAGAGACAGCATTTCCTGCAATCTGTCCCCAGAAAAATCTCCCCTTTACAAGACACCCGAAACCTTTTAGTCCCCGTCCCCCCAAAAACTTCCTTCACAAAGACACATTTCCTGTCAGGGTGTCCCCAAAAACATCTTTTCTTCACAGAACAGCAGTACCCCCTCAGTCGTCCCCGAACATCTTCCTTCACAGAGACAAACATTTCCGTCAGTCAGTCCCCAAACATCTTCCTTCACAGAGACCAGTACCTTCAGTTGTCCCCAGAACATCTTCCTTCACCCGAGACCGCATTTCCTGGCAGCCCGTCCCCCAAACATCTTCCTTCAAAAAGACAAACAGTACCTATCATCTTCCCCCCAAAAATCCCTTCCCCCAAAACAGAGACAGCAGTACCTTCAGTCTTCCCCCAAAACAACTTCCCTTTACAAGACAGCAGACCGTCCCGCTGTCCCCCCCGAAGACAGCAAAACCGTCAGTCTGTCCCCAGAACAACTTCCTTTTACAGAGACGCA
>CM031596.1:18631537-18641537 GCA_018398815.1 Conus ventricosus | reverse complement strand
GACCTTTGTTGTTAATTCTATACCAACATTTAATCTCGTGTATTGTGATATTACGTCATTCCAACATGCTTTCGTCATTCCAGGGCTCTTTACTTGGCTGAGAAATGACGAAAAAGAAATGTTGGAGCTAATGTTAGTAAAAAATATAGATAGCTATGTATTATTCATGTTACGTTGTTAACGGAGTTACGTTTGATATCTATGTTCGCATAGTTTCACCGAAAACGGTAAAGTCACTCTCCTCCCCCCCCCCCCTCCCCCCCCCCCCCCCCCTCCCCTATTAGGCTGCAATTTAAACGTAAACGATCAGTGGAGTCCATCCCCTATCTCCCCCCCCCCTACCCCCCCCCCCCCCCCCCCCCCCCCCCCCTTCTTCTCGTTACCGCTGTCCGGCTTCCTGTCTTCCTCTTCTCGAGGACTCTGCGCATCAAGGCTGCCAGTGATTGGTCCAGCTCTGTGTCGGCAGGCTGCCATTGGTGGGAGAGACTGACCTTGACCCTGGATGTACAGCCAGAAGAAAATGGTGGAAGAGTGCACTCACCAGGGTTTGAGTATGGTGATCCGGGGAACAGGAAGGAAACCAAGCAAGCTTTCTGCTCATAGAGCTGTCATCAGACTTAGAGTTAGTGGGTGACAGAGACAGATCTTATATGGGGACTGACAATAAGAAGAAGAAGGAATGAACAGAGCTCAGAGTTAACGTTGTTTTTACACATTGACTTCTCCACGGCTTTTGTACAAATGCCGACCTATCTCCAGTCAACTGGGAGGCTTGGATAAATATTGCCAAATGCACAGGACGAAAGTGAGATCATAATGTGTGTGGGTCTCCCCCCCCCCCACCCCCGCCGTGAGTTTAATATGAAACGAGGCAAGCAACAGTAAACAGCAAACATCCCCTTGTTTCCTTGTTTGTTCTGTGTGCTCTGTGCTGTCATATCTGCTGGGCGATTCGGTGTCGTTAACGACATTCCTTTGGAGGTATGGGCGTGTATTTGTTTCATTGTGGGAGCACGAGTTACCCTACTTGTGTGTGTGTGTGTGTGTGTGTGTGTGTGTGTGTGTGTGTGTGTGTGTGTGTGTGTGTGTGTGTGTGTGTGTTATTGGGAGAAAATATTCGCTGTCTAACAATTCTTCCATCATTACATTAATAACCCAGCAAAGATCTAAAACAACATAAAATATTTTTTTAATGGGGGTGGGGGTGGGATGCGGGAGGAACGGGGGAAAGAAAGAAAATGAGTCCAAAAAACAAAAACAAAAAACCAAATAAATCAGGGAAAGACGTTATAAACATAAAACCCTTCACTAGCAGCATACGGGAACCATTGTGACCCATCCTGAAGACAGATCTACTGACAGTGACTGCCACACAGACATTCCATCCTTCTCTCCCTGGATCTGTCTGGCAGGAAGCACCGCGGCCGCGGTGGTGGGCTGCGTGCTGAGCGGCACCATCTTCTTCACCTTGACCTTGCTGGCCTGGCGCCTGTGCCGCCGGAAGCGCACCTTCCCTGGAAGTTACGAGCAGATCGCCCCGGACCCTCGTCTGACCCAGGCGACCGGCGGAGAGTCCGGGAGCGTCGGGTTGCCCGCCACGGCTGTCAAGTGAGTCCTTCTGTCAATGACTGATCAGTGAGTTGTTTAGTCAGTTAATCAGTCGATGAACCGATCGATTGGTGGATACATTTACCCATCCAGCCGTGTCCTTATCATCCACTCATCTTTTTTCACGCATCCTTCTGTTGACCCATCTTTCCAAACTTTCCACCCACCTTTCTGCCTATCCATCCATCCACCCATACATCCACCCATACATCCACCCATCCATCCGTCCGTCTATCCATCCATCCATCCATCCATCCAACCACCAATACATTCACTCATCCATCCATGCATCCACCCATGCATCCACCATCCACCCATAGATCCACCCATCCCTCCACCCACCCACCCATCCCTCCACCCAACCGTCCACCCATCCATCCATCCATTCACCCATTCATCCACTCAACCACCTATGATTCATCCACCAATCATTGGTCCAACCAGTCACCCACGCACACGTGTACCCACTCTCCAACTCTCTGACCATTTAGCCATCCATTTATCCTAATCACCCACCCACCCACACGTGTACCCATTCTCCAACTCTCTGACCCATTTAGCCATCCATTTATCCTAACCACCCACCCACACGTGTACCCACTCTCCAACTCTCTGACCCATTTAGCCATCCATTTATCTAATCACCCACCCACACGTGTACCCACTCTCCAACTCTCTGACCCATTTAGCCATCCATTTATCCTAATCACCCACCCACACGTGTATCCACTCTCCAACTCTCTGACCCATTTGGCCATCCATTTATCCTAATCACCCACCCACACGTGTATCCACTCTCCAACTCTCTGACCCATTTAGCCATCCATTTATCCTAATCACCACCCACACGTGTACCCACTCTCCAACCTCTGACCCATTTAGCCATCATGTATCCTAATCACCCACCCACCCACGGTATCGATACGCCAACGCAGTTTCGCAGCTTCGCACCCACCTACCCACCCGACCACTCGTCTGTCTGTACGTTCAGCAATCCATCCACCCTCCACTGAGCTATCTACCCGCAGATCCATCTGCACACTCACCCATCACATCGATCCTTCACCGACCCATCCACAGCTATTTATTCATCATCCATTGTCTCACCTACCCGCCAATACGGACATTCAATTATCCATTCAACAGCCCATCCACTCGGCCATCCATATATCACCGGTCCATCCAATCATCCATTTGATCAGATGGGTAGATGAATGGACTGGGAGGTGTCTGGCGAACAGATTTTTCTCACCCTTCCACTCATCTACTTACCTACCCAGCTGTACATCCACAGACCTAACCCCATACCTACTCTCAGTCCTTCATCCTATCTGATAATAATAATAATGAAATTTTAAAAAAATAATGATAGCAAAAATAATAATAATATGATAATAATGATAATAATAACAATGAAATAATGATATTTATAATGATAATGATATGATGACAATGACAAATTTGATAATGATAATGATGATCATCATCATCACCATCAGCATCAATAATGATTATAATGACAAATATGATAATGATAGTAATAATAATAATTATAATTATAATAATATAATTAATAATAATAATAATAATATAATAATAATAACAACAATAACGATATAATAGTAATAATAATAATTAATATAACATTAATAATAACAATAATAACAATAATAATAATAATAATGTCATAGCATTTCTAACCACCCACCTTGCCAAAGGCTCTAGGCGCTGATTATCCACACGCTCGTGCACACAACGGGCTGCCTACTGGGCAGTGTCGACTGAAGAGCTGCCTGCCGGCGCTTCATTCAGTCGTTTCCAGTCAATATCGTGCACTCATGTTTCCTTACTTCTTCATTCTTTCACTTTCTCTCTCAGGGTGCATGCTATGTGTAACGTGTCAACATACCAACGGCAAAACTGGCTTTCTCTTCCGAAAGTTGGTGATGGGATTTGAAGTGTGTGCAAGATGTTTATGCGTGTTTCACACACGGAATGGGTTTTATAGTTCACTCGAAGGACTTTTGGGAAATCGATCAGAACCAAGTTGTCGGGGGAAAATGTTAAAAACCCCCCTGTTCCCGAAACGGCCACCCGGGAGATTCAAACCCCAAAACCCCCAGGATCACCAAAATTCGCCCGGCGCCTAAAAATGACCTTTCCGGTTCTTCAATCCACCCATCCATCCTATCCACCCCTTTTCCCCCCTTTACCCATTCATCTAACACCTATGCCCGCCCCTTTCCTTCTAGATTTAAATCTTTACTTTTGCCCACCCACCCCCATTCCCCCCCTTCCCTTTCCCCACCCATCATCCATCATCCGTCCACCACCCCTTCATGCACCCACCCCCCCCCACTTTTTTCTACCCCCCCTGCTACCCGTGTACCCCCACCTGTAGTTCCACATGTCCGTGACCTCCCTTCCCCGACAGTCAGTACGTGTGGGATTTGGTGCAATGAATCCATGTATTGGGTTGCTTTCTTGTGTTTGTTCTGGTTTTTTGCTCTACTCGCTTTGCTTGTTTTTTGTTGAAACAAAAGATGTAATTGATTGTGTGTGTTCGTTGGTTTTTGTTTGCTCTCCACAACGCAAAAGAGACGTGTTAAGGGACAGCGTGCATTGCCGGTTGTTGTGTTGTGTGTGTGTGTGTGTGTGTGTGTGGTGTGTGTGTGGTGTGTGTGTGTGTGTGTGTTTGGTTGTGTTGGCGTGCATGTGGTGTGGAGGAGAGAGGGGGGAGAGAAAAAGAAAAATGGGAGAGGGAGAGAGGGTGAGAGAGAGAGGATGAGAGAGAGAGAGGAAAAGTGAGGCGCGCTCGCTCGCTCGCTCGCGCGCGGCCCCCGCCGTGCGGCGGGCGTGGTGCGTGCGTGCGTGCGTGCGTGCGTGGGGGTTTGTGTGGTGTGTTGTGTGTGTTGTGTGTTTGTATGTGCCGCAAGGGCGCACGCGTTTGATATTATATATTTTATATAATATATTTTATATTTTTATTATATATAAAAATATATATATATATATATATTAAGTCTGTGTGTGTGTGTGTGTTGTGTGTGTGTTTGTGTGTGGTGTGTCTGAGGGGGGAGAGAGAAAAGGGGGAGAAAGATTTGGGAGAGAGAAGAGAGAGAGAGAGGTTTTTAAAAGGAGGAGGAGGAGAGAGGACAGGTTTGATCGCGTCAAATTTGTTGGTAAAGGCGATGTTGAGATATGCAGATGGAAATGTTGCGATTGCTATCCCCATTCCTGTGCAGCTATTCCCCGGGTGGGGTGTGTGGGGTGTGTGTGTTGTGTGTGTGTGTGGGTGTGTGTGTGTGTGGTGTGCGTGTGTGTGTGTGTTCTGGCCGCGCGCGTGGTGTGTGTGTGTGTGGTGTGTGTGTTGTGTGGTTGGGGTTTGGTTTTGGGTGATGTTTTGGGTGAGGAGAAGAGAGAGAGGAGAGAGAGAGAGAGAAAGAGAGAGGGGAGAGGAGGAGGGGTTTTGGGGGGGTGTTGGGATGTTTGTTTTTTTTTTTCTTTCTCTCTCTTCTCGTTTTGTGTTTTGTTTTTTTTTTTTTTATTTTAAAATTCCACCTTATTATATAAAATATATATACTTTTATAATTTAAATATATTTTATATTTTTTTATATATATTAAAAATATAATCCAAAATTTAAACCAAAAAACATTTTTTTAATCCAACCCTTAACAACCCCTTTTTAATATTATATTATATATATAAAAATTTTTTATATTTATATATAATTTTATATTTTTTAATATATTTATATTATTTTATTTATTTATTTTTGTGTGTGTGTGTGTGTGTGTGTGTGTGTGGTGTGTTTTTTTGTGGTGTGTGTGGGTGCGTGCATTGTGTGGGAGGAGAAGGGGAGAGGGGAGGGAGAGAGAGGAGAGAGAGGAAAGAAAGGAGGGAGAGAGAAGAGTTGGGAGGCGCGCTCGCTCGCTCGCGAGTGTGGTTGTGTGTGTGTGGTGTGTGTGTGTTTTTGTTTGGGGCGTGGTGCGTGGTGGTGGTGCGGCGTGCGTGCGTGTGGGTGTGTGTTGTGTGTGTGTTGTGTTTTTTGTATGTGCACGAAGGTGCGCACGGTTTTTAGTTTTTTATTTTTTTTTTTAATTTTTATATTATTTTATAATTTTTTTATAATATTTTATTTTTTTATAAGATGATATTTAAAGTGCCCCAAAAAATTTTTTTAGTGCCCCAACCCCTTTGGGAGCAAATTTTATATTATTTTTTTTTATTTATATATTTAATATTTAATTTAATATTATATTATATTTTTTTAATTTTTTGTGGGGTGTGTTGGGGTGTGTGTGTTGTGGTGTGTGTGTGTGTGTGTGTGTGTGTGTGTGTGTTGGAGAGAGAGAGAGGGAGAGAGGGGGAAGAGAGCGAGGAGAGGAGAGAGGGTGAGAGAGAGAGAAGAGGGGGAGAGAGAGCTATGATCGCGTCAAATTATGTGTGGTTTTAAAAGGGATGTTGAGATTGCGAGGGGAATTTTTTCGTGATTGCTATACCCACTTCCTGTGCATTGCTATTCCCAGTGTGTTGTGTGTGTGTGTGTGGTGTTTGTGCGTGCTGCGTGGGGCGTGCGTGCGTGCGTGCGTGCGTGCTGGTGCGGCGTGCGCGCGTGGGTTTCGACGCGCGAAGTTTTTGTGGTTTGTGTGCGAGTGCTTGCGCGCGCGCGCGCGGTTGTGTAGACATTGTTTTGGCTTGCGCCCTGCGCGCCGTCGTTGGGGTGCGTGCGTGCGTGCGTGCGTGCGTGCGTGGTGCGTGTGGTGTTTTGGTGTGTGTGTTGTGTGTGTTTGGGTTTTTTGGTGGTGGGGCGTGGGGTCGTGGTGCGTGTGTGCGTGTGTGCGTGTGTGTGTGTGTGTGTGTGTGTGTGCTTCTGTGTGTTTGGAGTCTTGTCTGTCTGTCTGTGAATATGTATTTGTGGTGTGGCCGGGGCTTGCGTGCGTGCGTGTATTTGGTTTTTGTGGGTGTTTGCGTGTGTTGAGGGGGGGAGGACTAGACAAACAAAAAGAATAGTTCGAAACAAAAGGGTATATTAGAAATGATGTCTTTTTGGGGTACAGGTGGTGGGTCTCTATTGACTTTGTATTATGGGGAGGGGAGGAGAGGAGAGGGGAGAGAGAGGGGGGAGAGGGGTGAGAGAGAGAAGTGAGAGGGGGAGAGTAGGGGAAAATGGAGGGGAGAAAAGGGGAGAGAGAGAGAGTGGTGTGTGTTTGTGTGTGTTTTCCTTTCTAACTTTAGCGTGTCACGATTTCAAAAAGATCAAACTCAAAATTTCCTGCTGCAATAAAGGTCCAAAGTGTTCACATGGCTCGTCAGTGCTTCCCAAACAAAGGGTGGAGATTAGTAGCTTTCCTTGCCCCCATAAAAGGGGGAGGGATAACGGTGTAACGATACCCTGGGGAAAACAATGGTCAATGTGGTGTAAAGGCTCTTCGTGGAAAAGTGGTGGAAAAAACAAAAATTTTTGGAAATATCTACGATTCTATTTTTCGAATTGACTATATAGAGAATTCTTTTGATTCTATTTACGTATTGTACGATATAGGAATATATACGATTTTTTTACGTTTCGTACCCTTGAGAATATATAGATTTTTTCTGTTGCTTTGTATTTTTAAAATGACAATGCGAAAAGGAGCTTTAAATTCGTTTAAAATTTTTAAAAAACCCTTTTGGTGTTTCAAAAACACACAACCCAACACCACACCCCAACACAACACAAAAACCACAAAAACACCCACACACCAAAAACAAACACACACACACACCACACCACACACCACACAACACCCACACACAAAAACCGCACGCACGCGCGCCGCGCACGCACGCACCCGCACCACCCACGCACCCACCAAAACCCCCACACACACACACAACACACACACCCCCACACACACACACACACCCCACAACAACAACAAACAACAAACCCCCGGGGTGACATGAATGTTCAAAGGTATGCTTTTAATTTTAAAATTTTTCTCCACCTGGTTGTCGTTTTGTTTTACAAAGCCTGCTGATTTTGTAATTTATTTTTCTCTTTCTTTTTTTTTTTTTTCTTGCAGCTGAAGAGACAAACATGTTTCCCAATGGTTTCAGATTGGCAGCAGACGCCATGACCTTATTCTCAGACAACTTCAGTCGGTTTGTCGCGTGACATTTATGACGTAGGGAACGGGTACACAACAAGTAACAGCGCTATTGAATGGGGGAAGGGGCTTTGGTGGTAGGGAGGAGACTAGGGGGGAGGTGGAGGAAAAAAGGGTGGGAGGGGGTGGGGAGGTGAGGGGCAATGAAGATGTGTGAGTCGTGCTGCTATGCCAAAGAACACTGCGGGCCTTTTAGGGGGTGTATTCTTCGACACAGACTTACCGTTTGCAATGCATTTCACAGTCAAAAACGACAACGCGACAGTTCAACCAAAAACGACAATTTTCTAATGGCTGATTAGAGATCAGGAAGGAGAGAGAGGAGAGAGGGGAGAGAGGAGGAGAGAGGGAGAGGAGAGTGAGGAGAGAGAGAGGTGGAGGGGAGGGAGAGGAGGAGAGTGAAAAAGGAGAGAGGAGATGGAAAAGAGAGAGGAGAGAGTGACGAGAGAGAGGAGAGTAGAGAGATGAGATGATTGAGAGTTGAAACTGAGATGATGATGTTATGATGTTTAATTGTTAGGCCCCAGCCTGTAAAGAGAGAGAGAGAGAGAGAGAGAGGAGAGAGAGAGAGAGAGGAGAGAGAGAGAATTGTCGCTTCTACCCGGCCGATGACAAACCAGCCATATCAACACTGCCAGCGTTGAAGTCAACTCTTAAGTCGTATTTTCAAGGGAAAAAAAACCAACCCAAACATACACACACAACTCACTAAAACAACGTTTCTAAATGCATACCAGCTTTTCGTTCAAATCTTTCTTCTGTCAAATTTTTGATCGGATGAAAGAAGTGATCTTTTTCAGAAATTTAAAAATCAAATCTCTTTCAGAAATTAAATTTTTTTTTAAATCAAATCTTTGAACAAGGTTCTTATGGAGTCTGCCGTAAAACATTAATGGATCGATAAACAAACACACACACATAAACAAAAAAAAGCAAACAAAAAAATGCAAAAGTGCCGTAAACATAGATGGATCAATAAACAAAACACAAATAAACAACAACAAAAGCAAATTAAAAAAAAAAAGAAAAATGAAAGCAAGGCATAGGACAAAGATGGATGTGTCCTCCTTCGATTAGCCCACAAAGGGCAAAGGACAGGGCACACCTCTTGTTTCTCTTGAAACAACAACATGGCGGCATGAACACCTGACAAATCTCTTGATTTCACTGGGCTTTTAGGTGCCAAAGTCTGTCTTGACTGGTCGCGAGCATTTCTGAACGCTGGACAATAATAACAAGAACAAAACCGTGTCATAAAACCTTTGCGATTGTTCCAAGAAATCCTCTCAGGTATAGGGTTGAACAGATTGGTTTCTTCATCTTTTCGTTTCTTTCAGTGACATTAAACGATCTATCGAT
This sequence comes from Conus ventricosus, assembly GCA_018398815.1. Taxonomy (NCBI): domain Eukaryota; kingdom Metazoa; phylum Mollusca; class Gastropoda; order Neogastropoda; family Conidae; genus Conus; species Conus ventricosus. The sequence continues at coordinate 18,632,414 of CM031596.1, read as the reverse complement.
CATATACCTATTTGTACCTGCAGTGTGTATAGATGTGTGTGTGTGTGTGTGTGTGTGTGTGTGTTGTGTGTGTGTGTGTGTGTTGTGTGTGTGTGTGTGTGTGTGTGTGTGTGTGTGTGTGTGTGTGTGTGGTGTGGTTTTTTTGTGTGGGTTGTGTGTGTTGTGTGTTTGTGTGTGTGTGTGTGTGTGGTGTGTGTGTGTCGTGTGCGTGAGTGCGTGCGAGTGCGTGCGTGCGTGCGTGCGTACTGTTGTGTGTGTGTGTGTGTGTGTTGTGTGCGTGCGTGCGTGCGTGCCGTGCGTGCGTGCGTGGTGTGAGTGCGTGCGTGCGTGCGTGCGAGCCTGCCTGCCTGCCTGCTTGTCTCCCTGCTGCTGCCTTCCCACTTATTTCTCACTGGTTATCTTTTCATTCCAGTGCAATCTGCCTCCTTAATATGTCAGAGATGCGCAGAGTAAAGAAAAACACCGACGACAGGGCACAGACAAAAGACAAACAGCCTGAAGATGGAACCAAGACAAAGACAGTGACGGGGACAAAGACAACAAAGGAGACAGGGGATGAGGAGACAGGGTGAGAAGACAGAGATGAGCCGATGCCTTGCTGCAGAGCTACGGTGTGTTTCGAGCCATTCTTCTTCTTCTTCTTCTTCTTCTTCTTTTCTTTTCTTCTTCTTCTCTTCTTCCTCCTCCTCTCTCTCTCCTCCTCTTCTTCTTCTCCTCCTCCTTCTTCCCCTCCTCCTCCTCCTCCTCCTCCTCCTGCTGCGTCTTCTTCTTCTTTCTTCTTCTTCTTCTTCTTCTTCTTCTTCTTCTTCTTCTTCTTCTTCTTTTTCTTCTCCTTCTTCTTTCTCCTTCTTCTTCTTCGTTCACTCAGACTGGAACC
>CM031596.1:18615346-18620346 GCA_018398815.1 Conus ventricosus | reverse complement strand
AGGTGAAAGCCCCCCAAAAACACGTGCAGCCAACCCGCACGTGCAAACAACCGCAAACGGGAGCCCATACGCTATATAACATCGGCGGTGGGCAAACCAAAAACCATCCTGATGACAGCGCAACACGCTTGAAACAAATTTGTAGATAGTTTTAAGATTCCTTTTTAACTTATTTTAACTATATATATATATATATAGATCAGTATATTTAAGTGCCTAAAACAATTTTTTTAAGTGCTCAACCCTTGGGGAGCAACATTAATTAAAGATTCCTCTTTACTGTTTTATTTAATATATATATATATATATATATATAATATTTATATTATATATATATATATATATATATATATATATATGAGGAGAAAAAGAAACACCCGAAGGTGCTGGGGAGGACCCAGAGAAGCACTGTCTTCGCCTGCCTTTAGAGCAGTCCTGTACCACCTTGGAGGCCTGGGCTGAGTTGACGATGGGTACAGACACGCACAGGACACTCCATTAAGATATCAAGGGACATAACTGCTCCTGAACAGAGGTAAATTAGACTACAGGATGCAGCCCATAACAGCCTTAAAGTAGCATCCCCATGGGTGTACCAGCCCGTATTTCATGACTGCAGAGCCCACCGGCGAAAAACACCACCCTCCAGCTGCCGAGCACACCCACAGATCCAACCACCCCTGCTCTCTCTGAGACTTACATACACACCTGCAGAGAGAGAGACAGACAGACAGACAGATAGATAGACAGACAGACAGAGACGGAGACACACAAGGGGAGAGAGAGAGAGAGAGAGAGAGAGAGAGAGAGAGATGAGAGAGAGAGAGAGAGAGAGAGAGAGGAGCGAGAGGGAGAGAGAGAGAAGAGGAGAGAGAGAGGAGAGAGAGAGAGAGAGAGAGAGAGAGAGAGAGAGTCCACATAAAGACGGAGAGACAGAGACAGAGAGAGAGAGAGTCGACAGAGTCAACAGAGAGAGAGAGAGAGAAAGAGAGAGAGAGAGTCAATAGAGATACAGAGAGGGATACAGAGACAGAGCACATACAAACCTACAGACGGACAGAGTCTACATACAAACCTACAGACGGACAGACAGACAGAGTCTACATACAGACCTACAGACGGACAGACAGACAGGGTCCACAAACAGACCTAAAGACGGACAGATAGAGTCTACATACAGACCTACAGACGGACAGACAGACAGAGTCCACATACAGACCTAAAGACGGACAGTCAGACAGACAGAGTGCACATACAGACCTAAAGACGGACAGACAGACAGTCAGACAGACAGAGTCCACATACAGACCTAAAGACGGACAGACAGTCAGACAGAGTCCACATACAGACCTACAGACGGACAGACAGACAGTCAGACAGAGTCCACATAAAGACCTACAGACGGACAGACAGACAGACAGTCGGACAGACAGACAGTCAGACGGACAGACAGACAGACAGTCAGACAGACAGACAGGCTGCGAGAGCAGCGTGAACTCTGCTGGCCTTGGTTCCTGGGTCGGCATTTCCATAGCCGGCAGTGGCTAACCCATGCCTTCCATGGCTGCATGCTAATGGCCCCTGGCAGCAATAGCAAAGCTCATAGGCCTGTCTGTCAGTCTGTCAGTCTGTCTGTCAGTCTGTCTGTCTGTCAGTCTGTCTGTCTCTCCGGCAGTGGCCAACCCATGCCTTCCATGGCTGCATGCTGATGGCCCCTGGCGGCAGTAGCAAAGCTCATAGGCCTGTCAATCTGTCTGTGTGTCTGTGTGTCTGTCTGTGTGTCTGTCTGTCTGTCTGTTTGTCTGTCTGCCTGCCTGCTGCCTGCCTGCCTGTCTGTCTGTCTGTCTGTCAGTCTGCCTGTCTGTCTGTCTGTCTGTCTGCCTGTCTCTTTCTCTGCTCTCTCTCTCTCTCTCTGTGTGACGTGTGTAAACGTTGTTAACAGTGTGTTAACTGTAGTCAGTCAGCTGACAGCAGCGTGCCGACGGTAGTGGTGAATTGTTAACTGATTGGTGTTCATTGTAAAACGTATATTGTCAGTTGTGAATCAGAGAGCATGTAGTAAAGACGTAGAAGCATTGCTCTGGTCTTCTGAGTTGACTGAAGCGAGAACGAAACAGGGTGCGTAGCGCAATCACTACGTATCTAAAGCACTACCAGTTATTAGCCCTACGACCAATAGATCTACGTGTCGTAAACCATACGACCCTTTAAGACTACGTGTCTATATCACTACAATTGACCATGTATCGAAAGAGCTATTCATGTTCGTGTTCTCTAGAACTACGTGTCTATATCGCTATGCCCGTTTGCTCTACAGCAGAAAGAAAGAAAAATAGTGACAACGGCCCGTTTGTATGGGGATGGTGTGAGCGCATCACTACTGGATAATGTCAGTAGGTCCCCATTAGGGGAGGCGCCATATGTTCCCCCATGTCTATGTTCCCCAGGTCTATGTTCCCCCAGGTCTATGTTCCCCCCAGGTCTATGTTCCCCCACCTCCATATTCCCCCAGGTCTATGTTCCCCACCTCCATATTCTCCCCAGGTCTATGTTCCCCCCACCTCCATATTCTCCCAGGTCTATGTTCCCCCACTCCATATTCTCCCAGGTCTATGTTCCCCCACCTCCATATTCCCCCAGGTCCTATGTTCCCCCACCTCCATTTTCCCCCAGTTCTATGTTCCCCACCTCCATACTCCCCCAGGCCTATGTTCCACCACCTACCTACCGTGCCGTACGTGTCCTCGTATCGTACGTGACCGGATTGTCATACTGTTACAGAATCCAAGTTGTATCCTGACTAGATATGTTGCAATCTTCATATTTTATGCTTTAAACCCAAGAGAAGAGACGGACTACATTTAATTGTTACAAGATTGTATTGATCCTTTCTTTGCTTTGCTTTGTTTTTCTCTGTATTTGGTGACAGGAGTCATTGTTACTCATTAATTTTGTGTTCATTTACAGTTCTTTAGTTAATGTGTCAGTACACGCGTTGTTTCCATAGCTATACGGGTTGGTGACCTTACGTTAAAATTCCTGAGTCCCTGAGTATATGTGGATGGTTTAGTGCGTCAAAATATATTTTTTGTAAATCATTTTCTTTCCTAGTTCCATCCCTCCTCCGCATTATGGCCAAGAGCCCCTGGCCTAAGGCCAAAGTACAATAAAAATGTTCAGAGTTCAGAGTTGTATTAAATTACGATAATTGAAATTACCAAAATACAGAAATCGAGGAGAGAACGAACGAACGAACGAACGAACGAACGAATTTTATTTTCAGAGGGTAGTGGAGTAAGCATGACTGCTTTTTACATCCAGCCCTCCGGGGCCAAAAGAAAAGAAAGAAAAGATACAAATTCTGAATAATAATAATACCAAATGCAACAAACCTAATGTACAAGAGTGAACACAGACAGAAGGGGTGGGATATGGTGGGGTGGGGGGCATAAGAGAGAGAGAGAGAGAGAGAGAGAGAAGGAGAGAGAGGAGAGAGAGAGAGAGAGAGAGAGAGAGAGAAGAGAGAGAAGAGAGAGTGAGGGAGAGAGTTAACAAAAAAATAGCAGTGAGAGACAGAGTGAGGGAGAAAGGAAGCGGGAGGCAGAAGCAAGGCATGGCATTTAACATTAACATAGAAGGTACATAAGAGAAAGAAAGAGAGAGAGAGAGAGAGAGAGAGAGAGAGAGAGAGAGAGAGAGGAGAGAGAGAGAGAGGAGAGAGAGAGGGGGGAAGAGAGAGAGAGAGAGAGAGAGAGAGAGAAAGAGAGAGAGAGAGAGAGAGAGAGAGAGAGAGAGGAGAGAGAGAGAGAGAGAGAGGAGAGAGAGAGAGAGGAGAGAGAGAGAGAGAGAGAGAGAGAGGGGGGGGGGGTTAAAAGAGAAGGTAAATATTGTATCATTAAATTCAGGTCTCAACTGAAAGAAACCAACCATTTATAACTTTTCCATTAAATATCTGTGGTATGCTTTTTTGAAAGATAATAAACTATTTTTGTTTTTTATGTATTCTGGGATTTCATTCCATAATTTTCCTCCTGAATAGATAAAAGATGTCATAAAGAGATCAGTTCTTGGACGAGGGATAAATATCGTGCTTTTGTTACGAAACTCTCGTACGGGAAATTTCTCTCGGAGATAGAATGGTGCAAGGTTATTCATAATCTTAACATAAAGACAACTTTGTTGAAGATACATTTAAATTCAAAAGGCAAGATGTTTAGTTCTTTATAATCACTTATTTCCAGAGACGAAGATTTAAGAAGTATAAGTTTGAGAAAGCGTCTGTAGAGACTTTCAAGATGCCTTAAGGAGGCTTTACTAGCTAAATCCCAACAGGTTGAAGCATAGTCCACATCGCTTTGAATATATAAGCATGAAAAAATAATTTCCGAGTGTGTTGATCCAAGAAATGTTTGATTCTATTAAGCTGAAAGACTTTTTTCGATATTCTTTTTGATAACGTCGAAAGCTGATTCGACCAGGATAAATTATTGTCGATAATAAGACCAAGTAGTTTGTGAGAACTTACTTCATCTAATACGTTATCATGTATCTTTAATTCCTTAAGATTATCTTTGATATTTTGTCGCTTTTGCCTTGTTGATATTAACATGAATTTAGATTTTTTAGGATGAAGTGCCATATGATTGAGTTCTGTCCATTTTATGAGCCTGTCAACGTCATTTTGTAAGTCAGCGCACACTACATCTGCATTTTTTCCTTTATTGTGTAAGGTGGTGTCATCAGCGAAAAGTTACAAGAAGAGGAAATGTAAAGAGGGAGATCGTTTATGTAAATTGTAAATAATATTGGTCCTAAGACTGAACCTGAGGCACACCGAAATTGACTGGCATGAAAGTGGATGATTTCATATCTTGAACAACTATCTGCCTTCTGTTTGATAGAAAAGATGAGAGAAGATTGACAGACTTTGGAGTTAAACCATACAAAGTAAGTTTTTTTTAAGAGGAGATCATGGTTAATAACATCGAAGGCTTTACCAA
>CM031596.1:18602846-18610346 GCA_018398815.1 Conus ventricosus | reverse complement strand
GCATTTGGAAAAAAATGCAAAGCCTGTGGGGCACATAATCATTTTGCACTGTGCTGCAAAACACCCAAGCAGTTTTCAGAAGAAAACCAGAATTCGACACATCGAAGAAGAGACAGACACAGAAAGTGAAGATGAAATTCTCAAGATTGATGACAGAACAAGCAAAAAGGAGAAAAACATACGAGCAAAAATGCTGATAAACGAAATGCCGGTAAGATCCTTCTTGATACAGGAGCAACAACAAACGTAATGTCTGAGAGCCTGTACATCGAAGTTACTGGAGATGAAAGATGCTCTGACCTGCAGGAGACGAAAAAGAAACTTGTGATGTTCAACGGGACTGAAATGAAGCCTTGCTGGTGAGATAGTGTTGCGAGGAAAAATCCTAAGAACAGAAAGAAGCACAAGGTCAACTTCGTGATCACCAAAACAGACTGTAAGCCAGTACTGGGACTGAAAGCTGTACAATACATGCAGCTGCTGACAATCAACGAAGAGAACATTGCAAACGATAGCGGCAGATCAGAAAGCTGAAGAGGCAAACGCAACGGACATAGTCACAAGATACAAAGATGTGTTTGAAGGAGAAGGAAAATTAGAAGGAAAACTCATCTGGAAACCGATCCCAGCACTGCACCAGTAAGATGCCTTGCAGAAAGTGGCCGATAGCAGTCCAAGGAAGGTGAAGAACGAGCTGAAAAGGTTGGAGAAACTGGATGTTGTCACCAAAGTAGACACCCCAACGGAGTGGATCAGCAGCTTGGTCGTGGCAACAAAGGGCAACGGAAGTCAGACTGTGCATTGATCCCAAGCCACTAAACAAAGCCCTAAAGAGAAACGAATACCCCATTCCAACTGTTGATGACGTACTGCCACTCCTCCAGGATGCCAAATATTTCACACACTTGGATGCCAGAAACGGGTTTTGGCACGTGGTACTGGACAAAGATAGCAGTTACCTGACGACCTTTGAAACGCCTTTTGGCAAGTACCGGTGGAAACGGATGCCCTTTGGAATTTCACCAGCCCCAGAAGAATTCCAGAGGAGGATGACACGGCTTTGGCAGGACTGCCAGGCGTGGTAGCGGTTCATGATGACATTTTTGTTTTTTGGCAAAGGAGCAACTGAGGAAGCAGGAGAAAAAGACCATGATGCCAACCTGAACCGTTTCTTACAAAGATGTCGTGACACCGGAATCAAATTGAACAAGGAGAAGGTCGAGCTGAAACAAACGGAGATATCATACTTGGGGCACATCTTTTCAAGAAGGCTTGAAAGCCGATCCAAAAACGGACGCTGTCCAACAACTCCCAGTCCCAGAAGACAAAGCAGCAGTGCAGGACTACTGGGTGTAGTCGGTTACCTTCAGAAGTTCGCACCAAAATCTTTCTGAAGCAGCAGCAGCACTCAGACAACTTGTGAGAAAGGACGTCCACTTCAGATGGGATGAAGATGTCCATGGTGAAGCCTTGAAGAAAGTGAAGAGAATACTTTCTGAGCCGCCTGTACTTCGATACTTTGACTCTTCAGGAAAGTGTACGACCACACTTCAGTGTGATGCTTCACAGTGTGGACTAGAGCATGTCTCATGCAGGAGGGTCAACCAGTACAGTACGCTTCCCGAGCATTGACGGAAACAGAACAGAGCTACGCTCAAATAGAAAAAGAGATGTTGGCAATGCTCTTTGGACTGGAAAGGTTTGAAAGGTACGTCTATGGAAGAGACATCTTGGTAGAGACTGACCACAAGCCGCTTGAGACTATTCACAAGAAAAGCCTACTTTCAGCGCCAAAGAGGATTCAGCGCATGCTACTCAGAACTCAGAAGTATTAGATACACAGTAGTGTACAAGCGCGGAGCTGAGATGTATCTGGCTGATACCCGCAGCAGAGCAGTCAGCGGAAAAGCGGATCAGCAAGTCACTCACAAAGAAGCCATCTTCTACACAGAACTGGAGAACACTGATCCCCTTCAAGAACTGGCCATCAGCGAAGAGAGACTGAACAGTCTCCAGCAAGCCACACGGGAAGACCCAACCATGAAAACTCTCAAGCTGTCATACTACAAGGTTGGCCTGAGGAGAAAACGACAACTTCCACTGCAGTTACAAGACTACTATTCCCTTTCAGGAGAACTGTCAGTCCAGAATGGTCTTGTCTTCAAAAGCCACAGAGTGATCGTTCCAGAAAACGAAAGAGAACGTCCTAGGGAAACTCCATGCAAGCCACTCAGGAATTCAGAGTTGCATAAGAAGAGCACGTGAGGTAGTCTACTGGCCGAGGATGAACTTGGACATCGAAGACTTCATAAAGAAATGTAGCGCCTGCAACACATTCCAACGTGGCCAGCAAAAAGAACCCCCTCATCAGCACAGCAATCCCTGACCTAACCCTGGCAACACATTGCCTGTGACGTATTCGAACACAACAGCAACGAATACCTGGTTACGGTCGATCATTACTCTGACTTTTTTGATTGATCGTCTGCAAACGAGAGAATCTAAAGAAGTCATCATCTGCCTGAAAAGACACATGGCGAGACACGGAATCCCAGACGCCTGACAACAGACTGTGGAACTCAGTTCACATCCATCAGTTTGGGAAGTTCAGCAAACATACGGATTTGAACATGTAACAAGCTCCCCACAATTACCCACAATCCAACGGGAAAGCAGAGAGCGCGGTGAAGGCTGCCAAGATGTGTATGAAGAAAGCAGAACACAACCATCAAGATGTCTTCCTCGCTCTACTCGAGTTGAGAAATATCCCCACAGAAACGATGAACAGTTCGCCTGCTCAAAGACTGTTTGGCAGGAGAACGAGAACTCAAGTGCCAGCTTCAAAGACGTTACTGAAGCCTGCAATTGTTCATCCACGAAAGAGCTTGAAAAAAGGAAAATGAAGCAAGCCCATTATTTACAACAGAAGTGCTGTGGAACTGACAGAACTTATTCCAGGACAGATTGTGAGATTCCAGCCACCAGGATCCAAAACATGGGTCAGTGCCAAGGTAGACCGACAGGTGATATGTCCGGTCATACAACATTCGCACAGAGGACGGACGTCAGTTCAGAAGAAATCGCCGACAGCTACGGGACACAGCAGAACCAGAGCTTCAGCAAACGGTCCACACTGATGGACTAGTCCAGGGAAGGAAGAAGTCTGGAAGCCAGCAGCAAGACATCCCTTGCAAGCAACAGCAAACGTAATGTCTGAGAGCCTGTACATCGAAGTTACTGGAGATGAAGATGCTCTGACTTGCAGAAAGTCTTTTGCACGTGCATCAAGAATACAAGACATGACCTTCACTGATGCTCCTGGTGTTGATTCTCCTCCTGGTTCTGACGACCTATATGTCATGACCTTTCCAGAGTTCGGCCCAGAGAACCACGCCTCAACAGTCACATTTTCTCTTGGCATGTTGCTAGTGACAGTATTGACACAGCGCTATCCTCCGTTGGAGACCAAGCTGAAAGCACTTTACAGTCCCACGCTGTCCTACACAACGGGCTTCAGTCTCGCTTCAGTCAACTCAGAAGACTGAAGCGAACGAACACTGTGTCTTTCTTTCTCTCTCTCTTTCTCTCTGTTTTCTCTGCATATCTCTCTCTCTCTCTCTCTCTCTCTCTCTCTCTCTCTCTCTCTCTCTTTCACCCTCTCTCTCTTTTGCTCTCTCTCTCTCTCTCTCTCTCTCTCAAAAATAAAAATTGTAATCTGTCAGTGTCAATGTCTCGTGTCACACGCTGTGTCTGTTCATGTCAACATCAAAATAAACCTCCCATTGCAAAAGACTTTCATGCAAATGAGATGGGGTTCTTTCGGAGTCAGGCTTTCAATTCACACCATGCAAAACTCTAACCAACTGAAAATAATCAGCCTTTGTAGAAAACGGATTTTTATTTTTGTTTTAATTGTCTCTTAAATCTGTAACTTTTGACCTCCTTCACCCCCAGAGATGCAGATCATTGATTTTATATGGTAGAGTTCTCCCCTCGCATGGCCTTCACTAACAGTCAAGGTCAGAATCCAGTTTGACGTCATCAGCTTCACGTCACATGGCACATGATGGTCACACTGCCAAAAGAAAGAGGGGTGGAATCTGTCCAACTATGCACTGACATCATCAACAGCAGGGTAGTTATTCTGCGGGCCGAAACAGCTCGTGGGCAGAGTACCGAACTAAATATGATCCCGTGATCTCTGGGTTACGGGTTCGAATATCCTCAAGACCGTTTCGATAGAGGGGAATTTTTCTCTCGAAGTTAAAATTGGTTTTGATTCATTTTCCCGAGAAGTCATTGGAATGAGAATATACACTGAAGTTCCGTTCGCAGACGCATGCCTCACATCTTGTGCACGGAAAAGAATTCAAGTTTGGTCTTTGGTATGGATGACACTCATCCGTAAAGTAAGAATCCTCCTGAAAGATCGAAGAACGTGTGAAAACCGAGTGACTGATATTCTACTGAATGACATGGGGAAACAAACGATTAGCTCCGGCAATCAGCCCTTCAGCCGACTCTACCCAGTAGACAGCCCGTTGTGTAGGACAGCGTGGACTGTAAAGTGCTTTCAGCTTGGTCTCCAACGGAGGATAGGCGCTGTGTCAATACTGTCATAGCAACATGCAAGAGAAAATGTGACTGTTGAGGCGTGGTTCTCTGGGCCGAACTCTGGAAAGGTCATGACATATAGGTCGTCAGAACCAGGATGGAATCAACACCAGGAGCATCAGTGAAGGTCATGTCTTGTATTCTTGATGCACGTGCAATGGACTCATCTGCATGTTGCCTCGTTGTTAATAACGTTGCAGTGTCATTCTCCTTCACACACCCCCCCCCCCCCCCCAATTTACACCAAATTCAAAGCTAATCCTAACTCTATTCCTTCTCTAGGAATTCACATCTGTCTTCACGTACAAAAGACAAATAACGATGCTGAAGGTGTTTCAGATGTCTCGGAATGTCCGGACAATCCGCATGAACTTCCCACACCAGAAGTCTTTCTCGCTCCTCCTCCATTCCGTAAAGGCCCATCAGTTCATTGGCAGACAACTCTGTCTGTGTGGAGCTCTGTCAACAGTTTCTCTCATTCCACAAAACACTCACAGATGGATCTAACTCTGACGAAGGCCACGCTGCTTCTGTTCGACCACTATTCGGATATCTTCAAAATACGTTCCATTGGATGTTTGTGTCTGTGCCGCCGAATTGACTGCCGAGAATGGGCACTAAAATGATGCTCTGTCTAGGCATAGAGGATTTATCAGTCCCGACCCCCGTGCCGCTCTAAAGGCGATGGTTGACCGTAATATCAGCTACTTTGCTCTCTGGAATTCTCTGAACTCGTTCTCTCATGAAAAACAGACTATCTTTCTGGCCACGTTGGAATTCAAGACAGTGAAAACAGCCGACGACCTCGCTTTTCTTTTTTCTTGGAGGAGGGGGGAGTGGGGGTCAGACTGTTGTATTGGTGCTGTCATTTGTCTGGCTGTTTCAGGTGAAGGATTTTATCTCAGTGTGTTTATCTGACTTTTATGCCTTGATGCTGTCGTTCGTCTGGCTGGTTTTATGTGAAGGGGTTTCCCCAATATTTTTAAATGGCTGTTGTACTGGTGCAGGCATTTGTGTCGCTGATTTTAATGAATGTTTTTTTTCCCAACATTTTTCTTACTGCTGTTGTATTAGTGCAGTCACTGGTCTCGTTGATTTTATCTGAAAGATTTGTCCAGTGTTTTATCTGACCAATCGAAGTTTTTTGAATGTATTCTTGTCACGTGGCTTTTTACAACTGTATTTCCACCTGTGAATGAAGGGGGAAGCGCTGGTTTGTTTTCTTCGAAGCAGGGACCACCCTGTGATGGAGGGTCACCATGGTGATTCCATTGAACCCAGGGTGACTCCATTGAGGTTTAATGCTCAATAGGCTGATAATTACACTTCATTATAGAACATTTCTTTTTCCTGTTGTTGTTGTTGTGTTGTTGTTGTTGTTGTTGTATATTAGGTCTCTGAGTGTATGCATATGAGTGTGTGTATGTGTTTTTTTTCTCTTCCTCTGTGTGTGTGTGTGTGTGTGTGTGTGTGTGTGTGTGTGTGTGTGTGCGCGCGTGCGGCGTGCGTGCGTGCGTGCGTGCGTGCGTGCGTGCGTGCGTGCGTGCGTGCGTGTGTGTGTGTGTGTGTGTGTGTGTGTGTGTGTGTGTGTGTGTTGTGTGTGTGTTGTCTTCCCGTAAATCTCATCTAAGCTAAACAAGTGTTATCTATATGAGAAACGTCTTTATAGAGAACACAGTTAGCCTATTGCTTTCAAGATATCGAAGGAAATCCACCTATCTATCTGCTGTGAAGGAAAATCCACCTGTCTATCTGCTGAAGGAAATCCACCTGTCTATCTGCTGTGAAGGAAATCCACCTGTCTATCTGCCAGTTTGTGCTCCAAAGTAAAGGGGGAGACACCACTGTAGGGTTGACGACTGTGATGATGATGGTGGTGGTAGTGGTGGTGGTGGAGGGATAAAGTTAAATTTTGCACACACACACACACACCACCCCAACACAGAGCTGACCAAGCGGGAATTAAAAAGGCAGGAGTGCCGGGGAGATGGGGGTGAGGGGGGGGGGGGGGGGGGGGGGAGGCCGGAGGCGGGGCCAGGGGGTGTGGTGGTAGGGGAGGTAAGCGTGGCGAGAATGAGCCATGTCCTGTCAAAGACCTGACGCAGAAGCGGCTAGTTTAGAGTGCCCTCCCCAATATCACCCCCCCCCCCCCCCCCCCCCCCCCCCCCCCCCCCCCAGGGTGACCTCCCGTTAATTGAATTACCTCCCTGTGATCAAGCCTCTCCGCTGTCCTCCTCCTCTCGATGTCCACCCACCACCAGCTCTGGGTGTCATAGAAAGGGCCTCCCTCCTCAAACCTGACCCCTGGAGATTTCAGTTTCCTTTATCAGGGCTCATGAACTGTAAGAGCTCCTGACAGTGGCGTGAAACACCCAGCGCAACGCTGCACTCAGGGGGGGGGTGTTCGGGGACTGGTGGGCTGCAATGGCTCTGATCATCCTGAGTGATGTCGGAGGAAAGATGGGTGGAGAGGTTCTGCCTTCAGGTGGATTTTCTGCATGACAAAACAAGGACACCAATCCCACTGTCCGGACCGAAATGCAAGAAACATCGTGGTCATCTCAGAGCTGCTCAACATGACAAGCAAGGCACACCAATCCCACTGTCCGGACCGAAATGCAAGAAACATCGTGGTCATCTCAGAGCTGCTCAGCACTGAAACAGGGACACGTGGCATGTATCTTTTTTTTGGAAATAAATTGACTTTTAGGTGAAAAAAAAATCCACAACACTTAACGGAGAGGTGTGTGGCCATTTTATCGACTGTCTTTGTAACTATTTTAATAGAATTATATTTTCGTTTTTCTTTTTTTATTTTCTTTTTTTTGTGGGTTTGTTTTCATTTCTTCCTCACAGAATACAAAAGCTATTCAGAATTAGTCAAGT
>CM031596.1:18590346-18595346 GCA_018398815.1 Conus ventricosus | reverse complement strand
TCACTTTTGTTCGTCTTCGACCAGATCCAGCTGGAACTCTTTCCAGCTACCTCTGCCGTTGCCTTCAGGGTTCTGGTCCTCATCTTACCTGAAATCCCGAGCTGTTTCACAAAATCATAGGCTGATGAGCTTACAAATCCCCTTGCTTCAACTTCTATGGCGAGAACCTGATTCTGGAAGCCAGAATCCCTAAAGCTGCTCGCTAGAGTGGCATAATCCTCAATCTTGTAGAGGTGAAAGTATTTAAAGGGAGCTAATTCATAAGGAACAAGTTGTGTCCAGTTTGAAGTCCTGGGCAGTCTCACAGACTGGTGGACAGTTTGACAATCAGCGGTTCGATAAAGAGGAACATTCATGTATCAGCAGACAAGTTGAAAATAAACAAACACCATTTAAAACATTTCACTGTTATAAAGTAGACTGAATCAACACAATTCAAAACAAAGAATAGATTCAATGACTACACAGACAATTATTCCAAGTACTTTTAAGTTAAGCAACAGTCTCCACACCCTGTACATTAAAACGTGACTAGTTTAGCTCTACTTCGTTTACATGCAAGTTGTGATAAATCATGATATCTTTCAAAAATGAATAAGCAAAGGAAATGCCCTCACCCCCCCTTCTCTCTCTCTCTCTCTCTCTCTCTCTCTCTCTCTCCTCTCTCTCTCTCTCTCTCTGGGTAAAGTAAGTGATGCACGCCATCATAGTGCAACCGAGATTGCTGATATCCATAAAATCATTGAGAGAGAGACAGAGACAGAGAAAGAGAGAGACAGATAGACAGACAGAGACAGACAGGCAGACAGACAGACAGACAAACAGACGGGCGAACAGATAAAGATAGAGACAGACAGACAGACAGACAGACAGACAGACCGAGAGAGAGAGAGAGAGAGAGAGAGAGAGAGAGAGAGAGAGAGAGAGAGAGAGAGAGAGAGAGAGAGACAGACAGACGGACGAACACACAGACAGAAGGACGAACAGACAGACAGGCAGGGTAGTTGCCTGTGCGACAATCTCCCAGTTTTTCACTCCCCCTTTGTTTTCATCCTCCGTCCATAACTTTCTCATTGCACCTCCATTGGACACAGACAGTCTGGGAACATGGCCATCAGGGCAAACTGCCTGTCGCACAGTTGAAAGAACAATAGAGAAGGAGAATGGGCGAGTAATGTCCCTTGAAATGGCGTCTGGCACACTGGCCCCTTGGTGACTGCTCTAATGCCCTCATCGTAGAATTAGATGACAGTGTTGCTATGTTGAATTGTCGTATGAATGATAAGTGTTGAAATAATGTATGCATGACAAGGACAGAGTGTAAGACTAGGCTTTGGCCGAGAATCTTCATCCTTGCGTCTTAACGATCAATCAAACAATCAATCAATCGGGGTCGGGATTGCTCGGTTGGTAGAGCGCCGGACTTGTGATCCTGGGGTTGCGAGTTCGAATTTCGGTTTCAGCGGATTTTCCCCTCGGAGTTAACATTGGTTCGGACTCCATTCCCCATACAGTCCTTCGAATGAGACTATAAACCGAGGTTCCGTGTGTGAACGCACGCACAGCATCTTGCACACACGTAAAATCCCGTCACCAACTTTCGGAAGATAAGGCCAGTTTGGCCGTTGGTATGAATGACACGTTACACATAGCATGCACCTTCCCCGAAGATGGAGTATGGCTGCCTTAATGGTGGGAGGAAAAACGGCCATACACACAAAACTCCACTGGCTGTCTATACAGGCAGTGTCCGCAGCAGTATCAGCCTGCGTACGCAGAAAGAAAGAAAGAAAAAAAAAATCAATCAATCAATCTTTCACAGACCATGCGATCATTTCACCTTCCTTTTTGCCATGCAAGCAGAGTGACGCTGCTGTCAAGGTCCTAGATTCCAGGAGTGTAATCTCTCTATTCCTTTTGGACGGGTGGGAATAGATCGTTTTAAAGAGGAACAACTGGACTTGTACATGAGGAGCAAGTTATGTCCATGTTGAAGTTTGGATCATGGACCTAATCACTGGAGGATAGTTTGTCTGTCAGTGGTTCAGTAAAGTGGACAGTTCATGTCATGGTGGACAACATGAGAGAAAGTGAACGCCTGGTTTGAACATCTCACTATTACAAAACTGACAGGGTTTTTTTTTTGTTTAAAGAAAAGCATTAAATGAGTAAATTGACAATTACTCCAAGCACTTTAGCTACAAGAACTATTTAGATGTCTTGTAAGCTTTCTTAAAAATGCGGGTTTTTGAGCTTGCACATTTTCTTCGATGTAACTTGTTATAAACGGCATTTGCCTGAACAAGGCGAACAATCCCCTCCCCTCTCTCCACCACAGCTCCCCTCTTCCTCCCCTGGCATCATGTACGCCCCCCATCCCTCCTTTCTTCGTCTGCAGAACCAATGTAATGTCATCAATAGGAATTGATTTTGGCTTTTTTTTTTATTTCGCCTTAAAAAAATTGAGCGAGTAAAAAGACAAATGACTCTGAGCACTGTCAAGTAAAAGAATAATCTTTAGTTATTGTTTAGATGCCCTGAATACTATTAAAAAAAGCTTTTTTTAAGCTGCGGTGTGTGTGTGTGTGTGGTGTGTGGGTGCGTGCGTGCGTGCGGGTGGTGTGTGGTGTGTGTGGTGTGTGTGGTGTTAACTTGCGATAAACTGTATTTCATTTTTTGACGAGCCCTCCCCCTCCCCACTCCCTTCCGTCTGCTACTCTCCTTCCTTCCTTCGCCATCATCCACTCTCCTGTTTATCTACAAAGCCAAAAGACACGTAATCCACAGGCACTTGAGTGTCGTTTTCTTCACTGAGGGCACAATACAGAGCGAACAAAAACAGAATTACTGCGCCACTGAACGAAGAAATAGGCAAGCTACAAAAACAAACACTAGGCGCTTCGACCTTTGGGTCTTCTTTAGGCATTCAAAGCAATGAAAACAAAAGACGAACAGACAAACTGTCACACAACCGTACTCACATGAGACACACCATGCATACGTAGTGACGTTGTGATCATCCGCACGCAGCGCAATCTGACTCCATTCATTCAATATATAGTTCAAAACAATCATTCTTAATTTCTTCCCTCTGAGATAGATAGATAGATAGATAGATAGATAGATAGATAGATAGATAGATAGATAGATAGATAGATAGATAGATACACAATATTCGTGACCAAGTGCTTACAGCACGAAACGTTGAAGAGTTCTCCAAAAGGTACCTTTTTTCTTTACCTTTATATTTTCAAGATAGATGGATGGATGGATGGATAGATGGATAGATGGATAGATAGGTAGATAGGTAGATAGGTAGATAGATAGGTAGATAGATAGGATAGATAGATAGATAGTATAAGAGGAGTATTAAAAATATCTACAAATTTGTTTCTAGCGCATGGCTATCGTCAGGATGGAGTTTGGGTTGCCCACAGCCGGTGTTTCATAGCGTGTGGGGCCCGGTTGCAGCTGTTTTTACGTGCGTGTTGCTTGCACGTGTTTTTTTGGGGGGTTTTCATGTTGTTGTACGGGGTGTGTTCACTAACAACGATTTCCATTTGTGCCTGCAGTTGTTTACTATATCTGTTTTAGTATTAGGAGTTGCTAAGTGGGTTTACATAGTATTAGCCATTTTTCAGTTAGGCATAGGTTGCATCTTTTTGAAATATTGCTGTATGGTGATGCCCTTTTTATGATTTTCCAGGATATGTTACAGTTTATTTTGCGTCTTTAAGTTTCCAAATGTATTTGCTCAGTTCAGTTTGGTTTTTGTATTTTTCTTTGTTGAATGACTGTTTGTGGTTTGCATATCTGGTTTTGAAGTGGTTTTCAGTGATCCCTATGTATGTTTCTTTTTCATTTTCTGATGTCACGGTAGCCTGGTATACAATATTGTTGTGAAGACATTTATTGCTTAGTGGACACTGCTCTTTTATGGTGCAATTGCAAGATTTCCTTTCTTCGCCCTTCTTTGCTGTGTTGGTTTTCATTTTGTTGGATGCATCAATTAGGTTTTTGAGGTTGGGCATACATGAGTACGATAGTCTGACAGTGTTTTTGTTAAATATTTTGGACAGTTTGTGTTCTTTTGGAAATGAAATTATTAAGATTTTGAAGAATTCTTTCCCTATGTTTGTTTTGAGTTTCCCGTCGTATGTGGGGTTGTACCACATGATTTTTCTTTTTCTATTATTTTTCATGCTTTTGTTTGTGTTGTTTATCTGGTTGTATTGTTGTTTGTAATTGTATCCACTTCTTTGTAGTGCCTCCTGGTATTCTACTGCTGCATTGTTGAACACTCTCTCACTGCATGACAGATTTGATAGTCTCTTGTTTATGCCTTGGGGTATGGTCTTTAATACAGATGGTGGGTGGTTACTTTTGATGTGTACATAAAGAGGTGTATCGTTGGGTTTCTTGTATGGTTTATATATGTGATTATTGAGATCCAGTGTTATGTCTAAGTAGTTCACTACCTTTTTGTTTGCTTCAATGGTAATTTTTAAATTGTGATTTTGGAAGATTTTGCATAGTTCTTTTTTCTTATTTTCAATGGTTCTTGGATTGTTGTTTAGTGCAGCAAGGCCATCATCTCTGTATAGTCCGACTTGTTTTCCGAGTTTTTTCTTGATGTTGGATAGCATGAACAGTCCAACCAGTTCGCATGTTTCTGCACCATCATATGAACCCATGGTTGCGTCAAATGTTGAGTTTCTGCTTGTTTTCTTGATCCAGGTTTCATTTTTGCTGTGCAGTAATGTTTTCTTGGTGTGGAGAATGATTTCCATTTCTGACCCTGTTATGTCTGTGTGGTTACTGGCAAACTTCAGGGCTTTGGTGAGTAGTTCCTCATCTATAGATGGGTAAAAGTCTACTATGTCAAATGTGATGAATACTGTATTACTTTGTTCATTGAGGTTTTTGAACCATTGGATAACTTCGTATGTGTTCTTCCAGAGGTTGTATTCAGAGTTTGATTTTATGTTCTTTATTGGTTT
>CM031596.1:18565346-18580346 GCA_018398815.1 Conus ventricosus | reverse complement strand
TACCGAAACGGCCCGGCGGAGATTCGAACCCGCAACCCAGGATCACCAAGATTACGAGTCCCGCACTCTACCAACTGAGCCATTCCGGCTAAACATGGAGAGTCAGGGACTATTTAGGGACTAGGGACTATGGAGGGAGCAGGGACTCTATAGGGACTAGGGACTAGGGACCATGGAGGGAGCAGGGACAATGGAGGGAGCAGGGACTATATAGGGACCAGGGAAGGAGCAGGGACAATGGAGGGAACAGGGACTATATAGGGACTAGGGACCATGGAGGGAGCAGGGACAATGGAGGGAGCAGGGACTATATAGGGACTAGGGACTAGGGACCATGGAAGGAGCAGGGACAATGGAGGAAACAGGGACAGTGGAGGGAGCAGGGTTTATGGAGGGAGCAGGGATTGTTGAGGGAGCAGGGATTATGGAGGGAGCAGGGATTATGGAGGGAGCAGGGATTATGGAGGGAGCATGACCTGTGAAGACACCCACAACGCTGTGAAGAGGCGAAAACAGCGCTAATGGGAGATAATCCCCTGACTGTTGGGGAGGTTTTTAGGCGGACATTTCCCGGTCACCTGCAGCCAGACAGCTAATCTCCCTTGGATAATGAAGAAGAAAATTGAGGAAGAAACTGAGAAAAAAAAGACAGTGGGAGGGGTGGTGGTGAAGGCATGGGATGGACGTGATTCTACGTCTTTTTTTTTCTCTCTCCCATTCTGGGATAATGTCCATGACGTCACTCCACGTGTGGGGGCGCACGCTGATTCAATACTGCAAAACGAATTTTGTGGAAAATGAACTTAGCCTTTCCAGCGAAAGCATTACGTTTCATGCTCACGGTGCCTATTTCTTTCGGTAAGGGAAGGAAGGAATAGCATAGAGATTGTGTGGTAAACGAACTACAATAAAGTACAGCCTAATGATGCCTACTGCAGGCCAAACCTTTCTCTGATCACTAGAATAGGGTAAACTGAAAATATTTTTTTTAAACCCGGATGTTTCACACGAAATCCTTTGGTCTTTAAAGCTTAGGGATATAACATACACGCTGGGTAAAAAAAAAAAAAAAAAAAAAAATTCACACGATAAACACGACTGCACCATTCCAATACAACAACATTACCCCCACAAAGCAGGCATTTCTGTGCAACCCATCCACTAATATTACGCGCAGTAAACATCACATCACCCATCCAACAATATCACACACAGCAAACATGAATATACCACCCTATCCAACAATAAACACACATTACCCATCCAAAAATAGCATTTATACACTACATACATACTTACATCTATGGACGCTCCGTACTTGCATCACTTTATTGGGGAACACTTCCTAGGGCACATACGATTTCAGTGTAAATCAGGCGATTCTGATAAATGAAAAGTCTGTTATCTGGGAAGCAGAGTGATAAGTCATTTGTGTTTGCCATTGGAAGGCCCAGGATGAGTCTGCCCCAATTTCTAGGAGTCCGGTCTTGAAAGAATTCATACTTAGTTGGTGGTGTTTCTTGCCTTTCCTTGAAGTCAGATGTGCGGCCACATCTTCTCTTGATGATGAGCTCTGCAAGATGGTCTGTGGTATTTTGTTGAGATGGTTCTTTAGGTTTCTGAACACATCAGATCGGTCACGCCACAGTCCACTGCCTGCTTGACTGTCTTCTCCCTCATTTCTTTGGACATCTACATCTCCTGGACAGTACATCTATATATATTATTTTTTGGGGTGGGGGGGATGGGTGGGTGGGGGGGGGGGGGGGTCTCCAACGGAAGGCCGCATACTAGTTAATGTCAAGCAGGGCTTCCCATTCCTGTTCCCGCTTGTTGAAAGCAAGTTCATGAAGACAGTCCGAGTCAGAGAGATTGTTGAGTTTGAAGCTGCTCTTCGGACGAGAGCCAGGGAGTGCTCGTGTCACTGATTCTACCTCCATTGATAGACAAGAAGTTTTTAGGCTGTAGGCACCATTGTCTATCTGAATTGCTGTAGGCACCATTGTCTATCTGAATTGCTGTAGGCACCATTGTCATCTGAATTGCTGTAGACACCTTGTCTACTGAATTGCTGTAGACACCATTGTCTATCTGAATTGCTGTAGGCACCATTGTCTATCTGAATTGCTGTAGGCACCATTGTCCCTCTGAATTGCTGTAGGCACCATTGTCCTCTGAATTGCTGTAGGCACCATTGTCTATCTGAATTGCTGTAGGCACCATTGCCTATATGAATTGCTGTAGGCACCATTGTCTATCCGAATTGCTGTAGACACCATTGTCCCACTGAATTGCTGTAGGCACCATTGTCTGTCTGAACTGCTGTAGGCACTATTGTCTGTCTGAATTGCTGTAGGCACCATTGTCCTCTGAATTGCTGTAGGCACCATTGTCCCTCTGAATTGCTGTAGGCACCATTGTCCCTCTGAATTGCTGTAGACACCATTGTCCCTCTGAATTGCTGTAGGCACCATATTCCCTCTGAATTGCTGTAGGCACCATTGTCTATCTGAATTGCTGTAGGCACCATTGTCCCTCTGAATTGCTGTAGGCACCATTGTCCCTCTGGATTGCTGTAGGCACCATTGTCCCTCTGACTTGCTGTAGACACCATTGTCCCTCTGAATTGCTGTAGGCACCATTGTCCTCTGAATTGCTGTAGGCACCATTGCCTATCTGGATCAGTCAGCCATTCTGCCTCACTGTATATCCCCAGCCCGACTCAACTTCGGTGACCAGTTGTTTTTACCAAACTCTGGTTCGACGGCAGATTGGTAGAGAGGTGTTTGAAGCAGGCAGGGCACGTTACCCATTCCTTAGTTTATTTGAGTTCTGATACCTGGCAGGTAATCTGCCTGTCTCATCAATTTCCACGCTCCAGACGAGTGTCTTTCATTTCCGTGACTGCTACATGCAGTTGGTTTGGAGGATTTTCAAGTGTTCTGAAAGATGCCTCCAACCTGTGGTCCAACCTGTGTGTGGAAGAAGGAGAAGAAGGAGGAAAAGAAGAAGGAGGAGCAGGAGGAGGAGAAGAAGTGGGAGGAAGAGGAGAAGAAAGGTGGAGGAAGAGAACCAGAAGAACAAGAAGGAGGAGGAGGAGGAGGAGGAGGAGGAGGAGGAGGAGGAGGAGGAGGAGAAAAGGAGGAAAAAGATAAGACAGATGGACGGACGGTCAAACGAACGTACGTACAAACAAATGGACTAAAGGGATTCTTTTTCATGGAGAGAACTCTTACAAAAGCATGAAAAGCAAAAATATGTCAGCAGGTAATAATCCTCACGTGTTAACAATGCAAATCCAAATTACGATAGAAAGCAAAGCATACGGGAAGCAAATGTGTGCGCATACATCAAGGAATTAGAAATGCCAGAATCCACCCTTTGCTTCTTTGCTGTTCTGTCGACCGCCAGTCGATCGGATAGCTTTTTTTTATTCAATGTTATACCAGTTCAGTTTCAGATTTCTCTGAACTTAATTTGTCCGGTTTTATGAGATATTCCTTCAGATGGATTTAGAATAATTTTCTCCTGTGTGCAACTCATCTTTCCGTATTCCTCAATACGTTATCGTGTACACTATTCATACAGGAAAGATGCTCCCAGGATTCACCAAAAGGGGGAGAAAATGATAAATCCATCGGTGCCGACCTGGTTACGACTGAAATTCCATAACAGACCATCGATGATAAATAAGTAGAACTCTCATGTGTCCACAGGAGGAAACTTTCCTCAGAGCGCAGTTGAAAGATCTTTGGGACGAAAAATGGCTGACTGAAAACTCTCATGAATGAATAGCGGTGCACTGCACCAGCACACAAGACGTCGGAAAACCAAGGCCAGAATCAAACCACAGTGCAGGACATCCACATCCACGCTGACGGAAAATCAAGGCCAGAATCAAACCACAGTGCAGGACATCCACATCCACGCTGACGGAAAACCAAGGCCAGAATCAAACACAGTGCCAAGGACATCCACATCCACGCTGACGGAAAACCAAGGCCAGAATCAAACCACAGTGCAGGACATCCACATCCACGCTGACGGAAAACCAAGGCCAGAATCAAACCACAGTGCAGGACATCCACATCCACGCTGACGGAAAACCAAGGCCAGAATCAAACCACAGTGCAGGACATCCACATCCACGCTGACGGAAAACCAAGGCAGAATCAAACCACAGTGCAAGGACATCCACATCCACGCTGACGGAAAACCAAGGCCAGAATCAAACCACAGTGCCAAGGACATCCACATCCACGCTGACGGAAAACCAAGGCCAGAATCAAACCACAGTGCAAGGACATCCACATCCACGCTGACGGAAACCAAGGCCAGAATCAAACCACAGTGCAGGACATCCACATCCACGCTGACGGAAACCAAGGCCAGAATCAACCACAGTGCCAAGGACATCCACATCCACGCTGACGGAAAACCAAGGCCAGAATCAAACCACAGTGCAGGACATCCACATCCACGCTGACGGAAAACCAAGGCCAGAATCAAACACAGTGCAGGACATCCACATCCCGCTGACGGAAAACCAAGGCCAGAATCAAACCACAGTGCCAAGGACATCCACATCCACGCTGACGGAAAACCAAGGCCAGAATCAAACCACAGTGCAAGGACATCCACATCCACGCTGACGGAAAACCAAGGCCAGAATCAAACCACAGTGCCAAGGACATCCACATCCACGTGACGGAAAACCAAGGCCAGAATCAACCACAGTGCAGGACATCCACATCCACGCTGACGGAAAACCAAGGCCAGAATCAAACCACAGTGCCAAGGACATCCCATCCACGCTGACGCAGACAAGGAATTTGTAGAGACTCTCAGTGCAAAACCAGAAAATGAGCTTGCTATCAGCAAGTGCAAAAGGGGATTTGCAGTAAATAATAGTAAAAGATAGTCCACAAACGGAGAGCGCTGATAGTTAAGAGCACAATGGAGCACAAACCAGACACATTTCTAGGAGAGCCTGTAGGGATATCTGTGAAGTGAAACAAGCAAAGTTGAATCACCCACTCAAAAATTTAGACGCCAGCGAGAGAGAGAGAGAGAGAGAGAGATGAGAGAGAGAGAGAGAGAGAGGAGAGAGAGAGAGAGAGAGAGAGATCATGTAGAAGTGAAAGACACATTTAAAGACACATGATTTATGAAGGCTGCCTCAGGAGCTGAGAAAAAGGGCTAAAGAGGATCTGTGAAGACCCGACAACACAGTTCCCGTCAGCAAAGCAAAAACCCGCAAGTAGGAAAAGAAGGATAAAGAACACACACACACACACACACACACACACACAACACACACACACACACGCACGCACGCACGCACGCACGCATGTACGCACGCACAAGCGCGCACGCACGCACGCAGAGAGAGAGAGAGAGAGAGAGAGAGAGAGAGAGAGAGAGAGAGAGAGAGAGAGAGAGAGAGAGAGAGAGAAGTAGTTTCTTCGGAAACCCTATCCAGTTTCCAGGAATCATTCAACCGGGCCCAAACATCCTTTCCAGGGTTGTCTCCTTGTTTGTTCTGTGTGTTCTCTCTTGTCATTTCTGCGAGGCGATTCGACGCTTAGCAGCGTTCGTTTGCACTGATGGGCGTCTCTTTATTTCATTAAGAGAGCAAGAGTTATCCTACTTGTTTCATCACCGTTGACTGTTCCTGCCTCATTGAAGCTTTCCTTTCATGCCAGTCCAACTGAGGCTACCTGTATTTGTTATGTTCTCGTCTGTGTGTTTGTCTGACTCCACTCAAGATGAAAAAGGCTGTGCCAGTCTTGAAGAAACATTAATTTGTGCTTGTTCGTTTCTCTAGATGGTGTTGCTGTGTAGATGTGTCAAGTAGGCCTACAGGGTACAGGGGCAAGCTTGGAGCCTCCTTTGGGGGCAGGGGGGGGGGGGGTTTCCTTGGTTGTTCTGTGTGGTCTGTGTTGTCATGTCTGCTGGGCTATTGGGTGTTGTCAGCAACATTCGGTTGGAGTTACGGATGTCTCTTTATTCCAAAAAAGGGATCGAGAATTACCCTGCTTCTTCTTTAATTACTTCTTATTGTTCCCTGCCTCATTTAAGGTAACCTTTTTGCTGAATGATATCATGTACAATGTAGTGTATGTGTGTGTGTGTGTGTGTGTGTGTGTGTGTGTGTGTGTGTGTGTGTGTGTGCGTGCGTGCGTGCGTGCTGCGTGCGTGCGTGCGTGCGTGCGCGCGCGCGCGCGTATGAGTGCGTGCGTGAGCGTGAGTGCTGCGCGCTTGCTTGTGCGTGTGTGTGTGTGTGTGTGTATGTGTGTGTGTGTGTGTGTGGTGTGTGTGTGTGTGTGTGAGAGAGAGAGAGAGAGAGAGAGAGAGAGACAGAGAGAAAAGAGAGAGAGAGAGAGAGAGAGAGAGAGAGAGAGAGAGAGAGAGAGAGAGAGAGAGAGAGAGAGACGTCAATTGTTGTCTGTCAGGTAGTGTTTTGTACGGGGTTGGAAGCTTTGTTACGTTTCCTGTAAAAATCTGTTGCACTCGCTTCTGCCCCTGACAACATTTGCTGTCCTGTTGTTGACTTAGCTTTTTTTTTCAATCAACACAATATTGCCTTTGCTTTCCTCCTATTATGATTTACAGCATTTTTTTTCTGAAACCAACAAACCTCCCTTCGGTTGTTATCACATTTTGGCTCTTCTCATCATAGGCTTCCTGGATTTTCAGACCGACAGACCAGCAAACAAAGAGACAGACACACTGACAGACACACGGACAGTCACACAGACGGATACTTTCCTTTGAGACAGAGCCAGAACACACAGAGGCTCCCATGCAGAGACAAGGTCCAAAAGGAGTAAAGAGAAACCTGATCCGGCCAGGACTGTTGGGACAGAGCAGACACAAACGGCTGGCATCGCTTGATGCCGACTCAGGTGCCACAGAGTTCCAGCTTCACACGTCGGCAGAGCTGTACTGCTGGTTCTTCACACAAGATTGGGTTGTTGGCACATCCACCCCACACCAGCTGACAGAGTTGAATTGTTGGTTTCTTCACTCTCAATCGTCAAAGGTGAATTGCTGGCACATTCATCTCAGCGGTAGGCAGAGTTGAACTGTTGGTTTATTCACTCCTATTCGTTAAAGCTGGTTGTTGGCCTGTTCACTAAAGCAGTAGACACAGAGTTGTATGGTCGGTTTATTCACTCCTATTTGACAAAGAAGGGTTGTTTGAATATTCACTAAAGCAGCAGATAGAATTGTATGGTCGGTTTATTCACTCCTATTTGCAAAGGGGGGTTTTTTAAATATTTATAAAGCAGTAAGACGAATTGTATGGTGGTTTTTTACCCCAATTTAAAAAGGGGTTGGAAAATTTTTACAAAACATGCAGGAAAGCGTTTATTCACACCTGAAAAAAGGATTTTAAAAATTCCATAAAACAGTAACGGATTGTTGGTTCGTTTTTCATCCCCATTGACCAAAAAAGGGTTTTGTTAAAATTATCGCTACAAAGAAAAAAAGGTCTGGTTTTTTTTCGGGCGAAAGGGGGTCACCGTTTAATTGGGTCAAGGGGGTTTTGGCATTTTTTAAGCAGGGGGCGCGGGTTGATTTATTCAAGCAGCAATAGACAGGTTAAAAGGTTTTCACCCCTGTAAAAAAGTTGATTTATAAAATTTCAGGTGAAAAATTTTCCTTTTTATTCACTCGCAAAGGAGATTTGAGTTTTTCTTTCCTAACCGGGAAGAATTTTGCCTTATCACGAGGAGTAAAAGTTGAAGTTGGGGCTTTTCCAACCGGAAATTAAATTTTTGGGTGTTTTTCCCAAAAACACAGGATTGTCGATTTATTAATAGCTGTTTACAGAATGCTTGGGGTTTTTTATCAAAAAGAGACGAAGGGGTGGGTTTTTATTTTTTCAACACCAAGCCCCATTCTTTTTTGGCAAACCCATTTTTTTTGGGGCCCGCGTTGTTTTGGAACACGGTTCTGAATGAAATACGAAACAGGTTCGTAAAAGCTTCCCCAGAACTGAATATGCATCAAGTTTTTCCAAGAGCTGTGTGTTTGGGGAGGCCAGGCCCACCAGTCCTCTCAGCACCCCCAAAAGGGTCGCGTGGCACGTGTAGGGAGTTGATTGCCCGCGTGTGCACGATGAGGGTTGCTAGGCCCGGTAAACGGTTAAAAGGAGATTTTACATGGCCGTGTACAGCGCATTTCTAGGTTCTCCGGAGTGACAAGGCACAGACCGGGGGTTCCCCCTGTCAGCACACGACCCCCTGGAGCTAGTATCTCTTGGAAATCCTTCAGGGGCAAACAAAAGTGTGGGCGGCAAAAATCCTCGAGGGCACAAAAACCAGGCGGGACTGGCCTCGTCCCGTCCCTACCGAGCACACCTCTACCCACGCCAGGACTTCACCACAGCAGGAACGGCCAGGAGGATCCCTCCGCTGACAGAGGTCAAACCCGAAGGCCCCCCGGAGAGCGAAAAAAAAGCCCTTCTCGGAAACCCAAATGAAACGCCTGTGTTTTACGTCAAGCGCCGTGACGTTTTTTCCCCCGTCGCTGCGGAACCCCCAGTAAGTAAACGAAATTCCAAAAAAAAAGAAAAAAAATATAAATATTCTCATCTATTCACTATTGATTGATTTATTTTGTTGACAAACAGCGCTTAGGTGCTCATTTATTCAAGGGAAAGGAAACTTGGGGGGTTGGGGCTCTGAAAATAAATTTTGTTAAATCAAGACCGAATCCGGGAGTGGGTAATCTGTGGCGAAGTTCGTTCGCTTGTTCCTTTTGAACGCTGTATTTTTCTTTCTGTTTGCAAGGTTCAATTTTGTGTCTGTATTTAGCAAAACCCAATAAAATGTGTTTGGGGCGTGGGCGGAGGCACCTCCGTTATTATTGAGAGGCTTTGGCCGAAAAAGAGACCATTTTAAAGCGCTGTGGGTTGTATGCATAGTTGGTTTAAGTAATGATGTTTAAGAAAGCATTCACCAAGTGTGGGGTTGTGATGGGGAAAATTTTTAAGAATGTGGAAGATTCTGACAATGAATCTGTGGGGAAGCATCTGGGTAAACAAGAGCAAACGTATTTGTAAATTATATAAGAAAATTGAACCTGTTTTCCTAGTATTAGGGAAGGGCGGGGAATATTTTTTTTTTGTAATGGGTCAAACCCTGAGGGCCCGTCAAGCCGAAACAACGTCTACAGGACCGTGATCGAGGGTCACACAACCGACGACCCGGAAACTTTCCCCGACGACGGAAGAGTGTGCTGGTAACAGGGCCCGAACTGCATAGTTTTTTTTTTTTCTTTTGTTTTGCCCCCAAGACATGAAAGAAAAAAAAAGGACCGCTGAGTCAAAGGAGGGCTTGTTTTAAGTCTAGATTAATAATTTGCTAGTGCATGCTTGTGTTTTTAAAAAAATGTTTGGGTTAATTTTTCATTTGAAATTCATAACTGAATCGAATGGGGAGTCCGGCGGAGACCAAATTCGAACAAATAGTCCAGGGACCCCCTAGACACTCTAACACCAGTCGAAGTTCAGTGCCTGACACTGTAGACAGAAATGGCTGTTGGTTTATTCACTACAACAACAGACATAGATTCCTACTGGTTTACTTACTACAGCAGCAGACAGACATGGCTGTTGCTTTATTCACTATAGCTACAGACAGAGATGGCAATTGATTTATTCACTTACAACAATAGACAAGAGATTGCTATTGGTTTATCCACTATAGCTGTTGACAGAAAATGGCTGTTCAAATTTATTTCACGGATGTAAACAGCCGAGCTGTTAGTGTAAGCCCCTCCAGCATGCAGGGACAGAAGAGTTACGCAGGCGGCTTGATGAAAAGATTCCTCCAGTGGGCGTACACACGGAGCATGCCAGTTTATGGGAAACGCCCTTAGGGGGCAGGATGATTACAGCCATTGAGATGTTCTGAGGAGTTGGCAGCCTTCACAACGGTCCCACCTCTTCCTTCCCCCGTTTCCAGAGTTGCAGGCCCTAGGCGTGTGGTTATCTGCCCCTGTAATGACGTGGCTGACGGAGCGTAGTGCGCTCCCCTATCGATCAGGTTGGAAAAAGGGCCCTGGCCGTCGGCTTGAATGGACGGACGGATGGATGGATGGATGGATGGATGGATGGGTAAAAATGCCGCGACATTCTGCGCTAGAGGCTTGCTGGCCACAGAGAGCAAAATCACAGAGAATAATCCCTATGGTTGTTTAAACCCCATGCTTTTGAAAGGAGAGCGGCGAGGGCAGGAAAGAGGGGTGGGGGTGGGGCGGGGATGGGGTGGGATGGGGTGGGGTGGGGAGGCATGCGGGTCGTGAGAGGGGAGAGTGCACGGGGAGGGGTGTACAGAAAAGAGGAAAAGACATCAAAAGGAAAGTTTGCGCAGTGATGTGTGTGTGTGTGTGTGTGTGTGTGTGTGGTGTGTGCGTGCGTGCGTGCGTGCGTGCGTGCGTGCGTGCGTGCGTGCGTGCGTCGTGTGTGTGTGTGGTTGTGTGTGTGTGTGTGCGTGCGTGCGTGCGCGTGCGTGTGCGTGCGTGCGCGTGCGCGTGCGCGCGTGTGTATGCGTGTGTGAGCTGAGAGAGAGAGAGGAGAGAGAGAGAGAGAGAGAGAGAGAGAGAGAGAGAGTATGCGCGCGCCATGTCTGTGTATCTGTAAGAGAGAGAGGAGAGAGAGAGAGAGAGAGAGAGAGAGAGAGAGAGAGAGCGAGGAGAGTGTAGCGCGCGTGTGTGTGTGTACGGTGTGTGTGTGTGTGTGTGTGTGTGTGTGTGGTGTGGTGGGGTGGTGTGTGTGTGTGTGTGCGTGCGTGCGTGCGTGCGTGTGCGCGCGCGCGTGTGTGTGTGTGTGTGTGTGTGTGTGTGTGTGTGTGTGTGTGAGCTGACATGTTTAGAATGCATTGTCAGTGTGAAACCGGTCTTGTGATATGGGGAGAAAACTGAAAATAAACCTTCTACAAACAAAAAGAATCGTTTACCCAAGTTTGCAAGAAAAAGAATTAGAGGAACTGAAAGCTTGGTGATATTTCTCTGTCATGCACATTTATACCGTAGGGAAAATATATGAACAGAAAATAAACAAATAAATAAATAACAAGAACAACGCAACTTTCGAAAAGACAAAAATAGATATCATGTAAACTGCTTGTAAGCACCACTGTCTATAAAAAGTGAAATAGTAATTTATCCTGTCTAATGCTTCGACCATCTGTAACACAACTCACAGCGGACTGTATACTGAATTCATCATCTGATGACAGTATATCAGCAAGATCTTATTTTTAGTTACGTTTTGCGTAGAAACACCACGTGATGCTCTGATGTTTTCCAGAACTTCACATCGAAAAAATAAAACGCTTCTTGTTATGCACAGCATAAAGGGGTAAAGGGATTCCATAGACAGCCCTGGGTAGAACCATCACCCGTTAGTATTAAAACCAAGACCCCTTAATCCGAAGTTTGGACAATGCATTCTGTCATTTGTGATCAATGAGATTTTTTTTTCCTGATTTAAAACATAGTTTTAAAAGAAACAACTATCTATGTTTTTTTTAATTAAATTGAAAAAAAAAAACATTAATGCAAATTTTATTTTTATACATTGTTCCTTACATTTCATATCAGAATGTCAGTTATGCTCCACGAATGATTCGAGCTTTATTTTGGTTTACAATATTGAAAATGAAATGAGGCAGGAAACAGTAAACAATAAACAGTAAACACGTAAGGTAACTTTTGCTCCCATAAGAAAACCTAACACAGGGTAACTTTTAACCCTTTGCCTGCTGCACCCTTTTAAAGCTCTGAGACAACAGTTTGCCAAGCCGTTTTTAGTCGCGAAGGGTAATAATTCAAAAAAAATTCTGGCTCGAAAACTATTGAACAAAAGCATATGAAACCTATACTTTTCGGAAAGGAAATTGAACACTCTTTCTTTTGATAACAATTGCAGTCACATTCAAGACCACTGCAAAAAGTTTATGTCCAATGAAATAGGTTTATGTGTTTTTCACTCAATTCTAAAATACTATCATATTAGCCTTTTAAGCTTGAATAAAGTCAGACGAATACAAAGACGAACAATCTAATAGTGGGGGAAATGATATTTCTAGATATCAAAACTCCGCTATACCATGACATAAATTCTGAACAAAGATGGGACCATTTTCTTCACGTCTTTGATTTTTTACATGATGTAATAGAGGAACTTGATGACGAAACCGATTTTAACAACGCTTCTGGGTCATTTTTGATGACCTTGTGACGAAAGACAACCAGTGGCTTTAAACGTTTGAAGTCAGGAAAGAGTGCTGGACCAGATACAATGGCGGTAAAAAAAATAAAAATTAAATAAAAGAAAGCTATACAGGCAAGTACAAAAGTGATTCATTTTCTTATAGTCTTTATCGACAAATCGTTTGAAAATGGTACTATTTCCGTCGAGTGGAAACAATCTGTAATTGTTCCAGTTAGCTTTTTTTTTAAAGGGAGAATATGATTATTGTCATGATTATGGCGATTTTTGCAACCACAAGTACAATCAGAAAAGTGTATAATTATCTGTATTGTAAATAAATGATTGAAATAATGAACAGGGGAGGAAAGAAAGACACCTGAAGAACAGCCTTGTTTTAGATCCATGTACAGTAGACTTCCTGAAGATCAGGTACATTTTACACGGTTTGTGGACTTTTCCACAGCACCTTTGAAGACTTATTTCGTGAAAGTGTTTTACAAATTGTCGTGAACGGTTAGCTCTTTGATGCCCTGAGAAGTGCAGGAGTTGATCGTTGCGTGTGTTTGAGATAATAGTGCACAGAGATTTTTTTTTGTCCTCTATGTGGTGTAAAACAAGGATGCCTTCTGAACTTACAGCTTTCTTTTTCGTTATACATGAGTCAAAAGTTGAAGTGTCGAGAAGAAGAAACTATAGAATATATTTTACAATCGGAAGACATCAGACCAGTTTACCGCTTTTTGTGTATAGTATCATTCTCTTATCCAGCAAAATGTCTGGTTTACAATATGTTTACAATGTTTTGCAATATAAGAAAAGCCTGATCGATTGTGCTTGTCAGCTAATCCTGATAACACAAAATGTCACAGGTTTATTTATGGTGGTTATCTGTTGCACCATAAAAGATGAGAATTTGAAAATCAGTTAATCGCACGTCATAAACAGAGAGTGAGAGAGAGAGAGAGAGAGAGAGAGAGAGAGAGAGAGAGAGAGAGAGAGAGAGAGAGAGAGAAGACAGAAGCAGACAGACAGAGACAGAGAGAGACAGAGACAGAAACAGAGACAGACAGACACACATACACACACAGACACACACAGACACACACAGACACACAACACACACACACACACACACACACACACACACACACACACACACACACACACACACACACACACTTTGACACACACAGACAGACAGACACGACAAACAGACACACAGACTGAGACACACAGGTGGAGACTGATACACAGAGACACAGAGATACAGAGACAGACGGACAGAGAGAAAGAGAGGAAACCACAACCCAACAACAACAACACCACACACACACACACACACACACACACACACACACACACACACACACACACACACACACACACTCACTCGCTCACTCACTCACTCACTCACCTCGGCCAATGGGATGTATATTAGGATGGTGGCCCTCCTTGGTCACCATGGTGATGCTCACTGATGCAGAGACGGCAGCAGGAAGTGCAGAGTCAGCGGGGCGTGGACAAGGGCGGAGATGCTAATCAGATTGAGCTCCCCTCTTTCTGCACTCTCGGTCCTCTCTCTTCGATCTTCTCTGGAACCGTAATCACCGCTTCTTGTCTGGCACTGAGTGACGGTTGAAGAGGCTGCTCTGGGTTTTTTTTTTCCCCTCTTCAATCTTTGCTCGCTCGCAAATCACCGCTTGGTGTATCACACTGATTGACAGTTGAAGAGTGTGTGTGTTGGTTTTTTTCGTTCGATCTTCTCTCTTTTAATAATCACCGTTTGTTGTTTCACACTGACTGACAGTTGAGGAGAGGTGCTTTCTTTTGTTCGATCTTCTCTTGTTCCCAAATCACCGCTTGTTGTCTCACACTGATCGACTGTTGAAAGAGCAATTTCTCATTGTTTTTCTATTTCTCTTTAATCTTTTCTCATTCCAAAATCAGTGCTTGTTGACTTCAAACGTTAACTGACAGTTGAAGAGGCTTTTTTTCTTTTATATTTCCTTCAGTCTTTTCTTATTCCTAAGTCACGCTTGATGTCTCAAATACTGACTGATAGTTAAATAGTGTTTCTGTGTTCTTTGTATAGTATTGTCTGTCTTTGTTTTCCTGCTGTTTCTGTTTATAGTTTCTCACTTTTTATTTTCGTTGTTTCCTGTGCGGTTTTCTTTCGTTCTTAGTTTCTGTGGTCACTTTTTTCCGTTTCGTTTGTTTGTTTGTTTGTTTTGTTCGGTTTTGTTTTGCTAAGTTTCTCGTGTTTGTGTGATTTCTTTGTTTCTTGTCCGGTTTTCCTTCGTTCTTTCGTTTCTGTTCGTCTCTCTGTTTTTCTCTCTGTTCGTCTCTCTGTTTTTCTCTCTGTTTTTCTCTCTGTTTTTCTCTCTTTTTTTCTTTCTTTCCAGTGACAGCCACGTGTTAGAAGATTATTATCAGTATCAATATATTTTTTTCTGTCAGTTCACATGTGTCCAGTTCTTCGCTCTCGTGCCATTTATCTGCCACCAGAAAGTCAGGTCATCAGGAATGATCTGTCCAGAATCTGCCGATCTTTGTCATCCAGCTGGTCAGAATCATCCAGGTACCCTAGAAGATAGGTTTCCTCTGCTGTGAAGCGTCAAATGGTCCATCAACTTGCTGTGTGCACTGTCATCAGTCCACCAGCGTGCAGTGCATAGCGTCAAAAAGTCCATCAACGTGCAGCGGGCACTGCCAGGAAGTCCATCAGCGTGCAGTGGACAGTGTCAAAAAGTCCACCAGCGTGCAGTGTACAG
>CM031596.1:18552846-18562846 GCA_018398815.1 Conus ventricosus | reverse complement strand
GATTGAATGATTGATTGATTGATTGATTGGTTGATCGGTCGATTCATCAACAGATCGATCAACTGATTGTTTGATCAATTGATTGAGTAATTCATTGATTCATTCGTTGATTGATTATTTGCTTGATTAATCAATCGATCGATTGATCGATTGATTGGTCTATTCATTGATTCATTGATTGATGCATTGATTGATTCACTGACTGTTTGATTCATTGATTGATTAATCGATGATTGATGGATGGATGGATTAATTGATTGATTGATTGATTGAAGATGGATGGATGGATCGATGATTGGATGGATTGACTGATTGATTGATTGATAAATTGATTGAAGCAAAGACCAAAACATAAGTCTAGTCCATAATGCTTCCATGAAATAATTGTTGCTAGAGTGGTATTTCCAGTCTATTGCTACCCTTCACGTGTGATGAGAACAGTTACCACAGCTTGCTTCCTTGTCCAGATGGAGGTAAGGTCTTCATCAGCAGTCAGACAATCAACTCATGATTCAAAACGGTCCACCAAACATTCTGGAAGAATGCAACACAGGCTACAAGGCTGGCTGAAAGGAAAACACAGACAGGGCCACTGACCAGCAGAAGGAAGAGAGCAGTGCGAGAGACAGCGGAGGCAGGGTGTCAGACAGGCAATGCCAAACGACAGACCGACGGGGGATCTCTCTGTGACAACACCGGCCGGACGAAGAAGCCAGACGACCAGCCTGCAAGGCATCACAGACTGCAGAAGCTCTGACAGGAGAACCAAAGATGGGAAAAGACAGCAGAGGATTCACAAGAAGCTGCCGCTGCTGCCAACGACATGGACATGTTCCACGTGGTCTTGGTTCTGTGAATGGACCTAAGGCAGGACTTCAACACTTTATGAATGGACATCGTCTCCCAAAGACACTGTTCTCTTTGGGAGACGATTTCCATCCATACAGCAGCTGGAAGGCAAGCTTGTTTGTCAACAATCTAGAGAGCAACTGAAAGGCAGGCGTTCCCATGGGCTACAAAGACACATTGAAGCCCTCACTGAAGTGCTGTAGCATCGCCCCTGCCTCCTGGGAAGAAGCTGCACAAGATCGCTCAACCTGGCGCACCATGATCTAATCCGGAGTGAAAGACTTTGAAACGAGGCGAGTGGAGGCACAAGAGCAAAATTGTCAGTTTCGGAAAACAGAGCAAGCACCACCTTTCAGCCTGGCTCAACTCCAAGTCTGCCCTGACCATACGGCAGCAGACTATTCAATGCGAGGATCGGCCTGATCAGTCATCTTCGTACACACACCACCACCCAGTGATAGCAGAAGTAGTGGTCATCTTCGCCCGCGAAGGACAAACGCCATGGCGCTAGGACATCTGGCTTAACTCCCATTGTTTCCTCTGACCAGTCTGCATTGCTGAAAACAGGGCTGACGTAGTGTAATGGTGGACGTGGCACTTCAACATGCTCCTGTACACAGAGTCATCCATATCAGGAAGATGATCACGACTCTGCCACAGTTACCAGAGTCACCGTCAAATGGCGAGATTGAAAAAGATCACACTGGTAAGACACCTGAAGTCAATAGCCTCGCCATACAGTTATGGACGAGAAGTTCACACCTACACCTATCCTGGACGTCCTCTTAGGCAGTGTCTGAGTGTGATGTCAGTCCATCATTGATGTTGTCCTCCCATCTCTTTCTCTGTCTTCCTCTCCTGCCTCCTCGCACTGTTCCTTGTAGAATGGTTTTGACAAGTCCTGTTGATCTTGGTACATGACCATACCATCTCATGTTTCTTCTTTTCGCTGTGAACAACAGGTCTTCGCATGGTCGTAACGAGGCCGCCTGATGTCAGTCTGCAGACGTTTCAGCCTCCCTGGTAGTCTTGGAGAGACTGAGACCATGTTTTAACCCTTCATGACAGAGCACGAGCCCTCCACCTTTACAACACAGAGATCAAAGCTGTGGACAAGTTCTGCTACCTTTGTAACACTATGAGCAGGAAAAAAAAGAAGCTGGACGTAGAGGTGGCATTGCGCGTGGCAAAGACCAGCACTACCTTTGGCAGGCTGAATAAGAAACTGTGGGGAAATCATGGCATCAGACTCTCAGCCAAAACTGCCGTGGACAGAGTGACCCTGCAAGAGTCCGGTGCACCAGTACAGAGAATGTCGCATGTGTCTGTTGGGTATTGTGGAGGTGGCTCGCGCTGTGGGTCCGTAACAGTGTGGTATGATTTGCCTGCATGGTTTCCAAGGCGTTCATCACACTGCTTTCACTTCTGTCATTGATTTTTCCTCTCATTTATTTAACTATTCATTTACCAATCTCTTTAATTGCTTATATTGTCTGTTTATTGATTATTTATTTATCTATTTATTTATTTATTTATTTACTATTTGATCATTTATGTATATATACTCACTTTTTTATTTATTCGTTTATCTATTTCGTTGCTTACTGCTTCATTTAATCTTTGAACATCTATATATTTACTTACATTTGTCATTCATCCGGTGACTTCACGTCACAGAGAGGAAGTTCTGTCGGAAGGGGAGTTGACCCTCAATGCCAGTTGTCGTCCTTGGACATGCGCAGCTCGTTTGGCGCCTGGACCGAATCTGCAGGAACCTGGCCAACAGAAAATGGCAACGCTCGTTAGGCCGCGCGGCAGGTTAGTTCGTTAGTACAAGAGGACGTCAGGAAATGGAAGCATAACAACAAGGAAAGGGGAAGAAAAACGGGAAAAAGACCACAGTAATATCAACACAAAGGGGTACAGAAATGAAAAGGGGACACGACAAGACAAGGCAAGGGCAGATAAGCCTTTTTTGAGACAGCACCAAACACTAGCGGGTGTTTCTTGTACCCCTTCCTCCAACTATGTACGATTAACGTGCCAAAATTAATCCAGATCCTAATACAGTACAAAAAAGGATACGTGCATAATGAATACAAAAGGAATGATATGGGTTTAGTGTGATGAGAGAAAGACAGAGGAGAGGAAAATAGGGAGGGAAAAGAGCAGGACGAGTCGAAGACACAAAAATCTGCAAAAGGTGACGTGGGGATCCGGACAATGAGATAAGAAAGAAGACAGCAAGACGCTCAGAATACAGAAAACTGTAGGATGGTCAGAAAAAAAAGATAGAAATCACAGTAAACTGATGAAGTGTTGTTTTAATTAATATATATATATATATATATATATATATACAACAAACTAATAAATTCCAAGGATAAGTACCAGGCACCGTTCCAGCAACTTACAGAGCAGCTTGGTGTTGCAATGACTGCAATAAATATTGAATTATAAACAAAGCTTGCTCTTATGTCTTAGATTGAAGAAATAGAGGGAGATAAGCGTTCATATCTGCAGTGGTAGATGATTCTGCCTAACAGTATGTGCTTGAGTGGGTGAATGGGGAAAGATAAAATAAATGCTTCTCAAAATGAACCTTCAGCAAGCTTATAGTCTCCAAGGGGGGACACCCTCCAATAGGGAGGGAAACTCACTAACATATAACTCCTGGTCATATACCGATATTTCGAAACTTGGTGGTTTCTCCTCAGTGACCGCGGAAAATGGTAACTTGACTCCTCTGCCTTTTCAGTTTTAAAAAGAATGCAATCCCAGAAAAGGCTGGTGTGCAATACCGTAGTATGCTTGTTGAGTTTTCAAAAAAACACAACCAAAGGTGCCATCTAAGAAGCAAAGGAAAATCATGAAAGAGCAAAACAAGCTACATTTTCTTGTGAAAAGTAGAAAATATATAAAAAGATATCCTCTTAAGACACAAGTGCTGAGGGCCAGTTCTTGAATAATCCACAAGGACTAAAATACAACAAACTAATAAATTCCAAGGATAAGTACCGGCACCGTTCCAGCAACTTACAGAGCAGCTTGGTGTTGCAATGACTGCAATAAATATTGAATTATAAACAAAGCTTGTATTATATATATATATATATATATATATATATATATATATATATATATATATAAATAATATATATATTAATTAAAACAAGTAAAAAGGAATCTTTTAAATCAATGATTCATATAGTTTCTTTGTTCCTACTAAACCATGTAGGCTACAAAACAGAGAGAGAGAGAGAGGGGGAGAGACAGACAGACATACATACAGACAGACAGACAGGGAGAGAGAGAGACACAGAGAGAGACAGAGAGAGACAGGGAGGGAGAGGAGACAGAATGACAAAGAAAGAAACAGAGAGACAGAGAGAGACAGAGACGGTAACAGACAGAGACAGAAGCAGACACGGAGAGAGAGAGAGAGAGAGAGAGAGAGAGAGAGAGAGAGAGAGAGAGAGACAGACAGACAGACAGAAGAGAAGACAGAGACAGACAGACAGACAGACAGACAGACAGACAGACAGAAAGCGATCAGGATTCAGTTCAACAAAGATAATTATATCAATCGATAATAGCCTAAGACACCGATGAAAACAAGCAGTTTATACAACAACAAATCTTGTCAACGATAGAATTAGAGCATCTCTGAGAAAATTAGGAGTATTTAATTGTGATTCCACTGAAGTTTATTATCAACACAAAACTGGAAACACTTTATGTTGACTTCTGGAAGAAACAAAAGAACGAAAATACCCAAGCTGAAATTTTATGCCGTAGCTGCCATTGTTTACAAAGCAGGCGGCTTATAAAAAGCAAGGCCGTTTCACAGATTGCAGACGAGCATTAACCAAATTACAAATCAGCGCTCATGAACTCCCAATGGAGAGGGGCCCTTATACTAACCCTGACAGAGAAGACAACTATGTGTGACATGCCACCCCGTGGAAGATGGGTTACATTTTCTGGATGACTGTAAATTACATGATCAACAACGCGATGATCTGGTGAGTACGCATGCCAACAACGATTTTTCCCTTGAGGACTCAAATTAAAACAAAAACAACAACAACAACATTCACAACAACATCAACAATATCATCAACAACAACAACAATATCAACAACAGTAACATCAACAACAACAACAAGGACGACAACAACAACAATAACAACAACACAACTTCATTATCACCAACAACAGCAAGAACAATAACAACAACATAATCATCATCAACACACAAATTTTAACCATTGACTTGGTGAAGAGAATTAATTTGTCAAAGACCTTGTGACTGAGTGAATAAACGAACGCATGACTGAGTGGCTGAATTAATAGATGAACAAGTGACTGGATGACTGAGGGAATACACGAACAAAGAACTGAACGACTGGGTGAAAAAAAATTAACCGACCACTGAGCGAATAAATGAACAAATGAGTGGATGACTAAGTGAATATATAAATCATTGCAGTTGTTTATTCGTTAATACACTCATTTATAGAATAACTGAGTGTATGAATGAACAAATGACTGGGTGCCTAAGTGAATAAATGAGCAATTAATTACCGGATGACTAGGTGAATATAAGAACCAACGGTCAAACAATCACTGAATGAACAAAAACACTGGGTGAGCGAGTGAATGAGTGAACCAACAACAGAGTGAATGATTGGAACAAATGAACAAAGAGTGGGTGATTGCGTACATAAGTAAACCAATAACTGGCTAACTGAGTGAATGATTGAGTCAAGGACGTTGTGACTGAGTATATAAACGAAACAAAACTGGATGAGTGAGTGAATAAATGATCAGTGAAATAATGAGTGAGAAATAAATGAATGAATGAAGGGTGAGTGAATAAATGAATCAATGAAAGGTGAGTGAGGAAATAAATGAATCATTGGGGTGATGAGTGAATAAATGAATCAATGAAAGGGTGAGTGAGTGAATAAATGAATCATTGAAGGGTGAGTGAGTGAATAAATGAATCAATTGAAGGGTGAGTGAGTGAATAATGAATCAATTGAAGGGTGAGTGAGTGAATAAATGAATCAATTGAAGGGTGAGTGAGTGAATAAATGAATCAATTGAAGGATGAGTGAGGAAATCAATGAATCAATGAAAGGGTGAGTGAGGAATAAATAATCAATTGAAGGTGAGTGAGGAAATCAATGAATCAATTGAAGGGGTGAGTGAGTGAATAAATGAATCAATTGAAGGGTGATGGGAAATAATGAATCAATTGAAGGGTGAGTGAGGAAATCAATGAATCAATTGAAGGTGAGTGAGTGAATAAATGATCAATGAAGGTGAGTGAGGAAATCAATGAATCAATTGAAGGGTGAGTGAGTGAAAAATGAATCAATTGAAGGGTGAGTGAGGAAATCAATAATCAATTGAAGGTGAGTGAGTGAAATAAATGAATCAATGAAAGAGTGAGTGAGGAAACAATGAATCAATTGAAGGGTGAGTGAGTGAACAAATGAATCAATGAAAAGGTGAGTGAGCGAGTAAATGAGCTAACAACTGGGTAAATGGCTGAAGAATTGAACAAAGACTTGAAAACTAAGCGACTTACAGAACAAGATGGCATAGTAAATAAATAATAAACTGATGGCTGGGTGGCGGAGGGAAACTTGAATCAATGACTGAACTGACTGAGCACATAAATGCCAATGCACCGAGTCAGGTAATGAACCAGATACTGAATCACGAAGTGATAGTGAAGCAGCGACAAGGCGATTATGTGA
The DNA here is from genome assembly GCA_018398815.1 of Conus ventricosus. Classification (NCBI taxonomy): domain Eukaryota; kingdom Metazoa; phylum Mollusca; class Gastropoda; order Neogastropoda; family Conidae; genus Conus; species Conus ventricosus. The sequence goes on along the minus strand of CM031596.1, from coordinate 18,556,226 downwards.
ATAAATGAACAAAGGAACAACATGCACACGCACGCAGCGCGCGCGCACACACACACACACACACGCCACCACGCCGCACACACACACACACACACACACACACCACACACACACACCACACACTCCACCCACCACGCACTCGCACACGCACGCACGCACCCCCCTCCCCCCCTCCCCCCCCCCCCCCCCCCCCCCCCCCCCCCACACACACACACACACGTAAAACTCGTGTTTGATCGACTCTGCCTTCAATGATATCATGCCTTTCACACGGTGAACTCTCTGACAGTTCACTGGCCCTAGATCTGACCGGCTATGGGGGAAACTGTTCTATGATGCGTGTAATCTGAAGGTCTATAACACATCGCAGAATGATTATCTTCCAAACAGAATTGATTGTGTGAGCGCCGGCCATCAGGGTAGAAGTAACACTCCAGCGCACGTGAGTCACTGGAACTAGAAGCCAGTTCTTTCGTCCTACATTCGGTGCCAGACTTCGGTGCCAGACTTCCAGAGTTGGGTTTTTTTTCTCCTTCTTCTTCTTCTTCTTCTCTTTTTTCTTTTCTTTTTATCCCTCTCCGCCCCCCATTTCCTAGCAACGAGAGGCTAACACAGCAACAACCCCCAGGAGACGGTCACTGTTCTGGCAGCATGTTTTCATTCAGCATCACTTTTCTTCCAACATGTTTCCATGATAAGTTTGTGATTGACTGGCGCGCGTGCGCGCGCGCGCGAGCACACACACACACACACACACACACACACACACACACACACACACACACACACACACACACACACACACACACGCACGCGCGTGCGCGCGCGCGCGCACACACGCACGCATGCACGTACGCACGCACGCACGCACGCGAAACCACACACACACCCCACACACACACACACACACACACACACACACACACACACACCACACACACACTCACGCGCGCGCGCATGCACACATACACACACACTCTCTCTCTCTCCTCTATCTCTCTCTCTCTCTCTCTCTCTCTCTCTCTCTCTCTCTCCCTCTCCTCTCTCTCCTCTCACACACACACACACACACACACACACACACACACACACACACACACACACACACATGCATTCACTCACTCACAACACACACACACACACACACACACCACACACACACACACACACACACACACGCACGCACGCACGCACGCACGCACGCACGCACGCACGCACGCACGCACGCACGCACGCACACACACACACACACACACACACACACACACACACACACACACACCACACACACACACACACACACACACACACACACACACACACACACACACACACACACACACACACACAACACTGAGAGACTTGAGAAACATTGACAAAGAGAGAGAGACAAATACACAGACAGACAGACAGACAGACAGACAGAGAGGTGCTTTCACCATTTTTTTTCAGTTTGACATCAACAGAAAATCAACGCCCTGGCCATTGGCAGCAGTTAGCTGCCGCATGTCTAGCCCAGCGGCCACTCCTTCAGCGCTTCATATAGAACGTTGCTCTGACTGCCAGCGTCTATTGACGGCATCGTTGACATGCCATGTGTTTGGCCTTGCCAGCTTCTATTGGCACATGGGAGTCATTGAAATCTGATTTTAAGGAGGAGAAGTATATTTCTAGCTTACCGATGTTTATATTTACCCTCTCATCAAATTGAGATGTTCTAATCATAAATTGCCAATTGAGATAGATCGTCGATTTGCTGTTCCAAAGAAGAAAGGTTATGCAATAAATGTGACTTGTCTGCAATAGGTGATGAATTTCATTTTCTCATGGAATGTTCATCATACGTTACTTTGCGCAACACGTATTTGCCAAAAAGATTTTCTCCCCAAAATCTCTCTATAATTGTTGTCAAATGATGTCTTCTACTAATCGAAAACAAATGCTTCTGTTGTCAAAGTATATTAGATTATCTCAAGTGTTGTAAATTGTTGGTCTATGTCAGCATTGACTAGCAATTCATGTTTTATTTTGGCTTGTTTGTTTTTCTTTTCCTGTTATTGCTTTAAACACACCCTTCCTCCATACCCCAAAAGGGACAAAAGGAATAAATATTGTATTGTATTGTATTGTATTGTATTGTATTTTGTATTGTATTGTGTGGGCGTTGCTGGTAGACATGGGAGTTATTGATGTCGTATTATTGTATGGGCGTTGCTGATGTCTTATTGTTCTAGGGGCATTATTGATGTCATGATTGTCATGATGTCGTATTGCTGTTCAGATCTTGTTGATCTCATGCTAGTATTGGCGTAATTGATATCATATTGGTTTTCATACTGTTATTGATGCAACTGATATATTACTTTTCATACTGGTATTGGTGTAACTGGTATAACATTGCCTATCATGCTGGTATTGGTATAATTGATTTTATGTTGCTTATCGTGCTGGTTTTGGTATAATGGATGTCATAGTGCTTGTCATACTAGTATTGGTATAACCGATATCATATTGCTTATATGGAGTTATTGGTTACTATTGCTGTGACACGTTTTTATCAATGACACATTATCGCATGGGCGTCATTCATACTATATTCTGGGGTTTTATCAGTGCCAAAGTGTTCCATGGGCATAACTGGCGTAACCTTGTTGTATGAGTATTATTGACGTTATGAATGTATTGTATGGGTTTCATTTACCACACAGTGTTACATGTGTTTGAATGATAGCGTACTGTTGCATGCTTAGAAACGATGCACATAGACAACTGCCCGATCATGAAGTGGTCCCTTTCTCATGGTAAACGGACGGTAATTGAGGTCATGTGTGTAGAGTGTGATCTTCTGTGGGGTTCCTGCTTTCCTGTATAAGTCAGATGGTGGTTAGTTAAGCGTCATTGTTAGACTACTGAACTGGGTGTTCGTTCATGTATCTTTATACATGCATCATCCACCAAGAAGTGCTACTTTTTATGTCTTTTTTTTTTTTGCCTTTCCATTCTTCTATTTATCTTCTCTTGTTCCCTTGTGTTCGGAAACCATTGTGTTACTTTTTTAAGTCTTTTTTTTTTTGACTTTTCACTCTTCTATTTATCTTCTTTTGTTCCCTTGTTTTCGGAACTCATTGGATTTCTGATGAGTTTTTGAAAATGTTTGACTTGTACTGACTTTCTATTTTATTTACTTTTAAACCTCCCATTGTGCTACGCTTGCCACGTTCAGAAAAGAAAGTATTGTAAACATTGAATGATGAGAAGCAAGTGCATACATGAATCATCATGTATTGAGAGACTGTGCGAATGAGTGAATAATGTTTTGAATACATGAGCAAATAACAAACCACTCACTGGGTGACGGACTGAGTAAATGAACGAATAAA
>CM031596.1:18542846-18550346 GCA_018398815.1 Conus ventricosus | reverse complement strand
CTCTATGCCTGCGCGACGTGGACTCTGACAGCTGAACTTGAGAGAAGAATTCATGCATTAGAAATGAGATGCTTCCGCAAGATCCTTGGCATCTCCTACCAAGACCACATTACCAACGTGGAAGTCCAGACCAGAGTAAGGCAAGCCTTTGGACCGTACGAAGATCTGCTGTCCACAGTGAAAAGAAGGGAAATGAGATGGTATAGTCATCTATCAAGATCAACAGGACTTGCCAAAACCATTCGACAAGGGACGGTGCGTGGAGGCAGAGGGAGAGGAAGACAGAGAAAGAGATGGGAGGACAACATCAATGCATGGACTGGCCTCACACTCAGCAACTGCCTAAGAACGTCTGAGAACCGAGAGGAGTGGAGGAAGCTGGTTGTGAAGTCGGAATAGCTCAGTTGGTAGAGCGCCGGACTCGTGATCCTGGGGTTGCAGGTTCGAATCTCCGCCGGGCCGTTTCGGTACAGGGGGATTTTTCCCTCGGAGTTAACATTGGTTCTGACTCCATTTCCCATACAGTCCTTCGAATGAGACTATAAACCGAGGTTCCGTGTGTGAACGCACGCATAACATCTTGCACACACGTAAAATCCCATCACCAACTTTCGGAAGAGAAAGCCAGTTTGGCCGTTGGTATGGATGATACGTTACACATAGCATGCACCCTGCGTGAGAAATGGAAAGAATGAAGGAAGTAAGGATATTGAGTGAACGATATTGGACGGCATTGACTGGATGACACGGGAAACGACTGAATGAAGCGTCAGCTGGCAGCTCTTCAGTCGGAACTACCCAGGTAGGCAGCCCGTTGTGTAGAGTGTGGATTGTAAAGCGCTGAGATCTTGGTCTCTAGCCGAGCGCGTGCGCTATATAAGTGTTTATTATTATTATTATTATTATTATTATTATTATTATTATTATTATTATTGTTATTATTGTTATTATTATTATTGTTGTTGTTGTTGTTGTTGTTGTTATTATTATTATTATTAATATTATTATTATTATTATTTATTATTATTATAATATACATCATTATTGTTATTGTTATTATCTGTGGCACCTCAACGGTCTTTAAGACACCGGGATAGGTGAAAGGTGACAGGACGTGTTGTATGAGTTTTGTTGACGTCACAGAGTAATGCAGGTCCTACTGATGCCATATCATTGCAGGAGGCGTGATTGGGGTCTCATCATACATATTACCAGTAGACTGAGACTGTCAAGGGACTGTCAGATAGTGGTAGTGATAACGAATATCAACCATAATCGACTTTCTTTTCCATTTCCCGTGGGAGGGGGAAAGGAGGGCTGGAAATGACGGATAAAATAGTTAAAGTGACGCGACAAGATCAGAGTTCACGCATGTAAGTAAAAAATAATGCATCACATGATGATATACTTCGCTGAGTGTATAATGATAATAATAATAATGATGATGATAACAATGATAATTAAAATAATAATATAAATAATATCAACAGTGATAACAATAATAGTAATAATGATGATGTTGATAATAATGATAATAACATGGTAATAATGAAAACATCAACATTAATAATTAGAATGATGATGATGATGAATGATGATGATGATATGACGATGATGATGATGATAGATGATGATGATAATGATGGCCTGCACAATGAAACGCTTCCTTTCACTAACGACCACGACGTCCCTCAGGGCAGTGATAGTGAAAGGAGAGATCACTGTAATGATTCACTGGGGACAGCGACTACAGTCATGAACACACACACACACGCGCGCGCGCGCGCGCGCACCGCCCCCCCCCCCCCCCCTCACACACATACACACACACACACAATGTGAGCACTCGCGCACAGAGACAGACAGACAGAAAGAGAGAGAGAGAGAGAGAGAGAGAGAGAGAGAGAGAGAGAGAGAGAGAGAGAGAGAGAGAGAGAGAGAGAGAGAGATGTGTGTGTGTGTGTGTGGTGTGGTGTGTGTGTGTGTGTGTGTGTGTGTGTGTGTGTGTGGTGTGTGTGTGTGTGTGTGTGTGTGTGTGTGCGTATGTAAAATCAAACAGAAAATAAAATTAAGAGCAAAGAATGACATCAGATCTAAACAAAACCAAAACCAAAAAGCAAGAAGAGAAGAACACACAGTGAAACTGAAAGTCACGAAATCCAACCAGGACCACGGAGTTCAGCGACTCAAAAATCTGTGTCAGTAGAAGCAAGAGCAAATTCCTGGAGAACTCTCTGAGACGATGATAGCTGACAATACAACACAACAAACAACGCCTGAAACTGAATGAGAGGAATCGGAGACAAAACACTAGGAATTCTCCGCACTCTCTCCTCCTTGTCAACAAGAAATGTCAGCGTAAAACGAAGTGTCTGCAAAGGTTAAGTCTGCGAGAGGATGCTAACATTCGATGATCATGTTTTCCTGCATTCTCTTTAGACTTTCAGACTAAAGGGGGGGGGGGGGGGGGGGGGGGGGGGGGGGGGGGGGGGGGAGAGATGAATAAAGTGAAATGTGTGGGTTGTATCGTAGAACTGCGAAGAGAAAGCTCGTAAAAAGTAGGATTTCATTTAGGGGAAAGAGGGGTGGGGGGGGGGGGGGGGGGGGGGAACACCACAAAATTTAAAAAGAAAAAAAAAAGAAAAACAGCAACAACAAAACAAACGAAAACCCCGCCAAAGCAAAAGGAAGATTAGCTCTGTGTGGTAGACCCAATAACATAAAGATAGCAACACCAGTGCTCTCAGTTCCAACTTGACTCGAAAAATAACAACTAACGTGCGAAAGGGAGAACAGGTTAAAACAAAAAAAACAAAAAAAAAACTTTAAAATGAATGTAATGGAGTATGAAACTTTCAAGCGGAAAAAGGATAAAGAGAGAGAGAGAGAGAGAAGAGAGAGAGAGAGAGAGAGAGAGAGAGAGAGAGAGAGAAGAGAACAAACAGAGAGAGAAACAGACAGACAGAGAGACAGACAGACAGACAGACAGGGACACAGACAGACAGAGGCAGAGAGAGAGAGAGAGAGACAAAGTTAGGCAGAAAGAGACAGGGGCAGAGACAGACACACACAGACAGAAAGTGTGTATGTGTGTGTGTGCGCGCGCGCGCCCGCGTGTGTGTGAGTGTGTGTGTGTGTGTTGTGTGTGTGTGTGTGTGTGTGTGTGTGTGTGTGTGTGTGTGTGGTGGTGTGTGTGTGTGTGTGTGTGTGTGTGTGTGTGTGTGTTGGTGTGGTGGTGGTGGTGGTGTGGTGGTGTGTGTGTGTGTGTGTGTGTTGTGTGTGGTGTGTGTGTGTGTGTGTGTGTGTGTGTGTGGTGTGTGTGTGTGTGTGTGTGTGTGTGTGTGTGTGTGTGTGAGCGCGTGCACTTTTATTCTCAACTCTACAAAACTAGTGAGGCACTATATGAGGACAAAAAATATGAACGATCTCCACTGTCGTAATACCATTCTCTGTCTGCCGCCTCTTCGTTGTCTCTCGTATTTACATCCCCCCCCCCCCTACAGACACACACACACACACACACACACACACACACACACACACACCACACACACACACACACACACACACACACACACACACACACACACACACACACACACACACACACACACACACACACCACGCACGCACGCACGAACACACACACACACACACACACACACACACACACACACACACACACACACACACACACACACACACACACACACACACGTGTGAGCACTCGTGCACACACAGAGATAATCTTTGATAATTATCTTTATTTCCAAGGGAAACAGATAAGCAAATACATGCTTTTTTTTCCATCCGGCCCTTGCCCCGCTAAGGTACTAACTAAGCATGCCTACCGACTAAAACTTAAAAAACTGAACCCTGGGGTACGCCATGTTGGATAGGTAGCTTCTCGAATGAATTGTTGACACAAACGATTTGTACACGGCCTTCTAGGAATGTTTGATTAGTTTGAAGGTATTTCCTGTTATACCATATGATGAAAGCTTCCTGCATAATAACTTGTGGTCAATTACATCAAAAGCCTTTGCAAAATCAACAACTAGTGCACTGCAATATTTGTTTTCATTAATGTTGGCTAGCCATTGATCTACTAGGTTTGAAAGTGCTGTATGACAAGAATGATTTTTCCTGAATCCCGATTGACTTTTATTTAGTAGGTTGGAGGAGTCAAAATGGTGGCAAAGATGTTTATTTATGTGTTTTTCCAAGGGCTTGGACAGAACTGGCAAAATGGATAAGGTCTGTAGTTCGATGGCTCAGATTTGTCTCCAGATTTGAAAATGGGTATTACTTTTTCAACTTTGAAATGAGCAGGAAAGTGACTTTTATCTATGCATAAACTGTAAATGTAGGTAAGTGTTTCACATATAACAGGTGCTGATAGTTTCAGAATTTTTCTATCAATCCCGTCAAGTTTGCGACTTCCTGTCTGCTTTAATTGGCATCAAGCATGGTAAACATCACTGACTGTCATAGGTGGAACTGGTGGAGCTGAACGAATGTTCTTAGCATTGCAAAAGTTTCTCAGTTTTTGTAGTTCATTTGATTCAGTATTCTTTTCTTTGACAATGTGTTCTGCAACTGTTTGTAAAGTGTTTGTTGAGTTCATTTGGTATTCTGCTGGTTATGGGACTTATCTTTGACTGTGAAGTTTTATTTGTAAGTTCATTTATTGCTTTCCGTATGGACTTCGAATTTTGTTTGTTGCTACAAGTTCACGAAAAAAAATTCTTTTTTGTTGTTCGTTTGAGTGAATTGACTTTATTACGTTGCCTTTAAATCCATCCGACTTCCTTCTGCTTCAAGCAGATCGTCGCGTAAGAAACAAGCAGCTTGTATTTCATCAGTCATCCACTTTGGTTGTGCATTATGTTTAACTCTACACGTTTTGAATGGCGCATGCTTGTCATAAACAGAATTAAACGTGTGTAGCCAGAACACTAGCGCTTCTTCTGGATCAATGTAATTATAAACATTTATAAGAGGGGAATTCATGAGGTCAGTGAGAAAAGTATCTTCGTGGAAGTGTCCAAAAGATCAGTAAGTGGTATTCTTGTGGCCAGTTTTAGGAATTTTGATTCCACTTCTTTTCCACGTAATGCATACTGGGAAGTGGTCGCTGCATCCATTCAAAGGCACACATTTCCCAATGACGTTATGTGGTTCAGAAAGATTGATGTGATCAATTAATGTTTTGCTAGTGAGTGTTACTCTGGTGGGCATGTCTATGATTTGGGATAAGTTGTATGAGGTAGTCCTATCTGACCATGATGCTTGGCACTTCAATAGATCAATGTTGAAATCACCTAATTGTTTCTGTAGCATCAAGCGATGCTGCATCCATCATGGCTGTAAACTTGTCCATCCAAGCATTTTCTGCTGGGTTTCGATACACAAACCCGATTTTGATGGGTTTCGTCCTCTTCAGCTTAATTACTAACCAAACTGCTTCAATTCCAAAACTTTCAAGGTCATATAAACGTTGAGCATTTAATGTTTAATGAACGTAAAGTAATATGCCTGTAGATTTGGATTCAGTTGGATCTCTGCGTACAATATTGTAGCCAGAGATTAAGACAGTGGCATCAGGGACAATATCTGAAAGTCTTGATTCAGTGAAGCCAAATATGTGAAGGGTTTGTCTTGATTATTCAGTATAGTGGGTACCTCCTGTAACTTGTGTTGTATATGGTTTATATTTAGAGTCCAATACTATCCGTCTTCCTGTGGCCACGTTGAAAAATGCCCATTTGACAGACAAGAGACAGACAGACAGACAGACAGGGACACAACAACATAGCAAGAGAGAGAGAGAGAGACAAAGTTAGGCAGAAAGAGACAGGGGCGAACAGACACACAGCAGACAGAAAGTGTGTATGTGTGTGGGCGCGCGCGCGCCCGCGTGTGTGTGAGTGTGGTGTAGTGTGTTGTGTGTGTGTTGTGTGTATGAGGTGTGTGGGTGTGTGTGTTTGGTGTGAGTGCGTGTGTGATGTGTGTGTGTGTGTGTGTGTGTGTTGTGTTGTGGTGTGGTGGTGGTTGGTGGTGGTGGTGTGTGTGTGTGGGTGTGTGTTGTTAGTGTGTTGTGTGTGTGTGTGTGTGTGTGGTGTGTGTGTGTGTGTGGTGTGGAGTGTGTTGTGTGTGTGTTGTGTGTTTGAGCGCGTGGCACTTTTAGTCACAACTCTACAAAACTAGTGAGGCACTATATGATGACAACAAATATGAATGGGATTGGGAGGGGGGAACGATCTTCCACTGTCGTCATACATTCTCTTCTGCCGCCTCTTCGTTGTCTCTCGTAATTTACATCCCCCCCCCCCTACAAGACAACCACACAACACACACACACACACACACACACACACACACACACACACACACACACACACATCACACACACACACACACACACACACACACACACACACAACACACACACACTCACGCACGCACGAACACACACACACCACACACACACACACACACACACACACACACCCACACACACCACACACACACACACACACACACACACGTGTGAGCACTCGTGCACACACAGAGAAATCTATGAATAATTTAACTTTATTTCCAAGGGAAACAGATAACAAATACATTGCTTGATTTTTTTTCCAACCGGCCTTGCCCCGCCTAAGGAACTAACTAAGCATGCCTACCGACTAAACTTAAAAAATCTGAACCCTGGGGTACCCATGTTGGATAGGTAGCTGCTCGAATGAATTTTGACACAAACGATATGTACACGGCCTTCTAGTAAGTTTGAATTAGTTTTTAAGTATTTCCTGTTATACCATATGATAGAAAGCTTCCTGCATAATAACTATGTGGTCAATTACATCAAGAAGCCTTGCAAATCAACAACTAGTGCACTGCAAATTATGTTTTCAATATGATGGCAAGCCATTGATCAACTAGGTTTTGAAAGTGCTGTAAGACAAGAATGAATTTTCCAGAATACCATTGTGACGATTATATAGTAGGTATGAGGATTCAAAATGTGGCAAAGATGTTTAATTATGTGTATTATTTTTCCAAGGGCTTGGACAGAACTGCAAATGGATATAGAGATCATCTGAATTACGATGGTTCAGATTTGTCTCCATATTTGAAAATGGGTATAACAATATCAACTTTGAAATGAGCAGGAAATGACATTATTCTAAGACAATAAACTGTAAATGTAGTACGTGTTTCACATCTACAGGTCAGATAGTTTCAGAATATTCTATCAATCCCGTCAAGATTAGCGACTTCCTGATCTGCTATTAAATGCATCAAGCATGGTAACACACTGACTAGTCCAAAGGAGGAACTGGTGGAGCTGAACAATGTATCTTAGCATGCCATAATTTCTCATTTTTGTAGTTTTCAATTGATTTCAGTATTCTTTTCTTATGACAATGAGTTCTGCAACTGATGTAAAGTGTTTGTTGAGTTCATTTGGATTCCTGCTGGTTATGGGACTAT
>CM031596.1:18517846-18537846 GCA_018398815.1 Conus ventricosus | reverse complement strand
AATCAAAATCTAGTCATTTAGGAAACTGATAAACGCAAACAGGATACAGCTTCATTATGAAGCGTACTGTTAATGAAATAACTGACAAGTCGAGAAAGAAATCCAGATAATACTAGCGACTATGTTGTCCTGCAAACACCTTCAACCATCATTTCCTTCAGGTAACTGAATCAGACAAACAGCTGCCAGTGTCACATATTAAATCGGTATAAACTCCAGCAGATCTTCAATCGTTTTGTCAAAAACGATTACATCTAGAGATTCATTTAACATCCCCTTACATTTGCAATTAATGAAGTTGGTTTTCCTTAATTTCAAAACTTAATAAAAATAAAAAAGCAATGGACCAGATAACTAAAAAGCTCTATAACTCAAGCTTGCTCACCTTACATTGTTGATACCCTAACGAATGATTATAATACTATTGTGTTATAGATCAGAATGTCTTCCCATGTGGTTAAAGTCAGCAAAAGAGGTTCCCAAACCAAATCAAGAGCTCTCACAGATTAAAACAATTTTCGAACCACTAACTCTTCTATCTGTTGTATCGAAACCTCTAGAGATCATGTTCAAAAACACCAAACTAAACATAGGAACATCACAAACTGATTCCACCCATTTACAGTCAGGCTTTTCGTCGAAATCACCATGCACACGGCCCTTAACCCACGCCTCTGTTAAACAAGTCTATCAGACATCAACGAAAGAAAACTCACTGGAACAGTTTTCCTCGATTTAAAAAGGTATGATCTTGTAACCACAACAAATTATTAAAAACAATGACTGCATCAGTAGACAAAATCCGGCAGTAGTCACCTTCTTAGCAGACATATCATGAAAGACAGGACCCAGCGTGTTTACTAAACGGACTTAATCCACGAAGGAATAGTGAGCTGTGGCGTTCCAAGCACTGCCCTTGGACCACTACTCAACTAATATTTAAAAATATACCAACCGATGCACATATCTTCACAATGATGTTCCGCTGTGATCTGTTTCGCTGACGAAAGAACTCTTCACAGTATGATACAAACATCATGTCTGTACAAATATCGTTACACAAAGTATCACTGATGTCTTAGAAAGGTGCAACCAAAACCGAAAGGACTTAAACCGCACAAAAAAAATGTATGGTCCTAGCATACGAGACAGAAACCATCAACGACAGCATCTTATTTGATCCAAAAAATGGTGAACCCATGATCGAGCGGGTTACCGAACACCGTGACTTAGGTCGTGATCATTGATAGAACTTAAAAGGCAAATCACAATAAATCAAGTATGGCAAACAGTTGTGCACGCCATAATGATTTTAAACCGCAATAAACACAGTTAATATGATTGAAAACACATATCCGGAAATTAATATATGAAGCCAAAGCCTTTTTTCTCACATCACCTAAGCGTCCACAGTCATGGATGGGTTCCTGGAGAACAACACAAAAACCGTCTCACCACATGCAAAGACGGGGAAATTAAACTGATATCATTCCCGACAAGACTCAATCAACCACGGCAAATACGCAAAAACAAATGAAATACACTGCATAGCCAACTGTACACAATAATACTTCCGTACTAAGTTACAGTCCTGCAAACAAGCGCCAACATCTCTATGCTATAGTCAATCCAAATTGGCAACACCCTGATATGATCAAATAATTACCTTCAACCACGAGACCGCAAGATTGGTTCAAATCCAAGTTATGCAATATTATGGTGTTACCCATCAGTGTGAAACTCTCTTACCACCGTCTGCAAAACAACATGTCAATCACTGCATCCTTCAAAACAGCAATGTACATAAACATTTACTAGAACAAATAAAACAAACCTTTTGATCATAGTCACAACGCCCAACTTTTTAAGCTTTCCTACTATAATATCTAATGAAAATTTGTGAGTGAGAGAGTGAGAGTTGTGAGTGAGTGTGTGTGTGAGTGAGTGTGTAGTGTGTGGATAGGTTAGAGAGAGTGAGAGTTTTTTGTGTGAGGTGGATGTGGGTATCGCATTCGATGCGTGTATAGATGTGCGGTGCATTCAAGAGAGCGCCGAGCGTATGTGTCTGACAGTGAAATGTGAAAATATTGTAATGGCTTTTAATTTTATAATAATAAAAAAAGAAACATTTATTTACAATTGTTTAATGTTAATATAATAATTAAGCAAAATTTATTATCATTGCCTTACTGTCATTATTAATATGTGCCGACAGTTTAAGTTTGCATGTTGTAGAATAGGCAAGGACAGATATGACGAAAAGGCACTGCCTAAAACACTCTATCCAATGAGAAATAAAGTTATAAATGTAGACTTAGAGTTCAAGAGTCCTCTCTTCTCTCAACTAACTCACTCTCTCTCTCTCTCATATCTCGCTCACTCTTCTCACATCTCACTCACACACTGTCTCACTCTCTCCACGCTCTCACACTCTCTCTCTCTCTCTCTCATCTCACTCACTCGTCAGTCACTCACGTCTGTCCTGTCTTCTCAACACTCTCTCACCTCTCACTCTCACTCTCTCACTCTCTCTACAATCTATTTCTTCACCTCATCTCTACTCTACACCTTCTCTCACTCTCATCTCTCACACACACACAACACACATAAACCCCTCAAACCATACTTTCCCTCTCTTTTGTATCTCTCACTCTCTTTCACCTCTATCTACTCATCTCACCTCACTCTCTCTCTCTCTCTCGTCTCTCTCTTCTCTCTCTCTCTCTCTGCAAGCACAAACCAACCACACACACACACACACACACACACACACACACACACACACACACACACCACACACACACACACACTGCACACACACACACACACACACAACACACCACACCCACACACACACACACACACACACGTGCACACACACACACAACACACACACACCCACACACACAACACACACACACACACACACACACACACACACACACATGCCTACACATTCACAATCACTCTCTCACTCTCTCTCTCAACTCTCTCACTCACACACCGTGCACACATCATCACCCCTATGCCGCGCCATGATAAAGTAAGAGATGCAAACTACACAGAGAGAACATCACATTAATGTGCACAAACCAAATTGATGACCACGCCTAAAATGTCTTCCTTCAATCCTCTTTACTCTAATCCTTGACGTCATGATTACACCCACAATGTCTTCCTTCAATCCTCTTTACTCTAATCTCTGACGCATGATTACCCACAGTGACTTCTTTTATTCCACCATTGCACTCACACCATGACGTAATGATTACACCCACAGTGTCTTGTTTCAGTCCCATTCACACCCATGACGTCATGGATTACACCCACATGTCTTCTTTCAGTCCCCATTCACACCATGACGTCATGATTGCACCCACAGTGTCTTCTTTCAGTCCTCATTCACACCCATGACGTCATGATTACACCCACAGGTCTTCTTTCAGTCCCCATTCACACCATGACGTCATGATTACACCCACTGTGTCTTCTTTCAGTCCCCATTCACACCCATGACGTCATGATTACACCCACAGGGTCTTCTTTCAGTCCCCATTCACACCCATGACGTCATGATTACACCCACTGTGTCTTCTTTCAGTCCCCATTCACACCCATGACGTCATGATTACACCCACAGTGTCTTCTTTCAGTCCCCATTCACACCCATGACGTCATGATTGCACCCACAGTGTCTTCTTTCAGTTCCCATTCACACCCATGACGTCATGATTGCACCCACAATGTCTTCTTTCAGTCCTCATTCACACCCATGACGTCATGATTACACCCACAATGTCTTCTTTCGGTCTTTCCTCCCATTCACACCATGACGTCATGATTACACCCACAATGTCTTCTTTCGGTCCTTCCTTATCATTCACATCCATGACGTCATGATTCACCCACAATGTCTTCTTTCGGTCCTTCCTTATCATTTACATCCATGACGTCATGATTACACCCACATGTGTCTTCTTTCAGTCCTTCCTTCGCATTTCACACCCATGACGTCATGATTACACCCACAGTGTCTTCTTTCAGTCCTTTCTTCCCATCCACACCCATGACGTCATGATAACACTCCCAATGTCTTTTTACAGTCTCCCTTACTCTTTCCTACCTGCAGCGCCAACCCGCACTCTGCACCCTCCACTTCCACTTCATTTCTTAACCCTCCCACCCCCCCCCCCCCCCCCCCCCCCCCCTCAGTTTCTCCCCTGTACACCATACAACTGTAACATGTCGTCTACTACTACCACCTCATACGAGGCTGCCAACAAACTGTATGTGTCCCTTTTGGAGATGAATACTTTAGGAGGTGGCAACCACTGGCCGGAATACTAATACCCTGACCCCCATCGATTGTCAGTCCTGACCCGGCCCACAGACATGTAACCCCTGCAGCTCTAGCACCACAATCAACCCGTCCTCTTTCTGGCCCCACCGATTTGGCAGCCAGACCCCTTGAGGAAAAAACCTGGAGGTTGACAAGTGTGGACTGCCCATACAGCTTGTAGTTGTAGGACCTGGGGTATGGAGAGGTCAGTGGTCATTAGGACTGGACGGACGGTCTGTCCTCTGTATGCGTAGGATGACGTCACTAGGGGTGGCAAGGAGGGTACTCTATAATCCTCTGTGGGTCCCCGTACTGAAAGCATCATTTAGAATCTTGCCAGCATGTTTCGCCATGCCTTTATCGTATGACTATTGCATTTGGTAAAGTTTCACTTTTGATCATTTAACTGTATCATCAATTATGAACTCGTCTTTATTATACAAGCGCACCGCAAAGTAGAATTTTATCTGTATCATATAATTGTGTCATCAATTAGTAATTTGCTTTAATACAATCACTGTAGCATCAATAAGATCTTTTTGTTTTGATCATATCACTTTGTTATCTTAAGTTTCAAAATGGAGTGACTGAGGGCGGAGAACGAAGCAAAATTTAGAAAGAGAGGGGGTTAAGTTACCGCCAAGGACATTGACAAACAAAGCACAGGACAAGACACTTATCTTTAAGTTAAAACCTTACCTTGGTCGTTTCACAGTATCAACAGTTAGAATCTTGACTTATCATATTACTGTATCACCAAGTTGAACCTGGCCTTGATCGTATAACCGTAGTACCAGTTAGAACCTTGCTTTCATCATTTCACAGTGACGTCAGTTAGAACCTTGCTATTCATCGTTTTATCGTCATGCCAGATATACGTGTTTAGGGTCAACGAGTTTAGGGCACGCTGTTATGAAAGTCGGAGGCCAGGCTTTTCTTTGTGCCGTTTTCAACTTCCCTGAACTAAATCAGGCATTCCTTCACTGCTGGGTGGACAGAGAAGGTTTGGAATCTAACCCAAGAAGAGGTTTGAACTGGCGACTGTCAGCTTCAGAGCCAAATGCTTTAACCACCAGACCGAGAGCTCCTCACTGCTGTGTGTTCATTCCCCTACCCCCACCCCCACCCCTCTGTATTATTGGCAATCTGACCACAGCGAAAGTAACAGCATAGTTGAACCATGTTATTTTCCTAGGCAGTTTCCATGGACACAAGAGAAAGCATCTCATGGTTGCTGTAAACCTTGATATGTTTCTAATAACAAAACGGTCAGCATATAAAAGCACAAACAATATGAAAGAATCTCTCACAGAATGTGTTTGAGTCAATGTGATTGTTAAACATAGATCATCCATCGTAAACTACACAGGGTTAATAATAATTCAGCCATATCCTGAAACAGGAGTGATGACATAACTGCACTGTGATGTATACAACTATGAGTGATACATCAAGGCAGACATCGAACTACTCTGAAAGACACGAGATAATGTTTTTCCTACATGTTAACAACAACACTGAGCAATATACAAAGCGGTGGACCAAACGGAATCAAATGCTTTGCAACAGTCAAGGAAACTGCAATATAATTGCAATGAACAAGGATCGGTAAGTGACGTAAATGTTAAGATGCAATCTATGGTACTATGTTTCCTTAAGATATTTCTTTGGCGTTGAATAAAAATGAAAGTGTTTTTCCCTTTAAAATCTTGATATCTATCATTAACTGATTTATTGTAACGTCTCTGTGACTATAAGACTTTTTTCCAGTTAAATTCATTTCAATGGATTGATATGATTGAGTGTTTCCTCATTCTTCAAATGCATTGCAATCTGTGCTCTCATCTCAGCTGAGCAGGACATGTACACCGTATGGATGGAAATCGTCTTCCAAAGAGACTGTCCTATGGAAAGCTGCTGGAAGGCAAGCGTTCCTATGAAGACAAAAGAAGCGCCACAAAGACACACTGAAGGCCTCACTGAAGTGCTGTAGCATCGCCCTTGCCTCCCGGGAAGAAGGTGCACAAGATCGCTCAACCTGGCGCACCATGATCAAATCCGGAGTCAAAGACTTTGAAACGAGGCGAGTGGAGGCACAGGAGCAAAAACGTCAGTTTCAGGGGAAAAAACGAGCAAACACCACCTTTCAGCCTGGCTCACCCCACGTCTGCCCTGTCTACACAGCAACAGACCATTCAATGCAAGGATCGGTCTGATCAGCCATCTGCATACACACACCACCACCCAGTGATGGCTGAATCGGGGTCATCGTCGCTCGCGAAGGACAGACAACAACACTGCAATCATTGAAAGCGGCATGAAGTAACTTTAACTACATATTTGTAAGAAACGAAATTTTATTTTGCATATATTCACCTTGAATCTGATCACTCCAGTACCCCTTCCTTTACAAAAAGAACTGAACTGAGAATAGATAATCCAACAAACTATAATCATTTTAGATTTAATCGCCAATAGTTGACTTCGTTTATCATTGTCCATATTATTTTCCTGATGAAGTTCTCGAAAATTATGAATAACCATTGATTTCTTTACATTTTCTCTACACGTTTACTGCAATCATATCTTTGGATTTCAACTGCCGAAGTCTTTCACTTTTCTTCGAAACCTCTTCTGGAAGAGCACTGCTCTTGCATTGCATTTCTGTAGACTTTGCTACACAAGCCAAAATGCTCTAGATTCGCTGTCCTGCATTTTTTCACTCTACTAACGTTTTAGCTTTTCTCCCCACTCTTCATTCAGCCACAGTTCACTTGACTTTTTCTGACATGATTCAGTCTTTCCAAGTCCATGGCGTCTTTTGGTCAAGAGAACCAAATGAAAACGGCCTCCACCTTTGAATTTGTGTCATTTAAATGAAATCTACGCAGAAAAGCATCACTTACTGAAAGATAATGTAGAGTATCACATCTTTTCTGAACACCCAGATCTGGCGCCAAATAATAGGGTGGAATGTGAGGAAATGATAGGGGTGAATGAGGAAATGATAGGGGTGAATGTGAGGAAATGATAGGGGTGAATGTGAGGAAATGATAGGGGTGAATGTGAGGAAATGATAGGGGTGAATGTGAGGAAATGATAGGGGTGAATGTGAGGAAATGATAGGGGGTGAATGGAGCACGAATCATTGGTGAATCCTCTCAGAAGTTCATACTTGGAAGAATCCCGCACTCCCTGAATAATGCCCTGGAGATTGGTCTATACCACCGCGCGCGCCACAGAAAACAGGCCAAGTTACAAACCAAATCTGAACAACAAAGCACAAAGAAATACTTATTTCATACACTTGACAGAAACACTTGAAGTGCAGGCATGACATTGCAGAAAATCATACTTCCTTCTTTGCCTTCACGGGATCTGGCATGATGTAACTTTGCGTCCTGCTTTGCGTTCTATCGCTTTTGGACAAACACTTTCCTTTTAAATTTAAAAAAACCCAACCCTTTTTCTTTTACATTTTCAAATTAGAATCTTGACTTTATCATATTACTGTAAACACCAAGTTTTTAAACCCCCTTGAAACGAAAAAAAACCCTAGGGAAACCAATTTTTAAAACCTTCTTTTATCATTTTCCCCATGAAAATCATTAAACCTTGCTATTCCCTCGTTTTTAAAAAACTTTATGCCGATTTTCCCTTTTAGGGCAACGAGTTTAGGGGACCCTTTTAAAGTCCCGGGGGCCAGGCCTTTTTTGGGGGCCGTTTTCAACTTCCCCGAACTAAATCCCGGGATTCCTTTACTGCGGGTGGGCAGAGAAGGGTTTTTAAACTAACCCAAGAAAATTGAACTGGCGACTGTCACTTCAAAACCAAAACTTTTAAAAAACCCCCAAACCCAGAGCTCCTCATCGGGTGTTTATTTCCCCCCCCCCCACCCCCCCCCCCTCTTATTTTTTCAACCCGACCCACAAAAAAACACAAAGGTTAACCTGGTTTTTTTCCTAGCAGTTTTTAGGAACAAAAAAACACTCAGGTTTCTGTAAACCTTGTATTTCTAATAACAAAACGGTCCCCAATAAAAGCACAAAAAATAGAAAAACCTTTTCACAGAATGTGTTTTATTTAAATTTTTTTGTTAAACAATAGTCATCCTCTTTAAAAAAAACAGGGGGAATAAAAATTCACCATTTCCCGAAAAAAGGATTTATAAAAACTGCACTTTTGGGGTATACAACTAATGGGTTCTTTAACAAAATCGAACCTCTGAAAGACACGAATAATGTTTTTTCCCCAATGTTAACAACCCAACCCCTGACAATATACAAAGCGGTGGAAACCCAAAAAACAAATCTTTCAACCGTCAAGAAACTGCAATTTAATTTTCAAATTAACAAGGATCCGTAATGAAAGTAAATGTTAAGACAATCTATGGGACTAGGGTTTTCCCTTTTTAAATTTTGTTTTGGGGGTTGAATAAAAAATGAAATGTTTTTTTCCCCTTAAAATCTTGATATCTATCTTTTTAAAATTTTTTTGTAACCTCTGGAAAATATAAAAACTTTTTTCATTTTTAAAATTTATTTCAATGGGGTTTTTATTTGATTTTTTCCCCATTTTTCCCAAAAGCATTGCAATCTGTGCTCTCACTCAGCGAACAGGACATTACACCGGGAGGATAAAAACGCTTCCCAAAAAAAACTGTCCTATAAACGCTGGAAGGGAACTTTTTCCCATGAAGAAAAAAAGAACCCCACAAAAACCTCCCAAGGCCTCACTAAGTGCTGTAGCAAACCCCCCCCTTCCCCCCCGGGGGAAAAAGGGGCAAAAAATCGCTCAACCTCCACCATTATCAAATCCGGATAAAAAAACCTTTTAAACGAGGGGAGGGGGCCCGAAACAAAAACGTCAGGGTTTAGGGGGAAAAAAAGAGCAAACAAACCCCCTTTCACCCGGCTCCCCCCCCACGTCTTCCCTTCCACACAGCAAAAAAACCATTCAATGCAAGATCTTTTGATCAGGGCCCTCGCAACACACACCAAACCCCCCAGTGAAAGCTGAATTTGGGGGCATCGCCTGCGAAGGGCAAAAACAACACTCAATCAAAGAAAGCGGGATAAGTAACTTTTAAATACATATTTAAGAAAAAAAATTTTATTTGGGATATATTCACCTTGAAACTATCACTTCCCTTTCCCCTTCCTTTTCAAAAAAAAACGGGAAATTAGAAAGAAAATCCCAAAACTATAATCATTTTAGATTTTAAACGCCCTTTGTTACTTCGGGTTTTCATTTTCCTTTTTTTTCCTTGAATTCTCAAAAATTTTGGGAATAACCCCTTTATTTCTTTACATTTTTTCTCACGTTTACTCAATCATAAACTTTGGAATTTTAAAAACCGATGTTTTCACTTTTCTTCGAAACCTCTTCTGAAGACAAATGCTCTTTTATTTGCATTTCCCGTAGACTTTGCCCACACAAGCCAAAAATTGCTTCCCCAGTTTTTTTTTTTTGGGGTTTTTTTTTTGGTTTTTTTTTTTTTTTACTCACTAACTTTTAAAAATTTTTTCCCCACTCCTTTTTTCACCACAGTTCACTTGACTTTTTTCTACATGGTTCGTCTTTCCCAATCCATGGGGTCTTTTGGGCAAAGAACCCAAAAGAAAAACGGCCTCCCCTTTGAATTTTTGTCATTTTAAAAGGGAAAACTACGCAGAAAAAGCATCACTTACTTAAAAAATGTAAGTATCACATCTTTTTTGGAAACCCCAATCTCCCAAAAAATAGGGTGAAGTTGGGGAAAAGATAGGGGGGAATTAGGAAAAGAAAAAGGGGAATGTGAGGAAATGAAAAGGGGGAATGTGAAATAAAAGGGGGAAAAAAAAATAATGTGAGGGAAAGGGTAGGGGGGAAATTAAAATGATAGGGGGAAAAGGAGGGAAAAGGGTATGAAAGGACAAAGGATCAAATTTTTTTCAGAATTCAACTTGGAAAATCCCCCCACTCCCCCAAAAATCCCTAATTTCCCATAAACCGCGCGCCCCCAAAAAAACCAGGGCCAAGTTAAAACCCCAAACTAAAAACAAAGGGACAAAGAAATACTTATTTCATACACTTGACAGAACAACTTAAGTGCAGGCCCTACATTGCAGAAAAAACATACTTTTCCCCTTTGGGCCTTTACGGGCTCGGTTTATGATCGTAACTTTCGTCCTCTTTTGGTTTCTGCATTTTGGGCACACTTTTTTCTGAAAGACAATCTGACAAATTCAAACCCCTTTTTTAAATGACCCGCGTCGGCTCGAGGTTTTTATAAAAAAAAAAATTTTGTTTTTGGGTTTTTTTGGGGGTGTGGGGGGGTGGGGGTTTGGGGTTTTTGGTTGGGGTGGGGTTTTTGGGGTGTGTTTGGGGTTTTTGTGTGTTTTGGTTTTTTCCCCCACTGTACTAACTTCAGAGAGAAAGAAGAGAAAAGGGGAAAAAAAAAAAAAGGAGAGAGAGAGAAAAAAGTTGGGAGTTTTAAAGGGAAACCAAAAATTATTATGGCCCTCAACCCCCCCCCCCCCCCACCCCCCCCCACACAAACCCCCCCCCCCCCCCCCCAACCCCCCCATACCCCCCCCCCCCCCCCAACACCCCAAACCCACACCCAACAAAAAACACACACACACACACACACATCACAAAAACACACCACACACCCACAACACACAAAACCCCCTCCCCACCCCCACCCCATCCCCCTTCCCACATTGCCTGCAAAAAGTTCGTTTGTAGCAGGGGGGAAGTAAACCCCCCGGGGCTGAATCTGCTCGTCGGGATCAGCGGGGCCCAATTGTCGCTCTTTTCGAATTTGGGGGATTAAAAATTAAAAGACCACTTTTAATTTATTGGAAAAAAAAGGGTTATGAATAATTATGAAAAAGGGTTTTTTTTTCTCTCTCCCTTTTCTCTCCCCCCCTTCCCCCCTCCTCATTTTTCCCCTCCTTTTTCTCTCTTCCCCTCCCCTTAAAAAAGGGTCCCCTTTTCTGTCTATTCCTTCCCGGCGCTCTTCTCCGAATTTCCTTACAGCAGCCAAAACAGTGAAATGGGTATTTTTATCTATAAACCCCCCTTCCCCTCCCCAAAGTTCGCCAAAGTGTTCCTAAATTTTTGCTTGGTAATAGTGATTAAAGTCCATCAAAGGGGAAAACAAAAACTCCAAGAACGGCTGTTCGTCATCAAAACCAAAAAAAATTTTTATTCTTTTCCATCCTAAAAGATTTTTGAATAAAACTGTTGGGCCCCGACTGAAATGTTTACAAGTTTCATTGCTTCTTTTCTCAAAAAAAAAGAGAATTTGACTTTCCTGTAGCTTTTGTTTTGGGTTTTTTAAAACACTAAAAAAGAAGAGAAACTGTTACACAAACCCAAGTAATTTCCCGGAAAAAACTTTTGCTATGCAAAATTTTTTTTTCATAATTTTCAGATATGCCCGGGGGCGATTGGGTTTTACTTTTTTTTTTCAGACCTCATTGCAGAGAGGGCTGGCCCCTTTTCAATTAAACATTTAGGTTTTTATTCCCCTCTCTCTCTCTCGTTCCCTCTCTCTCCCCTCTCTCTCCTCTTTGGCCGGTAATGGGGTAAAAACCCCAAAGAAAAAAAAAAAAAAAAAATGAACAACGACCGCCCCCCAGACATCAAACGTTTTGAACCCCCTATTTTGGGACCCATAAAACCAAATTTTCATTTCCCCCCAACCTCCCACCCCTTAGGGAAAAGGAGGGTTCCCTGTCCAACTGTAATACGGGGCAAACCCCTTGCACATCACACATCACGTCCGGAAAACACCCCCTTTTTTCCCCTGAAGGAAGTGACGCTACTTGGACTTTTTTCTTAGAAGGTTTTTTTGGGGGGGCCGCTTTTGTTTGGTGCGAGAAAGCAGTTAAAACCCTTCGCGTTTTGGGAAGCCTTTTTCTTTTCGGTTTTTTGGTTGTGTTGGTGGGGGTGTGTGTGTGTTGTTTGTGTGTGGGGGTGGGTGTTTAATGGTTTTGTGGTTTGTGTTGGTTTTTGTGTTTTGGGGGTTTGGCCTTTTTCCCCCAGGGAAAAACCCAAATTACAAACAACCTAAACAAAAAAAAACCAAAAAAGACTTTACAAAGAACAGGGATGAAAAAGGCAGAAAAAAATGCCTTATTTTCCCCCCATTTGGGGGAAACCGCCCTTTCGTAACCCTTTTCGCTTCTTTTTAAATTTGTCGTCTGCATTTTGGGGCCCAAAATCCTAAAAAAATCTGACAGTCCGGGTTTTTTTGTCAATGACCCCGCGGCCCCTTTGGAAAAACATCAAAGCATTTCTAGAGCATGTCATTTTACGTGCTCGCGCGCACGGGGGGTTTGTGTGTGTGGTGTGTGGGGTTGTGTTTTGTGTGGGGTGTGGTTTTGGGGGGTTGGGGTTTTTGTTGTGTTGTGGTTTTCCCTCAAAATTTTGGGCCAAAATTTTGAGAAGGAAAAGAGGAAGAGGAGAGAGAGAGAGGAAAGAGAGAAAAGGAGGATAGGAAAAAATATAAACCAAAAACGTATGACCCCCCCCCCCCCCCCCCCTTTCCTTTCCCCCCACCAAAACACATGTCCCTCCCCATCCCCCTCCCTTAATGCCTGCAGAAGATTCCCCTTTTATCACGATGGGTTAAAACCCGGAAACTGACCCGGGTGTCACAAACACAACAGCGAGTTTCCCCCTTGTCAGTAAAGGGGACAAAAAAATGAAAAAGGGTTTAATGTCATTATTCAAAGATCCCCTCTCCCCTCTCTCCTCTCTCTCCCTTTGGGGGGAAAAGGGGTTAAAAATGCTACTATTAAAAAAAAAAAAAAAGGAAGAAAAAACAAACGAAACCACCCACAGACACGACGTTTGACCACGGGGGCTTTGCCCATAAACCCCTTTTCTTTCCCCCCAACCGTCCCCCACCCCTGAGGAAAGGGGTTGGGGTGTCTGGACCCGTAAAACGGGGGCCCCAAAATCCCCACCATCACCATCACTTTACCAAACCCCTTTTTTTTGCATCAGGAAGGGACCCACTTTGGGCTTTTCTTAAATTTGCTTTTTTGCCGCTTTTGTTTTGGGGCGAGAATGCGATTAAGAAGGGTTGCTGTCGTTTCTTTTATAAACTATATTTCCCTTTTTGTTTTTTGATGTTTAATTTTGGTTGGGGGGGGTGTTGTTTGGGTTGGTTTGTTTTTGGGGTTTGGGTGTTTGGGGCCCTTTGGTTTTGGGTGTTGTTTTTGGTGCCGGTGTTGTTTGTGGGGGTTGTGGTTGGGTGTTTGTTTTGGGGGGGTTAGGGGTGTGTTTTTGTGTGTGGTTGGGGTTTTGGTGTTGGGTTTTGTGTGGTTTGTGTGTGTTTTGGTTTTGGGGGGTTTGGTGTGTGGTGTTGTGTGTGTGTGTTTCTCCCGGCCCAATTTAAAAAACCAAACAAAAAAAAAAAAGATTTAAAAAAAGGATTTTAATTTAAAAAAATGTATTTTTATGGGGCCACAAACTTCCCCCTTTTCCCCCATTCCCCCCCTAAAAACACACAGCCCCTTTTTTGCCAAATCCCCTCCCTTTTTGGGGAAAATTCATTTTGTTTTATGCCCGGGGAAAAAACACTCGGGTTTGTTGTGTTGGGTTGGGGTTGGTTGGGGTTTTTTTTAGTTTTTGGCCTAAAAAACCAAATTGAGGGGAAAAAGGAGTAAAGAAAGGGGAAAAAAAGGGAAAGGTTAAAAAAAAGATTTCTTCTTGCCCCCCCCCCCCCCCCTTGCCTCCCCCCCCTCCCCCTTTCTCCCCTTCCCCCTCCCATCCTGCGGTCATTTTTCCCTCCCCCCTTTCCCACCTCTTCTCCTCCCCTTTTACCCTTTCTAAGGGGGAAAGGAAAATGAAATTGAAAAAAAGGAAAAAAACAAAAACCCCCCCCAAACTCTCTTTGCCCTCCCCCTTTCCCATCCTTTTTCTTCCCCCCCCTCCCGGGGAAAAACCCCTTTGAAAAAAAAGGTTGGTTGGCCCCCCGGCTGGGCTTTAATACGGGCCCAAAACCTTTTTTTCCCCCAACCCCCCTCCCCAAAATTCCGGACTGAAGGGGACCCTTCCCCCCCATCAAATACCCACCGGACCCCTTTTTTTGAGAAGTTTTTCTTTTTTGTTGCTTTTTCCGTTTGGGGTGCCCGAATGCGGGGTTAAAAGCATTGCTGTCCCTTTGGTATTTTGGTATTTCTTGTGTGTTGTTCGTTTGGTTGTTTATGCATGTGTGTGGCTTTTTCTTTCATTCTAACTGTTAGATCGCAAATGAGCTGTTCGTGTTGTTGAAAGAGAGTTGTTTGCATACGATGAGCTGGTTCTGGTGCACCCTTAGTCTTTGACAATGCTATTGTGTTTTTGTTTCTTTGTTTGCTTGTTTGTTTGTTTGTTTTTGTTCCTTCGTGAATGCTTTGTAGAATTTAAAGTCTTTCCCACTCCCCATCATCTGCCTCACCAGCTCCTCTCTCTCTCTCTCTCTCTCTCTCTCTCTCTCTCTCTCTCTCTCTCTCTCTCTCTCTCTCTCTCTCTCTCTCTCCCTGTCATCTGCCTCACTAGCTCCTCTCTCTCTCTCTCTCTCTTCTCTCTTCTCTCTCTCTCTCTCTCTCTCTCTCTCTCCCTGTCATCTGCCTCACTAGCTCCTCTCTCTCTCTCTCTCTCTCTCTCTCTCTCTCTCTCTCCTGTCATCTGCCTCACTAGCTCCTCTCTCATCTCGTTCTCTCTCTCTCTCTCTCTCTCTCTCTCTCTCTCTCTCTCTCTCTCTCTCTCTCTCTCTCTCCTCTCTCTCTTCATCGTCAATGTGAATACATGAGGTTCTCTCTCCTCTCTCTCTCTCTCTCTCTTCTCTCTCTCTCTCTCCTCTCTCTCTCTCCTCTCCTCTCTCTTTTAAATGGCTGCTGGTTTCAGTGTTGTGGCGCTTGTAATGCACGTACTCGCTTATGCACGGATGCACGCTCATGTGTGTGTGTGTGTGTGTGTGTGTGTGTGTGTGTGTGTGTGTGTGTGTGTGTGTGTGTGTGTGTGTGTGTGTGCATGTTGTCACACATGAAGGTTTCACATATTCCTTCCTTGCTTTCCCCCTTCGTTTCTTCCTGCATTTCTTTTTTTTTTTCCAATCCTTTTGTCTCCATTTCCCCTTCGTGTCTTCTTTCTTTGTTTTTACATGGCTTTGACATACCTGCGTTCTTTCCATGTTGTTTAAAAAGGATTTTTTATTGTACTTGTTCCTTCTTTTTATTTTCATATGTCTTGTCATACCTCTCTTCTCTCCATTTGTTCTTTCTTTCCCTTTTGCCTGTCTTTCTTTTCGCATCTCTTGTTATACTAACCATCTCCAAATAGGTCTTCTTTATTTCTTTTTTGTTTAGCATCTTTTCTGTCCTTGTCTACTTTCTTTTTCCATCTTTCTTTCTCTTCTTTCCTTTTCTTTCCCTTCCCTTTCTCTTCTTCTGTTGTCTTTTCTTGTCTTTGCCTCTCATTTTTGTTTCTTCTTACGCTGTGAAAACTGAGGGCGACTTGTGTTGAGTATGACAGGCCTTGTCAGCTTCAATATGTATAGTATTGTTCACTATGCATCATGACCAGAAATTGTCTTCTGCATACGAAGCAGACGTCGACATCTTTTTTCTCACGAACTGGGCTCAAATGTCTTTCGTTTTTTTCCCTAAGGTCTTCTTCTTCTTCTTCTCCTTCTTCTTCTCGTCTTCTTCTCTTCTTCTTCTCTTCTCTCTTATTTCTTCTTCTTCTCTCCTCTCTCTCTTCTTCTTCTTCTTCTCTTCTCTTCTTTTTCTCTTCTTCTTCTTCTTCTTCTTCTCTCTCTCCTCCTCTTTCTCCCCCTCCTCTCCTCCTCCTCCTTCTCCTCCTTCCTCCCTTCTTCTCCTCTATTTCTTCTTCTTCTTCTTCTTCTTCTTCTTCTTCTTCTTCTTCTTCTTCTTCTTCTTCTTCATCCTGCGTTCCAGGAATGTCTAGAACAGTGTGGGAGATAGAAGGCAGCCCTGAAGTTGAAACACCTCTTGACTAGCACACTGTATGACCACCGCACTTGTTCGTTGGAGTGCTGCCGGGTGGTTTGGGATCAGCTTTTGACCAGTGTTTCATGTCTTTATTGTGGCCCATAACGTCTTCCGCCAGACTCTATCGAACACCCTGTCTTGAAGTCTGCAGGAACCGTGGTAGGAAACCTCGGATGTTGGTCACGCTTTTCGGAAAGGGTGTGCAGGGGAAAGACCTGTTCGATGGTAGTTCTGCCTTCCTTTAACCCAATCCAGCCTGTTCTTCAGATATGACGGTGTCTTTGTTTGCGGGCTGTACTCTATTCAGAGTCCATTTAGCATCACTTCACTTCATGGCATGGCTGGTCAGTCTGTTAGTGAGCTAGGTGGCACTGCTGGATATGTCCTTTCTTGGAAAGGCTGACGATCAGTTTCAGTTTCAGGTTCATCAAGGAGGCGTCACTGCGTGCGGACTAGTACATATACGCTACACCACATTAGGAACCACGCTGCGCATGAGTTTAAGCTGACGGATACATGAACAGGAGAGAATTTAAGAAGAGGGTCTCGTGGCTACGACTTATCAGATGTCTGACCTACGCATTAGCCCAGCGCGCTGGTCAGACCTTGAGTGCCTACCTAATATTGGTTGTGATGATCAGTAATCACGTTCATGCCATGAGCTACTTTCTAGTGTGCTAGACTTTGTTGCAGATGGCAGAATATCAGTTGATGCCTCTTGGCAATGTTCTGCACCCCGATTCATTCAATGAGTTGACTTTCTTTAGAAGGTCAGACTCATTGAATGAAACGGTCACTATGCGACCCTGATTATATTATTACTCTGGTGAAATCGAAAGTTTATGTGTGGAAAATGGAAAGTTTCGCGTGTGTGTGTGTGTGTGTGTGTGTGTGTGTGTGTGTGTGTGTGTGTGTGTGTGTGTTGTGTGTGTGTGTGTTTGTTGTGTGTGTGTGTGTGTGTGTTGTGTGTGTGTGTGTGGTGTGTGTGTGTGTGTGTGTTGGGTGTGTGTGTGTATCGGTGTGTGTCGGTTGTGAACATGTGTTTGCGCGCATGTTGCTACTGTTGTTAGAACCGATTTTTTTTCTTGATGATGCCTTATATACACGTAACCTACCACTGTGGTGTTGTAATCATTTGTTTCCGAGTGTGTTTTCATTACAACCAGTCAACTTATCCTTATTCACGTAACAAAAAAAGGCCACAAACTTTGAAGACACTACTAAACACTTACAAACTCACCTGTGTTAAAGGAAAAAAAACAACAAAACTCAACAACAACAACCAAGCAACAACAACAACAACAAAGCAACAAGAACAACAACCACAACAACAACAACAACAACAACAACAACACACACACACACACACACACACACACACACACACACACACACACACACACACACACACCACACACACACACACACAGCCGGAATAGCTCAGTTGGTAGAGCGCCTGACTCGTAATCTTGGTGATCCTGGGGTTGCGGGTTCGAACCTCCGCCGGGGCGTTTCGGTACAGGGGGATTTATCCCTCGGAGTAAACATTGGTTCTGACTCCATTTCCCATACAGTCCTTCGAATGAGACTATAAACGAGGTTCCGTGTGTGAACGCACGCATAACATCTTGCATACACGTAAAATCCCATCACCAACTTTCGGAAGAGTAGGCCAGTTTGGCCGTTGGTATGGATGACACGTTACACATAGCATGCACCCTGCGTGAGAAATGGAAAGAATGAAGGAAGTAAGGAAAATGAGTGATCGATATTGAACGATACTGACTGGATGACACGGGAAACGACTGAATGAAGCGCCAGCTGGCAGCTCTTCAGTCGGCACTACCCAGGTAGGCAGCCCGTTGTGTAAACGAGTGTTGATTGTAAAGCGCTTAGAGCTTGGCCTCTAGCCGAGAATAGGCGCTATATAAGTATTCATTATTATTATTATTATTAAATACCTATTTACAAACAAAGATGTTATTAAAATACAAATGTAGTGT
This sequence comes from Conus ventricosus, assembly GCA_018398815.1. Classification (NCBI taxonomy): domain Eukaryota; kingdom Metazoa; phylum Mollusca; class Gastropoda; order Neogastropoda; family Conidae; genus Conus; species Conus ventricosus. The sequence continues at coordinate 18,519,508 of CM031596.1, read as the reverse complement.
CATTATGTCAATCAGTAAAATTACTAGAACAAGACAACATCACAACAACAGAAAGTTCGACATAAACAGAGAGTTAGGTCTGCAAACCTTTTCTTCATCACAGCATCGGGGATAGGCCTGGTGGCACAGGAAGGCAAAGGGGGTGGGGGGGGGGGGATGAGAGAGAGGGTTGGGTGTCAACACGCAAAACGCGGGGGAGAAAAGCCAGCTACAACGTTGAATAGCGCATTTAACCGTCTCCCCTCACATTAAAAATGTATATGTAGAACTTCAGAAAACAAACGAAACCAACATAGCAAAAGACCAAGTGCAGTATCAAGTGGTTCTATCATTCAGTCCACGTCCTTTTGTCTCCAGCTTGTAATTTTTTTTTTTCACAACACCAACATCAAACGTTGGTTACAACAACAAAAAAGAAGAAAGAAAAGATAAGGACATTTAAAAAACAATAATCAAATCTGCATTCTATGCCAATGCCCTTGTTGTAATTATAAACAGCATGTTGTGTTATCGAAATACATACTTTACGACAGAAAAAAGTGCTTGGCAACAACAACGGAGGTGTTTTGCGGTGAACTTAGTTTTCAACGGTCAGAGTTAGTGCAGCGCGAAACGAACTCTGTCGGATCTGCGATGATCCAACCAGAAGCAAGGTCTCGCGCGAACTGATTCAAATATAGAGTGACGACACACTGACGTCATACCTTTTCTCGCATAAAAGAAAAGTTGTGCAGTTACAATAACGGTGACTGCTTTCATTCACGCTGGAGGAGATCCAATCACAATCCTCACACACCACGCTAATTTCCCTGGGCATTTCCCATCCACAAAGACGGTTGGAAGAAAGAAGGAAAAAGAGCAGAGGTATGAAGGGCTAGTGCTGCAGCGATGAATGTGTGATATCAAGCTGAAATACAGACCCACATTTCATCAGTGATCGTGTTGGTCCTGAAGATCCCAGCTTTGAACGAAGCATGAGGGGAAGTGTCAGTTTGAATTCATGCATTTTAGGGAAAGCAATACAGCTCCTGCATTCAGCATTCAATGAAGTGGTATTGATCACAACGCTGTGTTTTACCTCTGAACCGTACATGATGTTGCTAAGTATATCATGGACAAATGGGACTGGTGCTTCCAGTGCTGAATAAACGTACTAAAGGATACAGTGTACTGAATAATTCAAAGGAGTAAAATGGCGTGTTTTACTTTATGAAACAAATGTGGTGAAGATATGACACAAATAGAGGGAAAGCGTATTACAGTGCATGAAACAAATTCAATAAAGATTTTGGTATACTGTATTAATTAAGTACGATTAATTTTATGAAACACATTTAATGAAAACTGAGTTATACAGCTGAATAAAAGCGCCGCATCACACCATTTGAAATACACATACGTTACACCGTATGAAACGTAGAGATATTGAGCTAAATAACTTATTTTTTGAAATGCAGGTCAAGCGAAGTTTGAGGTGGGGCAGGCGACAGTGAACTGAAGTTGTATTTTTCCCCATGTTGTCTTTGACATCGGACATAATTCTGTGTCACTGATCTGTTGTCTTTTTTTCCACCTGTCTTTCTGTCTTTGTTTTTCCTTCTGTTCCTTTCCTCGTCATCATTTCTTATCCTCACGCTTTTTAGCTTTCTCTCCACTGTTTAC
>CM031596.1:18507846-18512846 GCA_018398815.1 Conus ventricosus | reverse complement strand
TGGATTACCCCATTTTACCATAACTTCTAATTCTATTCCTGATTGTTGAAAAGTGTCTAGAGTTTCAGTTTTTATTGTTTTAAGACATGATATGTTTTTGGCTCGTTTTGGGAAATCAACATCTGATCTTAAGCCAATTTCATTTTTAACATTGTTTTCACTTAAAGAGCCTTTTAACAAATATTTAGTGATGACAAGCTGACGGCATTCATTTAAAGGAAGTACTCCTACCTCTCTATATGTTGCTATTGTTGATGTATGGAAAGGAACCCCCAAGGCCAATCGAAAAGCTTTACAATCCACGCTTTGCAATTTGTTTAATAAATATTTTGGAGCGGTGAAAAAAACTTCTTGACCATACGTAAGCCTAGAGCGAACAAGACTTATCGCTAGATGTTTTTAGTACTGATACTGTTACTGATAACTTTTAAAAAATTTAAAGTTTTCTTGCTTTAGATAACAAAGTATTCAATGTGAAAAATTCCAGTTTAATTTAGAAGTAATATAAAACCCCCAAAAACTTTACCCTTTGCTTATATTCCAAAATATCAGACCAATATGGAGGGATGGTAAATTGGGTTGATCAGCACCATTGTTAAATAAAACCCGATGAGTTTTCTCAGTTGATAGAGTTAGTCCATTTTCAAAAAGTAGTTATTTAATTTATCTAATTCCATTTGATAAACTTTTCTATAGTAATTTATATCTCTTTTTGGTGACTTCTTTTTCATGGACACATCATCCACATGCAAATATCATCTGCATATTGTACTAGTTAACATTTTTTGACAACATTGAGGTAGGTCATGAAGTAATATGTTAAAAAGATGGGGCGCTATTACCCAACCTTGTGGAATACCCATTTTACGCATGCGTGTAGTCGAATAGGAATTTCCCACCTTTGTTTGCGTGCTTCTTTTCATCAATAAGTCTTTTATGTAAAAGTAGATGTTCCCAGGGCATGGAAAAGGGAAACAGCAAACATGCCTTCACCACACTGAAAAACCTCACCAAGACGCAGCAAAACAGATCGTCAGTCATCGAGGATACCTCAGGCGAGCTGCTGACAGAAAGCTCCGCTGTTTTGAACAGATGGACACAGTACTGCCAAGAACTTTACAACTACCCTATACAGCTAAACGACAGTCTGTTTGAGGGGGACTCAACACCATCAAGGGAATCCTCACCACTACCAGTGATGAGAGAAGAAGTGGAAGAAGCCATCGGCAGCCTTCCGGCAGGGAAATCACCTGGAGCAGACAATATTCCAGCAGAGCTGCTCAAACATGGAGGGAAGGAATTGGTCACTCTAGTAACATCGATTTGTCAGAAGATCTGGGAGACAAAACAGTGGCCCACAGAATGGACTCAATCACTCATCATCCCCTGCCCAAAAAGGGAAATCTACGCCAATGCCAGAACTACAGAACAATAAGTCTCATTAGCCACACCAGTAAAATCATGCTCAGAGTCATCTTGAATCGACTGAAGAAAGAGGCGGAAGAACACCTGGCGGAAGAACAAGCTGGATTCAGGGCAGGCAGAAGCACAGTAGAACAGATCTTCACCTGCCGGATACTGATGGAGAAACATCTGCAACATCAGAGAGACCTGTTCCACAACTTCATTGACTTTAGGAAAGCGTTTGACAGGGTGTGGCACAAGGGTCTGTGGCAGGTGCTCAGAAAGTTTGGCATAGAGGAGGGTCTCGTCCAAACCATCCAGGCGCTGTATAACACCGCCAGCAGCGCAGTCCTCCTCAACAACCAGATAGGGGACTACTTCAAGACCACAGTTGGAGTCCGTCAAGGCTGCCTGCTATCTCCCGTACTGTTCAATCTCTTCCTGGAAAACATCATGCGTGAAACCCTCCATGACTTCCACTCCACTGTCTCCATCGGAGGAAGAATCATCAATAATCTGATGTTCGCAGATGACATCGACCTGATGGGAGGCAGCAACGAAGAACTACAAGACCTGACAAAGAGACTGGAAGAAAGGGCAGGTGCATATGGAATGGAAGTGAGCACAGAAAAAAGCAAAGTCCTGGTCAACAGCACAACCAACACCCATGCTGAAATCTACATGAACGGACAACAGCTTGAAGAAGTGGGCGCTTTCAAATACCTTGGCGCCACTCTCACCAAAACGGTTGCTCTACAACAGAAATCAAGACCAGACTAGCGATCGCAACAGCAGAAATGGCAAAGCTAAACAAGATCTGGAAGAGCAGGGAGATCAGCTTTCCTACAAAGATGAAGCTGTACAAGTCCCTGGTGCTGTCCATCCTGCTGTATGGCTGCGAAAGCTGGACCATGACAGCAGAGACCACCAAGAGAATCCAGACGTTTGAAACTAAATGCTTCAGGCGCTTGCTCGGGATCTCTTGGCAAGACCGGAAGACAAACGACGTTGTGAGGAGCCAAATAACATCACTTGCAGGCCCCCAAGAACCCCTCTTGGCAACAGTCAAGAAGAGGAAGCTGTCGTGGTTCGGGCATGTCATACGCCACAATTCACTGCCCAAAACAGTCATCCAGGGCACGCTGGAAGGCGGCAGACGAAGGGGACGACAAGCCAAATGCTGGATGGACAACATCAAAGAATGGACCAGGATGGATGGCCCTACGCTGATGCGACAGGCAGAGGACAGGGCCGGATGGCGGTGTCTGGCTTCGAGAGTGTCTCTCATCTCTCCTCTACGCCCATCATGGGCAAGAGAATGATGATGATGATGATGATATGTTCCCAGACAAACCAATTTGTTTCAATTTATATAGTAATTTTTGATGCCAAACATGATCATATGCCTATTTTATATTAAAAAAAAAGGTTGCTAGAATATTTTTTCTGCGAGCAGTAAGTAAGTAATTTCGCCTGCTGAAGTTTTTACTGATCTGAGGCACTATGCCTATGCTGACAAGATCAGCAAGTTTGGGTGAACGCCTAAAAAGAAAAAGAAAAAGAAAAAGAAGCGACGGCACCAAAAAAGGTGTGTGTGTGTGTGTGTGTGTGTGCTTCAAAACGTGAACAAACCTTCTTTGTGAAATGCAACCTGAATGCATTGAGGTGGGTGTTTATTAGCGGTGCGCTCCTTGCGACAGCTGTGCACAAGGTGAGCATTGTTAACACTGAGCGCCCCTTTCACGTGCATGATGCATTGCCACTCTGGCTGTTAGGATTTGTCAGTGAACTGGTGTGGACGTTTGGTTAGAACCCCGTGCTGTTCCTGTGTATTGCCCTCTGGGGTTGGACGTTTGGTTAGAACCCCGTGCTGTTCCTGTGTATTGTCCTCTGGGGTGTGGACGTTTGGTTAGAACCCCGTGCTGTTCCTGTGTATTGTCCTCTGGGGTGTGGACGTTTGGTTAGAACCCCGTGCTGTTCCTGTGTATTGCCCTCTGGGGTGTGGACGTTTGGTTAGAACCCCGTGCTGTTCCTGTGTATTGTCCTCTGGGGTGTGGACGTTTGGTTAGAACCCCGTGCTGTTCCTGTGTATTGTCCTCTGGGGTGTGGACGTTTGGTTAGAACCCCGTGCTGTTCCTGTGTATTGCCCTCTGCTGTGAAGATGGAACTGACAGCAGACTGGGGAAGGGTGAATCAAATCAAATCATGTTGCTTTACGCCTGCCGACCACAAAAGCCATATCAGTGCTGAAACACTATACAAAACAACAACAGCAACAACAAATAAAGTGACAGAATTAAAATGCAAAGTTACGTCTCAATACCACTTATTTCTTTGCGTAAAATGACCCGCCCCAAAAAAGAGTCTATTATACTCAAGTTAAAATCAAATCTTCCTAAAAAAAAAATTAAATTAAAAAAAACATTGGTTTCTTTCACAAATTCAAAACAAGGTCTTCATTGAGATTGCCGTAATGTGTTTATGTCTGACATCATGTAGTTCCCCACATTCAATTAGAATACGTCTAATGCTGAGACGTTCATCATATGGGGCGCAAACGTGGAGCTTTTTCACTCTTTAAAAAATTCCGAATGAGTTAAAGACAATTGGCCAGTGTGCAACCGGCATAAAAGTGTTTCTTCTGTGCGATCTCCGGAGATAGATGAGAGGAACTCTGTTAGGTTTGGACGGATCTGGAAAAGTTTGCTATCCGTCTGGGTATTCCAGTCCTCTTGCCAGAGGTCTCTGATACAATCATTAACCTTCGGTTTCAAATCTGAGTAGGGGTAGATATTTTGGACAATTTCTTCGTTGTGGTATTCCTGGCCAAATGATCATTGATTTCATTTTATCCGAATGCCAACATGACCGGGAACCCAAGCAAGAACAATGTTATGACCTTCCGCTTTCAAATAGGTAAAAAGTTAAAAGAGAGTTTAGAAGTCCAGGATGATTGAGCTTATGGCTAGCAATGGCCTCCAAAGCTGACAGTGAATCAGACAAAACCAGGAAGTCCTTGATTCACGTGCATAATGTAAGGTTTCACGTGTCACCGTAGTTGGCAGGACCAATATCACACAAGAGACGCCCAACAGCATGTCGTAGCGAAATAAGCGTGCAACACGGAGCTTCATGCGTTTGCCGTCTGTTTGACTTGTCGAAATACTCACTGCTCCAAACTGTGCGGGCTTCTTCACACCAAGAATTTCAGCTTGAGCAGTGCCATGTGGCATTATCTAAGCCCTTCTTTTCCGTGCTGAAATCATTTCTGATTTTCGAATTTCAAAAGGAAATTAAAGTAAATCCGTCAGATAACAGGGGCAAACAAATTTCAACCCAAACGACGACGCGTTTCGACCTCCTAGGTCTTCAGACAACATAAACAACATCCACGACAATGAAAACGAAGAACATAATTATATGTTCGCAAATATTCATTTATTGTTTAAAATATCGATGTTGGGCCTTGATTTATCAGTCGTCTGCTAGGTTCGATATATGCTCCATTCACCAGCAGCGTCACTGTGCGTGATGGAGTTCTGGAGGTGTGATATTGATGGTACTAAAGTCTTTACTGCATTTACTCTTCCAAGTCC
>CM031596.1:18472846-18500346 GCA_018398815.1 Conus ventricosus | reverse complement strand
CTAAAGTGTCCACGTAACACATGGAAGCCCAATGAATATTGGCTCAACGTCACCTAAAGTGTCCACGTAACACATGGAAGCCCAATGAATATTGGCTCGACGTCACCTAAAGTGTCCACGTAACACATGGAAGCCCAATAAATATTGGCTCGACGTCACCTAAAGTGTCCACGTAACACATGGAAGCCCAATGAATATTGGCTCGACGTCACCTAAAGTGTCCACGTAACACATGGAAGCCCAATGAATATTGGCTCGACGTCACCTAAAGTGTCACGTAACACATGGAAGCCCAATGAATATTGGCTCGACGTCACCTAAAGTGTCCACGTAACACATGGAAGCCCAATGAATATTGGCTCGACGTCACCTAAAGTGTCCACGTAACACATGGAAGCCCAATGAATATTGGCTCGACGTCACCTAAAGTGTCCACGTAACACATGGAAGCCCAATGAATATTGGCTCGACGTCACCTAAAGTGTCCACGTAACACATGGAAGCCCAATGAATATTGGCTCGACGTCACCTAAAGTGTCCACGTAACACATGGAAGCCCAATGAATATTGGCTCGACGTCACCTAAAGTGTCCACGTAACACATGGAAAGCCCAATGAATATTGGCTCGACGTCACCTAAAGTGTCCACGTAACACATGGAAGCCCAATGAATATTGGCTCGACGTCACCTAAAGTGTCCACGTAACACATGGAAGCCCAATGAATATTGGCTCGACGTCACCTAAAGTGTCCACGTAACACATGGAAGCCCAATGAATATTGGCTCGACGTCACCTAAAGTGTCCACGTAACACATGGAAGCCCAATGAATATTGATTGGCTCGACGTCACCTAAAGTGTCCACGTAACACATGGAAGCCCAATGAATATTGGCTCGACGTCATTGTTTGTTTGTGTGTATCTTGTTCCACTTTCTTGTTGTGTTAACCTGAGGATGGTCAAACAGGCAAGGACCCCAGTCACATTCTACAACCAATTGTGCAATTATGGTGGGACTTGACGTCTTGTGACTCTGCAGAATGTCGCAGTGCTACGATTTGTTGCAGGCCACACACCAACATTAATGCACCACGGCCATGCTTAAGGACCCGAGTATTGATAGACAGGCACAATTACATTTTTTTTAAAGACTTTTCATTGTGTCTGAAAGATGATTCACCTTCTTTTCTTTCATATGCCCATCAAGGTACACGCCAGGTGGCTCCAAGCAGACAGATTAAATTGAATAAGAATAGGACTATTTGGGAGGAACCAGCTGGCGCAAAGACAGAGTCACGGATGAGTGCGAAGGCCTGACATGTGACGTCAGGCAAGGGGTACCTCATGTATTCCTACACTGTGAATGATCATCGGGAGAAGTCCCAAAACACGAATGAAATGACTGGTGGAGGTTCTTCATTTGATCTGTTATCAGTTTAACATTAATGTTTTGGCGCAAATGTATGCCACACCTCAAATGCTTACATGGATTATATCGGGATTTAGAACAAAAATCTTAACTGTCGCATGTAGCCTGCAACGAGACAACACGATGGGAGCAGCCAAAGAGGATTACGACGATTTGTCGCAGTTTGCGGCCTACAGTGGGATTGTGACATTCTGAGGTGTAGCAGTCCCCCATTAGAAGCCTCAGTTTCCGTGGCCTGTGTCTTTATTGCAGTTCATTGCTGTCTTTACAACAGCTTTCTGTAATCGCCACTGCCGTGCTCTCTCTCTCTCTCTCTCTCTCTCTCTCTCTCTCTCTCTCTCTCTCTCTCTCTCTCTCTCTCTCTCTCTCTCTCTGAAAGCATATGACTGATCAAATGCTTTCAGTCAAGCTTGGAAGGGAATCTACTTACACAACAGAACAATGACCTTTATTGTTGCGATCGTGAACTATAGACAAATAGAACAATGACCTTTAGTGTTACAGGCGTTAACCATATAGACCGAGACGTCAGCGAGTCAACCTTGATTTTGTCAACAGTCTTTGTGCTTCAGAAGGGTTGGAGAGGGGAGGTGGGAGAAGAGAGGGTGGATATCTGGAGCCGCACGGATGAAGGGAAGAGTGGGGAAAGGGGGACCTGAAAAACAAAGAACACATGTACATGGGCGAAAGAAAGAGAGAGAGAGAGAAAGAGAGAGAGAAAAAAGAGAGAGAGAGAAGAGAGAGAGAGAGAGAGAGAGAGAGAGAGAAGAGAAGAGAGAGAGAGAGAGAGAGAGAAGAGAGAGAGAGTCAGACAGACAGACAGACCGACAGACAGACAAACAGATTGACTGACACACAGATAAAGAATACAGACAAACAGACTTAAAGACAGACAGACTGACAAACACACAGACAGACACAGAGACAGAAGGGGGAGAGAGACGCGCACACTCACTTACATGTGTGTTCAGTTTCTTCAAATTATTTAGTCCTTCTTGTACACCTTGACAGATGCTTAGGAATGAGAAATGGAAGAAGCTACAGCTGAACGGAAAACCACCGAAAACACGAAGTAAATGCATCTTCTTCTATTGGGCGTACTCATTTACTGTAGATTATATTCGCCTGCACGCAAAGCATTACAAAAAACAACATAAGAAACAAACAAATAAACAAAACTCAGAATGAAAATATGTACGCATGATGTTTTCGATTTTCAGAATACTTTGCAAATTCCATATTACAACCCAATCATTCGATAAGATTTGAATAGTCTCCCATCCATGGAATTTCTACCTCATCCTCTGTAATCAGCTTCTTACGCATCATGACGAGGACTCTTAATTCAGTCAAATAAGGCACAGACGTGATCTAGTAATTTAACAACAATTTATCATTTCTCCATAAAACAGTCTTATGTTATTTATTTTCAAGGGATAGCTCAGTTGGTAGAGCGTCGGACTCGTGATCCTGGGGTTACGGGTTAGAATTTCGGTACAGGGGGATTTTTCCCCTTGGAGTTAACATTGGTTCTGACTCCATTCCCCACACAGTCCTTCGAATGAGACTATAAACCGAGGTTCCGTGTGTGAACGCACGCACAACATCTTGCACACACGTAAAATCCCATCACCAACTTTCGGAAGAAAAAGGCCAGTTTGGCCGTTGGTATGGATGACACGTAACACATAGCATGCACCTTCCCTGAAGATGGAGTATGGCTGCCTTAATGGCGGGATATAAAACGTTCATACACACAAAACTCCACTGCCTGTCTATACAGGGAGTGTCCGCAGGAGTATCAGCCTGCGTATGCAGAAAGAAAGAAAGAAAGAAATTTTCATGGGTGTTATATTATGATTTAAATCTGCTAATTTACCACAGAAATCCATAATTCTTGTGCAAATTTGTTTGAGCTCTTACGCAGCATTGATTTAAATACCCGTTTTCTTGATCCAAAGAAAAAAAATGTATGTTATCAATGAATGCTTATTGTGAATATGGAGAAAATATAGAAAACAAAAATGAGAAAAGAATTATGATAACTATAAGAGAGAGAGAGAGAGAGAGAGAGAGGAGAGAGAGAGAGAGAGAGAAGAGAGAGAGAGAGAGAGAGAGAGAGAGAGGAGAGAGAGAGAGAGAGAGAGCACTTCAAAGCAAACTGATCAATATTGTCCTCTGCAAACATCATCCTCAACAACATCATCAGCCAGTTCATAAAGAGGGGATTCCCCAGTTTCCCCAATGGCGGAATTCACTATCTGTCCACCACCAGACATCACCAGCCACACTGCAGGCTAATCGCTCTGTTCTGTCCTGTCCTAGCTCTTGTAGGGGCACACCACGCACTGCCTTCACACCGCCACTGTCACGGGCCGCCTTCACTTTGTCTTCTGACGCCCATTAAGCACAGGCACTGTTGTCTCTGTGTTCACACTGATAACAGATTTGAAGCGAAACAGAGTGGTGAAGTCATGAAGAGGAAGGAGAAAGACCAGAAGGAAACGAAGGATGGAAAATGGGGGGTCTGAGTGAGAGGGAGAGTTACCAACGTTAAAGGAGAGGAGAGAAGAGAGACAACACAGAAAATGTCTCTAAGGTTGAAAGAGAATGTACACACAGACACACGCACACACAGACAGACAGACACACACACACACACACACACACACACACACACACACACACACACACACACACACCATACAAACACACACACACACATCCACATCCACACACACACACACACACACACACACACACACACACACACACACACACACACACACACACATACACACACACACACACGCACACATGCAAGCTTGCATGCTCCCCTCCCCTCCCCACCCCAAAGAACACTCTTCACACCACGCTCTCTGTGCAGTCTCCGTCTCATCAGAAGCGTAGCCTCTATGCCTGACATGAAGGAGACCGTCTATATCTGGGTCCTTAAGTGTTGAAAAAGATGGCCGACAGTACGACTTCTGTGTTCAAGCCAGTTCCGGACCTGACTGAAGTCTTCCCGAATAAGTATTTGGCCAAATGATCAGGTATTGACGGAGGGATGTGGAATGGAATTGGAAGCAGGGTCTGAGGTATTGATCATAGTGGTGGTGAGGAGGAGGAGCGGGAGGAACGTCAGGGGCTGAAAATGGCGGGAGTTTGTGGATCATACGATGGAATGGAGAGCTGGAATGGGGGGAGGGGGGTATGAAAACAGAGAGCGACCAGTGCTATTGATGGGCAATGGACAGGGCATCAGCAATGACGGATGAAAGGCTTCAGACGGGGCAATTCTGGAAGTGAAGTAAGCAGCCCAGCCGTTCTCTTTGAGGATGTCTTCTAACAACAACCATTCGCAGGAAAGAGCGAGCCCCCAGAGTCTGTAGAGTCTAAGGACAGTTATGCCAGAAAAAAGTTAATCACAGAAGTTTGGATACTGCGAGAGCAACGCTAGTTAAGATCTTGTAAAAACACGCGTGCCAGAAAAGAAATAATCACACCAATTTGGAATGTAGGAACAACTAAAGCAGAAAAGAGTGAGTTACAATAGTTTAGATGTTGTAGGGACAACCTTGCCAGAAAAGAGAGAATCACAATAGTTCAGATGTTGTAAAAAAGAAAAAAAAGAACAAAACAATGATCGTGGGAGAAACGAGAGAATTACAAGAGTTTGAATGTTTTAAAGACAGCTGTGTCAGACAAAAAGAGAGGCGCAATAGTTTAGACGCTGTAAGAACAACTACGTCAAAAACGAGAGAACCACACCAGTGTGTGTGTGTGTGTGTGTGTGTGCGTGTGTGCGTGCGTGCGTGCGTGCGTGCGTGCGTGCGTGTCTGCGTGCGTGCGTGCGTGCGTGCGTGCGTGCGTGCGTGCGTGCGTGCGTGTGTGTGTGTGTGCGTGTTAAGAGAATGGACGCGGGAATAAACAAAAAAAAAAAATCTTTATCGTTCAAGAGGACAAAAAAATGTCTTTTCTACACTGTGCCTTCAGAGAAGTGGGAAAAAAGCACTAAAAGGAAATGACTGGAAAAGGAAGTGAACTAACTTAACAATACAACCAATGCTGAATCACAACACAAATAGACATGCCATGGGCGCATGGATAAAGACTGAAAAAATACAAATTTCGAAAATACAAAAAGAGTGCGAAAAGATAACGAGATCAGAAAAGTCAGGAAAAGGTTGAAAGGTTAAGAGGGAGGACGGACAGTGGGGGCGGGGAGGGAGTGAAGGGGGCAATCAAAAATGCAGAAACTGGACACACACTATAGTAAAACATCTTATATGTAGTATGCATGCCACATACACTCATATACATTACTGTATTCATATCCATTGAGAGAGGGTTTGATGGTTTTCGGATGGTTTATTCATATAGGCCTTGGCCCCTTATAAAGAGGTGGATGGACATAATATATCAACTGAGATAAATGCTCATGACTGTAAAGCATACCCAAAACAAATAATTCAGAACATCGAGATCACCATCATCATCACGACAATATCCTTTGAGGGTGAGAGAGAGAGAGAGAGAGAGAGAGAGAGAGAGAGAGAGAGAGAGGAGAGAGAGAGAGAGAGAGAGAGAGAGAGAGAGGGTGTTCATGTTTTCTCGCTATCGTGAAATTGCGTAACCTTCTCCTTCTATTTGATTCATCCAACGGAACGCATCAGAGGTATTTTTTTTCTCTAAAGAATCCTCACGTTAAAATGACGAAAACCTCTTGCCGATGTGAGGACTGAACACAGATCCCAAAGACCTCTTCCTCATCATGTCAGCATCTAACCACTCCGTGCCACATTTGGATGATTAGTCCAACATCTCTCCAGAGAGGTAAGGGAAGAGTGGAGGGGGTGGGGGTGGGAGCCACTGGTGGTAAAAAGACAAAAGGGTGGTACGATGATGCAGTGAGTGTAAGCCGGATCTGACGTCAGCATCAGCATTACATCCCATTCTGAAGGCACTAAAGTGGTCGGACTCTTTTGTCCTAAATGCGTGAAAGTTGGATGGTCTGTGGTACAAAAAAATGTCGAACGATAAAAGCCTTAAAAGGAGCTATACAGATGAAACCCCTGTGTTTGAACAACTGGGCAAGGCAAACAAAGGGCTTTTAGCGGCCAGCCGTTTCTTTTTTCTCTGAGCGTGTCATCGTTCTTTTGCTGAACGGTCGATGGACCTGAACAAATCCAGGTGCTAAACGCACAGAGAGAGAGAGAGAGAGAGAGAGAGAGAGATGCGAAGTGGCGAGGCTTTTACCAACACACAGCAAATCTCCTGCTTCTTCGTGAGTGATGGAATTCAATAGACATGTTTGTACCTTATCTGTAGACACTCACATAGTCTGGTATTGGTCGAATGATCGATGGGGGTTTCTGTAGTTGGTCGGCGTCTTCTTTCTTTCCTCTTTCGACAGGTGTCTACATTTCGTGCTGCTGTTGTGTGAAATTTGGCGGGTATTCCAGATTTCGTGGGTATTTCGGGATTGTTTCAGATTTCCGAGTTGTTTCAGAACTGTTTCGGATTTCGGAGTTGTTTCAGATTTGGAGGTTATTTCAGACGTTGGTGTTCTGACTCCCATCGACCGATCGTCCAGCTCTGCCATGTGAGGAGCATAGGTCCCACAGTTTGCCTCTGTGCTTTGGTGGGTCATATTGCGTTGGAACAGAAATAGTTGGGTACTATTGCTGTTGGCGTCCCTATCTCTGTCTCCGTTTGCCTGACAGTCTGCCTGTTTGTCTGTCTGTCTGTCAGTCTGTCCTTTCACACGCCCTCTCTCTCTCTCTTTCTCTCTCTCTCTCTCTCTCTCTCTCTCTTACTGTCCTTTATATATATATATATTATATAGATATATGTTATTTATATATTATTTATTTATATAGATATTATATATATATATATATATATATATATTATACATTATATATGTATGCATTTATCTCTATTATCTATCTAACTGCATACATCTATATACTATGTATATTATATATATATATTATATATTATATATATATATACACACACACACACACACATATATATATATATATACACACACACACACCAATTTATATATATATATATATATTTATTATAAAATATATATATATATATTTATTTATATATATATATATATATACTAATATTATACATATACATATGTATGTGTGTGAGTGTGTATGTGCATGCGCGCACGCGTGCGCGTGTGTGTGTGTGTGTGTGTGTGTGTGTGTGTGTGTGTGTGTGTGTGGTGTGTGTGTGTGTGTGTGTGTGTGTGTGTCCGCTTGTGCGTGTGTGTGTCCGCTTGTGCGTGTGTGTGTGGTGTGTGTGTGTCTCACTCTTTCTTTTACTCTCTCTCTTTTAGATAGATATAACATATATATGTATGCATGTTTCTCTATCTATCTAACAACATATAATATGTATGTTCGTGTGTGTGTGTGTGTGTGTGTGTGTGTGTGTGTGTGTGTGTGTGTGTGTGTGTGTGTGTGTGTGTGTGTGTGTGTGAGTGTGTGCGCGCGCGCGCGTGTGAGTGTGTGTGTGTGTGTGCTTGCGCGCGCGCGCGCGTGTGTGTGTGCGCGCGCATGCGTGCGTGCGTGCGTGCGTATGTGTGTGTATTTGTCTGTTTGTGTGCGTGTGTGTGGTGTGTGTGTGTGTGTGTGTGTGTGTGTGTGTGTGTGTGTGTGTGTGTGTGTGTACTTATTTGTCAACAGGTTTTGTAACCTATAGCCTTATATGTTCGTTCAACATGTGACGGTAACCTACAAGCTGTGATTCGTAACATACAGTTTGGAAGTGTAACTTAAATCCAAAATGTGGAAATTGTAACTTATATTCTTGTAAGTGACAAATTGTGAACTTCATAGAAATGTTGAATGTAACTTTGAACTGTAACTAAAAGGTGAACTGTAACCTAGTCGACATGTTTACTGAAGTAGGCATATAATTGAAGGCCAATGTCTCTTTGTTCTTTGATGCCGATTTTTGGCTGTTCTCCAGATTTAATCTGGGGAATCAGGTTATGCGGTTGCTTTGTCTGTTTCTTCGTTTGCTGGTTTTTCTGTATGCCACTTATATCTTGTGACCGTTGGACAGAATATTTTCAAAATTGGTGTGGTGGTAGGTTCTCCATGATGGGAAGCCATTGGCGTAAATTATTTTTGGCTCGTGACCTTGACCTTGGCACATGACCTTGAAAACCTAAAAAATAAAATAAAAAATAAAACGGCTATATCTTCCAAACCGTTGCTCTTAGAATGTTCAAATTTGGTGTATATTTACATTGGGTATGGGCTATCCAATCGATGCATACAGATCAAGGTCATGGTCAAGGAGATCAGTAGGCCTTGAAAGAAATAGGGGTCAAAACAGGAAATTGTTTTCATTCCACAACAATTTTCACCGTTTGACAGAATCATTCAGATTTGGTGTGGTGGTAGGCGTCCATGTTCAAACTTGGTGTGTATGTACATTGGATACGGGCTCGTCAAATGATGCATACCAATCAAGGTCAAGTGAAGGTCAAGGAGATCAGTAGGCCTTGTTTTTTTTTTTGTGTCTGTCCATCAAATATCTCATGAACCGTTTGACAGATTCTTTTCAAATTTGGTGTGGTGGTAGGTCTCCATGATGGAAAGCCATTGGTGTAATTATTTTTGGCTTGTGACTTGACCTTGGCACATGACTTGAAAACCAAAAATTTAAAGCTGACTTTTTAGGATTTGACCTTTGTTGGAGATGATTGACAGCTCAACGGCAACTGTCCCGCAGCCGTCCTTGGCCTAGAAATTAAAGGTGCTGTTTCATCCTGTGCAATGCATCTAATGCTTTGCTTGTGTTCATTGACTCCCATGCTAATTCTCATCGTAATACATTTTTGGTCTACAGGATGAATCGGCGCTTTAACTGATGAGACCAACCTCTATACTCATAAAATAGGAGGGGTGGTGGTAATGGGGGGGGGGGGGGGGGAGAAGAAGTCAGAAACGCGTGTCAAAATACGGCCAACTAGTTGAGAGTGAAAGAGAGAGAGAGAGAGAGAGAGAGAGGAGGGGGGGGGGTGGTGATATTTCTTAGTGTAAACCTGTTGCCTCTGTGCTCAACTGATCAAGCTCAGTTGCTTTTGATGGCAGTTTTCAGGCACCTGCCAAGGACTTAAAAGGATATTTGTGTGAATGTAAGCACATGTAAGGCCTTACTTTCAGATTTCAATTTGTCAAGACTTGTAAGGACTGGTAGGCCTTGAAAGTAGGGGTCCATAAAAGGGAAGTGGTTTGGTTTTTTTTTGGTCTGTCTGTCACCAAATATCTTGATTTAAATGCTTCACTTCCTGAGCATAGATCAATTTATTTCATCAAAATATCTGTGAAAATAAAGAAAGTATGCTCGTTTTATTCTTAAGGGCTATTTGCGGTGTGTAAAATTTACAAAATTTTCAATTATGAAGACCAGTACCAAGCAAAGTAACTGATCATACTATCTGGAAAAAGACATCATTCACATATTCAAAATATTACTTTTCTGCAATTTCATTGTCCTGTGATGATTAGTTTTTTCTGTAGCGGTGTGGTGAAATTGCTGTTTTGTCCAAAGTTGCCAAAACTGGGCCTGATAACGGCTTCACCTTACAAAATTTCCTTTCGCTATAACTTTTGATCTAAATTATGTGGAGTCCACACAAACGAACCTCAATTTATCTTGCTTTTTATGCCGCATTTGCACATCATGGTCAAATATACTGAGTTGGACAGCATTTGTATAAATATTCAGTGGCTTGTGACCTTGGACCTTGGTTCACAACTTTCAAAACCAAAAATGCCTATATCTTTCAAATCTGTTGGACTTTTAATGTTAAAACTTAGTATGTATGTACATTGGGGTATGGCTTTTCCAAATAATAGATACTGATTAAGGTCAAGATAAAGAAGTCACAACAGACGGTGTTCCCGATTAGGCACATAATCCATGATCACATGATCGAAAAATGCCATTATTACAAGGAAGTATCATTTTAAAAAGAAAGATTGGTCAGTACAGAGTAGATTGGCATGCCACTGTCCCGTCAGTATTGGTCTTGATTGTGAACCTTGGTTCACTGGCAGCAGTCTGCCTAAGAGCCCTGGGCCAATCAGCTGCAAACTGCAATAGTGGCTAAGTGAACAGTGTTCTCTGGACTGAGGCCCTTTGTAAGTTTTTAACATCACAACAAAACAAAATTCCCTTATATGATTGGTAGATGGAAAATAAAGCCTGAGCTTAAAAGTGCATGGGGAGATATCTCAGCTCCCTTTAGATGGATAGCCCATCCAAAACAATACAGATGGTGGAAGTTTCATCACAATCCACACACAAATTTAGACAGAATTGGGCATAGTAAAAAGTAGTAGCAGCTGTGTGGTATCAAAACGCATAGCTGTCGATTGATGAGAGAGGGGCATCACAAATTTTTCATCGATTAAAGTTTTACGTCACTTCCTGGAACTTCAAATGAATTGATGTTAGATTTTCTCAACCCTGATTGGTCTTACTGGTTATGACTAGACAGGGTCAAAGGATGTATTTAAATTTCTCTGCAAATGAAGGGGTCAATGTTTTTCATTGGCAATGAAATTCAACTTTGGGATTTTTTCCCTAATTTTTCTGGATTTTTCAACGCTCTGTACTTTGGACACATGGTTTGTGTGGCGTTGACGATTATATAAAGTCAATAAAGTCGAATCTTAACACTCTCCTCATGCACCTTTTAAGAGGCGGGTAATACTGGAGAATTGTAACTATTTCTTGAACTTACGCAATAGCTAATATCCTCATATGTGATGGGGCATTAGAAAACCAAACAAATAAGTTTTAGACTCAACCAGTGAGTGCAAGTAAGGCCACTATATATAACTCTTTGCCTTCCTATTAAGCTTGGATTATTCCATGGCTGAACTGACCACTCGCTGTGTAAACTTTCTGAGCTCCCTTGTATCCTTATGGATCTCTAAGCAAACCAAACGGCGCACAGACGTACAATACTTTTTATTTTATTGTACCTTTTCTCTCTTTTTATTTTTTTTTGTATTATTTATCATTTTTAATTTTTTTTGAAAATTTATCAGTACCATATTTTCTTCTTATTTTTATTATTGCCATTCACTGGTAGATTTGGGTAGTAATTGGGTAGTCATTTTTCTACCGTGAAGAGGTAGAAAACATCGCTGAATTGTGAAGTGATGTTTTTCCTTTTATTGCACGGAAGATTGACTGCACTTCAAAGGCTGAGGCGTCTGATGAGACCCCCAGGGTCGAAAGAGCGCTCTCATGCAGGCATGGTGTCCTCGACAATAGACGACCCAATGAATCCAATGTCTATCAGTGGATGGCTTATTTTATTTTATTTTATTTCAGCATCTGTGTTAAGTCACTGTAAAATGACAAGAGAGTTGTAAGGTTACTTGCACTTGTTTTCCTCTGCTACACTATTGTTCTAAAAAAAATAATAAAATAAATATATATACTTGCTGCTACCCGCTACCCTAGCTGCTACCCGTCGCAGCCGTTGTTGCCGTTCTCGCTCGCTCACTCGCTCGATCAGCCTAAAACGTGCCCCTTACTCAAGTGAAGATATGTTTTTGACAGTCGGCAGTGTCCCTCCTTGTAGTGAAAAAAGAAATAGAAAAAAAAAATGGAAAGTGAAAAAAAAAAGTGTCACTCTTGTAGTGAAAAAAGAAAGAAAAAATATGAAAAAAAAAAAGTGCCCCACACATGATTCAAACCCACGACCTCCGCGTTACCACAACCTCCGCGTTACCAGCACTGCGCTCTAACCACTCAGCCACGGAACCATCTTGCCCAACAGAGTCGTTTTTGCTGTCATAAGATAATGTGTTTCCGGAAGCGCGAAAAGCACGTTTTTGCCCAATTTTTTAAGTGAATTAAGTTTTTTTTTTTTTTAAAATTTTGACCAGCCTAAAAACCTTCCCGATGATTTAGAGAGTGTTCACACCAAATTTCGTCCAATTTGCTTCAGAAATGTAGGCGTGATGAGTGCGCAGACAGACAGACAGAGTCCTCCTATATATAAGGGACTAGCTTGCTACCCACTATTGGTGACGACGGGTCTAGCTGTTTCGCCGGGGGACGGCTCCTGGAGGTGTGGGGCGATCGACGAAGGAGCGCTGCCTGACTGCGACTACCGTGGCCTGGAATACGTGCTGTTTTGTGGGGAGGCAGACATGGGGGCACTCCTTACGGGGTTGGGCTGAAAAAATTGCCCTCTCGGCCGCAGTCAGCGGTGCCCGCCAAGTTTTAGGGACTCGTGCAGCGCTCCAGCGACTTTCGTCCTGCTCCCTCCTTGAGGCGGCCTCACGCGGCACAGGACCATCGCCACCCGAGCATGAAGAAGGCCGCCGGTGGTCCTGAAGACAGCCTGATGTTTGGGGGACAGCAGGCAACATACACCGACGCCTACCGTCGGTCGACCAAGATCCTGAAACTGAACCAACGTTCAAGACCAACTCCACAGACTTGAACCAACTTTTCAAGAAGATAATGCCCAGAATTGAGCCAATGTTCAAGAGGAACGCAAGCTCTGCGAGACAAATGCGACGACCTCACTGAAACTACCCACCACTGCCAGGCGACAAACAGTTGCCACAAATATGCAGACCTTTGTCTGCATGAACCTTGTCCTTAAGGGCCTCAGGCCATAGGACGTTAATCTCACCATCAAAGCTACCCGCTACCCTCTACCTAGCTGCTACCCGCTGTCAGCCCGTCGTTGCCGTTCTCGCTCGCTCGCTCGCTTCGCTCGCTCACTCGCTCGATCTGCCTAAAACGTGCCCCTTACTCAAGTGAAGATATGTTTTTGATTGTCGGCAGTGTCACTCCTTGTAGTGAAAAAGAAAAAAAAAAAAAAAAAAGGAGAGCGAAAAAAATAGAAACAAAAAAACGTGCCCCACATGGGATTCGAACCCACGACCTCCGCGTTACCACCACTTCGCTCTAACCACTGAGCCATGGAACTGTCATGCAGTTAGCTGCTACCCGCTACTAGCTGCTACCCGTCGCAGCCCGTTGTTGCCGTTCTCGCTCGCTCGCTTCGCTCGCTCGATCAGCCTAAAACGTGCCCCTTACTCAAGTGAAGATATGTTTTTGACAGTCGGCAGTGTCACTCCTTGTAGTGAAAAAAGAAATAGAAAAAAAAATGGAAAGTGAAAAAAAAAAGTGTCACTCCTTGTAGTGAAAAAGAAAAGAAAAAAAAATTAAAAGTGAAAAAAAAAAAAGCCCACACGGGATTCGAACCCACAACCTCCCCGTTACCACGACCTCCGCGTTACCAGCACTGCGCTCTAAGCACTCAGCCACGGAACGAGTCGTTTTTGCTGTCCTAAGATAATGTGTTTCCGAAAGCGCGAAAAGCACGTTTTTGCCCATTTTTAAGTGAATTAAGTTATTTTTTAAAATTTTGGACCAGCCTAAAACCTTCCCGGTGGTTTTAGAGAGTGTTCATACCAAATTTCGTCCAATTTGGTTCAGATTTTTTCTGAATCAAGCACTTTCTTGCAGCTTAAAATTACATGTCGGCATCCCAGCGCATGTAACTTGTAAGCGATTAAATCGTCATTATCGAGAACAAAAGTGAACATTTTCCAAATGCCCATCAATATTTTATCATTGGATATAACAATTAAATGTAAAACATCTTTTGGATAATTGTCATGAGGTACGAATGTATATGTCAGAAGATCGATGTGATCCTGTTGTTATGTAACTGTAATAATGTGCATCACATTGCCATATAAAACCTACATGACAATTTTTTGTTCTCTTTACATTTTTAAACTATATAATGAAAGATCTTATCCGTCCCAAAACATCAAACATAATTGTCCATCATAACAGAGAATGTTGCAAGAAACACTTATGGTTACATTTCACAATTTCGTGTGTGGACATTATAGGATTAACTTTTATCAAATAATAATACTTTCTCCTTTGAGTATTTAATTGCCTTTTTGTGGGTTAGTGCAACATGCCCAGAGATGATGTCCACAAGTTTTCTAGTGGTTTGGTCAGAGGGTTTCATTTTTATCAACTTTTTTCAGTAAAGTAGACTCCACGTAAATTTCACCATCAAACCAGGTTGAACATCACATAGTTTAAGACGTTGTCCTGGATAACAGAAAAATCCGTGTGTGTGAAATTTTAAAGTCCTTTGTTTTACTTCTTTTTGCAACTTTTGCCACCCATTTCATCTCTAATTAAACATTTTATTGATTTTAATTAAAAAAAAACGAGTTTGAAATCCTTAAGTTACAAAGTTGTGAACAAATATCTTTCATATCTTTTTTTTTTTCTTTAATGTAAAACATTTAAGCACCATTTAACTTCAGTAATTGTTGGTCATTGTATAAATTAATGTGAAAAATAAAATATAAAGTGTCCGTGTGTGATGATAATTTATAAGTTACATTGGCCCACACACGGAATATGTGTGTGTGTGTGTTTGTGTGTATGTGTGTGTGTGTGTATGTGTGTGTGTGTGTGTGTGTGTGTGTGTGTGTGTGTGTGTGTGTGTGTGTGTGTGTGTGTGTGTGTGTGCGCGCGCGCGCGTGCGAGCTGTCTACCCATCAGTCTACGTAGTTATCTGTTATTGTCTATTATCAGAACACTGTGCAAATGTACTGAAACACAGGAACGATCGGCCGTTTTATGGCCGTGGGAGACGACACATTCCTATTTCTGTCCTTCCGGGTCGATAAATTGTTTATTGTGAATGAACTGATCCCATCTCTGTCAAGGAAGGGGCGTGGGCGTGTGAAGAAAATAGTCGAGGATGATTAGCGGAGCGGGAAGCGAGTGTTGGGAGGAGAGGTAGGGCGGTGGAGAGTAGGTGTGTAAGTGGAGGGAAAAGTGGAGGGAAATAGAAACAGGAACAGTCGTATGTCTTCATCTGATCAATTATGATTTGATTGCAGGCCACTGTGATAGAATGAATCAGCAGAGAAAACTGAACGGGCTTTGTGTGCAAAAATACATATAAAGATAAATCAACACAGCAAACGCAAATAAAAACGCAACATATTGCCATCAGTCACAAATTCCTATCGATCACAACAGCAACAAAAATGAGAAAAACATGACGTGTATGAACATGAAATAACATAACAAAAAGGACACAAAACGAGAAGTAGTAAGAAAGGAAAACAGACAGACTGATGGACAACCTGAGCAATGGGTGTGTGATGGGGTGTGTGTCGAATGTGGGTGCTGTTGTGGAGAACGATCAGGGCAGAAAGACAGGTGCATCTCAGTGGTGGTGGTGGTGGTGGTGGTGGTGGTGGTGGTGGTAGTTGTTTTCGCCGTTGCTGTCATCGTTGTTGTTGCCGCGGTTGTTGTTTCAACACTCTCTATCCGATTTGAGTGACAGTCCTGGTGTTATTTTCATTCAGGTTAAGACAAGAATCCCAGAATCTCTTTTTCGTTTTCACTTACGGTACATCCTATGACGTCACATAAGCTGGTCCTGATAAAAGCAACAAAAACAAACGGCAACAACAAATAAAAAACAACAATAACACCATCAGTGGCATCAGCACAGCAACGAGACAATGATAACAACAACATCAACAGAACTGAGATGAGTGGATGTATTTTGGAGGATTCCGGCCTTCGCCATATGGTGACAGCTTTACGCAGGGGAATGGGTAGAAAAGTATCACTACTGTTATCATCTTGCCAAGTTTGTGTTCTGCCAGTGCTTATGATTGCCGTCAAAACCAACACAGTTTCACTCACACACAATGATTGCCGTCAAAACCAACACAGTTTCACTCACACACAACCAACTACACACACACCCACACACACACACAACACACACAACACACACACACACACACACACACACACACACACTTTGAACCGGACAAGGAAAACAACATTTGACAGACCAGGAGATCAAGGGCGACCTCATTCTACTGTCTGGATTTCAGTCATGGCTTAATCAAAAGTAAAGTGAATAATGAAATGGACAATCATTCACCGATGAATAAGGGATACAGATCTTACCAGATTCCCATGAAATCGACTATTTGGGAAGAAGAGGGAAAGAAGTGATGGCATCAGGTTTAATTATTATTATTATTATCATTATTATTATGATGATGATGATTATTTTTATTATCATTTTGTACTCCCAGCTCTTATGGAACAGGGAGTACTTTACAATGGGAACGAAGAATTGCTGTCTGTGTGTCTGTCCGTGGTCAAAATGTGGTTCCACTTGCTCAAGACAAAACGTCTGGGCCGATCTTTTCTGAAAATTTGTACGTATGTTCATTGTGGGTCACGGATGATGCCCGATGTTTTATTTTACCAGAATAGCCGTTACTAACGGTCATAACTGCCCAAAACGGTTTTTCTTCTTTATGGAATATCTCAGACAGTACTTGTATTCAAGATAAACTGGGAGTACGTTTATATGCTTTGCATCTGGTTAATCATTATTATCATTATTATTGTTGTTGTTGTTATTATTAGTGTGTTGGCATCCGTTAGTCTCGGGAGACGATGGATTTGCGCCCTCTGCGAATGTTTCAGTTGGTCATACAGCATCTGCTGTGGCTGTATAGACCCACATGGGAGTGGCAGTCTCTGCTGCATTTGATGCACTTGAAGGCCGAGTCAGCTGCTGGCAGCAGCTGCTTGTTCTTTCTCTGTGCGCGCTTGTCATCGGCAAGCTTCCGGAGCTTCTCTTCGCCAGCTTCCAGCCCAGTGTTCACAGTGTGTCTCCAGCATTAGTAGCATTATCACTATTAGTATTGTTATTGTTGTAGTTATTATTATTATTACTACTACTACTACTACTACCACTACCCATATTATTATTATTATTATTATTATTATTATTATCATTATTGTTAGTATTATCATCATCATTATTATTATCAGGTATAATCGAGCGGCTCTTGACAGGTGCCTTTGTTGTTTGTGCTCGTGCGTCTGTTTCCAAGAAACCTGCTTTACTATCCGCCTAACACATGGAAACCAAATGAACAGTGACTCGACTTCATCATTTGTTTGTTTGTTTATCTTGTTCCACGTTCTTGTTGTATTAAACTCAGGAGGGTCAAGCAGACAAGGACGGCCATCACAATTCACAAACAATGCAGCACAACAGTCGCATTCCGATGAATTGTTCATACAGTTGTTGTTTTTTCTGCGTACGCAGGTTTATACTCCTGCAGACACTCTCTGTATAGACAGGCAAGGATTAATGCCATCTACCCTACCAAGGGAGTGGAGTTTTGTGTGTATGACCGTTTTTTCTTTATCCCGCCATTAAGGCAGCCATACTCCATCTTCGGGGAAGGTGCATGCTATGTGTAACGTGTCATCCATACCAACGGCCAGACTGGCCTTCTCTTCCGAAAGTTGGTGATGGGATTTTACGTGTGTGCAAGTTGTTATGCGTGCGTTCACACGTGGAACCTTGGTTTATAGTCTCATTCGAAGGACTGTATGGGAAATGGAGTCAGAACTAATGTTAACTACCAGGGAAAAATCCCCATTTACCGAAACGGCCTGGCGGAGATTCGAACCCGCAACCCCAGGATCACCAAGATGACGAGTCCGGCGCTCTACCGCTGAGCTTATCCGGCCCCCGTTCATACAGTTGACCCAACAAGCAACACAAAACAATAATCGTCAAATTACGGAGGGACTTGGCATCTTGCGTCTCTGCAAAATATCACAATCCCACGATTTGTTGCAATGAGACCAAACGTTGCGAGCACCCAAGGGGGATTACTTCAATTTGTCACAGTTTGCAGCCTGTAGTGGGATTGTGGCATTCCGTGGTGGAACAGTCCTTAAGCGAAGACCCAGTTCCCATGACCTGTCTCTTTATCGCAGTTCATTGCAGTCTTCTGTTATCATAACACTCTCTCTCTCTCTCTCTCTCTCTCTCTCTCTCTCTCTCTCTCTCTCTCTCTCTCTCTCTCTCTCTCTCTCTCTCGTTGAAAGCACGTAACAGGGATCAAATGCTGTCACTCACGTTTGGAAAGGAATCTACTGTATACAAACAGAACAATGACCTTTACTGTTAGGATCGTTAACTGTATGCAAACAGAACAATGGCCTTTACTGTTACGATCGTTAGTTAGAGTCTAAGACTTTGCCGAGTCAACTTTGATTTTGTCAACAGCCTTTGTGCTTTGGAATGGTTAGAGACGGGAAGTGAGGGAAAGGGGGGGGGGGGGTGTTAAGATAGGGGACTAGGAATCACATGGGAGTGGAGGATGAAAAAGAGAATATGGGAGGCGGGCTGAAAAACAATGTGTGTATATGGCGGGGAGGGAGAGAGAGAGCAGAGAGAGAGAGAGAGAGAGAGAGAGAGAGAGAGAGAGAGAGAGAGAGAGAGAGAGAGAGAGAGATGATGATGATGATGATGATGATAATAATATCTTTATTTCCAAGGGTAACAGATAAGCAAACACATGCTTTTTTTCATCCGGCCCTCGCCCCACTAAGGGACTAACTAAGCATGACTAGCGACTACTAAGCATAACTAGCGACTAAAACTTGCAAAAATTATAACAAACTCACATATCTTCACAAATGCATTAAAACTTGATAAATTGTTCATCCATTAACATTTAAGGCATAGATGACTTTGAAGGAGAAAAAAAGAAAAAAAGAAAAAAGAAAGCAATTGCAACAACAAACATAAATAAAGAAATAAATTTCATAGAAGAGAGAAAAAAAATCAGCACACACAACATAGAATAAGCGATCCTCCTATCGAAGAGAAAGAGAGGGGGAGAGAGGGGAGGGGAGACAGAGAGAGAGAGAGAGAGAGAGAGAGAGAGAGAGAGAGAGAGAGAGAGAGAGAGAGAGAGAGAAAGAGAGAGAGAGAGAGAGGGAGAGAGAGAGAGAGAGTTACATTCCTTTTGTAAAATATTAACATACAGCAAGCAGCTAAGGATAATAATTAGACAACTACAATGCATCAGTAATATCAACTTTGTTGTTTGTTTGTTTGTTTCTTTAACAATGATATAATATGGTTACAAGGCAAGACAAGAACGAGCAGTACTACAATCAATTATCAGTTAGCAACAATAAAGTCCTAGCGTCAATAGTCATAACGCTCATTATCATGGTGTGTGTATGTGTGCGTGTGCGCGTGCAAGAGAGAGAGAGAGAGGAGAGAGAGGAGAGAGAGAGAGAGAGAGAGAGAGAGAGAGAGAGAGAGAGAGAGAGAGAAAGAGACACACACACACACACACACACACACACACACACACACACACACACACTCACACTCACACACACACACACACACACACACACACACAGCACACACACAGACTGACTGACTGACTGACTAATTGGCAGACAGACAGACGGAAATAGGACGGACACACACACACACACACACACACACACACACACACACACACACACACACACACACACACACACACACTGAAAAGAGGAATATTTTCAAAGTCAAACATATACATTCCTGCAATGGTGAGCTCATGTGTGAAAACCGAACACTGTCATCCCTGGTCTACAGATTCAGACTGAATGCTCTCAGATGCAAATTCAACAGTCATGTTAAGTGCGTCTGCGGTGATGAAATAACACCTGTCCATGTTATTCTACATTGTCAGCATTTGAAATCATTTTTACCCACTTCGATTTGTGACTCAACGGTTTCAGATTCATCTTTTAAGAATATTTTATTGAACGATTTGCTTATGCTGGATGTTGTTAAAGGCTTAAAACGGAGCCCAGTTGGCTCATTGATATAATGTTTAGAAATGTTTTGATGTTATTGTTGTTAAGATTTTCATTTTTGAAGGGAAATGGCAGGGAGGTTCAGAGATAGAAAGACGGGAGTTGTTGGGTTTTTGTTTGTTTGTTTGTTTGTTTTTTGTTTGTTTGTTGTTGTTGTATTTTTCGTCTAATATCACAGCATTGTGAAAAGACGTTAAAGAGAAGAACGAACACACACACACACACACACACACACACACACACACACACACACACACACACACACACACACACACACTTGTTCATTTCCTTGATTGTTTATTCATTTTGAACGCCTTGTGAGATACTGGGGAATATGAAATGGGTTAAGCTACAGCTGAACGGAAAACCTATTAAAAAAAAAAAACACGAAGTAAATGCATCTTCCTGGACTGGACGTATATTATATTTATCTGCACGCGAAGCATCACACACACACACACACACACACACACACACACACACACACACACACACACACACACACCTCCCTTCTCTCATTCCTCATAATGATAATATGTAAGCATGAACCTTTTCTATTTTCAGAATACTGTGGATAATCAATATTACAACTCAATCATTTGGCAAGATTTAAATATTCCCCTTTCCACGGAATTTCTCCTTTATCTTCTGCAATCAGTTTTTTCTTATCATGACACGGACTTTTCAATTCCGTTAAATAAGGTACAGACATATCAAGTAATTGAACACAAAATTGTTACAATTGTGTAAAACAGTCTCATGTTATTATTTTAACGGTATTAAATCATAATTCAAATCTGATAATTCTTGTGTACATTTATTTAAGCTCTTATGGAGCATTGATTTTGATACCGCTTTTTAAATTTACTGCATAAACAAACAAACAAACAAAAAGTATGTCATCAATGAAGGCGTATTGTGAACATGGAGAAAATACAGAACAAAAATGAGAAAAATCACATGTCTACAAGAGAGAGAGAGAGAGAGAGAGAGAGAGAGAGAGAGGAGAGAGAGAGAGAGAGAGAGAGAGAGAGAGAGAGAGAGAGGGAGGCAGACAGACAGACAGACAGACAGACAGACAGACAGAGAAAACTTGAAAGGCAACTGATCAATATCACCCTCTAAAAACATCCTCCTCCTCAACAACATCATTAGCCCATGTTCATAAACAGGGGATTCTCAAATGGCGGAATATTCACTGTCTGTCCACCACACAGACACCACCATCCACACTGCGGGCTAACCGCTCTGTTCTGTCCTGTCCTAGCTCTTGTAGGGGCACACCACGCACTGCCTTCACACCGCCACTGTCACGGGCCGCCTTCACTTTGTCTTCTGACGCCCATTAAGCACAGGCACTGTTGTCTCTCTGTCCACACTGATAACAGATTTGAAGCGAAACAGACGGGTAAGATGGTGGAGAGGAAGTGAAAGGGACAGGGAGAGAGGGTCGGGGAGGGATGGACGGAAGGGGTGGTAAAGGGGTGGAGGGAGACAGTGTATGAGGGACATGGGGAAGGGGGGGGGGAGGTAGGGAGATAGGTCAATGTGAAAGAAGGAGTAGGAAGAAGGGTGATAAAACCAAAAAAAGTGTTGAGACAGAATCTGGAACAAACAAGGAATGCCAGAATGAGCACGTAGCATTGCCAGCGTTTAAAAAGTGGGTCGGATAAAGTGTCTCCAGTGTTGAAAGAGAAGCTGGAACAAATGAGGAATGCCAGAATGAACACACAGCATGGTCAACGTTTAAAAAGTGGGTCGGAGATGGGGGGGGGGGGGGGGGAGGCAGCGGAGTTGGGCACAATGAAATCTGTCAACAAGAGACAGAGAGAGGATTTTTGTTTAAGGAGGAGGAAGCGTGAAAAAAGAAAACAGAAAGAGAGAAAACACAACAGGGGGAGTTGTCAGTCCTGACAGAAAAGCACAAACACAGACACAGCATTCAACGGAGGCTGAAGAGAAATAAACAGAAAGAGACACAAACACAGACACGACATTCAATAGAGGCTGAAGAGAATCAAACAGAAAGAGCAGGAGGAAAACAACGAAATGCTGGGTCACGTACAAAATAACACAGACTCACTACCTGTACTAGAGTACAAAACAAAACGTTGCAGGTGAAGAGGAATTGAACGAAACAGGCAAGCACATTATGCGACAAGAAACATATAGACAGGGGCTGAAAGACTGAGAAAAAGTCAACAAGCGTACAACAACAACACCAACAATAACAATAACAACGACAAAAACAACAACAAAACATACTTGAAGACAAGGTTACTGGAATGCCAGCTAAATTTAGGATTTTAAAAATCAATTCTCGTGATTGAAAGAAGTAAATAGAAAAAAAAGTCATTTGTAAACAATCTGCATGAAATGATGTTAATGTATTGGACTAGCTGTCGTTTTCTCACATTCAAAAGATATTGATTTGAAAGTGAATACCTACAATTCCGTAACATATACAATGATTTAACTGCTGTTTTTGAACATGATCATCGGGGAATATTGTCAGTGTTTCTCCAGTCTCCAAATGTCCAAGTACATGGAAAGTTGTTTGCTGCTGATCCTCTTTCTGTCTATATGCGCACAGAAGATCTATGTCACAGATCCAGCGATCTATATCAGCACTCCGTGGGGGATTGAACAACACCCGGAATATGTCACACATCCACAATCGATATCAGCACTCCATGGGAGACTGAACAACACCCAGAATATGTCACAGATCCAGCGATCTATATCAGCACTCCTTGGGGATTAAACAACATCCGGCATGTCACAAATCCAAAAATCTATATCAGCACTCCATGGGGGATTAAACAACACCCGGCATGCACAAAGATAGCTAGAGAGTATCCCCAGAGGCACAGATAGCAGCAACATCTTTCATCACCTGTCTGTCATTAGCATGCCTACTACTTGCTGGCTAAACTGGTGACAGAGAGTGGAGTCGGATAAATGTATTCATGATACTCCATGGTCCTTAGGAAGTGTGGGTGAACATCTATATAAGCAAACGATCATCAGTAAAAGGAAGCGAGGATGCACAAAGACAAGTTTCTTATCATGTACAAATCATATAGAGATACTAAGCAAAACAGAAACAAATAATCTGCGGATTATCATGATGTTGCTGGTTCTCTGAACTTAAATGACTTTCGCGTGAACTATGAGAAACGGAGACGGACAGACAGACAGACAGACAGACAGACAGACAGTTTTACCTAGTTGTTAGCAGCTGCCAGAACTGGTGCACATGGTTACAGAACGGTAGACCGGAAGCTACTGTTCACAATTCTTAACCGTTTACAGCGCCGATGTGACTTAAAATGTATGGGTTACTAAACAGTAAGTCTAAAGCTATTCTTCACAATTCTTAGCCGTTTACAGCGCCGGTGTGGCTGACAGTGTTTGGGTTGCTAAACAGTAGAGCTGGCCATTCAGTTAGTCAGCAATTTTCATCACCGACACCACAACCCTTTTTATGCAGATGTTCAGTTTTACAGATTTCAAACTGAATTGCTTTCCCTCCTCTATCCATCACTGACTGCTTCCTTTAGCCTGTTAGATTGGGTTTCCCCATGGTGGTGGGAATACCACAGAACTGTAAGTGGAATACCTATGTCAGGTACTGTTGCTGGACGGATACATCAAAGTTTTACACAGGAGACCAAAGACAAATGGCTCACGTTCACTTTGGACAGACAAACAAAAGGCTCTGTTTCCACCTCCGCTTTACACAGGCGAAACAAAAAGGCTCTGTTCTCACTCCACTTTACACAGGCTAAACAAAAAGGCTCTGTTCTCACCTCCACTTTACACACGCCAAACAAAAGGCTCTGTTCCCACCTCCACTTTACACAGGCTAAGCTAAAGACTACGCAGGCCAAACAAAAGGCTCTATTCCCACATCCACTTTACACAGGCAAAACAAAAGGCTCTGTTCCCACATCCACTTTACACAGGCTAAACTAAAGACTCTGTTCTCTCGTACACACTATACAGGCCAAACAAAAGGCTCTATTCCCACATCCACTTTACACAGGCAAAACAAAAGGCTCTGTTCCCACCTCCACTTTACACAGGCTAAACTAAAGACTCTGTTCTCTCGTACACACTATACAGGCTAAACAAAAGGCTCTGTTCCCACGCACACTCTACACAGGCTAAACAAAAGGCCCTCTTCTCATGTCACTCTACACAGGCTAAACTAAAGGCCCTCTTCTCATGTCCACTCTACACAGGCTAAACTAAAGGCCCTCTTCTCATGTCCACTCTACACAGGCTAAACTAAAGGCCCTCTTCTCATGTCCACTCTACACAGGCTAAACTAAAGGCCCTCTTTCATGTCCACTCTACACAGGCTAAACTAAAGGCCCTCTTCTCATGTCCACTCTACACAGGCTAAACTAAAGGCCCTCTTCTCATGTCCACTCTACACAGGCTAAACTAAAGCCTCTTTTCATGTCCACTCTACACAGGCTAAACTAAAGGCCCTCTTCTCATGTCCACTCTACACAGGCTAACTAAAGGCCCTCTTCTCATGTCCACTCTACACAGGCTAAACTAAAGGCCCTCTTCTCATGTCCACTCTACACAGGCTAAACTAAAGGCCCTCTTCTCATGTCCACTCTGCACAGGCTAAACTAAAGGCTCTGTTCTCACGTACACTCTGCACAGGCCTAAACTAAAGGCCCTCTTCTCATGTCCACTCTACACAGGCTAAACTAAAGGCTCTGTTCTCACGTACACTCTGCACAGGCTAAACTAAAGGCTCTGTTCTCACGCACACTCTGCACAGGCTAAACTAAAGGCTCTGTTCTCACGTACACCCTTTCACAGGCTAAACTAAAGGCTCTGTTCTCACGTACACTCTACACAGGCTAAACTAAAGGCTCTGTTCTCACGTACACTCTGCACAGGCTAAACTAAAGGCTCTGTTCTCACGTACACTCTACACAGGCTAAACTAAAGGCTCTGTTCTCACGTACACTCTGCACAGGCTAAACTAAAGGCTCTGTTCTCACGTACACTCTGCACAGGCTAAACTAAAGGCTCTGTTCTCACGTACACTCTGCACAGGCTAAACTAAAGGCTCTGTTCTCACGTACACTCTGCACAGGCTAACTAAAGGCTCTGTTCTCACGTACACTCTGCACAGGCTAAACTAAAGGTCTGTTCTCACGTACACTCTGCACAGGCCAAACAAAAGGCTCTGTTCTCACGTACACTCTGCACAGGCCAAACAAAAGGCTCTGTTCTCACGTACACTCTGCACAGGCTAAACTAAAGGCTCTGTTCTCACGTACACTCTGCACAGGCTAAACTAAAGGCTCTGTTCTCACGTACACTCTGCACAGGCTAAACTAAAGGCTCTGTTCTCACGTACACTCTGCACAGGCTAAACTAAAGGCTCTGTTCTCACGTACACTCTGCACAGGCTAAACTAAGGCTCTGTTCTCACGTACACTCTGCACAGGCTAAACTAAAGGCTCTGTTCTCACGTACACTCTGCACAGGCTAAACTAAAGGCTCTGTTCTCACGTACACTCTGCACAGGCTAACTAAAGGCTCTGTTCTCACGTACACTCTGCACAGGCTAAACTAAAGGCTCTGTTCTCACGTACACTCTGCACAGGCTAAACTAAAGGCTCTGTTCTCACGTACACTCTGCACAGGCCAAACAAAAGGCTCTGTTCTCACGTACACTCTGCACAGGCTAAACTAAAGGCTCTGTTCTCACGTACACTCTGCACAGGCTAAACTAAAGGCTCTGTTCTCACGTACACTCTGCACAGGCTAAACTAAAGGCTCTGTTCTCACGTACACTCTGCACAGGCTAAACTAAAGGCTCTGTTCTCACGTACACTCTGCACAGGCTAAACTAAAGGCTCTGTTCTCACGTACACTCTGCACAGGCTAAACTAAAGGCTCTGTTCTCACGTACACTCTGCACAGGCTAAACTAAAGGCTCTGTTCTCACGTACACTCTGCACAGGCTAAACTAAAGGCTCTGTTCTCACGTACACTCTGCACAGGCTACTAAGCCCTATTTCCATGTCCCTCTCCGAAAAAAACAAAGGTTTTGTTCTCTTGTTCACTCTGAACAGACGATAAAAAGGTTCTGTTCTCACGTCCACTCTAAACAGACGAAATAAAAGGCTTTGTTCCATTGACATTAAATGGGCTTTCCACACATGGACGTCTGATTGAAAACCAAATATACATCTTTTCCAAAACTCCTTCTTTCGAGTCACGTATTTCTCTATAAGATGTCAATCATTTTCTTATCTATTAAATGTGTCCAACCGATTCCGTTTTAACACCTAACAATTTGTTGTCTCTGTCTTCACCCCTTTACCTCCATTCTAGCAAATTGATTCCGCGGTGGATCTGAAATCAGACAATACAGTCTTCATTAGAGTCTATTCTCCAGTTTTGATCAGGAAACCACTGATTTATAGCTGGTAGTACAGCGGTTGTCTCTATTCTGCAGTGATGATGAAGACAGCACCGATTTATAGCTGGTAGTGTGAGTGGTGTCTCTATTCTGCAATGATGGTGAGGGCACCACTGAGTCACTGTGTCAGTGGTGTCTCTGTTCTCCCGTGATGGTGAAGAGATCACTGATTTATAGCTGGTAGTA
The DNA here is from genome assembly GCA_018398815.1 of Conus ventricosus. NCBI lineage: Eukaryota > Metazoa > Mollusca > Gastropoda > Neogastropoda > Conidae > Conus > Conus ventricosus. Next base: position 18,473,476 of record CM031596.1, on the reverse strand, counting down.
CCAGTGGTGTCTGTTCTCCAATGATAGTGAGGGCGCCACTGATTTATGGCCGATAGAGCCAGTGATCTGTCTCTGCTGGATTCTACGGCTAGACCATCACGGCCACGGCTGGGTATTACTGAGAGGAGTCCCACCAGGATAGGAAATTCGACACCAGACAGTCGTGACAAATAGTTCTCTTGACGATACACAGTGTAATGGTTCCCATGCGTTGCCGGCGAAGGGGTTTGGTATTTCTACTTCAACGCCTTTTACAGAAACCTCAGTAATTCTCCTAAGCACTTTAACTTTCTGGAGTCAGTCTGGTCATTCCTGCGCCAGATATAGGATTCTTCATGCTCCCTGTTGGAAGGGAGGCTTTACATTGTAACGTGACTCCCCACTTGCCCAACCTAACTCCTTTGGAGTCGGGTTTTCCTTTTTATCCCCAAAAAATAAAATTTTCTTCTTTAGGGGGTGTGGGGGGTGGGGGGGGGGGGGGGAGGAAGGGGGGTGGGTAGGGGGTGTGGATCTGTGTGTGTCTGGTGCCAAAACGAATTCCCAAAAAATAAGTTTGGGGTCAATATGGCATCGTTTTGGGGTAGACCAAAAATATTCCTCCACCCAACCCCATGTTTATGTTTTTGTTTT
>CM031596.1:18458205-18471846 GCA_018398815.1 Conus ventricosus | reverse complement strand
ATTTTGTTTTTGTTAAGATTTCTTTGAGGGATGTGGGGTTGAAAAATTTTCGTCTAATATCACAGCATTGTGAAAAGACGTTAAAGAGAAGAACGAACACACACACACACACACACACACACACACACACACACACACACACACACACACAACACACACACACACTTGTTCATTTCCTTGATTGTTTATTCATTTTTGAACGCCTTGTGAGATACTGGGAATATAGAAATGGGTTAAGCTACAGCTGAACGGAAAACCTATTAAAAAAAAAACACGAAGTAAATGCATCTTCCTGGACTGGACGTATATTATATTTATCTGCACGCGAAGCATCACACACACACACACACACACACACACACACACCTCCCTTCTCTCATTCCTCATAATGATAATATGTAAGCATGAACCTTTCTATTTCAGAATACTGTGGATAATCAATATTACAACTCAATCATTTGGCAAGATTTAAATATTCCCCTTTCCACGGAATTTCTCCTTTATCTTCTGCAATCAGTTTTTTCTTATCATGACACGGACTTTTCAATTCCGTTAAATAAGGTACAGACATATCAAGTAATTGAACACAAAATTGTTACATATGAATAATGCTTTTAGTTTTTCAGCAACTTTTTTTCCTCTCCACACCTTTGTTTTGTTCCATTTTACTACCCTTTGCTGGCTGCTTTGGGGGTGCTGTTGGATTCTTTTTTTGAACCCTTGGCGGTGAGAACACCACAGAATTATGAACTGTGGTGTGTCTCTATTTGACACCAAGAGCACAGACACAATCAGCCGTGTCCCCCTGATGAGTCCGATCCAGCGGACGAAAGGCCTAGGAGCAGGCAATACAAATAAATGTGCCTTCGAGAGATATAATGATGGTTCCCTCAGGCAGCTAGTGAAGGGCTTTTCATAGTTATAATATATTCCCCATTTCTTCATCTTCAATTTTTTTTTTTTTTTTTTTTTTTTTTTATAAGTTCAAATCTTGCCAAGTCATTACTATAAGACTGAAGATTGTTAACCTGCACTTTTTTTCCCCCCACTACTTAATTGTTCAGCATTCTATTGTTTGGTCAATCCGTGGGAGATTGCATTTTCTTAAGAGATCCAAGTAAAGGGTTTGTTCTGTAACAATTTCTTAGCCACTCAAAATGTTTGGGTTTTTGAACGCGAGCGGGACCATTTCACACTGTCCATATCTTTTTGACCTCCCTTGCATCCTTGAATGGATCCTCAAGCATAGGCTCAAAGATTGTCCTTACATTTTATACTGTTTGAATAATGCTTTTAGTTTTTCAGCAACTTTTTTCCCCCTCCACCCCTTTGTTTTGTTCCATTTTATTTCCCTTTGCTGGCTGCTTTGGGGGTGCTGTTGGATTCTTTTTTTGAACCCTTGGCGGTGGAGAAACACCACAGAAATTATGAACTGTGGTGTGTCTCTATTTGACCCCAAGGCACAGACACAATCAGCGTGTCTCCCTGATAAGTCCGACCCGGCGGACGAAGGCCTGGAGCAGGCAATACAAATAAATGTGCCTTCGAGAGATATAATGATGGTTCCCTCAGGCAGCTAGTGAAGGGCTTTTCTTTTAGTTATAATATATTCCCCCTTTTTTCATCTTCAATTTTTTTTTTTTTTTTTTTTTTTTTTTATAAGTTAAAATCTTTGCCAAGTCATTACTTAACGACTGAAAAATTTTGTTAACCTGCACTTGTTTTCCCCACTACTTAATTGTTCAGCACAAATTTGTTACAATTGTGTAAAACAGTCTCATGTTATTATTTTAACGGTATTAAATCATAATTCAAATCTGATAATTCTTGTGTACATTTATTTAAGCTCTTATGGAGCATTGATTTTGATACCTGCTTTTTTAAATATTAAATGCATAAAACAACAAAAACAAAAGTATGTCATCAATGAAGGCGTATTGTGAAAATGGAGAAAATACAGAACAAAAATGAGAAAAATCACATGTCTACAAGAAGAGAGAGAGAGAGGGAGGCAGACAGACAGACAGACAGACAGACAGAGAAAACTTGAAAGGCAACTGATCAATATCACCCTCTAAAAACATTTCCCCCTCCTCAACAACTTTATTTGCCCATGTTTTATAAACAGGGGATTCTCAAATGGCGGAATATTCACTGTCTGTCCACCACACAGACATCACCATCCACACTGCGGGGCTAACCGCTCTGTTCTGTCCTGTCTTAGCTCTTGTAGGGGCACAAACCCCGCACTGCCTTCACACCGCCACTGTTTACGGGCCGCCTTCACTTTGTCTTCTGACGCCCATTAAGCACAGGCACTGTTGTCTCTCTGTCCACACTGATACCAGATTTGAAGCGAAACAGACGGGAAAGATGGTGGAGAGGAAGTGAAAGGGACGGGAGAGGGGTCGGGGAGGGATGGACGGAAGGGGTGGTAAAGGGGTGGAGGGAGACAGTGTATGAGGGACATGGGGAAGGGGGGGGGGGGGAGTAGGGAGATAGGTCAATGTGAAAGAAAGAGTGGAAGAAGGGTGATAAAACCAAAAAAGTGTTGAGACAGAATCGGGAAAACAAACAAGGAATGCCAGAATGAGCACGTAGCATTGCCAGCTTTTTAAAAAAAGTGGGTGGGAGATAAAGTGTCTCCAGTGTTGAAAGAGAAGCTGGAACAAATGAGGAATGCCAGAATGAACACACAGCATGGTCAACGTTTAAAAAGTGGGTCGGAGATGGGGGGGGGGGGGGGGGGGGGGGGGGCAGCGGAGTTGGGCACAATGAAATCTGTCAACAAGAGACAGAGAGAGGATTTTTGTTTAAGAGGGGAGGGAAGCGTGAAAAAAAGAAAACAGAAAGAGAGAAAACACAACAGGGGGATTTGTCAGTCCTGACAGAAAAGCAAAAACCCAGACACAGCATTCAACGGCCGGCGCGCAGGTTACACTCAGAGCAACTGCATTAAGTTCGCTCAGCGCTTTGCCTTTTGACCCCAGCTAGGCAGGTAGAACAGTCCAGCCCCATTTCCCAGACGCGCTCAGCGAAGACGCTTGTACTGCTGTGTGTGTGAGTGGGGGACGTTTTCGGACCTGTGCAACATCATTAAAGGGTTTTTTTTACTGTGCAGTTGTTTTTGACTATAATTTCTGTGTTTTCAGCAATAGCTCAGTGAGAAACTTGAGAATGTGACAAAAACGGCATTTCGCCCAGCTCTGTGAGTACCTAATTAAGCATGTGTTTTAAAACTTTCTGACAGAACTTTGCGACCGGGTTCGACCGGCCTGCGCGTGCGTGCGTCGTTGGCTGATGTGCTTTTAAGCCGAAGTAGGTCAAACATTGGCAAGCATCTTTGTGAACGAAAAGTTGGCATTTGTAAAGGGGTCGTATTTACCCGTTGTATACACACTTTATTTCTTCATTGTTGCTACATTTTTATTTTACTATGGTTGCATGTAGAGCAACGTAGGCCTAATTAAAGGGAAACGTTGAGGATAACATAATTACTAAAAAGCAAAATAATTTACTGATAACAGTAATGGTAGTAGGCCTAACAGTAATAAGTAAACAATTATCATAATTATAATAATACTTCTTTTCCAATCACTACTACTATTTCTATCGGCAAATTCAAATTAAAGTGTGCTGTTGGTAGTACCATTGGGGTGTTTTTTTATGTGTGTGTGTGTGTGTGTGTGTGTGTGTGTGTGTGTGTGAGAGAGAGAGAGAGAGAGAGAGAGGAGAGAGAGAGAGAGAGAGGAGAGGAGAAAAGGTGGGGGAGGGGGGTGGGGTGGCCGAAAGGATTATGGAACAAACGGTCATTCTCTCACTGTACATTTAGAACGTTTAAAGGGTTCTTGTGTAGACTGTGTGGGAAAAGGTTAAGAGATTAAGAAAGATAAAAAACAAATCAGTGGTAAATGTTTGAGTGTTGCTTTGAAATAATTGTAATCTTCAATGTGAATGTTCTGGAAGATAGGGAGGAAGTACATTCAAAAATGTCTGTGTGTTTTGTGCAAGAACTTTGAAAAATCTGATAAACCGCAAAAAAATTCAACTACAGCAAAGAGCCGGCATTGGCAGAATTTGAAAAACCCTCAAAATTATGGCACCTGTTTGATCCACTTTATCTGTCAGTCAGTGTGCGCTATGCGCTCACTTTCAACAGCAGAGTAAAGGTGGGAGCCCCAGAGAAAAAGATAAAGAAATCTGCCGTTCTCAACAGTATTCCCAACCAGCAAAACGAAAGTGCAATCAAAACTCTGATCTTGATAGTGATATTTCATTTTCTGTCTCATCTGAAGCACATCAACTCCGGCAAAGCCCCTAGAACTGTATCAGTGCAGATTTGTTGAAATGAAAAAGCATACATAAGTACTATCCCAAATTGACACAAAATAATTGTGTACATAATTCCCTATAGAACGTAAAGAGCATTATAATGTTATTTTCAAGTTGACATATGTTCACTGATCAAGTTGAATTGCATGTTTGTAATGGGTGTATATAATAGCTAGAAATATTGACCTTTGTTTCCAAGATTATGCATATATGTTTAAATATTGGGTTTTTAAAAAATTATTACATGAAGTGAGAGTATTTAACTATGAACATCACTTAGTTTTTGTTTTAGATTTTTTTTTCAAACGGGCAAAGTGTACTTCATGTTAAAGGGGTGTGGGGGTGGGGGAGGGTGGGGGTGGGGCGGTTGAGAGGAGGGAGGGGGACAACAGCAAAAGCCCTGTCAGTGTACACTTTCTGTAAAAAGCCGGGATTGAGAGTGTAGGACAACCACGGCATGTGCCAACAAGACAGTTTGTGTTGTGTTAAAATTTGTAGTGAACGGGTTATTGTGTTGAGAAGTGGATATTTTTGACACACAACCAGCTTTACCTACAAGGGTCGTGAGTACACATGTGTGGTTGTGTCCCGTGCTTTGCGTGCGTCCCGTGCGTCCCGTGCGTGCGTGCGTGTGTGTGTGTGTCGTTTGTGTGTGTGTGTGTGTGTGGTGTGTGTGTGTGTTGTGTTGTGTTGTGTGTGTGTGTGTGAGTCAGTGTGGGTGTGTGTGTGTGTGTGTGTGGTGTGGTTGTGTGTGTGATCTGTTTTGTTCTGTAAGTCATGCATGCACGTCAGTTTCAATTCAGCTTCTCTCTCTCTCTCTCTCACCCCTCTCCTCTCTCTTCTTCTCTCTCCTCTTTTCCTCTCTCTCCCCTCCCCCCCCCCCCCCCCCTCTCTCTCTCTTTTTCTCTCTCCTCCCCCTTTCCTTTCCTTTCCCGGGACCCACTCAGTCTCGTTTCCGTGTGGCCGGGTGTTTATGTTGTGTGTGGGTGGGTGGTGTGTGTTGTGTGTGTGTGGTGGTGTGAATCTGTTTGTTCTGTGAGTCATGCAGGGCACGTCAGTTTCGTTCAGTTTCTTCTTCTCTCTTCTCTTCTCCCTCTCTCTCTCCCCTCTCTCTCTCTTCTCTCTCTCTCCTCTCTCCCGCTCAGACTGTATGCGTGTGCCGTGTTATGTAATTTTTAGTGTGTGTTGTGTGTGTGTGTGTGTTGTGTGTGGGTGTGTGTGTGTGAGAGAGAGAGGGGAAAAGAGTGTGTGTTGGTGGTGTGTGTGAGAGAGAGAGAGAGAGAGAGAGGGGTTGTGTGTGTGTGTGTGAGAGAGAGAGAGGAGAGGAGAGAGAAGAAAGAGAGAGAGAGAGAGAGAGAGGGGAGAGGAGAGAGAGGGGGAAAGAGTGGGGAGAGAGAGAGAGGAGAAAATTGTTCAGTTATGAGTGCAAGCCATTGTCATGGAAACATTTTCTCTCTGATCATGTTTTATTGATTTTTTTATACAGGGTACAAAGCTATTTTGTGCTTTGTCAAGTTCTTCATATATGTATTATTAATCATCCCCCCCTCCCCCTCCACTCTCCTCCCTCTCTCTCCTCTCTCTGCATGCTTTTATTGATTTGTGTGTAAAAGGTATCCCTGCATGTCTGTTTCTTTATGTATGTATTCTCAATCAGTCTTTCCCCCCCACCCCCAAACTCCCCTCCCTCTCTCTCTATGTCAGAAATCTCTCTCTCTCTCTCTCTCTCACTCTCTCTCTCTCTCTCTCTCTCTCTCAGTTTTTGCATGGGGCGCCGGTGTACACTGTGCATGTTTCTTTTCTTCCCTATTGATTTTATAAGTGGTAAATTTGCGTGCGTGGGCTTGTGTAGTCATGTTTACTCACCATTCTCTCTCACCTCTCTTTCTCTTCTTCTCTCTCTCTCTCTCTCTCTCTCTCTCTCTTCTCTTTTCTTTCTCTCTTCCCCAGACACACCCCGCACACACACCACACACACACACACACACAACCCCACACACACACACACACCACACACTACCACACACACACACACACACACACACTCGACTTTGGGTGCAGCAGTTTTTCGTCAAGCGCTGGTCTTGTTTTTTGTTTGTTTTTTTCCATTAGTCAGGCTGTTAAAAGTTCATACCTAAACCCCCATCTGTAATGTTAAAAATCATAATGAGGGTATTGACGGTAAGTTTCTGCTTTTATGTACATATTGTGAGTGGGGCCGCATGTGTGCATGCGTGTGCGCATGTGTGTGTGTGTGTGTGTGTGTGTGTGTGTGTGTGTGTGGCATGTGCGCGCGCGCCCGTGGCACGCGTACGTGCGTGCGTTGTGTATGTGTAAGAATTTGGGGTATGTGTAAGAATAACCTTCGCAGAAAAGCGTCACAGGTGTTGTGGACAAAGACAATCCCGCTGTTCTCGGTGTACACTCGCCTCCCTGTGTGCAGCCCTTGTGTTTAAAAATTGGTCAGCTTTTGGCGCGATACAGACACCAAAGCAGTGTGTAGTTCCCCTATTCTCCACGCTTTCAGTACAAGCGCCTTGGGGCCCTTATCTCCAGACACTCTAGGGTTTCAGATACCAGACCGCTAGGCCTAACATAACAGACCCCGGGTGGTTGGCTGCGCGCGAACAATTTGTTACTTCTGTTTTCCGTCTCACGATTTTGAAGAATTTGACTCAAGCGACTTAATTTCAGCAGTCAGAACTGCCCTGCGGAGGCTGAAGAGAAATAAACAGAAAGGACACAAACACAGACACGACATTCAATAGAGGCTGAAGAGAATCAAACAGAAAGAGCAGGAGGGAAAACAACGAAATGCTGGGTCACGTACAAATAACACAGACTCATACCTGTACTAGAGTACAAAACAAAACGTTGCAGGTGAAGAGGAATTGAAAGAAACAGGCAAGCACATTATGCGACAGAAACATATAGACAGGGGACTGAAGGATTTAGAAAAAGTCAACAGCGTACAACAACAACACCAACAATAACAATAACAACGACAAAAACAAAAACAAAACATACTTGAAGACAAGGTTACTGGAATGCCAGCTAAATTTAGGTTTTAAAATCAATTCTCGTGATGAAAGAAGTAAATTTGAAAAAAAAAGTCATTTGTAAACAATCTGCATGAAATGATGTTAATGTTGGGGCTAGCTGTCGTTTCCCCAACATTCAAAAGATATTGATTTGAAAGTGATACCTACAATTCCGTAACATATACAATGATTTAACTGCTGTTTTTGAACATGATCATCGGGGAATATTGTCAGTGTTTCTCCAGTCTCCAAATGTCCAAGTACATGGAAAGTTGTTTGCTGCTGATCCCTTTCTGTCTATATGCGCACAGAAATCTATGTCACAGATCCAGCGATCTATAATCAGCACTCCGTGGGGGGTTGAACAACACCCGGAATATGTCACACATCCACAATCGATATCAGCATTCATGGGAGACTGAAAAACACCAGAATATGTCACAGATCCAGCGATCTATATCAGCACTCCTTGGGGATTAAACAACATCCGGCATGTCACAAATCCAAAAATCTATATCAGCACTCCATGGGGGATTAAACAACACCCGGCATGCACAAAGATAGCTAGAGAGTATCCCCCAGAGGCACAGATAGCAGCAACATCTTTTATCACCTGTCTGTCACAGCATGCCCACTACTTGCTGGCTAAACTGGTGACAGGAGTGGGTCGGAGTTGGATAAATGTATTCATGATACTCCATGGTCCTTAGGAAGTGTGGGTGAACATCTTATAAAGCAAAACGAACATCAGTAAAAGGAAGGAGGATGCACAAAGACAAGTTTCCCTTTTCATGTAAAATCATATGAGATACTAAGCAAAACAGAAAAAAATAATCTGCGGATTATCATGATGTTGCTGGTTCTCTGAACTTAAATGACTTTCGCGTGAACTATGAGAAACGGAGACGGACAGACAGACAGACAGACAGACATTTTTACCTAGTTGTTAGCAGCTGCCGAACTGGTGCACCTGGTTACAGAACGGTAGACCGGAGCTACTGTTCACAATTCTTAACCGTTTACAGCGCCGATGTGACTTTTAAAAAGTATGGGTTACTAAACAGTAAGTCTAAAACTATTTTTTCAAATTCTTAGCCCTTTACAGCGCCGGTGTGGCTGACAGTGTTTGGGTTGCTAAACAGTAGAGCTTTGGCCATTCAGTTAGTCAGCAATTTTCATCACCCACACCACAACCCTTTTTATGCAGATGTTCAGTTTTACAGATTTCAAATGAATTGCTTTCCCCCCTCTATCCATCATGACTGCTTCCTTTAGCCTGTTAGATTGGGTTTCCCCTTTGGGGGTGGGAAATTTCCACAGAACTGTAAGTGGAATACCTATGTCAGGTACTGTTGCTGGACGGATACATCAAAGTTTTACACAGGAGACCAAAGACAAATGGCTCACGTTCACTTTGGACAGACAAACAAAAGGCTCTGTTTCCACCTCCGCTTTACACAGGCGAAACAAAAAGGCTCTGTTCTCACCTCCACTTTACACAGGCTAAACAAAAAGGCTCTGTTCTCACCTCCACTTTACACACGCCAAACAAAAGGCTCTGTTCCCACCTCCACTTTACACAGGCTAAGCTAAAGACTACGCAGGCCAAACAAAAGGCTCTATTCCCACATCCACTTTACACAGGCAAAACAAAAGGCTCTGTTCCCACATCCACTTTACACAGGCTAAACTAAAGACTCTGTTCTCTCGTACACACTATACAGGCCAAACAAAAGGCTCTATTCCCACATCCACTTTACACAGGCAAAACAAAAGGCTCTGTTCCCACCTCCACTTTACACAGGCTAAACTAAAGACTCTGTTCTCTCGTACACACTATACAGGCTAAACAAAAGGCTCTGTTCCCACGCACACTCTACACAGGCTAAACAAAAGGCCCTCTTCTCATGTCCACTCTACACAGGCTAAACTAAAGGCCCTCTTCTCATGTCCACTCTACACAGGCTAAACTAAAGGCCCTCTTCTCATGTCCACTCTACACAGGCTAAACTAAAGGCCCTCTTCTCATGTCCACTCTACACAGGCTAAACTAAAGGCCCTCTTCTCATGTCCACTCTACACAGGCTAAACTAAAGGCCCTCTTCTCATGTCCACTCTACACAGGCTAAACTAAAGGCCCTCTTTTCATGTCCACTCTACACAGGCTAAACTAAAGGCCCTCTTCTCATGTCCACTCTACACAGGCTAAACTAAAGGCTCTGTTCTCACGTACACTCTGCACAGGCCAAACAAAAGGCTCTATTTCCATGTCCACTCTTCACAGAAAAAAAACAAAGGTTTTGTTCTCTTGTTCACTCTGAACAGACGATAAAAAGGTTCTGTTCTCACGTCCACTCTAAACAGACGAAATAAAAGGCTTTGTTCCATTGACATTAAATGGGCTTTCCACACATGGACGTCTGATTGAAAACCAAATATACATCTTTTCCAAAACTCCTTCTTTCGAGTCACGTATTTCTCTATAAGATGTCAATCATTTTCTTATCTATTAAATGTGTCCAACCGATTCCGTTTTAACACCTAACAATTTGTTGTCTCTGTCTTCACCCCTTTACCTCCATTCTAGCAAATTGATTCCGCGGTGGATCTGAAATCAGACAATACAGTCTTCATTAGAGTCTATTCTCCAGTTTTGATCAGGAAACCACTGATTTATAGCTGGTAGTACCAGCGGTGTCTCTATTCTGCAGTGATGATGAAGACAGCACCGATTTATAGCTGGTAGTGTGAGTGGTGTCTCTATTCTGCAATGATGGTGAGGGCACCACTGAGTCACTGTGTCAGTGGTGTCTCTGTTCTCCCGTGATGGTGAAGAGATCACTGATTTATAGCTGGTAGTACCAGTGGTGTCTGTTCTCCAATGATAGTGAGGGCGCCACTGATTTATGGCCGATAGAGCCAGTGATCTGTCTCTGCTGGATTCTACGGCTAGACCATCACGGCCACGGCTGGGTATACTGAGAGGAGTCCCACCAGGATAGGAAATTCGACACCAGACAGTCGTGACAAATAGTTCTCTTGACGATACACAGTGTAATGGTTCCCATGCGTTGCCGGCGAAGGGGTTTGGTATTTCTACTTCAACGCCTTTTACAGAAACCTCAGTAATTCTCCTAAGCACTTTAACTTTCTGGAGTCAGTCTGGTCATTCCTGCGCCAGATATAGGATTCTTCATGCTCCCCTGTTGGAAGGGAGGCTTTACATTGTAACGTGACTCCCCACTTGCCCAACCTAACTCCTTTGGAGTCGGGTTTTCCTTTTTATCCCAAAAAAATAAAATTTTCTTCTTTAGGGGGTGTGGGGGGTGGGGGGGGGGGGGAGAAAGGGGGGTGGGTAGGGGGTGTGGATCTGTGTGTGTCTGGTGCCAAAACGAATTCCCAAAAAATAAGTTTGGGGTCAATATGGCATCGTTTTGGGGTAGACCAAAAATATTCCTCCACCCAACCCCATGTTTATGTTTTTGTTTTTGCTTTTAGTCACAGTGCATTTGTTGTTGGTTTTTGTTTGTTTGTTTGTTTGTTTGTTTGTTTGTTTGCTTGTTTGTTTTTGATTGATTGTGCAGCCTTCAGCGGACTGACAGTCTGTGACAGGATCAGACAAACACCCGGAGGTTGATCTGGGGCAGAAGCAAACAGATTCACAGAAGCTAAATTTGGAGGGGGGGGGGGGGAGGAGAGGGGGGGGGCTTTTCGGAGCTTTATGCTCTCTCTCTCTCTCTCTCTCTCTCTCTCTCTCTCTCTCTCTCTCTCTCTCCCCAATCTCCTCTCTCTCTCCCTCCCCCCTCTGTGTGTGTGTGTGTGTGTGTGTGTGTGTGTGCGTGCGTGCGTGCGTGCGTGCGTGCGTGCGTGCGTGCGTGCGTGCGTGTGTGTGTGTGTGTGTGTGTGTGTGTGTGTGGCTGCGTATCTACACAAAACTTCGCAAAGTTATTGTCGTGCTAACGGAAGACGTGCTGACAATTCCCGGATCGGAGATCTCTAGAATCTGAAAAATGAAAGAGGTGCAAATGTCAGAAACTCCGTCCTGGTAAAGATTGATAACCTGTCAGGACAAACTTGGCTTGAAGGGCAAGGAGTTCGGGGAAAACATTCCCCACTGCACGCTCAGTGATTCAGAGAGAGAGAGAGAGAGAGGAGAGAGAGAGAGAGAGAGAGAGAGAGAGAGAGAGAGAGAGAGAGAGAGGGAGAGAGAGAGAGAGAGACAGACAGACAGACAGACAGACAGACACACAGACAGAGACAGACAGACAGACAGACAGAGACAAAGAGAGACAGAGACAGGAAGAGAGAGAGAGAGAGAGAAGAGAGAGAGAGAGAGAGAGAGAGAGAGAGAGAGAACTCGTACTGGAACTCGATTTCATTGAGTAAACACTAAAATGTTCATCCCAAGCCCACCACCATCATTGAGGCACATTCAAGGTGTTCAATCATTTTCCTTGCGAATTTCTAAATGCATTGTACAGAAAACGTGATAGCTATAACACTTTCCGCCTCTCTATCATGAATGTTTATTCTTTGGATCAATGTCAGATCTTTTATTAAGTTTTTATAACTTTCACATTTAAATGAAACATGACATTCTTGTTTCAATTTCACTTTTGCGCGAAGGACACAGTAACACTGTTCGATTGATAGCCTTTCTATAGCGAAGTTTATGACTGAGAATTGTGGGAATCCCCAGCCTACACTGAATGCAACAAGCACGAAAACATCTTCTTTGCCTTTAGCTAATGTATTTCTCGCACTGAAACACATTTCCAAAGCCACAGAAATATTTACAACGCTCATAAGAATGAAAGTCTGATGACCAAGTTCGCCTATACTGACCCATAAGTCTTTGTCTAAAGACAGCAAGAACAGAAGCAACATCGCCGACATTTTATTGTTGCCATGCATGCCCGAATCCATTTTTTACAAAGCAGGTCTTTTATTTTGGAAGAACATGTACTTTTTTTTCCATTTCCTTGTAGATGTACCATCATTTCATGTACTTTACTGGGTAATCTATTGACTGTTAAATTAACAACTCTGAGCCAAAACTTCATACATCTCGCAGCCGCATGAATAAATATAGGCAATCGTCTAAAGTCCCCCCAAACCATCTTATTTGGAGTCTGAATCCCAACATTTAACACTTTTGTACATGCAAACACGTGAACCTTTTAAAGAACGTCGAACTGTAGGAATCCCCATACTTCAGATCCATAATGGCTACAGGCAATGTTTGAGCATCAAACAGTTGAAAAAGAACACATTCTTATCTTCAGATCCATAATGGCTACAGGCATGTTGGAGCATCCAACAGTTGAAAAAGAACACATTCTTATCTTCAGATCCATAATGGCTACAGGCAATGTTGGAGCATCAAACAGTTGAAAAAGAAACATTCTTATCTTCAGATCCATAATGGCTACAGGCAATGTTGGAGCATCAGACAGTTGAAAAAGAACACATTCTTATCTTCAGATCCATAATGGCTACAGGCAATGTTGGAGCATCAGACAGTTGAAAAAGAACACATTCTTATCTTCAGATCCATAATGGCTACAGGCAATGTTGGAGCATCAGACAGTTGAAAAAGAACACATTCCTATCAAGAACGTCCCTTTCGCGCCCAGTGTGAGAAGATAGTGATGGTTCGTTCTTCGTTTTCACTGTCCTCAGCGTTGTTTTGTCTTCTGAATTTGTTTACCAGGCAAAATAAGTATAATTTCTCTGCAGGCAAAATAAGTATAATTTCTCTTTTGAATTTGTTTCAGTTTCCGCCGGCAGTCAACTCGCTTTGAAATGACAGCTGGAATGTTATTGCTTCCGGCGCATGAAACCAGCTTTGAACGGCGACTGAAACCAGCTTTGAACGGCGCATGAAACCAGCTTTGAACGGCGCATGAAACCAGCTTTGAACGGCGCATGAACCCAGCTTTGAACGGCGCATGAAACCAGCTTTGAACGGCGCCTGAAACCAGCTTTGAACGGCGCATGAAACCAGCTTTGAACGGCACATGAAACCAGCTTTGAACGGCGCATGGAACCAGCTTTGAACGGCGCATGGAACCAGCTTTGAACGGCGCCTGAAACCAGCTTTGAACGGTGCAAAGGAAGGCTGGCCACACAAAGACAGATGACGATCAAACGGTGGTCATGTATCCAGGCAACCTCTTCCACCCCTCCCCTCTCCACCCCCCACTCCCTCCCTGACTCGCGTGTGTGTGTGTGTGTGTGTGTGTGTGTGTGTGTGTGTGTGTGTGCG
>CM031596.1:18450705-18455705 GCA_018398815.1 Conus ventricosus | reverse complement strand
TTTGGTTTTTTTCTTTGTTTTTGTGTGTGTGTGTGTTTGTAGTTGTAAGACTTTTTCTGCAATGTATCGATCTATTTCTGTTGGAGGGGGGGGGGGGGGGGTTTGTGTGTGTTTGTAGTTGTAAGACTTTTTTCTGCAAGTATCGATCTATTTCCGTTTCCTTAAGACAAAAAGACACAAAGAACAATAGACAGACAGGGCAATATTTATTTATTCCTTAATTTTCCGTCCTTTTTTTTTCTTCTTTTTTTCTTCTCTTTAGCCAGAGAAGTCAAAGAACTTACGTTCAATACTGTTTGTTTTCCCCCCACCGTGTGTGACGTCATCTGTTTTCTAGTCGTTATGCAGCACCGATGGTGACTGAGGGGAAAAGAGGATAAGGGGGGGGGGGGGGGGGGGGGCGGGGCGGGGAGGGGTTGGAGGGTGTAATTACCTTCGTTATCTCCTGCCAGCCCGTCCTCCTCGTTTATCAGAGTCAGGAGGGGGGGTGGGGGGGGGTGGGGTGGGGTGGGTGGGATGGGGGGGGGAATACAGAGGTAAACAGGGAGGGACGGGTGTGGGGTGGGGAGTGGGGATGACAGCAGAGGTGGGCTACGTGCAGGTGAGTGAGATTGCTTTGTCTGCCATTGTCTGTTCTCAGGCCATCTGTCTGTCTGTCTGTCTGTCTGACTGAGAGCGGTGATACCTGGTGAGGTCTCTCTCTCTCTCATCTCACGGCACTGCCGCACGCCGCGATCCCTTCCTCTCCAGGTGGTTTTTTTCTTTTTTTTTTTTTTTTTTTTTTTTTTTTTGACCGAGACCGATTCGTCGTCGCACGGTCGTTATAAAGCACGCCTCTTTGAGTGCTCTATGAAGGGAGAGAACCCTGTCACGGTGATTAGTCTGACCTTCTGCATGAAGAATGACCCCCCCCCCCTAACCCCCCCCCCCACCCCTACCCCCACCCCCCGCCAGTAACAGGGTGCAGGACAATGCAGACGTTGTGCTCAGTTTGTAGAAGAGACAGTATATGCAGACACTATAGATAGATAGATAGATAGATAGATAGATAGATAGATAGACACTGTAGACAGAAACTGTAGACCGACACTACTGCAGACAGACACTGCAGACAGACACTGCAGACAGACACTGCAGACAGACAGACACTGTAGACAGACACTGTAGACAGACACTGCAGACAGACACTGCAGACAGACACTGCAGACAGACACTGCATACGTTGTGCTCAGTTTGTAGAGAGACAGTAGAGGCAGACACTATTGACAGACAGACACTGCAGACAGACACTACAGACAGACACTGCAGACAGACACTGCAGACAGACACTGCAGACAGACACTGTAGACAGACACTATAGACAGACGCTGCAGACAGACGCTGTAGACAGACGCTGTAGACAGACTTTCCGTGTCATGGCCAGTGTATCTTTGCTACTTTACCATTCACAGACCAGTCACAGAGGACGACCCTACTGTCACCGAATGCCGGTGTAGGAGGCAAAAAAGACTTCCAGGAAAAAACACTGGGAGTGTATTTTTCCTGGGAAAGAAACACTGCAATCTCGGACGTTTGGGCCGTTATATTGGTATGGACACAGAAGAATACCTCAGATCGACAAAGATGGCAGCAAATCGTATCTGGGCTACAGACACAGAGATCATGGCAGCTGCCTTGCTCCTGAACACCACGATCAGCGTGTATACTCAAAGTGGAGATGAGAGAAGGTGGCTCGATCACACACCCCTTGGCAGAGCTGAAAGCCAAGAGAAAATTTATTTGTTGAACCTCTGTGGGCACTTCGAAAGGGTTGTTTCATGCGAGTGTTAAACGTGTTCTTAAAGAATTTTTAAAGAATTTTAATCATGGAAGAATTAAAAGAATTAATTGAAAGAAAACTAGAGCAGTCTTTTTTTTCCTGGGGTAGTGTTAATTTCCTGGGCGTAGTCATTTTTTCCTGGTGAAGAAGTGTAATCTTCCTAGGAAAATAACACTCCTGTAGTGTTTTTTTCCCGCAGTGTTTATTTTCCGCCGACACCGGGCACCTGGCTGACTGACGTGACGACCTTACTGTCACCGAATGCCGGGCACCTTGCTGATTGACGTGACGACCCTACTGTCACTGAATGCCGGGCACCTGCTGACTGACGTGGTGTGTGAGAAGTGCTGGTGATCCTGACACTGACGTGTGTGTGTGTGTGTGTGTGTGTGGTGTGTGTGTGTGTGTGTGTGTGTGTGTGTCTGTGTGTGTATCTGTGTATGTTTTGGGAAGTAGGATGCTCCTCTCTCTCTCTCTCTCTCTCTCTCCTCTCTCTCTCTCTCCTCTCTCTCTCTCTCTCTCTCTCTCTCTCTCTCTCTCTCTCTCTTTGCAACTTATGGAGATGATGTTTACCGTTACATATTTTTCAGATTCCCGTCTTCTGTGAAACCATTATTCTTGTAACCACAATTGTAATTAGTTCTTAAAAATAGGTTTTAAAAATGACATAGAAAATACGTATTGCTTCCCTGTATGAGTATATAGAGAGCAGACCCACAGACACAATAGAGCTTGACCTGAATGTCGCGACTACGTGTTGTTGTTTTATCCAGAATGCTATGGATTTGCATGAGGAGTGGTCTATAAAGGTAGCATGTCCATATGTTCTCCTGTGGTTTGTTTGATGTGTTAGATTTGTGTGTGGACATGCCGTATGCCAGTATGGCCTGTGTTTACATTTCATTTACGCGCTGGTTGACACCCGTGTTGTTCATGGTTTTAGCCATGGGTGTTTTGCACTGCTCTCTCTCTCTCTCTCTCTCTCTCTCTCTCTCTCTGTGTCATGTAGGTTAGGATTGAGGAAAGACAACAACATAAAAGGGACACAAATACTTTACGAAATGAAAAAGCCTGAAGCATAAATTATCTACCTTTAAAATATTTCAACATAACGTATACTTATGAATGGTTTGACTATATACTTTATCCACATTTTGTGAGAATTTCAGAAGAAAAGATTCGACAGGGTTATGTTCTTATCCAACACAAATTGATCTTGGCAACGTCTGTATAATCTGCGCAAGCACAGCTTTGGTACCACGTAAACCTCAGCAACCCCTGTTTCATGCTGTATTCACATGACAGTTATTTAAATAAATGCAGAAGTTCTCGCCTCGATGGTCCGAAATCAGTAGACTCTCAAACCCCACACTTCATTTGTTGATATGTTTGTAGTTCTTGAGCATTCTATATCCGGCACTACGTTTGTTGTTGTTGAGAGTTTTATATCCCACAGTTTATTTGTTGTTTCATTTCTCATTCCAGATGGCCTTCATATGCATAAATCCGAGCGACCGTATAGTATACTACTGATGACACTTGACCATCTTTTTTGTATGTTTCTCTCTCTAATTTCAAAAATGAACACGTAAGTCGTAGCATACGTATACTTTTGCTTATTTCGTTCTTGTTTCCCCAGATGTGTCGGTTGTATGCAGGCCATGGAGTTTGTTTGCAGTTGTTTTCCCCTTTGCGTTTTCGTTAGTCCATCACATTACATGTTTTCGTTGTCTTGACATACCTCTCAGAGGTTACATATGTCATATGTTTCATATTGATCAGTCTTTCTGTCTGTCCCTGTCTCTGTATCTCTGTCTGTCTGTCTGTGTGTCGCTCTGCTTACGCACACACATACTCATGAACTCACATACACAGAGACGCACACATACTAAAACACACACACGTACTCATGAACTCACATACACAGAGACACACACACATACTAAGACACACACACACACACACACACACAGAAGTGATAGGCAGTGAAGTGCATTTTGTGCTCTGTCGTCCTGTAATGCAAACATTAACAGCTCACTACTTACCGTTGCAGCATTATATAGTCCCAAATCACTTATGATTAAAACTACTTTGGGGTTGTACTCAAGAACAGTCAGAGATGTGTTGAGTTATTCCTTCAAAGCGTTCAAATTGCGGTCAGTAATGTTATCTTAGTATTGTTTGTGAACATAAAGTTGGCTATGTCTGAGTGTTGTTATTTTGCTTCTATGATTGTATTTGATTGCTCCCCTTCATGAGGGGCAATGGCCTAAACAAGAATTACTCATCTTGACTTTTGACTCTCTCTCTCTCTCTCTCTCTCTCTCTCTCTCTCTCTCTCTGCCTTAGTATGCGTGTGCCTCTGTGTATGTGTTTTCATGAGTATGCGTTTGTGCGCCAGGAGAGCGAGAGCGAGAGAGAGAGAGAGAGAGACAGACAGACAGAGACAGAGACAGACAGACAGAGATTGCGATCAATGTGTACCATGAGACATGTCATCTCTAAGAGGTATGTCAAGGCAATGAAAAATGTAATGTGAAGCATTCAGAAAACGCAAAGGGAAAAATTCGAAAAGAAACTATGGCCTGCACACAACAGTTAAAGCAAGAACGAAATAAGCAGAAGAACATCCATGTAACGCGTGACTCCTTGAAGTTTGAAATTATAGAAGGAGAAACAAAAAGATGGTCAAGAGTCGTCAGTAGTACACCTTACGGTCGCTCGATGTTTTGCATATGCACTCTCCTGGAACAACAGGTCATCTTATTGGAGACAATACTCTCAAGAACAACAAATGAACTATGGGATGTAAAACTCTCAAGAACAACAAATTAATCAACAAATAGAGTATAATTCGAGAGCCTACTGACTTCGGACTATCGAGGTCTGAACTTCTGCATTTATTTAAATAACTGTCATGTGAATACAGCATGAAACAGGGGTTGCTGAGGTTTACGTGGTACCAACGCTGTGCTTGTCACAGATTATACAGACGTTGGCAGGATCGTTTGTGTTGGATAAGAACAAAATCCCGTTGAATCTTTCTTCTGAAATTCTCACAACATGTGGATAAAGTATACAGTCAAACCATTCATAAGTATACGTTATGTTGAAATATTTTAAAGGTACATAATTCAGTTTCCGTTGAATCTTGTCTTCAATCTAATCATGGTAAATAAAG
>CM031596.1:18442192-18444692 GCA_018398815.1 Conus ventricosus | reverse complement strand
CACGATAGATAGATAGATAGATAGATAGATAAAATAGATATACACTGTAGACAGAAACTGTAGACCGACACTACTGCAGACAGACACTGCAGACAGACACTGCAACAGACACTGCAGACAGACAGACACTGAGACAGACACTGTAGACAGACACAGCAGACAGACACTGCAGACAGACACTGCAGACAGACACTGCATACGTTGTGCTCAGTTTGTAGAGAGAACAGTAGAGGCAGACACTATTGACAGACAGACACTGCAGACAGACACTACAGACAGACACTGCAACAGACACTGCAGACCAGACACTGCAGACAGACACTGAAAGACAGCCCACTATAGACAGACGCTGCAGACAGACGCTGTAGACAGACGCTGTAGACAGACTTTCCGTGTCATGGCCAGTGTATCTTTGCTACTTTACCATTCACAGACCAGTCACAGAGGACGACCCTACTGTCACCGAAAGCCGGTGTAGGAGGCAAAAAAGACTTCCAGGAAAAAAACACTGGGAGTGTATTTTTCCTGGAAAGAAACACTGCAATCTCGGACGTTTTGGGCCGTATAATTGGTAATGGACACAGAAAAAATACCTCAGATCGACAAAGATGGCAGCAAACGAAATCTGGGCTACAGACACAGAGATCATGGCAGCTGCCTTGCTCCTGAACACCACGATCAGCGTGTATACTCAAGTGGAGATGAGAGAAGGTGGCTCGATCACACCCCCCTTGGGCAGAGCTGAAACCCAAAGAGAAAATTTATTTGTTGAACCTCTGGGGGCACTTCGAAAGGTTGTTTCATGCGAGTGTTAAACGTGTTCTTAAAGAATTTAAAGAATTTTAATCATGGAAGAATTAAAAGAATTAATTGAAAGAAAACTAGAGCAGTCTTTTTTTTCCTGGGTAGTGTTAATTTCTGGGCGTAGTCATTTTTTCCTGGTGAAGAATGTAATCTTCCTGGGAAAATAACACCCTGTAGTGTTTTTTTCCCGCAGTGTTATTTTCCGCCGAAAACCGGGCCCCTGGCTGACTGACGTGACGCCCTTTACTGTCACCGAAAGCCGGGCACCTTTGCTGATTGACGTGACGACCCTACTGTCACTGAATGCCGGGCACCTGGCTGACGACGTGGTGTGTGAGAAGTGCTGGTGATCCTGACACTGACGTTAGTGTGTGTGTGTGTGTGTGTGTGTGTGTGTGTGTGTTTGTGTGTGGGGTTGGTCTGTGTATCTTTTGTATGTTTTGGGAAGTAGGATGCTCTCTCTCTCTCTCTCCTCTCTCCTCTCTCTCCCTCTCTCTCTCTCTCTCTCTCCTCTCTCTTTGCAACTTATGGAGATGATGTTTACCGTTACATATTTTCAGATTCCCGTCTTCTGTGAAACCATTATTCTTGTAACCACAATTGTAAATTAGTTTTTAAAAAATAGGTTTTAAAAATGACATAGAAAATACGTAAGCTCCCTGTATGAGTATATAGAGAGCAGAACCCACAGACACAATAGAGCTTGACCTGAATGTCGCGACTACGTTTGTTGTTTTATCCAGAATGCTATGGATTTGAAAGAGGAGGGTCTATAAAGGTAGCATGTCCATAGTTCTCCTGTGGTTTGGTTTAAATGTGTTAGATTTGTGTGTGGACATCCGAATGCCAGTATGGCCTGTGTTTAACATTTCATTTACGCGCTGGTTGACACCCTGTTGTTCATGGTTTTAGCCATGGGTGTTTTTGCACTCTCCTCTCTCTCTCTCCTCCCCTCTCTCTCTCTCTCTCTCTGTGTCATATAGGTTAGGGATTGAGGAAAGACAACAACAAAAAGGGACACAAATATTTTACGAAATGAAAAAGCCTGAAGCATAAATTATCTACCTTTAAAATATTTCCACATAATGTAAACTTATGAATGGTTTGACTGTAAACTTTATCCACATTTTGTGAGAATTTCAGAAGAAAAGATTCGACAGGGTTATGTTCTTATCCAACACAAATTGATTTTGGCAACGCTGTATAATCTGCGCAAGCACAGCTTTGGTACCACGTAAACCTCAGCAACCCCTGTTTCATGCTGTATTCCCCATGACAGTTATTTAAATAAATGCAGAAGTTTTCACCTTGGGTGGGCCGAAATCAGTAGACCTCAAACCCCACACTTCATTTTTTGATATGTTTGTAGTTCTTGAGCATTCTATATCCGGCACTACGTTTGTTGTTGTTTGAAGTTTTATATCCCCAGTTTATTTGTTGTTTCATTTCTCATTCCAGATGGCCTTCATATGCATAAATCCGAGCGACCGTAGTTAACTACTGATGACACTTGACCCTCTTTTTTGTATGTTTCTCTCTCTAATTTCAAAAATGAACACGAAAGTCGTAGCATACTTTTACTTTTGCTTATTTCGTTCTTGTTTCCCCAGATGTGTCGGTTGTATGCAGGCCAAGGAGTTTGTTTGCAGTTGTTTTTCCCCCTTTGCGTTTTTTGTAGTCCATCACATTTCATGTT
>CM031596.1:18429692-18437192 GCA_018398815.1 Conus ventricosus | reverse complement strand
GGGGCCACCAACCTCTAATTTTTTCCCATGTATTTTTCCTTTTCTTTTCTTCTTTCGTTTTACGTGGTGGGCCCCAACCTCTCATTTTTTCCCATGTATTTTCTCTTTCTTTTCTTCTTTCGTTTTACGTGGTGGGCCACCAACCTCTAATTTTTTTCCCATGTATTTTTGCTTTCTTTTCTTCTTTAGTTTTACGTGGTGGGCCACCAACCTCTAATTTTTTCCCATGTTTTTTCCTTTCTTTTCTTCTTTCGTTTTACGCGGGGCCTCCATCCTCCTCGTCGTTTTTCCCACTTTTTCAGTTTTTTTCTTTCTTCAAATCCTCACACACCATGCACAGTCTGTGTGTGGTTTCATTACCAATGAATTTTCGCTTGCTGGTTTAGTTAGTGTATGTGTGTGTGCGTTATACATGGCGTCCGGGTTTATTTATGTTCTAATAATGTTTAGTGTGTGAACACTTTCGCTCTGTTGCATTTACTACTCACACCGAAAGAAGCGATTAAACAAAAGAGCTAAACACTACAGTACTTATAAAAAAGAAATGCACAATATGTGTGTGTGTGTGTGGTGTGTGTGTGTGTGTGTGTGTGTGAGAGAGAGAGAGAGAGAGAGGAGAGAGAGAGAGAGAGAGAGAGAGAGAGAGAGAGAGAGAGAGAGAGAGAGAGAGAGAGAGAAGAGAGAGAGACTCGAACCCAAATGTTCAAACCTAGTTCTGCATTATCCGGAACCCTCTTTTCATACAATTGCTTGCTTCCATGCTCGCGTTTCTAAAATTGTCTAAAGCGCCTACGGACATTTTCTGCCTAGACAGCACCTTTTGAAAGACTTCCCTGGGGCTGTACTTACATGTCGTGGGTAGCGGGGAAGTGACCTACTTACCTCGTTGTAAGCTCGAGGGTCCGTTACTTGCGGATCCATATGTCGAGAGTAACCTTTAATCTCGTGGTTACAGCCCTGATGTGGCCCTTTGCGGTCGGCTGGGCCATAAGCAACATTAGAGAACTTTAGCGGCGACTTTCGTTCAATCGGCCTCTTCGTCGCGTGACGTCAAACACGGCTTCCGCCCTACAGCCCGCTGTTCTATGTTGGCGTGTTAGCAGCGTCTGGAGTCGTCTGCTGTACTTTGGAAGAGTGGCGTCCCCTGTATTTCATCTAGATCAACAAATGTGCTCGTATGCACCGACATATTTCACGTAGACTACAAATAATTCCACATGGAGTATCATGTTGTTGTTGTTCTGCTGGAGTAAACAAAAATTTACAGATTCAAAACAACCAAGGTTTAGGAGGCTTCATAGGCCTCCTTGGGTTTTCTATGACAAATAAACGACTGACTCTGAGTCTAGGCCAAACGTTCCGCCAAGTTTGTTGTCGAATCGATTCAGCTTACCTTTTACTTTGTAGTGATTCTTTTGGGCTTTTAGCACCGTGACATACCGTGTAATACAACAGGAAATGTGTAGACTAATGTTTTTGTTAACAAATTGGAAGTACTTACCGATTATAAAGCAGACAATTGGGCTCGTAAAGATCGCTTCCACGAGCGGCGTTAAAAACCCCGATTGAACGACGCGCTCAGCCGGCCGCGGCCTTGCTTGGCAAGGTTGCGCATGCGCACATGGCCTCGATGAGAGAAAAAGGGGATTCCCTAAGGACGCCGGTGGCTAACGCGGGCTGCTAAAGTTCTCTATTATCTTAATCTCGTGGTTTGCAGTGGGTGAAGGGTGGGTAACCTACAACGAGGCATGAGTTTGCCCTGGGTAGATCAAAACAAAGATGGCTGCCAAATTTCGAGGTTTTTCACCGACAAAGGCAACTATTGCGGAGAAACCGTATCAATTTTTCGGGACAGAACGAATCCATTGGACACATTCAATGATGACGAACTTCACGCAAAGTTATTTCGTCGTCACAACATCTTCCAGCTGACAGACACTCTCTGACAAGACATTGAATTTGATTTGCACAGACTGACACGGAACTCTGCCCTCTGCTCTACAAGTGTGTCTGGCACTGCGCTTTTTTTTTTTTTTTTTTTTTTTTTGCTACTGGCACATTTCAAGATGTTGTTGGAGAAACAATCGGTGTGTCTCAGCAAACAACATCAAGAATTGTTAGGAGAGTGGCACTGGCCTTGTTGCGTCGCTTGCCTCTGTTAGTGAAAATGCCAGCTACGGTGAAGCAGACGGCACGCTGTTTAGCAGTTATGTTGTCAACAACATTGGTGACGACGGACATGCGCAGAAGCTTGGGGGTTATTCAAGACATGCGCAGAAGGAGGCAACCCTCTTTTTCTTTGACCTTCACCTAGATACTTCGTAGGTAGAAACCGAGACAAAAAAAAACCCAGAGGATATAAGCTATGAAAGTAATATGCGCTGAGCCCACAAGATTTTTTTTTTTACCCAGGAGTTTAATAATCTCGTTGAAGAAATAAATTTACCAACAATTTACTTATGTGTTGTAAAGTACGGCAGCTGGTGAGGTCTCAACGCTTTCCATCACCACAAACGGATATGTACTTAATAATAAGCTTTAGTGTGCAAATGAATCGCTGTAAAAGAAAAAAAATCTCTTTTTTAAATATATGTATGTAATGTTGTGCCGAACAATTTAGTAGGGAGGGAAGGAATATAAACGTTGTTTAACAATATTTCTGTCATTATATTATCGATGCGGCCAAGGTTTAAATGTAAATAAAGCCATGAAACGCGTGTGAGGAACAAACGCAAAAAAGGAAATGTAAACATAAAGTCGTGGAATTACATCTTAAATGTTATTTCCTTCACAAAATATATAAAGATCCATCGCAATCCTTCCTCAAGACAAACAAATTCATATTGCCTGCGCCTGGGCCTTTCGTCCGCCGAATCGAACTCACCGGGAGAACACGACAGATTTTGCGCATGCGTCCTTTGGCATCAAATGGAGATACGCCACAGTCTATAATTCTGTGGTGTTCTCACCACCAAGGGTTAAAAAAAAAAGAAAAAAGATCCAACAGCACACAGAGCTGCCAGCGAAAGGAAGAAGTAAACAAAAAGAACGTGTGGTAAACAAATAATTTGCTGAAAAACTAAAATCATTAAATAAACAGTATAAAATGTAGGGGTCAATCTTTGAGCCTATGCTTGAGGATCTAGTCAAGGATGCAAGGGAGGTCAAAAGATGGCCGACAATCCGAGAGGTCGGCTCTGCTGTTTAATAACCCACGCATTGTTAGCAGCTAAGACTTGTGCAGAACAGCCTTTACTTGGATCTCCTGAGAGATGCAATCTTCTTACTGATTGCATCTCTCAGGAATTTGTGTGGGGGTGGGCGCGCGCGCGCGCGCGCGTGTGTGTGTGTGTGTGTGTGTGTGTGTGTGTGTGTGTGTTGTGTGTGTGTGTGTGGGGGGGGGGGGGTGCTTGCATGCATGCATGTGTCTGTCCGCGCTCGCACGCGCGCGTGTATGTGTGTGTGTGTGTGTGTGTATATGTGCCTCGTGTGTGTGTGTGTGTGTGTGTGTGTGTGTGTGTGTGTGTGTGTGTGTGTGTGTGTGTGTATGTGCCTCTGTGTGTGTGTGTGTGTGTGTGTGTGTGTGTGTGTGTGTGTGTGTGTGGTATGTGCCTCTCTCTCTGTGTGTGTGTGTGTGTGTGTGTGTGTGTGTGTGTGTGTGTGTGTGTGTGTATGTGCTGTGTGTGTGTGTGTGTTGTGTGTGTGTGTGTGTGTGGTGTGTTGTGTGTGTTGTGTGTGTGTGTGTGTGTGTGTGTGTGTGTGTGTGTGTGTGTTGTGCCTGTGGTGTGTGTGTGTGTGGTGTGTGTGTGTGTGTGGATGTGCCTCGTGTGTGTGTGTGTGTGTGGTGTGTGTGTGTGTGTGTGTGTGTGTGTAAGCGCGCTGGCCGCGCGTGTTGTGTGGTGTGTGTGTGTGTGTGTGTGTGTGTGTGTGTGTGTGTGTGTGGCTGGTGTGTAGTTGTGTGTGTGTGGTGTGTGTGTGTGTGTGTGTGTGTGTGTGTGTGTGTTTGTTTGTTTCCGCGCGCAAGCGCGCTCGCGCGTTCCATACATTTTTTTGTTTTCTCTTTTTCTTTTATTCTTGTCCTCCTGTGACACTACCCAATATTTCCACCTTGCTTCCAACTCCCACCCCTCCCCCTGCCTGCCCCCACCCCCTCCCCCGCCATACCCCTCCTCTTCCACTCCCCATCCCTAATCCCTCACATCATTTTTGTTTTCTGTTTGTATGCGTTGATGCCTTTATTAGTATGCATGTATGCGTACCATCATCACAACTATGCATTATAGGATTATGGGGTGCGTATCATGTCACCCGTAATCGTTTGCGGGCTTTTTGTATATTTTTGTTTGATCTCATTTGCATAATTTATCGGAGTAAGGAGAGATACAAAAACAAGCTTTGTCTAAAACCTGTTTTAATGAATAAAGAACTTTTCCCCTCAGTTCTCTCTCTCTCTCTCTCTCTCTCTCTCTCTCTTCTCTCTCTCTCTCTCACACACACACACACACACACAGTCTACAATTCTGTTATATTCTCACCACCAAGGGTTCAAGAACGCAATCCAACACACCTCAAAGCAGCCAGCGAAGGGCAGAGAATGAAAAAAAAAAACAACAAAGAAAATGTTGTAAGGAAATAAGTTGCTGAAATACTAAGTTCATGAAGTAAACAGTATAAATGTAGGGGATAATAATCTCTCTGTGCCTAGCCTTGAGGATCCGTTTAAGGATGCAAGGGAGATCAAAAGAAAAAGACACAAGAAAGTGTGGTAAGGAAATAAGTTACTGAAATACTAAAATCATTAAGAAACCACTATAAATGTAGGGGATAATCTCTGAGCCTAGGCTTGAGGATCTATTTAAAGATGCAAGGGAGAGATCAAAAGGTGTCAACAGTTAATTAAAGTGGTCAGCTTTCTTGTTGAATAATCCATGCATTGTTAGTCACGTAAGTGCTGAGAGCGGCTAGGAACTGTATAGGGCAGCCTTTACTTGGATCCCCAAAGAAATGCCATCCTCCACTGAAAATATATTGAACAATTGAGCAGTGGGGCAAACCCTTCACTAGCAGCATATGGGGACATTTTTATATATATATATATATATATATATATATATATATATATATATATATATATATATATATATATCCCCGCAAACAAGCCACGGGCAGAATGACCTGACCTACATTATCAGTCAGCTGCCAGGCTGAAAAGGGAGGTAAGTGGCGGCAGCTGAAACCGTTATTCATAATGCATGTATTTTCTTCGTTGTGACCCAGTCGATGGCAGCCATAAACAAAAAAAGATTAGTCCTGAATAATTCTGGGCGACATAATTATTCAGCTATTGCAGCCTATTTCACAGGACATGAGAGAAAGGAGTATTTCAGGTAATGCACCTTATTTAAAAAAAAAAAAAAAAAAAAAACCAACAACAACAAAAAACACCAAAAAAAAACGTGGATGAAATTTAGGCTCAGATGTTGTAGCCTACTCCTAAAGTACAATGGGAAAGGAATCCGGTATTAAAGCCTGCTCCTAAAGGGCATAAAGTAAAGATTCGGATATTGTAAGTCTACTGCCAAAATGCATGAGAGGAAAGATTCAGAATTTTCAAACTACTACTAAGAGTTAGAATTAGAATTAGATACTGTGGCCTACCCTTGAAATGCATGTGTGAAAGATTCAGATACTGTATAGCCTACTCATAAAGTATAAAGGCACAGATTAAGATACTGCAACCTGCAGCTAAAAAAAACGTGATGGAGGGAAGGGCGGGAGGGGGGGGGGGGGGGGGGGGGGGGGGGAGATTCAGATACTGCAGCCTACATCCGTTGCAGATGGGGGGACATTCAGATACTGTAGCCCACTTCTAAAGTTCTGGCTGGAAAGATTCATTTATTGTGTTCTACATCTGAGGTACATAGAGGAAAGTTTCGTTTATTGTAGCCTACAGCTAAGGTACATGCAGGAAAGTTTCATTTATTGTAGCCTACATCTAAGGTACATGCAGGAAAGTTTCATTTATTGTAGCCTACATCTAAGGTACATGCAGGAAAGTTTCATTTATTGTAGCCTACATCTAAGGTACATGGAGGAAGTTTCGTTTATTGTAGCCTACATCTAAGGTACATGCAGGAAAGTTTCATTTATTGTAGCCTACATCTAAGGTACATGGAGGAAGTTTCGTTTATTGTAGCCTACATCTAAGGTACATGCAGGAAAGTTTCATTTATTGTAGCCTACATCTAAGGTACATGGAGGAAGTTTCGTTTATTGTAGCTAATCTAGGTACATGCAGGAAAGTTCATATGTGCCTACATTAGGACATGCAGGAAAGTTTCTTTATTGAAGCCTACATCTAAGGTACATGGAGGAAGTTTCGTTTATTGAAGCCTACATCTAAGGTACATGAGGAAAGTTTCATTTATTGTAGCCTACATCTAAGGTACATGGAGGAAGTTCGTTTATTGAAGCCTACATCTAAGGTACATGCAGAAAGTGTCGTTATTGAAGCCTACATCTAAGGTACATGGAGGAAGTTTCGTTTATTGTAGCCTACATCTAAGGTACATGGAGGAAGTTTCATTTATTGTAGCCTACATCTAAGGTACATGGGAAGTTTCGTTTATTGTAGCCTACATCTAAGGTACATGGAGGAAGTTTCGTTTATTGTAGCCTACATCTAAGGTACATGGAGGAAAGTTGAATTTACTGTGGCCTGCTCTTAAAGGGCATGGAGAGAGAGAGAGAGAGAGAGAGAGAGAGAGAGAGGAGGAGAGTGTGTGTGTGTGTGTGTGCGCGCGCGCGCGCGCGCGTGCGTGTGTGCGTGCGTATGTGTGTGTGTTTGTGTGCGTGATGTGTGTGTGTGTGTGGCGTGTGTGTGTGTGTGTGTGTGTGTGTGTGTGTGTGTGTGTGTGTGTGTGTGTGTGTGTGTGTGTGTGTGTGTGTGTGTGTGCGCGCGCGCGCGCGCGCATGTTGCAGCTAATTCTTGGAGAGAGAGAGAGAGAGAGAGAGAGAGAGAGAGAGAGAGAGAGAGAGAGGGGGGGGGGGGGTTAAGCTATTCTGGTTTACTCTAAAACGTTCATATTGCGAGAACGGGTGATTTTGAAACCAGGCATATCTTCGTCTGTTGCTAATTCCTGACGGAGAGAGAGAGAGAGAGAGAGAGAGAGAGAGAGAGAGAGAGAGAAGAGGAGAGAGAGAGAGAGAGAGAGAGAGGAGGAGCTGTTCGAGTTCACTCGAAAAACGTAATGGTTCATGTTGCGAGAACGTATCATTTTGAAACCAAGCATAAATAGATTCGTCTTCTACTCCTCTTCTAACCTGTCATTTAAAGACATTGTACAAAGTTTAAACACTCAGCTGGTCGAGTTTTCATTGGCGGATGACATTGCCTTGATCACTGAAAGACATTGTTGTTGTTTGTTGGTAAATCAGCTGGAAGAAGTAAACGTGTAGAGCATTGCTGTAGTTTGCCGTTCTCATTATTGCTTACGCATG
>CM031596.1:18407192-18419692 GCA_018398815.1 Conus ventricosus | reverse complement strand
TGAGTTCCTCGAGGACTGCTCGCGTTGTATTGCTTTGTCAAATTTAGAAAGAGAAGGGGTTAGTCACCGCCAGGGACACAGACAAACAAAGTACAGGACAAAAACTGAAAACTTCAGGCCAACGATCTTTCTCTGACCAGACACCTGCTCTATGGAAATAGTCTCCCTTCTTCTTTGCGTAACAGGACTCTTTAGAGACTTTTAGAACCTCCCTAAAGACACATCTTTTCCCTCGGACTGATTAACGATATCCACTTATCACTGTGCGCGTGTTTGCTGGTGTTGACGCGCTCGTGTGTCTGTCTGCGTGTGTGTGTGTGTGTGTGTGTGTGTGTGTGTGTGTGTGTGTGTGTGTGTGTGTGTGTGTGTGTGTGTGCAAGCGCGTGTGCGAGCGTGTGTGTGTGTGTGTGTGTGTGTGTGTGTGTGTGTGTGGTGGTGCGTGCGTGCGCGCGCGCGCGCGCGCGCGCTTTGAATTAGAATTAGTATTTTATCATATTTTTCTGTAATATGCGCTTTGGGCTCTTGCGAGGTAAAGCGCTCTATGAATATCCCTTTACATTACATCACAAAACACATATTGCTTGTCTATGTTCTTGGCGGTAACCAACCCCCTCTCTTTCTAAATTTTGCTTCATTTTTCGCCTTTAGTCACTCCTTTTTGAAAACAGCTTTGTTATCAACAACAACAACAACAACAATAACAACAAAAACGGTTAATACATATTCTGCCTGACACTCCTTTCTCGGCAAGCACACTGTCCTGAAGATGTGACGGATTGGTCTGGTCTTTGTTTCGGGGCACCCTCCCTCATGGGACTGTAGGCATTATGATGGTATGGAGATAGGAGTAGTAATTACTCCCAGATCGCCGTGGTTGATCAATCCATTCCCGTCGCCATCACCTCCCCAAATCTGCTATCCCCCTAACGCATTCATGCATATTCTATCACTTGATTGTTGCTCTAAAGATTAAGAGAAAGAAAGAAGAACGCAAGAAAAACACCCAAAGATGGCAAGAAGGATGAAAAACAGAAATGAAGAGAGAGAGAGAGAGAAGCCGAAGTGTGAGAGAAGTAAACAGAGGAAGAGAAGAAAAGAGGGAGGTAGGAAGACTGACAGAAAGGAGGAAAGAAGCGAAACAAAACCAAAGAAGACGAAAGGGATGAAAAAGAAATGAACAGGGAAGAAAAATAATGAAAGTGTGAAAAAATAAGAAAAAAAAAGGGAAATGAACAGAGAAAAAAAAAGGAAATACGAAGAGAAAAAAATAATGAAGAATAAGAAGAGAAGAGACATTATGAGAGAAAGAGAGGGGAGAGAGAGAGAGAAGAGAGAGAGAAGAGAGGAGAGAGAGAGAGAGAAGAGGAGAGAGAGAGAGAGAAGGAAAGAGAGAAGAAGAGAAGGAAGAGCGAAAAAGCGAACAGACAGTATTCCCAGAGAGAGAAGATGAAGAAAAGAAAGAAAGAAGAAAGAAAAAGAATCCGCCGCGTGCGAGTGTAAGCGCGGACACGCTGGAGGCAGTCAATCCCACAGAGATGTGGGTTCTGCCACCGGCCTACAAGTGAGTTGCTGGACAGTTGGGAAGACTGGGACCAACAGTCGATTTAACACTTAAGAGAATGCAGATTCGAGAGGTGACAAATTCTGACAAAATGAGCCTGACTCAGACCTGTTATCCCGGAAAGTAGAAAAGAAAGTAGATAAGCCTTACATGAGTCAGACGAAGGAAATCCGAGACAGTAATCATCCCATCCAGATCAGCATTTAAAAAAAAAAATCAATCTGGACCTTATGCTGCTCGGAGCCCAGTTTCGAGTCCCTCCACGCTGTGGCGAGTTTGGTCCTGGTCCCATCGAGGTCATGGGGGCTGTCCCTGGACGAGTGGCCCCTCCGGAGGAGCTACTCCGCGGCCCGCCTAAGAACTTATTGTCAGATCGGGCTTACACGTCAGTGGTGTCCGCTATGTTACAAAGGCCACTGACACACCGTGATCGGCACTGCATGTCTTCTCGTGGGAGCCCTTGGACTCGACATGCGCCATTGGATTCGTGCATGGGCTGCGCGGGCCGACGGCTGTACGTGGACGGGTCGGAATGTGCCAGGTGTTGGCGGTCAGTTCTCTGAGTGCGCAGAATTGGACAGCTAAAAAAAAAAAAAAAAGAAAAAATGAAGAAAGAAAAGTCAAGGACATTATATGAAAGACAGCAGAAAAAAATGAGAACGTAGAGACCGGTGTAGGTGAAAAATCCGATCCAACAAGTGCCGCCCTTTGTACCCGTTCCAGACTTGAGACCTCAGGTACCCACCGTCGTCCCGCTCCAGACACATCCATCGACCTGTAACGGTCTGACCACCGCCGTACACTCAGGCACTGATCATCTCACTCTCAGTGTCCCGTTCCAGTCCCTTTCTACTCATCGCCATGTCCCCTCGTCCCCCCACATCGGGTGGTCGGAGCATGATTTCCTGATGGAAATGAACCTGACGTTGTCTGTGAACTGTGCCCCACAGGTCAGTGACAGCGGTCAGTTCTCTTCCACACACATCTGGTCAAGTTCACTAGCAGAGAAGAGACAGAAGAGATTTGAGACATTCAAGGACTTATTGACATTGCCCCCCCCCCCCCCCCCCCCCCCCCCCCCCCCCCCCCCCTGTCTGATGTATGACTGAAAACAAAGGACAGCCTTTCAGTTTTGAATGGGCTCGTTCTGGGTGAATTCGGATATGCAATTCATCGTTTACGCTCGAAAACAAGGACGTTCTCCATGATTGTAAACATTTAAACCTGTGGCTTTGTTATTACATTTTCAATTATTTGATTTTGGATATGCACACCTATACATTTTGTGTTCAGATTTGAGACGTTCAAGGACTTATTGACTTTCAAACCTCCAGATGGGTCAATAAATGAAATTCTAAACTAAGATCCTTTTTAACCAGAATACACTATTTCTCTCTCTCCTCTCTCTCCTCTCTCTCTCTCTCCTCTCTCTCTCTCTCTCTCTCTCTCTCTCTCTCTCTCTCTCTCTCTCTCTCTCTCTCTCACTGTCTGTCTCAAACACACACCACACACACACACACACACACACACACACACACACACCACGCACCACACACCACGCACGCACGCACGCACGCACGCACGCACGCACGCACGCACGCACGCACGCACGCACGCACGCACGACACACACCACACACACACACACACACACACACACCACACACACACACAACGGATAGCTGGCAAGGCAATACAAGGGGGTTAGGAAAAGGTCGAGGACAACTTTGGCAATTTCCATAATGTGGCATCAACAGCAATATCGGCACTCCACGCTTCAGTGCCAGCAAACCCTCATCCTCTGCCTCCATCTCTGGCTGGTCCTTGACGGCACTCCATGCTTCAGAGCCAGGAAACTTCATCGTCTGCCTCCATCTCTGGCTGGTCCTTGACGGCACTCCATGCTTCAGTGCCAGCAAAACCCTCATCGTCTGTCTCCATCACTGGCTGGTCCTTGACGGCACTCCATGCTTCAGAGCCAGGAAACCTCATCGTCTGTCTCCATCTCTGGCTGGTCCTTGACGGCACTCCATGCTTCAGCGCCAGGAAACCCTCATCGCTGTCTCCATCTCTGGCTGGTCCTTGACACGGCAGATCAACATGGCACTGCAGTGAGACATGGGGCATGGTGTAAGTGTTGTTGTCAGCGGACATGGGGCATGGTGTAAGTGTTGTTGTCAGTGGACATGGGGCATGGTGTGAGTGTTGTTGTCAGTGGACATGGGGCATGGTGTGAGTGTTGTCGTCAGTGGACATGGGGCATGGTGTAAATGTTGTTGTCAGTGGACATGGGGCATGGTGTGAGTGTTGTTGTCAGTGGACATGGGGCATGGTGTGAGTGTTGTTGTCAGCGGACATGGGCATGTGTGAGTGTTGTCGGGACATGGGATGGTGTGAGTGTTGTTGTCAGTGGACATGGGGCATGGTGTGAGTGTTGTTGTCAGTGGACACAGGCCATGGTGTGAGTGTTGTTGTCAGTGGACATGGGGATGGTGTGAGTGTTGTTGTCAGTGGACACGGGCCATGGTGTGAGTGTTGTTGTCAGTGGACATGGGCATGGTGTGAGTGTTGTTGTCAGTGGCATGGGCATGGTGTGAGTGTTGTCGTCGTGGACATGGGGCTGGTGTAAATGTGTGTCAGCGGACTGGGGCATGGTGGGTGTTGTTGTCAGTGGACATGGGGCATGGGTGAGTGTTGTTGTCAGTGGACACGGGCCATGGTGTGAGTGTTGTTGTCAGTGGACATGGGGCAGGTGTGAGTGTTGTTGTCAGTGGCACGGGCAGGTGTGAGTGTTGTTGTCTGGACATGGGGCATGGTGTGAGTGTTGTTGTCAGTGGAACGGGCATGGTTGATGTTGTTGTCAGTGGAATGGGGCATGGTGTGAGTGTTGTTGTCAGTAGACATGACATTATTGCGCAGTCACGGGGCATGGTGTAAGTGTTGTTGTCAGTGGACAGGGGCATGGTGTGAGTGTTGTTGTCAGTGGACATGGCATGGTGTGAGTTGTTGCATGGCAAGGGGCATGGGTGAGTGTGTTGAAGGACTGACAGTACCACGTCATGGGACATGGTGTGCTTCTAGACTGTTGAATTCCTCGTGCAGTGTTCACGTTGTACAGCATTGGTAACACAATATGAATGTATGTACAGTCGGCCTGAGTCCTTTCTTGGCGGTTACACTGTCCTGAAGATGTGAGTACTGGTCCAGTCTGTTTGAGAGCCATCTGGCACCTGAGACTGTTGGCATTAGGACGGCAGGAGATAGCAGTAGTCATCATTCCCAGGCGTCATGCTTGATCACTCCACCCCTACCATCATCTCCCCAACCTGCTGGTCTCCAAACTCGTTCATGAATATTCTATCGCTGGGGTTTTCTCCCTAAAGATTAAAGGAAGAATGAAGGAAAGAAGCAAAAACAAATCCAAAGAAGACAAAAAAGGATGAAGAAAGAAATGAACAGAGAAAACAAATGGAAGTGGGGGGGGGGGGGGGAAATAAACAGTGATGAACAGAAGAAAAAGAGGAAAGGAAGAAGACTGGAAGAAAGAAATAGAAATAAGAAAGAGAAACATTTATGAGAGAAGGAAAGTAAAAGAGACAAAGAAACAAAGAAGGAAAGAGCGAAAAGGGTGACAAACCTTTTTTTGCTCTCCAAATAGCCAGCAACATCATCCAAGAAAGAAAAAAATGAGAAGGAAAGCAGGCATAAAAGAAAGATAGAATAGATAGATAGATAGATAGATAGATAGATATAGATTGGTTGATTGATTGACTGATTGATGCATGCATACATCATACATACATACATACATACATACATACATACATACATACATACATACATTACATACATACATACATACATACATACATACAAACATACATACATACAACATACATACATACATACATACATACATTACTATTATACATACATACATACATCTGACTGATTGATACATACATACATACACATACATACATACATACATACATACATACATACATACATACATACATACATACATACATACATACATACATAGAAGAAAGAAAAGAAAGAAAGACAGAGAGACAGAAAAAAAAAGAAAGAAAGACATTCACACAGAAATAAATAAATAAAGTGTAAGAAATTCTTGATGTAGGCGATTCCAGTCCAGCAAGTGTTGACAAAATTAAGCGTGCTCTCTCTCTCTCTCTCTCTCTCTCTCTCTCTCTCTTCTCTCTCTCTCTCTCTCTCTCTCTCTCTCTCTCTCTTGAAACGTGGCGACAGTCCTGAGATAACCTCTGCTGTTGACGGGACTATAATTTTAATCTTAATCTTAATCTCTCTCTCTCTCTCTCTCTCTCTCTCTCTCTCTCTCTCTCTCTCTCTCTCTCTCTCTCTCTCTCTCTCTCTCTCTTCTTATCTCTTAGTTTTGAAGCAGATGATGCAGATGATGGATTGACATTATCATCTCAATCTGTTTGTCTTGTTACATTGATCATTAAGGTTCACACCCCTTCAAATGGGGCTTTGGCCTTAATGAATAAAACTGTTCTATTCTGTTCTGTTTTGTTCTGTTCTCTCTCTCTCTCTTCTCTCTCTCTCTCTCTCTCTCTCTCTCTCTCTCTCTCTCTCTCTCTCACACACACACACACACACCAACGCACGCACGCACGCACGCACGCACGCACGCACGCACGCACGCACGCACGCACACACGCACACACACCACACACACACACACACAGAGTAGCAAATGTTCACACGTGTTTTCATGGCTGACCGGAAATAGTCTGCCCCACCTTTCATCCATCAAGTACCTGGTAGACAGAGCTCATCCACCGTGTGGGGTGGCCCCTCTGGCAGAAGGAAACCCCACCTTCACTCCCTGAGCTATTCCAGCAGTCAGAGAACCTTTCCCCGAGCTCACCCTCTGTGCAGACCCCACAGTGTCTGCTTGTTCATTAGACAGGGCAATCAGAGCTCTTCAACCTTGTCCATAAATATTCCCAGGAGACGAATGTTGTTAATGTTTGTCCTTTCCGGGCGAAGATGACCACGACTTCTGTTATCACTGGGTGATGGTGTGTGTACAAAGATGGCAGATGAGGCCGATCCTCGCATTGAATAGTGTGTTGCAGCGTGGACAGGGCAGACTTGGAGGTGAGCCAGGCTGAAAGGTGGTGCCTGCTCTGTTTTTCCCGAAACTGACGTGTTTGTTCCTATGCTTCCACTCGCCTCGTTTCAAAGTCTCTCACTCCGGGTTTGATCATGGTGCGTCAGGTTGAGCGATCTTGCGCAGGTTCTTCCCAGAAAGCAGGGGTGATACTACAACACAGAACAGCAATGCCTCATTTCCAGGGGGCCGCCCCACGCGAGGCAGATTCTGCACCTGTAGAACTTTGAGCGTCAGTTGGTGAGAGGGGAGAAAACTGTACACTTCCTCTGTACTTGAAAGACTTCCTGTTCTGGTCAGGCAGACACGGTCGCCGGAATCAAAAGAAGCATTACTATCAGCTTTGTCTTCAGGTCCTACAGTGCTGGGAAAACGTGACAGGAACAGGTAGAGGATGCGGTAGGGTGTTGTCTGCCACGACTCGTAGGCGGCTATGGTGTGATGGTTGTTTCATCGCATACAGCGTTAGATGTAGTGCCTCTGTCCTATGACAGCATCAGGGCAGCCCTTTTCAGGGACACAACTGCTGTCCCCACATGGGAAAAGGGAAGTGGCAAAATGCCTAAAGAAGGAGAATACCTAAAGAAGGAGAATACTCTCATAAAACACCTGGCAGGTAACCCAGCCTGCTTGGGTATCCATCTATGGGATACAAACAAAACTAGGAAGAAACGTGTCATTTCAAAGTGAGCTGACGGCAGTGGTATTGTGATTTGTTTGTCTTTTTCGTGCGGCAAAATGTATTTTTTCTTTTAAGTTAAGAAGAAAATGAAGACGTCCCTGACCTTTGGGGCAGGGAGTGTAGGAACATTACAAGAGAGAGGCGACAGACAAGATGGCCGATGTTCTTGTGTTGCCAGGCTGCTTGGCCATCAGCAGCCATTGCAGCCCTGAGGATACCAGGTTTTCTGATGGAGGGCAACAGGAGGAAACAAAGCAGATTCTGCATTCTTTACGCACTCGGAAGTCTGAAGATACTCCGATAATGTCTGGCGCTGGTTTTGCCAAACGCTACAAACTTGCAAAGAATCTGGACAACTTGCCATGAGGTATGTCATGGTCTGGCGCCTTAGACTCGCACATCGCGAGGTCCTGTCATCAGTGCTAAAGCTCAGAACGTAGCAAAGCCTGATGATGTCCAAAAAGCCTTCTATGAGGACCTGAGACTTCTGCTGTATGAAGTCAGTCACAAAGGTGAGCTCATCATACCAAAAACCTTAACCAATGAACAGGCATGGACTACACCTCTTGGCCAATCAGCCTTTGGTGGCATGGCACTGGACAGTGACTGGACAATTTCAAAGACACGTGGATGCATCCTCGCCCGAAGCAGTGGCACACGTTGGACTGTTATCGCCCACTAAAGAGACAGACGAGACGTGCTAATCACATGGTGTATGAGGCGGTCTGAATACCTGTCTGATCAATGTCTGTTCTGGAAGGAGATCAATCTGCAGCAAACTCAGAGGTGAAAAAGTCAGCTCGGAAAAAAACTAAGAATCTGAACACCGTCTGTGTATGCTACATCAAGGCGATGTTGCATGAGGAACTCTGTGAGTCTCTGTTTTCTGGTGAACTTGTCGGAGACAAAGAGGAGTAGTAGTCTCTCATGTAATCCGTTTACAGCACTGTGGTGGATGGCTTGGGCTTTGTACGGTAAAAAGACGGGGACTGGGTCGATGAAATTGACCAGAATTTTTCTTTTTTAATCATCGATAAGCTTCACACGACCCACGTAGACCATGTCTATGATCCGATCTACAGGAAGAGTAAGTGTGTGTTGTGTTGTTTGTCTGTCAAGACGACGAAGACCATCTACTCATCCTGGGATCGGGGGTGAGTGCGCAGATGGCTGGTCAGGCCGAACTGCGCCCGAAAAGACCTATCACAGTACGGACAGGGGATGGTGGCGGCAGTTGGAGATTTGTTGGTGCTGGTCTTCCTGATCATCCTGCGCTGCTCAGCTGCAGCAATTCTGTTGCTTTCACAGGTTTCTGCACCTTTGCGGACAACTGATCGCCACCCGTCTCTGTCCTGGGCAGTCTGCTCCCACGTTGTGTGGCTGATGTTGAAGGCCTTCAGGGAAGATTTAAGGTTGTCTTTGAAACGTTTCTTCTGGCCTCCGTGAGAGCGTTTTCCTTGTTGTAGTTCGCCAAACAATAGTTTCTTTGGCAGCCGATGGTCTGGCATGCGAACTACATGACCTGCCCAGCGAAGCTGTGACTGCACCAGGATGATGAAGATGCTAGGCAGGTCAGCACAAGTGAGGACTTCAGTGTCCGGAATCTTATCTTGCCACTTAATGCCCATGAGCCTTCTGAGGCAGGTGGTGTGGAAGTGGTTCAGTTTCCTGGCGTGACGCGGGTAAGCCGTCCATGTTTCACAGCCACAGAGCAGTGTGGAAGAGTAAGTAAGACTGTCGGCAAGAACAGCACACCCACAGCAGAAGTCCGAAAAATGAAGAACTTAATGCTCTCCACTCCGCGTGAAGACACGCTCAGACATCTGGCAGTCTGCCTGCTCTTCTGTCCAACCGACAGCTGCACGTGTATACCTAACGTTCCACAAGTAAACATCACCAGTATTACTGTAAACAGGATTTCAGAGTGCATCCGATCAAGAAGATGGAGAAGCAGAACAGCCCGCACAGCCTGCCGTGTTGTTTTCTGTGGCGCTACGGCCGGTGTAAAATCGTGAGATTGATGTTGGGGATGAATGCCAATGAATGGTCCTGCGCCGCGATTCCAGCCCGCTTTGTTGCCCCCTCCCCCCCCCCCCCTTCCCCCAATCCCCCCCCCCCCCCACACACACACACACGCACGCACGCACGCACGCACGCACGCACGCACGCACGCACACACACACACACACACACACACACACACACACACACACCACACACACACACACACACACACCGCTCCCGCCTGAATTTTTCATGTCGTCCAACATGTTCAGGGGAGGAAATGGAGAGTCTGCGCTGAAAACTGACTGCTGGAATACTATTTGGATAGAAAACAAAAAGACAGATATTTCAGTTGAAACGCCTCGGGGATTGAGTGAGAGAAGAGAGAAAGAGAGAGAGAGAGAGAGAGAGAGAGAGAGAGAGAGAGAGAGAGAGAGAGAGAGAGAGAGAGAGAGAGAGAGAGAGAGGAGAGAGAGAGAGAGGGGGCAGAAAGAGGGGGTGGGACGGAGAGAGAGAGAGAGAGAGAGAGAGGGAGAGAGAGAGAGAGAGAGAGAGAGAGAGGAGAGAGAGAGAGAGAGAATCAGACTGATTGTTTGGATCGCTTTAGCCCAGGCCTATGTAGACATACAAGCGTAATGGTCCACATTGGGAATAGTGGGACATTGCAGCATTCGTTTCTGCACTAGCATGGGCATTGATATCGATTCTCATTATATCAGAAACGTTCAGTGATATTTGTCACACCATTCTACAAAAAAAAATACAGATCAAGCACAACGCACTTCCATCACTTCTGTCACAACTGACAGTTGTTGTATATGTATTGAAGCGTGCTTACTCTCTGTACAAGCTTCTTGGCACAAGAGGATGATGGGGGGGGGGGGGGGGTTGGGTGGGGGGTAGTGTGAAAAGAGGAGAGGGAAACACGGAGAAATGTTATATACAAAACAATACAATACAGTACAACACAATGCAAAATAACCAATTCATTACAATACAATGCCGTCAAGACAACAGTACGGGACAGAGCCGGACGATCCCAGACACATTTAACGTCAATGCCAATCACAGGATTGATTCTAAAGTCGGGGGAGGGAGGGACTGGGAAGACAGGGGGGCCCGCGGCTGGACACTATCAAAGAACGAGACACGTCAGACAAGGAGTGAGAGAGAGAAGTGAGGGGGGGGGGGCGGGAGGAGGATGTAGAGATGGAGTGCGAGGAGAGAGTAAGGGGGGGGGGCTGAAGAAGAAGAGAAAGAGGACGACGATGATAATGACGATGAGGAAGAAGGAGAAGAAGGTGGGGATGACATGACGACGACGACGACGACAAAGGAAAAGAGAAGAGGAGGAAGAGAAAAAAAAAACAAGAAGACAAAGAGGACGACGACGTGACGATGACATATAAGACGAAGAAGAAGAACGACACAACGACGACAACGACGACGAATAAGACGGAGGAGGACGAGGAGGGCGAGGAGGACGAGGTAATGGAACGACGACGACGACGAGACGACGACGACGACGACGACGACGACGACGATGTGAGGGTGGTGGTGGTGGGTGGTGGTGGTGGTGGTGGTGGTGGTGGTGGTGGGTGGTGGTGGTGATAATGCTGCTGCTGCTGCTGCTGATGTTGATGACGATCGATGATGGTGGTGGTCGTTGTGATGTGGTGGCGGTAATGGTGGAGGTGGTGATGATGATGAGACGACGACGACGACGATAATGATGATGATGATGGTGGTGGCGGTGGTGGTGGTGGTGGTGGTGGTGGTGGTGGTGATGATGATGATGATAAAGATGATGATGATGATGATGATGATGATGATGATGATGATAGAACTCTTTAGACTTCTGATACACACACACACACACAAAAAAAGTCAAGTAAGCCCTGGAAAAGGACACAAGAGATGCTAACCTACCTCCAACTGTTTCGTGTAAGGAAATAGAATGCTCTACTGTGCACGATACCCCCTGCAGTGGTAATCTTTGATCATGTAAGCAACACCCTGCCACAGCGTTTCTTTTATTAAACATATAAATAACTCCCTGCTACCGCTGTACCCTTGCCAAGATAAGCACCTCCTGGCTACAGTTTTATCTGTGAAAACATAGTAATCCCTGATACAGCTTTCACTATAAACAAAATATGTGTAACTCCCTGTTGCAGCGTTATCTCTGACAGATAAGTAACTCTCTGTTACAGCGTTTTCTTTGATAGATAAGTAACTCTCTGTTACAGCGTTATTTTTTTATAGATAAGTAACTCTCTGTTACAGCATTATTTTTTATAGATATTCTCCCCACCACATGGACAACAACAGATGAGTCATTTTTCGTTCTTTTCTTTCGTTTTTCGTTCTTTGTTTGTACTGTCCCAAATGTTAAATGCGATTTATTTTTTCGCCTGAAGAAGACCCAAGTGGTTGAAATGCATCGTGTCTTGTCATGTGCTTTGTTTGTCAATGTCATTGGCGGTAAGAAACAAACTCTATTTCTAAACTTTGATAGATAAGTAACTCTGCTACAGCATTATTTTTGATAGATAAGTAACTCTCTGTTACAGCGTTATCTTTGATAGATAAATAACTCGCTGTTACAGCGTTATCTTTGATAGATAAATACCTCTCTGTTACAGCGTTATCTTTGATAGATAAATAACTCGCTGTTACAGCGTTATCTTTGATAGATAAGTAATCTTGTTAACCGTATCTTGATAGTTACTCTTGTTACAGCGTTATTTTTTTTATAGATAAGTAACTCTCTGTTACAGCGTTATCTTTGATAGATTAGTAACTCTCTGTTAAGCGTTATCTTTGATAGATAAGTAACTCTCTGTTACAGCATTATTTTTGATAGATAAGTAACTGTCTGTTACAGCTTTGTCTTTGAACATATCACTCACTCGCTGCTGGAACTTTGTCTTTGAACATATCACTCGCTCCCTGCTGGAACTTTGTCTCTGAACATATCACTCACTCTCTGCTGGAACTTTGTCTTTGAACATATCACTCGCTCCCTGCTGGAACGTTGTCTCTGAACATATCACTCACTCTCTGCTGGAACTTTGTCTCTGAACATATCAC